>JAABKJ010007545.1:140800432-141197395 GCA_011634705.1 Andricus grossulariae
GGAAATTAACGTAGACCAAGATTCTATCAAAATATAGAAAAGACGGCGATTTTTTGCGAAAATATGATAATAATGGAGGAATAAATTCTGTCAAATAAAATTAATGTAAATTCGATTTTGAATGTAATATGAAACCCTTTAAATTCCTAAGATTTCAAGTCGAAATATATATTCAATTTTCAACAAATAAGAATAATATTCTAACCAAAAAGATGGAAACCAAACATAACTTACAATTTAAAGAGATTAAAAAAAAACTAAAAACAAAATATGCATTTTGAAAGATTTCGAAAAAAAAGAAGCTGTTTAGGAATTTTCAAAAGGCTTTAATAAAATACAAAAATTTTCTTCTATATTTTTACTAATTTTTATTATTAAAAAAAAAAAATAGTAAAAATACGGACTAATTCTTAAGTCCTTTCGTGATTTTGGTTATTAATTATTTAGGGAACATTCCTTTATTAGGGCTGTCAAAATTAATTAAAAGAAAGTTAAAAAAACGGAAAAAATTGACTTTAGTCAAATAAACTAATTACATTTGTGAAATGCTCAACTATTACTATTCGTCATTATTCAAAGGATCAATTAGGAATTAAATTAGTGAAATTTGCACCAATTTACTGTATTTCGCAGTTAGAAATAAATGTATTTTATTGGTTCCTTTTGAAGAAAGTGTAAGATTTATTGAAACAATATGGAGGCAATATTGTGAAATTGGTAAATAGCCTACGTCACTTGTGTCTTATGCCAACATAATGTACTCAGAGGTTATTGCTGCAAAATTGAATTCAAATTATGTACATACTTATTCTAGTATGAATAAATGCAGACCTGACACACGTTGGGTCATTTACCTTAAATCGAGAAGAATTTAAAAGTAAAATTTATTAATTGACAAATTGATTAGTAACCGAAATCAAAGAATCAGTCAATATATATATTTTAAATCGGTTTTAAACTTTACTTTGTTTTCACTATTATATTATTTGTATTTTGTTATTTTGATTTATTATTATATCATTATTAATAGACTATTTTAAAAATTTTCGAATACTTTTTGAATTTTAAAATAATTTAAACATTTTTTAATTGGTATTAGCTGTTGCAAAAATTACAATATAAACATGATCCTCATGTTTTATTTATAAAAGAATTGTTTTTGTCGATTCAAACCATTGATGGAAGAAGGGCCAATGGGCATATGAACCTTTTTTTCATTAATGACCTAATTTCAATGTTGATCAATTTTTATCGATACTTATCTGCGAGAATATTTATTGTGTTGAATTGTTACTTATCATATATTATTGCCCCTATTGATAAAAGTTCCACGTGTCTCTAAAAAATCTACAGAATTACGAAATAAAACGAAATTTAAGATAAAAATTACCACTACAATGACACATAGTCGTGCGTGACGTTATTTATGAATGACGCCGTCATTGGGAAAACTGAATTATTTCAAAAGCGATTTAGAAGTTTTTGAAAGATTCGAAAATAATTTAAATCTTTCGAGAAGATTTCTGAACAATTTTTTAAACCTGTACATTTTGGAAGATTTCGAAAAAAGAAGCATTTTAAGAATTTTTGAAGGTTTCAAAAGATTAACAAAATTTCTGATGAAGAATAAAAATATTTCTGAGAAAATTTTAAATGATTCTTAATTTAAATAAATCAGTTTTGAGAGAAGATTTAAATTTCCAACATTTTCGAAAAAGTATCTGGAAGATTTAAAACAATTTTTTGAATGTTGCAGGATTCAAAAAAAATGTTAGGAAAAATTCGAATCATTTTATAAAATATTTAGAAGTTTAAAAAAAAATTCAAAAAGCTAAAATCAAAATGTAAATTTTTGAAAATTTTGAAAAAACATTTTGAAGCTTTTTAAGGTTTTTAAAAGATTTTAAGATAATAAAATTTTTTTCTCAAGACGCCTGGTAAAATTAAAAATGATTTTTTATTTAAAAAATAATTAAAATTAAAAAATTAACTTTAATTTTGAGGAGAATTAACAAATTGAAAAGAAAAAGTATATTTATGAAGATTTAGAAAAAAAATTAGAACCTGTTCAAGAACTTTGAAAGGTTTCAAGAAAATACACAAATTTTCTTCAGATGCCTGGGAAAATGTTAAATGATTTTTTATTTTAAAAAATTAATTTTAAGAAAGTATATAAAAATATTTCTAAAATTTTGCAAAAAGAATCTGGAAAATTGTAAGACAATTATTTTAATGCATCAGAATTTAACAAATATATTAGGAAAAATTGAAATAATTGTAAAAGATATTCAGAAAATTTAGAAGCTTCGAAAATATTCAAAAAACAATTTTAAACTTGAAAAGAATTTTAAAAATGTAGAACAAAATCTAGAATTTTGAAGATTTTGAAGCTTTTTAAGGATTTTGGAAGGTTTTTCTTAAAATTCTTGCTAAAATTTAAAATTATTTTTTATTACAAAAAAATTAATTTTAAGAGAATATTTTTAAGATTTGGAAAAATTTAAGGCAATTAGTATAATTTTGCAGAATTTTTGTTTGATTTTAGAAAAAATTCGAAGCATTTTAAAAGATGATCAGAAGGTAGACTTTTTAAGATTTCGAAAAAAATTAGAAGCTGTTTAAGAATTTTGGAAGGTTTCAAGAAACTACAAAAATTTTCTTGAAATTCCTGAAAAAATTTTAATTATTTTTTTATTTTTGAAAATTAATTGAAAAATAAAACAAGATTTGAGGAGATTAAAAACTCATTTGAAATTTGAGACGATTTAACAAAATTAAGAACAAATCGTAAATTTTTTAAGATTAAGAAAAAAATTCAGATTGATGATACTGGTAACATGAAATATAAATTTAAAATCGAAGTTTCCTTCACGGTCTCGCTTTCCACTGTATTTATCATTATTAATTAGGGTCAGGATTGACGGAAAAACATGTTTTACTCAAATGGAAAATACAGTTTCCAACAAAAGTTTATAAACAAATTGTGTTGATTGTTTGAGTTTCACATGTACAAAAAAAAAACAAATACCAAAAATGTAGGTTCTTAATTTTCCTTTGTTTTAATTAGTTACATATAATATACGCTCTTTCAAGTTAGATGCTATTATTAAATTTGTATTAAATTTAAGGCACTGGCTATTATTACGGAAAATTCCGTAACGGTAAACAGATCGTCAATATAAAATTGCTGAATTGGGAAATTCCCAAGTAATACAATTTCCGACTGTTTATGAATTATGATATTATGTACCTAATTTGGAAATTCCCGAAATAAAACTCCCGACATTATAAAATATCCGAAACTGTAAAATTGTCTATATACACTATATACAGGGAAATACCCGAATGATAAAATTCCTGAATTTAAGCAACTAAAAAATTGTTAAATAGTAAAATAAAAAGATACAGATAATAAATCAAATAAAATACTTTTATTTAATCAAAATTTCTTCATTTCATTGATTTTTAATTTTAGTTGTTTACAGGAGAATTCTATATCAATCTAAAAATCTACCCCCCCCCCCATTCCAATTTGGTAATTTTGAATAGTTATTGGCAATTTGTATAATTTCTTGAATTTTCTATTACGAATCTTTCATTTGTCTAGATTTCTCAGTCGTCGTTACAATATCAGCAAGACCTTCATATTTTATTTATAGGAGACTTGTTTGAGTCGATTTAAAACATTGATGAAAAAAGGGCCAATGATTTTTACTTATCTTATCATTATTACATCCACAGATAAAAGTTTACGTGTGCCTAAAAGGTCACCTAAATGATGAAATTAAAAGCAATTTATGCACTATCACAAGGTAATGAGTAATAACGGTTTTATTTTATTTTAGAATGAAATTTTTGTTCTATTCCATTAGTGAAGTGCTAAAATATTACTATTTTATTAGTCAAATACTCATTTTTTAAATAAAATTCTCACAAATTTAAAATTGATGAGTACCATTTCAGAGTTTTCACAAGCATTTAAATAAAATTTATATTATTTAACATTAAAAAAACGAATTAAACATTTTTGTTTGAAAAAAATGATATTTAGATGTTCCGCAAGCCGCATTAAGTCAAACACGTATTTCCCATAAGAAAAAAAAAGACTTTTTTTTTAATTTAATTCAGATTCGTCAATATTAGCTGAACTAAGTTGATACTCAACATTTCTGTTCACAATTAGCCATGGAATACGAATAAAATATTACTTTTTAGATATCACCCTCATAATTTTGTTTCATAGGGTCCCAAAAAAAACCCATAAGTAAAAAATGGGTTTTCTCGAGTTTTTCGCGCTAAAACTGATTTTTTGGCGTTTTTTAAAAATGCAAATTACTTCTAATAAATGAAATACTGCTTTATACTGCTAATTAGGTGTTCACATAAATTTTTAAAATAATTTATTATTGTTTGTAGCAATTTTCTTTTAGAATAGAGATAGAAAGTCGCGGGGTTTTCAAAAATGTTGCACTCTTTGTCCAATTTTCAATTAGAGTGAGATAATAGTTCATTAATGATGACAAACCTAATTGTTTCAAATATTTATTGTTATTGTTAATAATATTCTCTTTGAATAATGCTAGAAGGTGCGGTTTTTTCTGAATTTTTCAACATTTTGTCCACTTTTCACTTGGAGTGAGTTAATGTTTAATTCAATTTAGAAAAAATAATTGTTTAAACAAATCATCATTGTTTATAACTATCTTATTCTATAGTAATGCTAGATTGTTGCGTTTTTTTCTGAAAGTTTTAACTTTTTGACCACTTTTTACTCAGTGAGGTAATAATGAATGCAAGTTAATAAAAATTATTTACCATTATTCATAACTATCTTCTCATATAGTGATGCTATAGGCATTAGCAGACCTAGTTCTTCCACCTACTCCTAATTATTCCATTCTTTCTTTTTGTCCCTTGTTCAAGATAGCTTTTTTTGTTCAAACTAATTTTTTTAAACATTGGGAATGTAGCAACAATAATTCACTTGCAAGATAAAACAATAAAAAACTATTGAAAAAATGATTCTTGTTGAGGTTCACTTATTATTAGTTCATAACTAAAAAGTCAAAGCAAAACTAATGATTTCAGAAAAAAGCAACTTTCTAGCATTACTCTAAAAAAAGATAGTTATAAACAATAAGCAATTGTTTAAATAAGCATATCTGTTAACTTGCATTAATTATTACCTCACTTAATGAAAAGTGGACAAAAAGTTTAAGAGTTCAGAAAAAACCGCAACTTTTTAGCACTCATGTAAGAGAAGATAGTTATAAGCATTAATTAATTGTTTGCACAACTATATTTGTTAACTTGCATTATTTATTACTTCACTAAGTAAAAAGTGAGTGAAAAGTTAAAAATTTCAGAAAAGACCGCAAATATCTAGCATTAATAAATAAGAAGATAATTATAAAGAAAAGTAATTTGTTTAAATAATTATTTTTATTAAACTGAATTAATTATTAACTCACCCCAAGTGAAAAGTAGACAAATAGTTGAAAATGCTAGAAATAACCGCAACTTTCTAGCATTATTCAAATTGAATATTATTAACAATAATATTAAACTGTATAAATAATTAATCTTTCAAAATTTAGTGAACTATTTACCTCACTCTAATTATTACATTCTTTGTTTTTGTCTCTTGTGTAAGATAGCTTTTTTGTTTAAATTAATTTTTATTTAAACATTGGTAAAAGAGCAAAAATAATCCACTTAAAACATTACAATACAGTTTAAAAAATTTTTCTTCTTGAGGTGCACTTATTATTTGTTCATAATTAAAAAGGCAAAGCAAAGTTAAGCATTTCAGAAAAAACTGCAACTTTCTAGCACTTATCTAAGAGAAGATAGTTATAAACAATAATAGATTTTTTAAACAACTATTTTTATTAACTTAAGTTAACTAAGTGAAAAGAGGAAAAAGAGTTAAAAATTTCAGAAAAAAAACTGCAACTATCTGGCATTAATATAGATCAAAATAGTAATGAACAATAATTTGTTTGAACAATTTTTTTAAAAATTTAATTACTTATTCAGTCACTCCTAGTGAAACACAGACAAATAGTTAAAATTTAGAAATAAACGTAATTTTCTAGCATTAAGCAAAGAGAATATTATTGGCAATAGTAATAAATTGTTTAAACAATTATTTTTGTTAACTTAAAATTATTATTATTTTACCCTAATTGAAAAGTAGACAAATTGTTGAAAATTTCAGAAAAAAACCGCAACTGTCTAGCATTATTCAAATTGAATATTATTAACAATAACAATAAATTGCTTAAACAACTAATTTTGTTAACTTTAATTAATTATTCACCTCACGCTAATTGGAAATTGAACATACAGTGGAAAATTTTTGAAAAAACTGCAATTTTCTAGCATTATTCTAAGAGAATATTGCTAAAAACAATAATAAATTATTTAAACAATTCATTTGAATATCCAATTAGCAGTATAAGTAGTATTTCATGTATTAGAAACAATTTGCAATTTTGAAAAAACGCAAAAAAATGATCATTAGCTCCAAAAACTCTGAAAACCTATTTTTTCACTTATGGGGGTGATATTTAAAAAGTCATATTTTATTCGTATTCTATGGCGAATTGTAAAGAGAAATGAACCAGATTCAACTCGATACACCTAATCTTGAGTTTTCTGAATAAAATTTACAAAAACGTATTTCTTTCTTATGGAAAATACGTTTTAAACTTCATGGGGCTTGAGCGACCTTTAAATATCATTAAAAAAAAATTGACTCATTTTTGGGTGGATTCGAACAAATTTCCGGGCGATATGCATGAAAATTCGAAAAAAAAAATTTTGGATCACCCTGGTGCCTGAACAAGGTTATTTTCATCGTAGGGGACACATCCTCCTACAGTAGATAATTATTTACAGTATATAATCTCAATCAACTGGAAAACTGACAAAAAATGTTTATTATTTTTGATAGTATAACATTTCACCAAGGATACTATATTTTCTGATGTTTTATTGAAATTTGAAAATTAATTAATGTGTGAGCACCAAAAATTAATTTTTAACCTGAAAAACAAAATTTTGTCTCTTCTTTATTCATACTTTTTATCTTAATGAAACATTTTCATGGCATGTTCATACATCAGAATCAAAGTTTGCAGTTTAATAAAAAATATTTATTGATACAAAGCGTTCATTCTTTAATATTTATAAATATTGAGGACGTTTATTCGACATTACATTTTCCAACAATAGATAACTAACAGCAGATAATCGCAAAATTGCGAAAAATGTCGCTGTCAAAATTGGCAGCTCTGCAACTGTCTCGCAGTTATTTTAAGTTAAAGGTTAATTGTGTTTGTTTGTTTATTTTGATTCGTAAAGTTTTTAAATTTGAGCTATTGTAAATAATAAACTGAGAAAATAGTGCCAATTATTAGTTATTAAAAAGCTCATAAATTTTAATTGTGTTTTAAGGAGTCTTCCTGAAAAGATATCATTTTTAGGATTAAGGTATGTAAAAATTCTGCACTTTTCTGTGATCGCAAATCAAGATAAACGGTATGAAAATGAAACAAACATCTCGTACCTATCGTACCAATCTCATGGAATATCAGAGATAGAACAAATATCAATAATTGAAGCTTTTGTGACTTTTGTAAGATAATCATAGTTTTCACTATTATTTACTCAATAAACTCATTTTACTTGTAAATATACTAATGATTATGAATATAAAGAATTAAGTATTCTGCCATGCCCACGAGCAATACCAGAAACGATGATCTATTTACTTTTTATTTGTTCATTTATTGGAAATAATACCCAACAACCGAGGCCAATTGAGAGTACCTTAAGTTTAATTATAATAAGCTGAATATAATTGCTATTCTCAACTTTATACTCTACGAGAGATTATAGAACTTTTTGCTTCTGTTTTGAAGAATGAGCAAGAGAGCGTGAATATATCAATATTGAAATTTCTAGCTGTATAAAGAACAAAGTCATTCATGATAGTGCAAACTCGGAAAATCGGTGAGTTTCTAATCAAGTTGTTATTTGTTGTTGGAATACAGAATAATTCTCTTTGTCTAGAATTGAATCTCGGAGTTTGAAATAAGTGTTTAACCTTTTCTAAAGGATATTGACAATCTACAAAGTTTCTCATAATTTTAAACACAAATAATAGTAGCATGTAATTGTAACGTTCTTCTAGCGTGAAGAGATTAAATTTTTTACATAATTTTAGATAATCGCTGCCTATTGGTGGGTTCCTTTTTAAAGAACAATAGTTTAAGAAATATTTTTTGAATTTTTTCAAGTGCATTCAGGTGATTGCTTTGATGCGGTTCCCATATGATCGCGCCATATTCCAATTTCGATCTGACTAGAGAGATAACCAATGTGACCATGGTATTGTTTTCATTAATAAATTTACAAGATCTGATTATAAAACATAAAGTTTTCGATGTCGAATTAACTAATGCATTAATATGTGGATTGTATTTTAGATCAGAGCTGAGCACAATACCTAAGTCATTAATAGTGACTACTTTAGTTAAGTTGGTATTTCCCAGCTGGTATTCAAACTCTATAATATTCTCTGAAAGGCGAGAATGTCATGACTTTACATTTCTTATAGTTAATAAGGAGCTCGTTGTCTAAACACCATTTACAAAATTTATTCAATGTTTCTTGTAGTTGTATACAATCTCTAATAGTTGACATTTTTTAAAAGATTCTTGTGTCATCAGCAAAGATTAAGATTGGTGTTATTTCACCTGTTACCATGTCCATAACGTAAATAACATAAAGGAATGGTCCCAAATTTGAACCCTGCGATACCCCTGAGATAGGTGAATGGCTTTGAAGTGCAACCTGCGTATTGTACCATATGTTTCCTGTTTTTTAAGAAAGATTCAACTGTAGCAATAAGGTTATGTGGAATGTCCAGCGAGCCAAGCTTCTTAACTAGCACGTTATGACTGAGCTTATCGAAATCCTGCGTAAAATCTATATATATATAGCGTCAACTTGATTGTGCTCCGCTAGTACCTCGGATACATACTGAGTGAAAGAAGCTAGATTTGTTATAGTAGACCATTTAGGCAAAAAGCCATGCTCCTCCTGGCACAGAAGCGGTTCTAAACTTTTTGTTGATTTCTGGGCTATATATTTCGCGGAAACCTTCAAAAAGTTGCACAAGACCGAAATTGACCTGTAGTTGGTTACATGAGACTTTGAACCATTTTTGTAAATCTAGCAAACTCTTGCTAATTTCCAAACTTTTGGGAATTTAGCAGTTTTTAAACATAAGTTGTATTTAAAGTAAGTGGTTTAGAAAACGTGGATGCGAATTTACTGATTAAAAAACAAGGTATCTGGTCCTTTCCAGCTGATAGTTTTTTAGGAAAGTTATTGAGTATTTGAAGAACTTGCGCTTCATCAATTTGTCCAACTTCCGGTTCTTTGGTAAGAACAGGCTTATTGATTATGTCATGATCTTTAATATATAGAATTTCTTCCGTATTGGAGTATACACTGCTGAAAAAATCAGCAAAAGCATTCACACACTCCTCAGGGTCAGTGATGTCTCTGTTTTTATAATGAAGGATACCTGGTATGGTCATAGCATTCCATAGTCCCAAGGATATATCAGAATATCCTGAGGATATCCCATTAATGTCCCAATTTTATATGCCAAGGATGTCCCCAAGATATCCCAATTCCATAATTTAGTATATTCCTTCAGGTATTTTTCCGGAGATTTTGTACAAAGTACAACATTATAAAGTACAATAACAGTGGAGTCCCCTCTAAAGTCACTTCGAGGTAAATTCCATGAACGCTGTCAGTGTGCGAAAACTGCCGTACAATAATAAGTGACGCTTTAACAAAAGTCAACAATTTCTCGAATATTCGTGTCGGATTATAATCTATTCTCATTTATATTATGTAAACTAACGCGGTACATATTTATTTTATTCTTTTTTTTATCACAAAAACTGATTTTGCCATTATACTGATAGTGAAACGTGCGATCTTCAAACTGCACAATTTAGAGGTTACAGATACAATAACAGCCAACTTTTAAATTTTCAGAATGTGGCTTGTTACATTCTCATCAGAGAAGGTACTAGATTTGTGTAAAATTTGATCCCCTACGCTATTGTCAAATGTCCACGTTTTGAGACATTCTGAACCCAAAAAACAGGTTTTCGCGAATGTGTCTGTCTGTCTGCATGTGTGTGTGACTTGCCGCATTTTTGCCCATTTCGTATGGGCTTCAAATTTTCTGAATGAGAGATGCCACAATGTGACTTGCCGCAATGTGACTTGCCGCAAGTGTGACTTGTCGCAATGTGACTTGCCAGGGGTTGACATGACTTAATCCAGAATTATCGACCAAAATATATGAATTTTCAGCTGAAATTATGAATCTTCAAGTCAAATTAAATGAATTTTTGACCAATTAGTTCAACATTCAACCAAGTAGGTGAATTTTCAACCAGAAAGATGAATTTTTACCAAGAAGATTAATTTTTTCAACAAAAAAAATTTCAACAAAATACGTGTATTTTTAACCAAATAGTTATATTTCCGACTAAAAAAAATAGTTAAAAAGATTAATTCTCAAGAAAAAAACGCATTTTCAACCAAATATTTGAGGTTTTAATCAATGACATGAATTTTTGACTAAAGTGATGAATTGCCAACAAAAAAAAAGAGATTTTTAAGAAAGTAGTCCTACTTGCAACCGAAAAAGATTAATTCTCAACGAAAAATGTAATAGTTGATATTGTAACCAAAAAATATTTAAATTAAAATAAAACACAGTTGAATTTAACCAAAAAATACGAATTTTTAAATAAATAATTGAAACCATAACCGAAACACATTCATTTTCAACCAAACAGTTGCATTTTTAACCAAAAAAGATGACATTTCCACTAAAATTGTTCAAATTCGGACCCAGAAAGATGAATTTTGAACTACATGGTTTAATTTTCAACCAAAAAGATAAATTTTTAACCAAGAAGATTAATTTTCTACTAAAAAAGAGAAATTTTCAACAAAATACATGAATTTTAAACTGAAAAAGACGAATTTTCAACCAAATAATTAAATTTTCACCCAAATAGTACCATTTTATGAGTTCCATACGACAAATATAATAGTAGACGTTTCAATTAAAAATAATGAACTTTCAACCATGAATATATGGATTTTCTTATTGGGTTTCTATTAATTCAATTCGCAAATAAGCGAAAAATGAGAAAAGGAGGAAAAAGGGAAAAGGTGGAAGTTTCTGAAAATAGAGGGGCAAAAATTCTTCAAAAAGGACAAATATAAGAATTTGTGTAAAGTCTGGAATATGAAAGTTTTAGTAAATTAAATTTGAATATTTTCAGTGGAACCGCAGTAATTGGTTAATTTTGAACTTTTTAAATCGAATTTCGAAAGAGGACAAGCATTTCTATCAGAATCAGAAGGTAGAAGATAAATTTTTGTATTAGATAAAAAAATATCACACTTTTAACCAACATTTTTATTTTGGTTAAGACTAATGGAAAAAACTGTTTTATTAAAATATGAAATACTGTTGAATACTTAACTTTGTTTTAGCGAAGTATCTAGGCGCACCGAAAATATTTTTTCTACGCTCAAGGAATTTCGGTGAAGCCTTGTTCTAATTATATCTGCTCTTTGCACTCAGAAAAATATTCGTTTGCATCAAACAAACATTTTTTTGACCCTATATCAAAGATAGAATTTGTTTGATTTAAATAAAATTTGTTTGAGTTGAACAATGGCGTGTTTGAAAAAAATAAGTTTTGTTAAAATAACAAAAATAAAAAAAATTGTGTGCATCAATGAAATATGTTTTTGACCCTATGTCAAAGAAAGAATTTGTTTGATTCAAACAAAATTTTTCTGAGTGTGGAGTTAAATAATAATAATCAAATTTGTACTCTTTTCAAATGTGCATTATGTGCAAATTCAGCAAAGTACATCAAAATTCTCAAACAAATTTAAACAATTTTTAATTGGTATTAACTATTGTAAAATCACCATATCAATATAAAATATAGGGACAGCGCTTTTCTGTAAAGATTACAGCATTTTCTACAGACTTTAAAAAATTTTCAGTAATTTTATAAATTTAAGAATATTTTCTATAACATTTACTGAACGTTTCTGTCAAGTTCACGTCTTCAAACTGTAAACTCTAATAAAAAATCCTGTAAATTTTAGAGAAAGTGTCCGCAAATTTGTAAAATTACTGAAAACTCTGTATACTCTGCAGAAAATTTGAAAAATACTGTGATCGTAGCATACCCATTTTTCTTCATGTATGATGGGATGTATATTCCACTCCTCTTTCAGCTCAAAGCAATGAATAATAAAGATTTTATTTATTTTGACTATTATGTCTATTATAATTTTAAGAACCGTAGAGATATACAATTGTAGATAGTAGAACCGTACATAGATACAAAGAGTTTGAGAATGTTGTAATGTGTAAATCAAGCAAAATCAAGTAAAAAAAATATTTTTCGTACAGGTTTTAAACATGCTTTTAATGTTTTTATTTTCTACGCAGATATGGAAAGAGTATGGTAATCATCTTATCAGTATCTATCAAAGAATTTGAACATGCATAACAAATATCAGCCTGCACAGAAAGGCGAAATTTCGTCGAAATTGCAGAGGGAAGTGGTAGGGGAACACAAACATACGGCCTTTGAGTCGATTTCCCTCCTCTGTATAGACTTAACGTTATTATTCGTTAGTATAAATAGCACTGATGTATCACAAATTCATAAGTTACGCTTACGAAATCCTACTATAGAGAAAATGAAGATTGTTGTAGGAACTCTCCTTCTTACAATCGCGGTTTCCCTGCTTTCTTCTGTTAATTCTAGTTCTAGTTCCGGTAAGTGCAATAATACATTTATGTTGATATATTATTAATATTAATCAGAAATACTCTAGGATCTTAAAATATAGCGAGAATTTGTAATAATTATTAATTTTTCGTAAACCGTACCCGCAATTACACGAGCAATTGCAATAAGAAATTATTCAAGTTGTTATAATGTTATCAGGTTTTTATTAAATAAGTTGTAAATTTGTACAAAAGTTATAATTATTTACTTTTGAACACTTTTCCCAAACTATAAATATATATTTTTTGATTATTTAAATTTTGAAAAGTTTTTTATTGTCACGTACATTGTATTTTATTATGAAAATACATTTTCACAATTTTTAAAAAAGTTTGATCGAAATTTAATAGACATGCGAGTAAAGTCATTTGCATATACCGTAAATTAATTCCGAGCAATTCACGCCTACTCCCGGGTAAAAATTGAAACTTGGTTCTTAATAGGACCTGTCTAGATTTCCTATTTACTATCGAGACCCTAAAGTGGCAATCTATCGAGGGCGCAATCGGAAACGTCACGCTCAGCTAGCGAGGTCATGAGTAGGCAACACAACTTTTACCAAAAAAATTTCCGTGTTCCGGGACAAAATTCTGTTCACAAAACCTACCCCTTATTATGCACCTCCAAATAAAGTGTTTAAGAGAAAAAAAATGATTCCTTTAAAAATTACCGAATAAAAGTACCAGATGACTGGACTAGAAAAACTGAATTGAAGTTGGAGAGTTCCATAAGTTCCTATGCTATATATTATGCATTCAAATATAAAATTTACCCACTTTCAGTCATTACAGGGGCATCAAAATATAATGTTCCCAAAAAGAGCAAGATTAAAGTATGATTATTTTCCATCCAAAATCTGAAATAACATCAGTTGCTACCTTGTGCAGACTGCGTTTTATTAAATCACAGACTTCACACTCTTTTCCGTTTTTTTTTATATATTTTTCTTTCAAAAATTTCACTTTTTACCCTGTTTTAAAGTAAATTCCCCCTTTTCTCATTTCTACTATTATATTTTTGGTTCAGAATTTCATCGCTTTTAGTCGAAAATTCAAAAGTTTTTTTAATTCGTCTTTTTGAATAAAAAATTGGTCCTTTTTTATTGAAAATTCATATTTTGGTAGAAAAATCGTCTTTTTTGGTTGAAAGCAAATTATTTTTATTTGAAAAGTCTACTATTGTATTTTTTGTTCAGAATTCATCTCTTTTTGTTGAAAATTCTATTATTTGTTTGGAAATTTAATGAAATTGTTCAAAATTCAACTATTTTCTTAAAAATGAATCAGTTTTGGTCAAAATTTAGTTCTTTTCATATGAAAAGTTTACTATTAAATTTTTGGTCCAGAATCCATATCTTCCGGTTAAAAAATCGAATATTTGGTTGAAAATTAACAATTTTGTTTAAAAGTCATCTTTTTTACTCGAAAATTTTACTTGTATATTGAACATTCATCTTTTTCGATAGAAAATTTAGTAAAAAAAAGTAATCTTTTTTGGTTGAAAATTGATCTTTTATGGTTAAAAGTTAATTCTTTTTAATTGGAAAGTCTAATATTATATTTTTGGTCTAGAATTCATCTTTTTTGGTTGAAAATTACTTTTTTGTTGAAAGTATAATTATTTTGTTGAAAATTCCACTATTTTGTTAAAAAGTCATCTATTTTTGGTCGAAAATTCAACTGTTTTGTTAAACATTTGTTTTTGGAAATAACATTCATTTTTTGGATATAAAATTCATCTTTTGGTAGAAAATTCATGTTGTTGGTTGAAGATTCAACTGTCTTTCAAAAGATTCATCTTTTTGGCTTGAAAATTCCACTATTTGGTTGAAAATGCAACTTTTTGGTTGAAGTTTAATCTTTTTGTTTGAAAATTCAACTATTTGGTTGAAGATTAATTTCCGTAAGTTGGAAATTCTTTTCGGTTTTAAAAGACAAATGTTTTCTAAAAAATTCTACTCTTGTTCAAAATTCTTCTTTTAGGCTTGAAAATTCCTCTATTTTGTTGTAAATGTTTAAAGAATTTCGTACCTACAATAATGTAATTTAAAAGAATTAATTCACTTATTCTCTTAAAAAACCACACGGCTTTGAGGTCATTTTGAGCTCTGAAGTCTGAAATCACTTGTACAATAATTTACATTATATATTTTACCTTGGAATTCTAAAATGTTTTAATTATTTTCAAAATGTCCACACCACAAAGCAATTAGTATTAAATAATTATTAATACAAATGCTTTGCATTTGTTTTTGAAGTTTGAGTGGCTATTCTGAAGATGTTTTTGTAATTTATAATACGTTACCTTTATTTAAATCTTTTCGATAACTTTTATTTGGAACTGGAAGGATTTTTTAACAACCAGACTATATATATATTTTTTTAATTTTCAGACACCATGGGAGGGAGGACTTTACAAATTGCGAATGATCTTCAAGGACGATTATCCTTCGAGTCCTCCAAAATGCAAATTCGAACCTCCTCTCTTCCATCCAAATGTTTATCCATCCGGAACCGTTTGTTTATCGCTCCTCGATGAAGAGAAAGACTGGAGGCCTGCGATCACAATCAAGCAGATTCTTTTGGGAATCCAAGATCTACTGAACGAACCCAATGTGAAAGATCCGGCTCAAGCAGAGGCGTACACAATTTACTGGTAATTATTATATGCCTATACTATCTCCTTTTTCCAAATTAAAACTTTTCGAAGAAAATATCAATTTTGCGATAAGAAGAGTGTCTACCTGACAAAAGAAAGCGGGAATTTTGTCCAATTTTTTAATTCAATTGTACTTGAATAATACTCAGTGGACTGAATTATTTATTCAGTGAATTATTTATTCTGACCCTAAAGCCAAAATTAACATCCACCATTATAAACAATTAAGTACTAAAATAAAACTAAGTGTTTTATTTTATTGCTCACAGTTTGTTCAATGCTTTAAATTTTGCTTGAAACTGTGACGTTTTAAATCTTATATAGGTATTTATTTTTTTCCCCGCTGATTCTGAAATCCGCTGGAAAATTAAAAAAAAAATTAAACATTTAGGAAATGGCGGCTTTTGCATAAAATATTCAAAGCCTATTTACTTACTAACCGAAACACCCGAATTGCCAACGAATTATAAGTTATTACAATGAAACGAAACTAAGCATTATAGAACATGCAACAAAGGACATGAAAACTCCTCAAAAATTAAAACTGGTAGAAAAATATTCATCAAAAACTTAATTTTTGAAACATTTTTTTTAATTTGTCGATAAGCTAAACGTGACCTAAAGGCTGATTAATTTTATTTTTGTAAATTGTAATTGTTACTGAATGAAAAAATTTAGTTGTATTTTTTTTTAGTTGAAAATTTAATTATTTGGTTAAAAATTAGTCCTTTTTGGTAGAAAATTAATCCTCCTGGTTGAAAATTAATCGTTTTACTTGAAAACTCAGCAGTTTGGTTGCAATTTTGTTTTCTTTTGACTGCAAAATCTTTCTTAGTTAAAGCGTCAACTTTTGTTGAAAATTCGTCTTTTCTGGTTGAAATAAACTGTTCTTGATTTAAAATAAAAATATTTTTTGGTTGAAATATCAAATACTACATTTTTCATTGAGAATTAATCTTTTTTGGTTCTACATTCAACTACTTGGTTGAAAGTTGATCTATTTTGTTGAAAATTCATTTGCCTTTTTTTTTTGGTTAAAAATAATTTTTGTATTTTAAAATTGAACTAATCCTATTGAATATTTTTTCATTTTAGTTGGAAATTCATGTCTTATGTTGGTAATTCTTATTTTCTCGTAGAAAATTAATCTTGTTGGTTGAAACTTCATATTTTTGGTTGATAATTCAACTATTTTGGTAGAAAATTAATATTTTTTGGTTAAAAATGCAACTGTGTTTAGTTATAAATTAATCTGTTTTGGTTGAGGATTAAATTTTTTTGTTGAAAATTCGTCTTTTTTGATTAAATTAAAATGTTTTTGATGTAAATTAAAATATTTTTTTGGTTTATATGTCAAATATTACATGTTTCATAGAGAATTCATCTTTTTTTTGTTAAATTCAAGTGTTTATTATTTAAAATTAAAATCTTTTTCGGTTAAAATACTGAAAATTGAACTAATCCAGTTGCATTTTCCATTATTTTAGTTGAAAATTTACCTCTGTTTGAAAATAATTTTTTGCAACTGATGTTTCTTTTTTAGTTTAAAATTCATCCTTTGGGTTAAAATTCAACTATTTCAGTTAAAGATTTTAAATCAAATTAAAATACCTTTACAACAAAAAGGTGATTTTTTAATTAACTAAATTACTTTCATATAAAAAAATATGAATTTTCAACTTGAATTATGAATCTTGAACCAAAAAAGTGGATTTTAAACAAAGTAGTTTAACTTTTAACCAAGTAGTTTAATTTCCAACCGAAAAAGATTAATTCTCAAGGTAAAATATAATAGTCAATATTAAAACTAAAAAAGATTTTAATTTAAAATCAAAAAGAGTTAAATTCATCAAAAAAGGCGAATTTTCAACAGAAAAGTTGCAATTTGCATTAAAGATGAAATTTCTAGCAAAAGAGATTCTCGAGAAAATTCAAAAAGATTTTGAAAGATTTTAGATATGTCGAATAAGTATCTAGAAAATTTATAAGAATTTTTTTTACAGAATTTTACAACATTTTAGGAAAAATTTGAGCTAGCTTAAAAGATATTTAGGATTTTTTGACGTTTGGAAAACATACAAAAATATTTGATAAATTTTCGGAAATTTTTCAGTTTTAAAATATTTTAAATCTCTTTAAAATTTCTAGCATTCCTAAACACTTTGTAAACTGGCTCAAATTATTCTTAAAATTGTCATAAAATCTCCCGGACTCATTTGTAGAATTATGGAAATCTTTTGCAATGTTTTAAAACCTTTTGACATCTTTTTTAAAAACTTTAAAAGTGTATTAAAAAATTTTTTCTCAAGTTTTTTAAACCTTTGCAAATTTTTAATTATTTTTTAAATATTCTGCTCAGATAAAAAATTTGTCCTAAAATCTTCCAGATTTGTTTGGGCAATTCTGAAAATTAATTTCAAAGTTTTGAAATCTTTTTAAAAATAAATATTGTAAAATAAAAAATCAGTTTAAGTTTTCCCAGAAATCTTTAACAAAAAATTCTATTTTATTGAAACCTTTCAAAACTCTTGAAAAGATTCTAACTTTTTTGCTCGAAATCTTCAAAAATCTACCTTTTGTTTTAAATTAATTGAAATATTTTAAAGTGTAAAACTATCGTCGTATCAACTCAAACTTCTAAATATCTTTTTAACTTATTCTAATTTTTCTAAAATTTGGTAACCTTGCAATTTTTTCAAATTTTCCTTTAAAATCTTCCACATTCTTTTCTGAAATTTTAGGAAAACATTTGAAATATTTTAAATTATTTAAAAATATATTTTTAAAATTAATTTTTCAAAATAAGAAATTTATTAAAAATTTGCCTGGAATCTTAAAAAAAAGTATTATCTTATAGCGTTTCAAAATCCTTGAAAAACTTCAAAAATTTACTTCAAAATCTTCAAAAATCGACATTTTGTTGAAAAAATTTGAAATCTTTTCAAATTTAAATTAATTTTGAATTTTTTCAAAACTTATGGAACTTTGAAATATCTTTTGAAATAATTCCTACAAAATTTTCAAATCCTGCACAAATAAAAAAAGTTACCTTAACATCTACCAGATTCTTTTTCGACATATTTTGAAATCTTCCAAGCTCTAAATTTATCTTAAAATAAAACATAAATTATTTAAAATGTTCCTAGAAATCTTATTGTCAGCACCATTTTTTGCACATAATTTCATTTTTTCAAAAATTTAAAAGGTTAGGATCAGAATTGTTGCCTTTACTATTAAATATTCATTTCCAATTTAAATTTTTTCTTTTAAAATTAAATATTTAGAATTGAAATTCCTCATTTGGAAATGACGATTTTTAAAATGCCAGAAAATTCAAAAGAACAAACTGAAAATAGCCACTTGAATTCATATTCACGCAGTATGCAACCAATCAAGTATTCAACGTCAGTGAGCGCGAGATTTTCGATAATTTCGTTCCACCTATTTTTTTATATAGGATCCGTCTAGTAGACACTCTGGTCAGATTAATTTTAATCGTATTTGAAAAATATTTTAGTTTTATTTTGCTAACCTACCTGTTTCTTTGAATTTCAGTCAAAATCGCCTCGAATACGAAAAGAGAGTAAGAGCACAAGCGCGAGCAATGGCACCACAAGAGTAGCTCACTCACTACACGTCAGTACATTTCCGTTTTTTATAAATTCGATTCGGCAGGTCTCATTTCTCCACGTACCTTCTTTCTAACACAATTTGAATTTCCATCGTTTGTGATGTTTCCAGTGGATACAACAATTTTTTTCATCAAATACACAAGGGAACCTAATTTATTTTTAAGTAGTTAAGGAACTGAAACTGTGTAAAGTTTCCAAGATTTGTAAAACTTAAGTTTTTAAGACAGATCGCAAGGTTCTTGAAAATCAAAATTCTTCCTTGAAATTCATGCCTAAGATTAGTTTTTGTATTCATTCCCATTGTGCAACCGCAAGTCGAAGTATCAAATATACGAGCAGTACGAACTCAGGTTCGCTGAATTACGATATTCGTAAGAAATTTGATTTTTAAGAACTTTTCTTCTAGGATACAATATGACTACAATTTTTCATCGAGAGAACGATAGATGGACCTGGTCTCGGGTATACGTTTGTAAGCACAGTATTTTATATTGTATGATTTTTGAATTTGTAATATTGCTGAAAGTCCTCTGGATTAGGAAAGAGCGATCTTCACTTCATCTTTTTTCAAGTCGAAATAAATAACTTAAATTAATGAATACTGATGTTTACTCTGATGTATAGCTGTAGAGCTCAAAAGGCTTAGATTCTAGATACTCTAGTATAAGCGATTCCAAATTCTCTATAGTCCGTTAAGAATAATCTTTTCAAAGTCACTGCTATATTGTGCGAATATTTTTCCTACGTTTATACGACATAAGTTAAAAGCATTTCTTTTTGCATTATGAGAAAGATTGAAAAAAAAGTGTCAGTCGAAATGAATGGAAAGGTTGAAACCTGAGAACTTTTAACAAATAGTAGTATTTCTTATTCAGGAAAGACAGTCAGGATTCGAGTGTTTTTGTTAGGCCAATTTATTTTAAGTAACTTACAAATCCTGAACGATTTAATAAACACCTCTGTGAAGTAATAATCCTGTTTTTATTCTATTTCTTTTACTATATTCTAAAAATAAATCGTTTTTTTTTTAATATGTTTTGAAAAAGTAAAAAAACTTTATTTTTATCTATTTTATGAAAATTAGATAATGGCCTTGAATATTTAATCGGGCAAATTAAATTAAAACTATACTGAGAGCTCGTAATTTAATTTGTCTCGCAAATCTAATTTGCTCTTTGTTCTTCTAGGCAGACGTTAATAACTTAGTTCAATGTTATGACTTTCTGAAGAAGCCAATTTTGGAAGGGATCGAATGTTTAAACTTATATGTTTTGAAAAATTTGGAGCACTGTAACAGGATTGCGGAATACCTGGAAAAATCGTGGAATTTTTTTAGACGCACCTATTTCAGAGTCTTAATAATTACTAGGCGAATTTTTAATTTCCAAGTTAAGCAGTCATCCTCTGGTTGAAAATTCAACTCTTTTCGTTGACAACTCATATGTTGATGCTGAAAATTCAACTAAAATCTATCTTGGATAAAAATTCAACTATTTTTTTGAAAATTCGTCTTTTTGGTTTAAAAATGTAACTATTTTGTTGAAAACTTCTTTGTTTTTTATTAAAAGTTAATTTTGATTACTGAAAATGTAACTTTCCATTTTTTTTAAATTGATCTGTTTTAGTTCAAAATTCGTCTTTTTCGTAGAAAAATAATCTTCTATCTTGGAAATTTTCTTTTTTGATTAAAAATTCAACTGTTTGGTTGAAAATTAACTTTTTTGTTGAAAATTCAAATGTTTTACATTGTTTTTTTGTTGACAATTCATTTTTTTTTGTTGAAAATTCAACTATTTTGTTGAAAATACTTTGTTTTTTAATGAAAATTAATTTTTTAACTGCAAATGTAACTTCCATTTTTTGTTAAAAATTGATCTTTTGATTTGAAAATTAATTTTTTTTTATAGAAACATAATCTTCTTGGCTTGAAATTGCCTTATTTGATTAAAAATGCAACTGTTTGGTTAAAAATTGACTTCTTTGATGAAAATTCTAATGTTTTACAGAAAATTTTTCTTTGGTTTAAAAATTTAACAATTACCTTTATGAACTATTATATTTTTCGTTGAAAATTCAACTGTCTTCTAAAAAATTCGTCTTTTTGGCTTGAAAATGAACTATTTGGTTAAAAATGTATCTCTGGCTTTAAAGTTCAACTATTTGGTTGTGAATGCAACTGTTTGATTGAAATTAATTTTGTTGTTATTGAAAATTTAAATATTCAGTTGAAAATTCGTATTTTCCGATTTAAAAGTTGACTGTTTTCTAAAATGCTGGTATTTGAATAATCATGGTAAGGGAAATTTGAAAATAAAGTTTTGTGGCCACCCTGAATTTTGGAATTCACACGAATTGATTTTTGTACCAATAAAAAAGTATGATTATAATAATTTCAGACTTTTTCGAAATTTTTATATTATTATCAATGAAAATTGTTTAAAATTCAGCAAATATTGAAAAGCCCTTTACAGATTAATTAATAATTATACAAGAAATTGTTGGTAAATTAGTCTGGGATCAGTAGAATGTTTTAAAATTTAATTGAATTAACTTGATTTTTTTAAAAGTAAATCGAGAAAAGTCATTTAATTTTTACACCAGACTTCTGTAGTAACCCTGTGACCAAACTTTTATATTTCAATATTTTCGAATAAAACATAATTATAGTTGTTTTTTCTGACGTATCTAAAGTAAAATAATAACCATTGACTTCAAGAAACAAGGAATAAAACATTTTTAAGCAAATATATTTCAATTGTTTCACTATTCTCAGCCCAATCTTCTAACCCTGTAATTTTCCAGTGAAATAAATTAATGCAGCCAGGATAATGTGAAACGACGAGTGTAATCGATTTTCGAGCGACTGGTTTTTTGTCCCTAATACTTATTGACATTTTGTTAATTACACGATTTCCAAGGAAGCATTCCGGATCAGCGATCAGCGTTGGAAATTCATTTTTGGGCTAAAAATTTATTTTTCTAGCTGAAAATTTAATTATTCTATTTTTGATTGAAAATGCATCTTTCTTGTTAGTTGAAAATTTGTCTTTTTTGGTAGAAAATTAATTTTTGTACTGAAAGTATAACTATTCTATTTTAAGTTGAAAATTGATCTACTTAAGTAACAATATAACAATTTTTTTGAAAATTCGACTTTTTTGGTAGGAAAGTAATCTCATTAGTTGAAACTTATCTTTTCGGTTAAAAATTTAACTGTTTTGTTGAAAATTCGTTTTTTTTGTTGATAAAAATGTATTTTTCTATCTGAAAATTTAATTATTATATATTAATTATTATAGATGAAATTCTGTTTCTTTATTAGCTCCTCTTGAAAATTTCTCTGTTTGGTTTTAAAATTAGCCTGTTTTGGTTAAGGATTCAATTAATTTGTTACAAATTCGTTTTTTTTGGAGCTGAAAATTTATTTTTCTAACTGACAATTTAATTGTTCTATTTTTGGTTGAAAATGTATCTTGTTGAAAATTGGTCTTTTTTGGTATAAAATTAATTAAATTTAACTATTCTATTTTGCTGAAAATTTGTCGTTTTATGGCTGAAAATTTATTTTTTTAATCGAAAATTTAATTTTACTCTTGGTTGAAAATCTATCGTTTCCGGTTGCAAATTCATGCATTTTGTTGAACATTTTTTTGTTGTAGAAAATTCATATTCTGAGTTAAAAATTTAACTATTTGGTCAAAAATTCATCATTTTCGTTACAGATTCATAGTTTTCGTTAAAAATTCATTTCATTGATTGAAAATTTAACTATATTGTTAAAAAATAATTTACATTTTTTAGTGGAAAATTCATTTGTTGTGTTGCAAACTCGTCTTTTTTTATTTGCAAATACAATTATTTTGGTACAAAATCAACATTTTTGTATTACAAAATCAACATTATGGATGAAAATCTTCACTGACTGAAAAATCTTTCTTGGTTGCAACTCTTTTGTTGAAAATTCCTCTTTTTGGTGTAAAAATTAGCCTGATTTTGTTGAGGATTCGCCTAATTTATTGAAAATTTGTTTTTTGGTGCAGAAAATTTATTTTTCTAACTGAAAATTTAATTGTTCTAGTTTTGGATGAAATAAATTTAATTAATAAAAATAAATTAATTTAATTGATCTAAATCTTTTTCAGTTGAAAATTCATGTATGGATTTTGGGGAAAATTTGTATTTCGGTAGAAAATTCAACAATATGGTTTGAAAAAATTCGTTTGTTCAAAGATTCATAATTTTAGTTAAAAATTCATTCCTTTATTTGAAAATTTAAATATATTGTTGAAAATCCATTTTCTTAGAGGAAAATTAATTTGTCAAACTGAAAATGTAATTTCCATTTTTGCTTAACAATATATATTTTGTAGTTGAACCTTCATTTATTTTGTTGAAAACTCGTCTTACTTGGTTTGAAAATTTAACATTTTGGACGAAATTCTTTTTCGTTATTGATTAAAAATTCTCTCTTGGTTGAAAATTCAACTATTTTGTTGAAAAATTTTCTTTTTTGTTTGAAATTTAGCTGGTTGGTTGAGGATTTAACTAGTTTGTTGAAAATTCTTATTTTCTGGTTTAATTAAACTGTTTTTAATTCAAAATTAAAATATTTTTTGGTGGAAGTATCGACTATTAGACCTTTCGTTGAGAATTCATTTTTTGTTCAAGCTTTATTACTTTGTTTGAAAATTTAACTATTTCCTTGAATTTTCTTTCATTTTTGGTTCAAAATTCACTTTTGAGTTGAAAACTCAACTATTTGGTTGAAAATTCATATATTTTTGTTTGTCTTATTGATCTCATAGGGAAAATAAAAAATTAATCAGGGAGATAAGGGAATTTCAAAACTTGGATTCTGTAGCAATCTTATATTTCATCTTTAAAAAGTGATTTGAAAAGAAAATTATCTAAAAATGACTTAAGTGACTGTGTAGCGATCCTAAATACAGATAGAAATAAGCTTTAATTATATTCGTTAGTATATATTTCTCATATATATATTTCTAAAATACAAAAGTGACTAAAAAATTGTCGATACTTACTTTTTTTTGTGCAAAAGTAGCTAAGAAAAAATTACATTTTGAAACCGTAACGATAACTAGTTACTTTTTTCGTGATGTACCTAATATGTAGTTTACCTAAAATAATTTGACCTAATATCAATTTGCTATAATTTTTCATTATCCTAATTGTCAACTGACCTAATTTTTATTTTCCCAAATTACACTTATACATTTGTCATACTTCGGCATTCTAATTGGCTGATTCGAATTTCGCGGTATTATTCAGCCAATCAGAATGCCGGACGCCATTTGAGGAAGAATTAACTTTATATGTTACATGGTGGTACATGCAATATGGCATTTCGTATAAAAGAATTTTACGTTGCATGTTTATTCCTGAGAATAAAAATTATATCATATAGTAATTCGGCATTATAAAAATAATGTCAAATTATAATACGGTAAAATAAAAATTATGTGAAATGGTATATTTTAAGTATAATTCGGAAAAATACAAATTTCGTAAATTGGTAACAGTAACTAAAAAAACAGTTATTTTTTTAGTTACTTTCAAAATGTACTGCACAAGTCTTTTGTACAAGTTTTTTTTTTTATTGAAAAACTGAAAATTGTTTCCCACCCTGGGATTCAAAATTTTCTAAAATCTATCAAAACACTTAGAAATAAATAAAAGATAATTTCAGAGTTGAATATTAATTTCTCTTTGGTTGATAATTAATTTTTTGACCGGAAATTTAACTTTCAGTTATTTTACTTATTATTTTAATTGAAAATTCATCTTTTTTGGTTAAAATGTGTATTATTTGGTTGAAAATGTAATTCTTTTGTTCGAAATTTGACGATTTTGAAAGAAAGTCATTTCATTCGATTAAAAATTCAACTGTTTTGTTGAAAATATGTTGTTTGGTTGAATGAAACTGTTTTTGATTTAAAATTGAATTTTTTTGGTTGAAATATATGAACTATTACACTTTTAGTTGATGATTCATCTTTTTTCGTTGAAAATTAATTTTTTCAATTGAACATTTAACTATGATATTTTTGGTTGAAAATTGATGTTTGTTAGTTGAAAATTTATATATTTTGTTTAAAATTCGTCTTTATTGGTATAAAATTAATCTTGGTTGAAAATTCATCTCTTTGGTTTCAAATTGTACTATTTCGTTGAAAATTCGTTTTTTTTTTTTTTTTTTTTTAGAAATTTCGTCTATTAAATTTTTCATTGAGAATTTATCTATTCCGATAAAAATTTTATTCTTTGGTTGAATATCAACTTTTTTGTTGAAAATTCGCCTTCTTGACTTGAAAATTCAAGAATCTGGTTAATTTTTTTGCCTTGACTGAAAATTCAATTTTTTTGTTGAAAAATTGTTTTCTGGTTGAATATAACTGTTTTTGATTTAAAATAAACATATTTTTTGGTTGAAATATCGACTATTACATTTTGTGTCGAGGAGCCATCTTTGTTCTTTCAAAATTATTGTTTCAATTGAAAAAAAATCATGTATTTTGTTAAAAGTTCGTATTTTGTTGGTAAAAATTATCTTCTTGGTTGAAAATTCATCTTTTTTGTTTCAAATGCACTTATTTTTTGCATATTCATCTTTTTTGGTTGAGTTCAACTGTGCCTGATTAAAAATGACAATCTTTTTTGGTTGAAATTTCAACTATTACCTTTTTCATTGAGAATTCATTATTTTTTGTTGAAAGTTGAACTACTTTGTTAAAAATGTTTTTTTTGTGTGTGTAAGATTCATCATTTTATTTGAAAATTCATCTCTTTCTTTGAAAAATGAACTATTTGTTAACATTTTTTCGGTTAAATATTCATTCTTTTAAATGAAAATTTAAACATTCCATTTTTTGTTTGAAAATTATATTGTTCAGTTAAAGATTCAACCATTTGGTTGGATATTACTTTTATGTATTTGAAAATTTATGTATTTTGTTGAAGCTATGTCTGTTTCGGTTGATTTTTTTTTTTTTTTTTTTTTTTAGTTGAAAATTCATATTTTGGGTAGAAAATTCAACAATTTGGTTAAAAAACATTTGTTCGGTTAGAGATTCATTTTAGTTAAAAATTGATTGCTGAGATTAAAAATTTAAATATATTGTTGAAAATCCATTTTTTTAGTGAAAAATTAATTTTTCAAACTGAAAATGTAACTATTCCATTTTTGCTTAAATATATATCATTTTTATTTGATAATTCACTTGTTTTGTTGAAAACTCCCGTTTTTTGGGTTAAAAAATCAACATTTTGGACGAAATTCTTTTTCGTTATTGATTAAAAATTCTTTCTTGATTGAAAATTCAATTATTTTGTTGAAAAATTTTCTTTTTTGTTTGAAATTTAGCTTGTTGGTTGAGGTTTTAACTAGTTTGTTGAAAATTCTTAGTTTTTGGTTTAATTAAACTGTTTTTGATTCAAAATTAAAATATTTTTTGGTAGGAGTATGAGTTCAACTGTACCTGATTAAAAACGAAAATCTTCTTTGGTTGAAATTTCAACTATTACCTTTTTTATTGAGAATTTATCATTTTTTGTTGAAAGTTGAACTACTTTGTAAGAAATGTTGTTTTGTTTTTTGTGTTGAAGATTCATAATTTTAGTTGAAAAATTAACTATTTGTTGACATTTTTTTTTTGGTTAAATATTCATTTTTTTAAATGAAATTTCAATCATTCCAGTTTTTTTTTTAAATTTAGATTGTTTAATTGAAGATTCAACTATTTGGTTGGATATTTATTTTTTTTGTTCTTAAAAATTTATGTATTTTGTTGAAGATATGTCTGTATTGGTCGGAAAATTTTTTTTAGTTGAAAATTCATGTACTTTGTTGAAAATTCAAAGTCTGGTAAAAATCTTTCTGTTGAGCTTAGAATATTGTACATTTTCTAGAAGTGGAAGTCGTATTTAGGTAAATCTAAAGAAACAGTTTTAGAAATAAATAATTAATATTCAGCGCCAAAGAGATTTACAGCAGAAAATGAAAGCTGAAAATTGTCTTCCACATTGAAAATCAAAATTTCCTAAAACATTCCTTGTTTTCAAAATATATAAGGAAAAATAAAAATGATACAAGATTGCTATTCGGTCAAATGATTTTAGGTAAAATAAATACTACTCAGTAAAAATAGAATTTGGGGAATATTTGTGCACCTTCCTTCTAAAAAGTGACTTTATACACATCACTGTTTCGGAATCATTCACAGATTTGCAAAAAATGGGTTGCGATTGTTGTTGGCCAACTAATTCCGATGTAATTTTCTGCGTAGAATCCGATATCTGAGGTCAGATTTTTTCCAGCACGTGACGTTTTTGGGGTTTTTGAGATATCCTAACCTAAAAATGCGGTTTTTTGGTATATTTGAGCTCATGTTAAATAGAAAATTTTTGTTTTCTAAAATCGGGTCATGCCACCTAAAAGTTAGGACTTTGATGACTACATTATAATGTAATCATCAAAGTACTAAACTTCATTTAAGGATATTTCTACGAAGAAAAATTATATCTTCAATTTTAAATAAACTTTTTAAAGTTTGAGAGTTGGACTTTCAGATGGCATGACCTGATTTTAGAAGAAGAAAAACAATATTCGCGATATAACATAAGCTCAAATGTACCAGAAAACCGCATTTTTCGGACTTTTAGGTTAGGGTTTCTCAAAAACCTGACACGCTGGGAAAATTCTGACCTCGGATTCTGAAATGACCCTGAGTTGGTCAACAACAATCTTAACCCAATTTCTGCAAATCTGTGATCATTAATTCATTACAAAGGGTTCGAATTTAACCGCCGTGGCCTATATCGATCGCAGGTTGTGTTAAACGCAGAGGTCGTGAATGCGCGAGTTCATTTCTGTATTTCAAGTCGCCACGGCTTTTCACGAACACAACCGCCGTTTCGATGTGGCACACGACGTTACTCACCTTCAAAACAACTTCTCCAGCTAAATTTCGAAAAGGAATCAAAACAAGATAGAAGATTGCCGGCGAGTCTGCGCAAAGTAGAGGCGGTTTATCAGTGTCGTCCAAAATCTTCATCAGTGATAAGAAGCCGGTTAAGAATAATTGTTGCGCGAGTTACCGCGCATTTTGTGGAAAGTCGTAGAAGGTTTGAAACCTTATTTTTAGGCAATTCGAAAGGGACGAAAAGTATTAAGAAAGTGATTAAAAATGCCGTACCATTCTTTGGTGCAACATGTCAACACCTTGATTTTGACCGCCTGTTTGATTGGATCGGCACTTGCTTATTATGCATACACCGTGGAAACCTACAAGGAATTTAATGAATCGTACGAGCCTTTGTGTGACATAAGCGAACATGTTAGCTGTACAAAAGTTTTCATGTCAAAGTAAGTAGTATTAAATCATAATTTATAAACAATCCGGCTTTTTAGTCCGCTAATTTTGCAAATTAGATTAGTTGTGCTGGAAACGGGGGGAGGGGGCAAATTAGGATTAATTCCCTGACGGTACAGTTTTTTTATTAGCGGGTTAAATAATAAAATATCTTTTGGTTTAGTTTACAATAATTCAAGGTTGCGTGATTGGTAGACGTTACATTACTGATCTAGGATAATTGAGCAGTTTTCAGTGCTTTTGATAACACGCAGAACTGGTATCGTGTATGGTAAAAGAAAATATCACGTAGTCCATTAAGTTTATCGAGGACTTAATCGGTTTGAACTTTCTGGGGGAATTCTAGATTCATTCAATATAGTCGCTCCTTCGAGTGAATCTCATTAATAAATTATATATTCTATATATAGTATATACTGGTATATATAAGGCTGGCCTTCAGTTTTCCGCGGAAAATTCTCTGAAATTAGTAAGTGTACCCATTATTGAATAATAATTAAAGCAATAGTAGTACTGAAATAAATTAAATTATTAAATTATGAATAAATAAGGTACACGTTTCAAGTGCTGAAACATTTTGGAACATTTTGAAAATGTGAAAACTGGTGACAGAAGTTGTTATTCAATTGGGATCTGAAATCATGACGTCACAGCGTCACGTGATAGGCAATATGGAGGCAACAACGGGGTCACTTTACCTCCATGGATGATTTCTCTTGAGCAACCATACTATGTTGCTACTCACAATCTCAATTTTGATGGTCCAAGGTTGTACAGGGCAATTTTAGTTTGCTCTTTGTGGGATGATTTTCATGACGTAGGTTATGGTTTTATAGATACCTTAACTGATATTAAAAAGCATACTGATCGTCGGGGGAAGGGCGAATGTTCAATTGAAGGTTTGGCAGAAAGGATAAACAGATAAAACGCTGCATCGCATAATGCTCTTGCAGATGTACACATTTTGCACAAGATCTTAAATAAAGCGAAGATTGGACGCGATATTTTGTTTAAATCGGCAAAGACTTTTGACGAAAAACCTCAGAAATGGGAATGAAATGTCAACACTAAAAAGTTCTTAGAAACTTTAAACCCATTCAAAAAGGTAGTAGGTGGAAGTATACGAGGGAAAATTGCTATAGCGTCGGTTACCTTGGAAGAAATAATCTCTTGCAGTTGAAAAATCACTTATTTGGTTGAAAAAACGTCTTTTTTAGTCGAAAATTCTATTAATTAGGTAGAAAATGGATATATTTGGGTTACAAATACCACTTTTTTCATAAATTCGTCTTTGTGTCTTGAAAACTCAACATTTCGGATTAAATTTTTTTCTTCATAGACTGAAAAAACTTGTTGCTTGAACATTAAATTCTTTTGTTGGAAATTCGTATTTTCCGGTTAATTTAACAGTTTTTTTTATCAAAAATTAAAATTTTTTGGCCGAAATATCAACTATTACACTTTTTTTGATAGTAAAGTTTTTTCTATCAAAGATTCAGTATTTTGGTTGAATATTGAACGATTTTGTTGAAAATTCCCTTTGGACAAAAATTATTTACTTTATCTAAAAATGTAATAATTAATTTTTTATTTTACATTAATAAATTATTTAATTTTTGTTAGTTCTATTATGTACACAAATTTGACACTCTGTCATTGTCCTGTAACTGAAAATGAAATCTTAGTTATGCGTGTGAATCTGACAACATTCTTTCCTTCGAGTTTTTTAAGTTACCCAACTGGCATTGAAGAAAAGCGACGACAATGCTCTCGAAATTTTCGTGACACACCTATTTTTTGGGGGAAACATTTCTGGTAGATTTGAAAATTATATCTGCACAAACTAAATTAACTTTGACGTGAAGACAGACTTCAAAATTGAGTCAGAGTAATTTTTTATAAGTTATAAGTAGCTTGGCCGCAAAACCTAATTTTCAAAATTCACTGATTTTTCGTGAACTAATTTGCAATTTTCCCTGACCATTAATATTTAAAAACCAAAATTATAATCTTGTAACATTTTTAACACAGAAACTAAGTAGAAATTTAAAGAAAATTAAAAAAAGTAGAAAAAACTAATGTCTAACGCAAAAAATTAATAATATGCATTAATAGCGTGAGTAATGTACTTCTAAATTTTGAAGAATTCAAAAATTCAATTCAGAAGAATTCAAATTGCTAAAAATAAAAAAAATGCCAATGATTTCATTGAAATTGAAGTGCATTTAGAGCAATTTAAGGGAAATTAGAATAATTCGACACAATTCATAAACATGCAATGTGAATGAAAAAAAGTGGATTGAAAACAATTTCAAAATATTAAAACAATTATTGAATTCAGTCAGTTTAAAATAAGTTGAGAGAAATGAAAGGGAATTCAAAAGAATCCAGGAATGAAACTATTATGAAACCCCGTGGGATTCTCTGAAATCTGATATTTCCTGAAGTTATGGAAAATGTATTTAAATACCTTCACAGCTTTTGGAATCCGTTCAAATAATTGAAATCATCGAAAACCTGATAAAACCGTTAGACTCTTGTAAAATATCATAAAACCTTATAGGTTATGTCAAATCCTTCCATAAGTTTGGAAATTGTTTATGCGACCACCATTCCTTGAGACTTGTTTAAGCTCTTGAAAATGCCTTTAAATCTTTGAAAATACACGAAAATATTTCAAATCCAACTTTAATACAATTTTCAACTGGAATAGATGAATTTTGAAGTAAAGTGATGAATGTTTAATAGTTTTTTGTCTACATGGTCGATAATCGAAATTTTTGTGAATATTGATTATTAATTTTTAAAGTTGTGAAAAATCTTTCTAGCTCCGCTGGGATTCGAACGCCAGAATTGTTGTTGAATTGACGTCATTCAATGTACTTGCAAGATTTCAAACATGAGAGTTTTCATTATTTGATCTGTAGACAAAAAACTATTAAACATATATCCTTCACTGGACAAAAACTATAACATCAAATAACAAAAACTCTCATGTTTGAAATCTTGCAAGTACATTGAATGACGTCGACATTCACCTTGTAGAAGTTGTGAAGAAAATGTTCTCGTCTCTCCGTAGCTTACTTGGTTAGAGCATCACACCGGAAATCTGAAAGATCTGGCGTTCGAATCCCAGCGGTACTAGAGAGATTTTTTTCACAACTTTAAAAATTAATAATCAATATTCACAAAAATATTGATTATCGACCATGTAGACAAAAACATTAACATCATATTATTTAAATAATTCACTCGTCAAAAAAAAAACATCAATTGATAAAATATTAAAATTCAATATTCCAATGAATTACAGAAACTCTCCAAACGTCTTCACTTAAGTAAGAGCAAACATTCAAAGTTTAACGAATCCTGCCAACTGATCACATTTTATGTTCTTTCTGCTATTTGGGGTATCGACATTATTATGAGGTACGTTTGCAATTTAGTTAAAAAATATTTTCTTAATTGTACACAGAAATTCGAATTTATGTATCCCCTGTAAAATTCAACTAAATAAAATTCTCTGTAAAAAAAGATACGCCTTGCAATTCTGCTGGGATTCGAGCCCAGGATCTTTCGTTTACTCTCGACTGCTCGTCGAGACCGGTCGTCCAGAAAATGAAAGGTCCTGGGCTCGTATCCCGGCGGAGTTGAACGTTCCTTTTTTTCACAGAGAATTTTATTAAACTTTGCGGCTCACTAAAATATATTAGATAAAAATGGTCAAATCTAATTCATTATTTTTTTGCAGGGACAATCTCGTTGTTAATTTCACAAGTTTGTGGGAAGATTACCCAGGAGCCTTGTCCTTTTCCCTGAAGCTCTTTTTCATTGGCCAGTTGGCTTATTGGCTTCACTGCTATCCTGAATTGTACTTCCAACGAGCGAAGAAAGAAGAACTTTTGCCAAGAATTGTCTTGGCAAGTATTGGACTTTTCTTCTGCACTGCCGCTTATGTCCTGAAGTAAGTATCAGCCTAAATATTGTTATTAAATTAGCAATTTAATCAATAATATTAATTATATAAATTAAAGATTTTTAATTATAATTTTTAAATTAATTGAACGGTGAAGTGTATTTTAATCAGGGTGTCTACTCTATTTGGAAAACCTGCAATTATCAAGGAATTTGTATATATCTGGAAAAACCTGGAAATGTCAGGGAGCTTTTATATTACTATATTTAACTATTCTGTTGAAAATACGTTTTTTGTGTGAAATTAAATTTTTAACTGAAAATTTAAATATTCTATTTTTTGTTGAAAGTTGATAGTTTTTAGTTGAAAATTCATGTATCTGATTCAAAATTCATGTATTCTGTTGAAAAGTAGTTCTTTTGGTTGAAAATTCATACAATTTGTTGAAAATTCAACAATTTGTTTGCAGTATTGAATGAAAATTCAATTACTTGTTGAAAGCTAAACTCTTTTGTTAAAAATTAATTTTTTTTATTGAAGATTCGTCATTTTCATTGAAAATTCATCTCTTTGGTTGAAAAATGAGCTATTTTGTTGCACATTCGTTTTTTCCTTGTCTGAAAATTAAAATTAAAATAATTAAATTAAAATTAAACTATTCCATTTGAAACTTCAACTAATTTGTTGAAATTTTTTTTGTCGAAAATTATTATTTTTTAACTGAAAATGTAACTATCTACTAGTCCAATTGAATATTCGATCATTTTAGTTGAAAATTCAGCTTTTTGGTTGAACATTAATTATTTTAACTAAAAATTAACTAATCAATTTTAGTTTAAAATTCAACTGTTCCAGTTGAATATTCATCATTTTAGTTTAAAATTCAACTATTCCAGTTGAAGATTCAACAATTTAGTTTAAAATTCAACTATTCCAGTTGAAGATTCATCATTTTAGTTAAAAATTCATCAGTTTGGTTGAGAATTAATTTTTTTTACTGAAAATTTAACTATTCCATTTTTGTTTGAAGCTTGATCTTTTTTAGTTGAAAATTCAACTATTTGGTTGAAAATTTGTCTTTTAAATTCAACTGTTTCATTGGAAATTTATGTATTTTGTTGAAAAATCGTCTTGTTAGAAAATTAATCTTCTTGTTGGAAAACATCTTTTTGGTTTAAAATTCAAGTATCCCAGTTAAGATATTCATCATTTTAGTTGAAAATTCATCTTTTTTGTTTAAAATTCAACTAGCCCAGTTGAAGATTCATAATTTTATTAAAAAATTCATCAGTTTGGTTGAGAATTAATTTTTTTAACTGAAAATTCACCTATTCCTTTTTTAGCTGAAAATTAAACTGTTTAGTTGAAAATGCAACTACTTTGTTGAAAATTCATATATTATGTTGAAAAATCGTATTTTTTTGGTAGAAAGTTAATCTTTTTGTTTGAAAATTCTTTTTTTTTTTGTTCAAAATTCAAGTATTCCAATTAAAATATTCATCATTTCAGTTGAAAATTCGTCTTCTTGGTTGAAAATTAATTTTCTTAACTCAAAATTTTATTATTCATTTTTGGTTGAAAACTGATCTTTTTTATTTTAAAATTCAACTATATGGTTGAAAATCTATATTTTTAGTTGAAAATTCAACTATGTGGTTGAGAATTGATGTGTTTCGTTTGAAAAGTCTTCTTTTTTGGTAGAAAATTAATCTTTTTGATTGAAAGGTTAAATATTTGAAGCAGTTTAAAAATATGCACTGAATTTCAAGTATAAGATGATAAAATAAAAATTTGTTTGAATTATTCAAATTCATGGACTTTAGAGACAAATTTAAGAAATGATTAAGTATATTTTTCTTTTTATTTTATTATTTAATTAATCGATGGGAGTAATATTTTTAAGAGTATCTTGTAATATAATTTGTCAAAGTCGCGAAACTGTATGCATATTCCGAGTCGATTGTTTAAAAAATTTGAAATATTTGAATGGCTCCGTACTGTGAAAAATTATACCTGGAAAAAACCTGAAATTGTCAGGGAATTTTTTTCCAGGATTTTAGTAAACTTTAGTAAATTTTAGTCTGAAGTTCCTAAAAATATAATGTCTGAGAAAAAAATTCTCTTTTTACAGCTTCCAACACGTAGGTGTGATACTTTTGGTGCTAGCTTATGTGGGAGATGCTGTTCAACACGGAGCTCGTCTTGTTCATTTTGTATCTCAGAACGAAAAATCAACAAAATGTGAGTTTAAAAAGAAGTTAAGGATTAAACACGAAACTGGATCATTGATATTTAACTGAATCAATTACATTTTTTCAGTGGCATTCTTCGTCGCAAATACCGCTTTTATTCTCGCCAGAGTTGCATCCGTGGGGCTTTCCGGACTTGTATTTTTCTACGGATTGGGTCAAATTGAAAGATCGTTCGATTATGCAAGTGGCAAATTCAATATTCCAGCAGTTCAATTCAGTGCCCTCGGCGCTATCTTGCTCTTCCAAGCATATCTTTTATACCACTTCTTGAAGAGACAAATAAGATACGCTCGTGAAAATAAAACTTCCGTTGTCTCAAAATCGAAGTCCAAGCTGAGGCCAAGGAAGAAGGATGGTGAGTTTCTTACAATTGTAGAAAGTTTTTGCCGATAAATTCGAAAATATTGCTAAGAGGCCATTTATAAATTATGTAACAGCTTTGGGGCGGGGGGATACTTTTAAATAATATTTCTAACAAAATAACCTTATAGGAAATCCATGTATCCAAAATTATACTATTTAAAGTTAGAGTTTAGAGTAATTTTATAATGAAAGATTATCGGGTTAGGCTGAGATATTTTTAAAGATTCCAAGGGATTTCAGCGGATTTCCAAGATTTACAAATATTTCAAAGGATTTTTAAGGAATTTCGATGGTTTTTATAAGATTTCAAAGGATTTCAGTAATTTTAAAGGATTTTAAAGGCTCTCAATAAGGGATTTTCCAGGATATCAAAGGATTTCATAGAACTTCAAATACTTCAAGGGATTTCGAGGAATATTGTCGTGTTTTGTATAATTTCACGGAATTTCAAGGGATTTTATGATATTTTAATGACATGTTAAAGAATTTATTCACAATAGTTGGGGGATTTCAAAGATTTGAAGAGATTTTTAAATATTAAAAAATCTTTCCAAAAATTTCAAAGAGATATATGAAAAGATTCCAAGGAATTTAAATAGATTTTAAGAACTTGAAGAAATTTCGAAGGATTTTATATGTTTTAGGATATTTTAAAAGATTCCAATGAATTTTCGAAAGTTTGACCAAATTTCAATGGATTTCAAAAGATTTCAGAAACTTCAAGGAATTTTTGTGGATTTTAATGATTTTAAGGGATTTAAATAAATTTATTGCGGTTTTTAAAATTTTCATAGAATTTCGGAAGATCTGGAAAGATTTCAGAGTATTTCCAAGATTTCCAAATATATCAAAGTATTTTTAAGAAATTTTGATGAATTTCACGGGGTTTTATACGATTTCAAAGGATTTTATTAATTTTAAAGGATTTAAAAGGCTCACAATAAAGAATTTTCCAGGATCTCAAAGGATTTCATAGAACTTCGAATATTTCAATATCTTTGGTTGTATATTGGTTGTTTTTAGTTGAAAATTCAAATGTTTGGCTAAAAATTCAACAGTTTGTTTGCAATTTTTTCCCTTTATGGCTGAGAAATCTTTTTTAGTTGAAGTATCTACTAGTACATTTTTCGGTTAGAATTAATCTTTTTTGTAATGAAAATTTAATTAATTAGTTGTAAATTAATTTTTTTTGGTTGAAGATTTATCGTTTTAATTGGAAATTTATCTCTTTAGTTGAAAATTGATATTTTTAGTTGAAAGGTGAGCTATTTTGTTGAAGATTCGTTTTTCTTTTGGCTGATTCTTAATTTTTTTACTGAAAATTTAACTATTCCAGTTGCAACTTTAACTATTTTGTTGCATTTTTTAAACTAATTTTTTCACTGAAAATGTAAATATTGCATCATTTTAGTTAAAAATTAATATTTTTAGTTGAACAATTATCTCTTTAGTTGAACATACATTTTTAAATTAAGAATTTACCTGAACAAAATATTATTATTTGAAAATTCATCGTTTTTTGGTAGAAATTAATCTTTTTGGTTGAAAATTCAATTATTCTAGTTGAAAGGTTTATCATTTTACTTTAAAATTCAGTTTTTTGTTTGAAAAATCAACTATTCTAATTGAAGTTTCATAATTTTAGTTGAAAATTCATTACTTTGTTCGAAAATATGTTCTTTTGTTGTTGTTGAAAATTAATTTTTTTGAACTGAAAATGTAACTATTCCAGTTAAATATTTCATAATTTTAGTTGAAAATTAATTTCTTTGATTGAAAATTAACTTTTTAACTGAAAATTCATGTATTTTGTAGAAAAATCGTCTTTTTTGGTATAAATTAATCTCTTCGGTTAAAAATTCATCCTTTTGGTTGAAAGTTTAACTATTTCAGTTAAAGATTCATCATTTTAGTTTAAAATTCATCAGTTTGGTTGAAAAATAAGGTTTTTAACTGAAAGTTTAACCATTCTATTTTTGGATGAAAATTGATATTTTTTTAGTTCAAAATTCTTCTTTTTAGGTACAAATTAATCTTCTTGGTTAAAAATTACTCTTTTTGCTTGGAAATTCAATTATTCCAGAAAGATTTCTCATTTTAGTTCAAAATTCATCTTTTTGGTTTAAAATTCAACTATTCCAGTTGAAGATTCATCATTGTTTGAAAATGTAACTATTTTGTGATTTTTTGTGTGAAAATGTAACTAATTAAATTAAATATCCCATAATTTTAGATGAAAATTCATCTCCTTGATTGGAAATTAATTTTTTCAACTGAAAATTTAACTATTCAATTTTTGTTTGAAAATTCATATTTTTTTGTTGAAAATTCAACTATTCCAGTTAATAAATCATCAATTCAGTTGATAATTCACAATTTCGGCTTTTTTCGTTTTTTTTTTTTATATAAAAATTTAACTGTTCTTTTGATGGTTGAAAATTGATCTTTTTTAGTTCAAAATTCAACTATTTTGTTGTTGAGAGAAGTTTAATTTGTCTTTGATGTCTTTGTCTTGTCATTTTGTATCTCAGAACGAAAAATCAACAAAATGTGAGTTTAAAAAGTTTTTTATATAAATTTAATATATTTGACCAATTTGTTAATTTGTCTTTTTTAGTTCAAATTCAACGATTTGGTTAAAAAATGCAAAAAAATTTCTTAAACAGTTAGGAATTTGAAGTGCTTTAAATTAAATTTAATATTGTACTCACATTAATTTTACTTAAATATGCACGGAATTTAAAGTGTAAGAAGAGAAAATAAAAATTGGTTTGAATTATTATTTAATCAATCGATGGTGCTAATATAATTTGTTAAAGATTTCTAAATTAAACATAATAATTGTATTCTTAGATACTGAAAAAAAACATTATAATAAACTCGCAAAAATGTATACATATTCCGTGTCGATTGTTTTACACTTTATTGGCTTCATACAATAAAAACTTAAACCTATAAATATAATATCATAACTTGAGATACCTGGAACTATCGTTAATTCCGATCCGGGAATTTAAAAAAAGAAATTTCGCTAGACATCCTAACTATCGTTACCAAAAAAGTAACAAGTTAAAAGAAACTAGTTTTTTCTCATCACTGAGACCTGAATCGGCTCTGTTAATAATTTTTTTTTTTTTTTACTTCAGGAAAGAAGGCTGCATCTGAAGACGATGAGTTGCCAGAGGTCGATCAAGCTACAAAGAAAAATCTGAGGTCCCGATCTTCTACAAAAGCAAAATAAATCTTCCTTGATGTAGACTTTTAAAAGCTGACAACAATCCAGCTGCAAGTCCTGATGGATTCAAAGTACAAAGTCTCAGGACGGTCCAACTTACCGCGTTAGATTCCTCATCGCAGATTAGAAAAAGTATTGATTCTGAGCAGCTGTACAAAAACTAATATTATTCTCAGGAACGAAGACACGTACCTAATGTGCAAAAGTGCTTTTTGTATTTTAGCGGTGATGGAAGAGGAGTGCAATTTTTATAAGCTTGATTTGATAAACACTTTGTTATGCAAGAATTTTTTTTATCAAACTGGGAGTTCGACTACAGAAAAGAATGCCTGTAAAGAAAAACTATGTTCGCCTGTCGTATAGTAGTATATTTTCTTAAAGAGTAGTTCAGATTGAAGCGCGAAGTCAATAGACATGAAAGTGTATTGAGAAATTGAGATTTGCATTGGAAACTATTTTATCTCGGTCAATTTTCGACACTTGAGAGTTTGTATTATAAGGATAAATTATTTTAATTAAATTAACTTTAGCTAAATTTAGCGTGCGAGCATAAATATATGTAGAATATCACAGAGATAGTAAATTAGTGATTTTTATTTTTATTCCAGTCCAATCTCGACGATGTATTTCTTTAATCCAATGTACTGTAAGTCGCAGTGTTTTTAAAATAAAACTTTTACTCTGGTTGAAAAATATGATGACTATTCTTTTTCCTTAACATGGTGTCTACTCGCCTGGAAAACCTGGAATTGTCAGGGAATTTGTATGTACCAGGAAAAACCTGGAAGTGTCAGGGATTTTTTTTTAAACTCGGAATTTTTTCGAGAACGTGCTTAAATTTCTTTTAATTCGTAATATAAAAATTAAATAACAATGTTTATTTGTAAATCAGCTTTCTATTACTGCATGTAACTATTTGTTTAAAACTTCGTTTTTTTATTGGAAAGTAATTTTTTTAATTGAAAATTTAACTATTCTACGGTAAAAAAGTATTCTTCTGGTTTGAAAATTCATCTTTTTCTTAAAAATTGAACAATTCAGTATACATTTTTCTGTCTCTTGACCGAAAAGTCTTTCTTATTTGAAATATACCTACTTTTTAGTTGAATTCGACTGTTTTTTATTTAAAATTAAATTTTGTTGTTGAAATATCAACTATAACATTTTTTGTTGAGAATTCATCTTTTTTGGATGAAAATTTAACTACTTGGTTGAAAGTTAGATTCTTTTGATAAAAAATGATTTTTTTTTTTGTTTATTCATCATTGTAAATAAAAATTCATCTCTTTGTTTGATAATTTAACTGTTTTTTTAAAATTAATTTTCTTTGACTTAAAATTTAACTAGGTATACCAGTTGAAACTGTAACTATTTTGTTAAAACTTCGCGTTTTTTTTTGGTTCAAAGTTAATTTTTTTAATTGAAAATTCAACTATTCCTGTTGAGGATTTGTCATATTAATAAAAAATTTATCACTTTGGTTGAAAATTCATATAATTTGTTGAACAATCGTCTTTTTTGGTAGAAAATTAATATTTTGGATTGAAAATTCAACTAGTCCTATTAAAGATTCATCATTTTATTAGAAATTTCATGATTTTTGTTGAAAATTAAACCAACAGGTTGAAAGTTAAACTCTTGTTAAAAATTCATTTTTTAGTTGAAATTTCAACTACTACAGATGAAGATTCATCACTTCGGTTGAAAATTTAACTATTTGTTTGAAAATTCGTTTTTTTGTTGGCAATTTTTTTTTAATTGAAAAATTCAGTTCTTGGTTTGAAATTTATTCTTTTAATTGAAAATTCAAGTGTGGTTGAAAATTCGCCCTCATTCGTCCTTTTTGTTAGAAAATTAATCTTCTTTGTTGAAAATTCATATTTTTGGGTCGAATTCAACTGTTTCTTATTTAAAATTCAAATCTTTTGTGGTTGACATATCAACTATTACTTCTTCAGCTGAAAATTCATCGTTTTGGATAAAAATTGAACTACTTGGTTGAAAGTTAGACTCTTTTGTTAAAAATTTATTTTTTTGGTTCATTTATCATTGTTACTGAAAAGTCATCTCTTTGATGCAAAATTAAACTTTTTTTTCAAAATATACATTTTTTTTTTACTTAAAATTTAACTATTCCAGTTGAAGATTTGTCATGTTAGTTAAAAATTCATGACTTCGGTAGAAAATTCCAACAATTTGGTTGAAAATTCATGTAATTCGGTGAACAATCGTCATTTTTGTAGAAAATTAATTTTCTTGTTTGAAAATTCACCTTTTTGGTTAAAAATTAAACTATTCCAGTTACAGATTCATCATTTTAGTAGAGAATTAAACTTGTTGGTTGAAACTTAAATTTTGTTGAAAATTCATATTTTTGCTTTAAAATACAAGTATTTCATTTGAAGATTCATCATTTTTATTTGAAAAAATTAACTATTAAATTTTTTGTTTCCAAATTGATCTTTTTTAGTTGAAAATTCAATTATTTGGTTGAAAATTTATCATTTTTAGCTGAAAATTAATCTTTTTAGTTGAAAATTCATCTTTTTGCTTAAAAATTCAACAGTTTGGTTGAAATTGTTACTCTTACTTGACTAAAAAATCGTATTTTTATTCGTAATTTTTGGTTGAATTTAACTGTTTTTAATTTAAAATTAAAATCCTTTTTGGTTGAAATTTCAACTATTAAATTGTTCGTTAAGCATTTTTTAAATGAAAATTCAACTACTTGGTTGAAAGTTAGATTCTTTTGTTAAAAATTAATTTTTTTTTGTTCATTCATGATTTTAATTAAAAATTCATCTCTTTGATTGAAAATTTAACTAGTTTTTCGAAAATTCGTTTTTTGTTTTTGTTGAAAATTAATTTTGTTACTGAAAATTTAACTGGTTAAAAGTTAAAACTGTAACAATTTTGTTGAAAATTCGTTTTTTTTTTTGGTTAAAAATTACTTTTTTTAACTGAAAATTTAACTATTCCTGTTAAACATTCTATCGTTTTAGTTGAAAATTCATCTCTTTGGTTGAACATTAAATTTTTTTAACTGAGAATTCAACTATTCAATTTTTTGCTGAAAATTCATGTATTTTTATTTAAATTTAACTATTCTGTTGAGGACTTATCATATTATAGTTTATAATTCATCACTTCGGTTGAAAATTAAACTATTTGATTGAAAATTCATGTAATTTATTAAACAATTGTCTATTTTGGTAGAAAATTAATCTATTTGTTTGAAAATTCACATTTTTTGTTGAAAATTCAACTATTTCAGTTGAAGATTCATCATTTTAGTTGAAAATTGATCTTTTTGGTTCAAAATTGAACTATTCCAGTTGAAGATTAATAATTTTAGTTGAAAATTCATCACTTAGGTTGAAATAATTTTTTTTTAATTAATTTTTTTAAATGAAAATTCAACTATTCCAATTTTCCTTGAAAATGGATTTTTTTTAGTTCAAAATCGTCTTTTTTATAGAAAATTCATTTTTTTTCGGCCGAAAATTGAACTATTTGGTTAAGCATTCATCTGCAATATACGGGAAAAAGTCTTAATGTTTATTTTTGGAAATACTCAAAAAACGGTAGAAAATATTGGAAAATTAAACAGGAACGCTTTTTGTGAAACTCTTCGAATGAATCAATTTGCTCTTAAAGTTTTTCCGTATCTTGTACATTTTTATTTAAAGAAAGAATTTTATTATCAGAAAACAGCTCGCCATTTTTATATTTTCCCACTTTTTAATATTTTTGTGGATTTCAAAACAATGGGATTAAAAAAAATGTTAATTATCTTTATTATTTTGAAAAATACCGATTTTTTTATAATCAAAAAACAGAAAAAAAAAATAAGATTAAAAAAAGAATTTTTTACTTTTTTCTGAATCTCGCATGTTTAAAAAACATAAAATTGTCAATTAAGAAAAAAACTATCGTCATTTTGTTAATTTTCAAGTTTTTAATATTTTTTGCGGATTTCAAAACCCCTCATTTATAATAGAAAAGAAAAAGCCAATTATCTTAATTATTTTTAAAATAGAACTTTTTTAGACGTACAAACTTTTATCTCGACATTTTTTCGTATCTGTCGTTGTTTGCGAGAAAAATGAGAAAATTCGATATTGTGGAAAAATTCTTCTGGCCGCAAAAGTTATTTAGTACGCATAAAAATCACAAGATTTCTTCCTCATGAATTATGAAAAATTGACAAAAAATACAAGATTCGGTTTTTCGAGAAATTAGATTTTTATTATTTTCAGAGAAACCGCCTCCATTATGTTAATTTTTAAACTTTTTTTAGTAGAGGAAGTGAAGGTAAATTAAGAGAGGGAAAGTGAGGGAAAATAAGGGGGATATGAAGGGTAGAAAGCATAGAAAGTATGGGAAATGAGGGATTGGGAAGTATGGGCACTGAGAAAAAACGAGGGGTGGGGGAGTAGTGGAGAATGAGGGGAGTGGTATACTGGGAAATGAGGAGAAATTAGGGGAGGGAGAAATAGAGTAATTAAGGGGAAATGAGGGGAGGGTGAGTACAGGAAGTGAGGTATGCTAGTGAGGGATGGGGAAATTGAAGTAGGGGAAGGGGAGTCTTAGCTGAGGAATGACGAGAGGGGGAAGTAGAGGAGGAAGAAGTTGGGGAAGGGAGGGGTTGCGAAGGGTAAAGTGGTGGATGGGAAGTAGGAGAGTAAGGGGAAAGTGGTGGAATTGAGGGAAGTAGAGGAAATGAGGGGAGGGGAAGTAATGGAATCAAGGGGTAGAGAGGAGAAGCGAGGAGAAATGAGGAGTGGGAAATTAAGAGAAGAAAGGAAAAATGAAAGGAAAGAAAGTAGAGGAAGTGAGGGGAAAATAAGGGGTGTAGAGGAATCAGCGGAAATGAGGGAAAGGAGTAGAATGAGGGGAGGGGAGGGAAGTAAGGGTGAATTAGCCAAGGGGAAGTAGGGGAAATGAGGAAAAAGGTTAAGTAAAATAATAAGTAAAATAATAAAAATTAAGTAAATAAGTAGGGGAAATGAATGGAAGTGACGGTGCCTAGTGAGGGAAGTGAAGGGAAGGTTAGTAGGGTAGAGCGGGTTAGTAGAGGAAGGAAAGTGATGGTTGGGGAAGGGGAGTGTTAGTTGGGGAAGTTGAGGGGGAAGTCAGGAGAGGGGGAATATGCTTTGGGAGGAAGTAGTTGGAGAAGGGTGGTTTGCGAAGAGTGAAGTGTGGAGAGGGGAAAGTAGGGGTGTAGAGGGGAAAGTGGGGGGGAGAGGGGGTGTAGGTGTGGAGAGGGGAAAGTAGGGGAGTAGGCGTGGAAAAGTATCAGAGGGAGAGGTTCGAATGACTTAACTAAACTTTGTGGGTGATTCTGAAACCAATATATTCAGATTATTAAATTTTCCAATTAGGAAAAGAAAACAATCCAAAGTAGTTTAATGCATTTCCAAAAAAATGTCTAAAATTCAAAATATTCTTTTTACAAAAATTTAAATAATCAATTAAAAGAAATCTTAAAAATTATTCATAAGCAAACCCTGCAGATTGGAAGGAATAATGAGTTTAGTGTATCTATTTGAAAAATTTTTAATCAAGATTGAAAGAAATCCAATTTTGTAGCCGCGCGGCGCCTAATTTGACTAACTTTTTTTTTAGTTCAAAAAGCAAACATGCCAAGTTAGACGATTTTCGTTGTATTGTAGCGGCGAAGACATTTAAACATTTAAATTAATAAAATAAAAAATATTTCAATATTTGTCATACTAATAAACGAAATGGTACTTTTTGAAAAATATTTCTTCATTGATGATTTCTTTTGGATTTGTAATCGTCCAGTTGTAGCATGATTATTAGATACGTTGTCACAGTTCCGAAAATCTAAAGATGTAAAATTTAAAAATTACATGATGTATTTCTTTTGTAAAAATTTTGCTTAAAATATAATAATAGCATAAAATTGTATAATAATTACATTATATATGAATTGAAAATCTAACTTAAGGAAACCATACAAAGATATAGTCAGTCGTCTTTGAAGTAGCTGTAGCGAAATTTGTTTGACCTAAATTATAAAAATATAAATTGATCTTGTTATTATTTAAATGATTTTTCTGTTGCAATAAACAGGAATATTTTTCTCCGCATTAAACTTTGAAACTTACAGCTCTTTCGCAATTTATTGGTTTGTAGTCAATCCACATTTTATGAAGAATATTGCCAGTATTGTTTGCCTGCAAATATATTTTGAGTTAGTCAATAAGATTTTGTTCATTTATAGATTTAAATAGCAGCACCTCTTCAAAAACAGTCCCAGAAATAGCGATAATAAAGATTAATTCTAAAAAAAAGAATTCAAAATTAATTTTTTTAACTGTATTGATAACTACGGATCAAAATGCTCTAAAAACAAGGAAAATCAGGAAGAATAAATTCTTTTAAATATAATTCATACTGGCACTATTAAATTAAATTCAATTCAATTTCAGCCGCTTCAAATTCCTAACATTTCAAGTAAAAATATTGCATTTTCAACAAAACAGATGAATTTTCATCGAAATAGATGAATTTTTAATCAAATAGTCGAATTTTCTATTAAAAAAGATCTATAATTTCTACCGACAATAAAATAGTTAAATTTTCAGTGAAAAATAAATTTTCAACAAATACAGTAAAGTCTCCATCATTTCAAGACGCCATTATTTCAAGACCCGAACATTTCAAGCCCCCCGTATGCGGTTATTTCAAATGACGGAGTTCCGTCAACTCCCACCACGGTCCCTGTACACTCTGGCCGGATTCGGAGTACTGCCTTGAGAATAAACACGGGTGTGGCACAATAGGCTTCATAGCTTGAGCGCCAGGGGGCACCTCATGGGGCCCCCCGCCCACATTACAACTAACTATCTAACAATTAAAGTAACAATAATTGGCACATAGGATATTATTGGAGGAAATACACTTAATAAAAAACCCTACAATTAAGAACTTGATTCATCCACACAAGAGTATAATATTCCAGGCACGCGGCATTGTCAACTTTTTGTTTTCCGCACATGTATTTATTGAAAAGAAAATTTAACTTACACAGAAGTATGAAGGGTGAAGTCAGAAGCAGTGAATCCAAGTGCAAAGTTGTTTTTAGTGATTTTGCTTCTCTGGGAGTCAAAAGACGCCTGGTATCCAGCCAACCAGCCTAGAAAAGTAAAAGAAAAAAAAACGTAGTGTCGTTACGAAATATTTTATGGAAGTTTGATAGCCTACCGAATTGGAGAAATTTTCAGAAATCGGGATCACTATTGATTCATGGAAGTGGAGTGGACCTAGATTCTAGGATCTGGAGGAGGATTTTCGTTTTTAATCAAGTTGGAAGTAAAATCTAAGAAGATAAAAAACGTATAGATTTTTTTAAATACCTTGATATCCTACAACGGCTGATGAATTAACGAGAGGACCAGCTGAAAGACTTAGATCAAGATCAGTAGTGACTGCTGCATTTTCGTGTTTGTAAACGGTTTTGAGCTTTCCAGTCTTGCTCCTGTCAGATAGAGAAGAATTTTGTTAGTAATTAGTAATCTTTAAATTTGTTGTGAACTTGTGTTCACTGTAAAATGGGCTTACCCAGTTTGAGGTGAGAATGTGCAACTGTAACTGAGTTTCAGTCCTTGTAAAAGTTTATCAGCAATGGCAATGTCGGTACCAAGAGTGTTATCAGTGTTCCACTTCTCGGCGAAAGTAATTCCGTATTCTTTGATTTTATATTTGGTCTCCAAAGTACCGAAGACTTTGCCAGTGTCTTGGTTTGTTACTCCACCAGTGCAGAATTCAACACCAGAGTCAGTTTTAGTCTTGACGTCCAATTTTAGCAGACCAAAATGATAACCATTTCCAAACACGTCCCGAGCGGACTGTCCTAACTCACTATATGTTGGTGGTGACATTTTCTTTAGATAAAAGAGACAGAATATGATTACTTTTTAATATCAAAAGTTTTTTTTTTACTTATTTATTTATATATAAGTATCTTAGTTTATTCCAATTTTGTGGAAAATATTAATTTTTTTTCAACTGAAAATTCCAACTGTATACCTAAATAACTTTAAACATCTTGCCAAGTTAAATATGATTAAAAATAGATTTATGAGAAGATGAATTTTACAAAGAAAGTAACTTTTGAAATCAATAATTAATATTTTAAAAACATAGAGAGAGTATAAATGCTAAAATGTTGCTAATTATGAGCTATCACAGAATATTAATTCAGGGTGTCTAGCGATTCTTAGAAACATAATTCAAAATGTTCCAGGTCAATAAATCAAGTTTTTCTACATTTATATATGTGAAAAATGAGCCATTGCATTTTTTTCTGGCCAACAATTTCTGTACTGTGGCATTTTATTAAATACTTCAGTAGTAGAAATTTTTAAGAAATTATTGACTTTAGAGAAATATTAAAAATGCTACTGTAAAGGTTATTTTTTTTATTCGGTCATATTATTCAAATTGTCCCTTAACCCCAACTGATGATGTCAAACTTCAAATATAATTTACAAGTCACTAAAAAAATGTTGGACAATTAATTTTTAAATCTATTAAAATCTTTGCGAGATTTTTTTAAATCTTTGGAATCATTATAAAATCTTTAAAATACGTGGGATCTTTTGAAATCTTTAAAACAGCTTTTAAAACCTTTTGTAATCGTTTGAAATCTGATGTACAACGCTTTTGTGAAATGTTTTGAACATTTTTTAAATATTTTGAATCCTTGTGTAATCTTTGACATCTTTAAAATCTTTTGAAACCTTTGTGAAGTTTCTTGAAACCGTTTGAAATCTTTGAAATACTCTACAATCTTTGAAATATTTTAAAATATTTGAAATCTTTTGAATCTTTATGAAATCTTTGTGAGAACTTTGAAATCGTTGTGAAATCAATAAAATTCTTGAAATATTTATGCAATCTTTTGAATCCTTGTGTAGGCTTTGATATCCTTGAAATATTTCGAAATTTTCTTAAATCTTTTCAAATCATTTGAAACAGTTGAAATCTCTCTGAAATATTTATGAAGTCTTTTGGAACGGTATGAAATATTTTAAAATTTTTGAAATCCTTGTGACGTATTTTGACATCATTTGAAATCTTTGCAGAATCTTTGAAACCTTTATGAAATCTTTGTGAAGTCTTTTGAAACAATTTGAAATATTTTAAAATCTTTTAAATCTCTGTGAAATATTTTGAAGTCTGGAAATCTGGTATACACTCAAAATTGAAGTGGTCAACCCCTCGAAAATTCAAATCCTGAAACTGAATTAACATCGACATTTTCCACTAACAATTTTTATAATTTGTAAGTTGAATATCACAAAAAATGTATACTTCATTTCATACTACCACTTTTTAAATATTAAAATACTAAAAGATTACCAAAACTCCTAAAAGACCAAAAGATTTAAATTAATCTTCAGATTTCAATCAAATAAATGTTTTATAATGAAAGAATAAAAGAAAATGAAATTCAAGGTTCCCTTGAAAGATTCAGGGAGAATTCCAGGTTTTCAAGGTTGCTAGAGACCCTGATTAATTATTTTTTCATTATACACAAAACGAGAATTAGAACACCGAATCAAAGTAGATATGCAAATATCTAAAAAATATATAAATAAAACAAAATATGAATCCCTAAATGACAAATTAAAAAAATTATGCAATAGAGTTTCGAGGTTGAAAATTATGTCCACTATAAAACGGGATAAAACCGCCAAAGAAACTAGAATCACTAAAAGCGTTTTCTTGATCTTAATTGACCAATTTCTTCGCCCAGATAATTCGCAAGTGTTCCCGAAACTCACAGGCAGTAACTACAAATGATCAAAGATATAAGATTAGCAATAAAAATTATCCAATTAACTGGAACACGATTCGCCCAACCCTAAATTCTCAATTTAAACTGAAACCCCCCAAAAAAACCTTACTGAAATATTAAATATGAATCGTAATTAAATATTTCGCATTACAACTGGAAAAACTCATACGAATGACCCAATTTAGGTAACCTTCAGTCATAATCGATCAAAATTGCAAAAGGTCCAAAATCAGGATGGACCGAAAATTACTTCAGATTTAATTCAAGAAATAGAAAATAATTTTCGTCAGGATAAAATTCTCGGTAAAAAGCACCTGCTTTATGAATTTTATTGAGTAGAAAGCTCTAGAGAAAGCGGTATTGACCTGCGGTATTACATAAGGCATAAATCGACAGTTTAAGTCCATCAGAGAAAATTAATTTTCTAACCTAACATGGAGTTTGATATCAAAGAGAAAAAAATAAATGAACAGACTTGAGACGAATCAAGAATCTGATTTTCGTTCGAACTCTGCCCTGCGGCATTTATCCGGTGAAGGTCAGTCAACGGCAGACGACATCATCGTCGTCGTCGTCGTCGCGAGCTATGCATGCCGGCGTCCCAAAATTTCGACTGTCGTGGATTTCTTCACTTTTGGCTTTCCCAATCGGAAAAACAAGCTCCTGGATTGCGGCGATTAAAATAATAAGCAATCTACTTACGCTTTTATTTAAGACGCTGGGGACACTAGGAAATAACGACTTCAGTAAGGAACTACTTTCGCGAAACAGTCGACCAACCTGGGAGACGAGATAGAACGCATGCGCCGGAAGTTCCTAACCAAAAAGACTTCTGATATAGTTTTTTTCTCCTGAAGTTCCGTCAAAACTGTTGGGAATATAGAAATTTTGATGCATTTAGATTTTATGAGAGCCAAAAATAGAATGAGTTGTGAGGTTTTTTTAAAGAATTATGTCGAGAGTCTTTTAGGCCCAGGTAAGGGCTGAGCGCACTTCCGGTTTGTGAATTGTTTAAATTTTTATTTTTAGATTATTTTTACAATTTTGAGTTAAGTGTGAGAGTTTTAATACTTGAATGTTTATTGATTGTTGCATTTAACAAGGTGGAGTGGGAAATAGTTTTGTTTTTGGAGGTTAGGAAGGTTTTGGGAACAGTTGAGCTTTTTAAATTTGGAAAGCGGGGATTTCATGACTACGTGAGTCATTTTTAAATACGCACGTCTATGGTTACGGAATTTTCCATAACTCTAACCCCTTTTCCAGCTCGTTCGGGCTGACGTTACGGAAAATTCCGTAACCATAGACAGTGCCTTTTAAATAATTTTGAAAAATAGTAAATAAAAGCAACATTTTTCTTGAAAGGTCTACAACTACAAATTGCAAAATTTTAAACGTTCCAAATCGAACAGTTGAAAATTCCAATATTCGAAATTGAATAAATTAAACTTCAAACGTTTAAAATTGAACATAATTTGGAATATATAGCGTACAAAAATAAGTAATTTTAGAGGCAAAATATTCAAATCCTATCGTTTCTAATTCAAATCTTTCCAAATTGCATGTGTTGTGAAATTGATGAATTTTCAATTGAATATCCACCCAAAATATAAATTTGTTTTTCAATTGGACACCTTAATGGTTGACAGTTTTATGATTTAAAAAATTTTTCAAATGAAATGTCTTCAAATTCAAAATTTGAACCTTTTTTTTTTATAATCTCGTTTCGAAAGTGTTTGGAATTGAATTATTTTTTAATTTAAAAAGTTTGAAATCGAATAATTTCAAACTAAAAGTTCAATATATTTAAATTGAAAGCGTTTGAAATTAAACAATATTTGAATTAAAACTGTACAAAATCGAATAGTTTTAGATTCAATTTGATGATGAGTCATTCCATTTTATTTCGCCAAAGTCGGTTGTGGCCTAATTTTTTTATACTTTTGATATTTAACTATTATTAATGTTTTCGAATCATGTGTCTCGCATAATTTTATTATATTACTTTTTTTTATTTCGAAATTTGATTTTCAAAGTACAAAGGTCCAGAAAAAAGTCACATGTATGTACAATATTATAGAATTGATAAAAACTCAAGTTCTACCATTTAGATTGGAATTGAATCAAATCAAATATATTTAACAGACTTTAAACTTTTATATAAAATAAGCAAAAGTGTAAATTTAATATGAAATAATGGGCTAACATTGTATTATAAAAATAACTAAAACGCAACGATTTTTTTAAACTTTCCAAGCGTTATTAAACTTGTAGTGTTTAATTTTTTAAATTAAAACTTACCTCCTAAGTTTCCTTTTTTGTCAGAGTTTTCAGAAATTAAGCTCTTTTTCAATTTTTCATGCTGAAATATTAAAAATTGCACTTTTGAATTCGTCACTTTGGAAGTTTTGTTGATTTTTAGAGATGAATATCTTGTATTGAGAAAAATGCACAAATCAAGAATTCACATTATATATAAATCAATTCTTCATTTAAAATTTCGCGTTTATCCCGAGCATTTTTCTGCTGAAATAGAAATTTCAAAAATAGCTCAAAATATTGCTGTTTTGATGTTTGGTTAAACGAGATTAAAACTCAAAATAACAATATTTGGAGCTATTTTGAACATTGATATTTCAGTAGAAAAATGATCGGGGTATACGCGAAATTTCCAGAGTGATTAAATGACGAACTGACTTATATACACACACAGTAAATCCCTACAAGATATTCAACTCCAAAGATGAACAAAGCCTCTAAGGGACGAATTTCTAAGTGCAATTTTTATTATTTCAGCATGAAAAATTAGGGAAAGAGCTCAAATTCTGAAACGTCTAAAAAAATGCACATTAAGATTAGACGCTGGGATTTTAATAACACTTCAATAGTGTTCCAAAATGATTGTTTTAGTTATGTTTCAAAATACAATTCTCGCCCATTCTTTCAAATTAAACCTGTACTTTGGATCATTTTATACGTATAAAAGTTTAAAGACTGTTGAATACATCTGATTACATTCAATTACATTTTATATGGTAGAATTTGAATTTTTCTCAATTCTATAATGCACATAAATGTGCCATTTTTCTGTACCCTTACATTTTGAAAATAAAATTTAAAAATAAGTAAAAGGAAAAAAGTGATTTCAAGGATCACAGCGCAGAAGGAGCTCCAAAAGAGGAAATAGAGCCGATGTGAAAAAGTCAGAACAAAATAAAATTTGTTAAGTAATTATCATATGTTTAAGACCATTCTTATATTGTCCAGAAGCTTTTTTCTTTTAAAAAATACCATAATTGATCATTAAATCCCAATACTTAATTGTTTATTTATCATTTCGTTCTTACTACAATTAATATTTTGAACTTAAGTAGTTATATTTGTGTTTTTTTGTATATTTTATTTATTTACAAATAATTTTATTCAAGTGCTTCAATATTATACAAACGCATTTTATTATTATAGCTATAACAAAAAATTTAATTTTAATTATAAAAATTAATTAATAACACCTTATATTTCAATTTTAAAAAGTTATATTAATTATAATAAATAATTATGTAAGTTAAAAGAATATTAAACTTTCACAAAACGCGGCAGCATATTCTAATTTTGAATATAATAATTTTACAGGTGTAAGATGAGCAATTGTTATTATATTTCTTATATATATTAACTAAATTCCGAGAATTTCTTGCATAATTAAAATATTATATTTTTAAATATCGTATATTTAAAGAGAAACGGGGAAAAAGGTAAAGTTTTTCAAAAATAGGGGAAAATGGGAATAAAGAAGGGGAAACGCAGGGGAATAGGAGAAAAAGAATAGGAAATACCCGTAATTGAATAAATTGATGTGACAAATAAGTTCCAAAACATTGATGATTAATATAGTTAATTACTCAAAATTTTTAAAAATTAGGCCGCAATCGACTTCGAAGAAATAAAATGGAAGACTCTCAATCAAAACTTAAAGCAATAAAAATTCTAAAATTACAAAAATAAATAATTTATGAAGAAAAATGTCAAATTTAAACTTTTAAAATCATACAGCTTTAAATTAAAAGCTTTTGAAATTTAACAATTTTGAAGTTACATAAATCAAGAACATTCAAAAGAAAAACTTTCAGAATGTAATAATTTTATATTGAAGCATTGAAAAACCTTTTAATAATGAGTTTTCATTCATAATAATATACGATAATAAGTCAAAGTCGAATAATTTTAGATGGAAACGTTTAAAATTGTTTGATCAAAAAGTTAAATCCTTTGCACTTTTAAACTTTTTTGTATTGTCTTCTAAAAATAAATAAATCCAATGGAAAATTTATGGAAACGAAAGGAAACTTTTGAAAGATTCTGTACGTTTCGGGAGCCAAAAATATACTCAATGAGTCTCAGAGTACTGATGTGAGAACACTCGAGTATCGAGACTAAGGTAGCACAATCTAGAAACAAACTTTGGCAAAAGACCCATCTGAATTTTTATTTTTAATAACGCTGACATATAAAGGATCGTCAGATCAGTATTAGTTTATTTTTCCCAGAGCAACGAAACGTGCCAGTGAATTGACATTTTTAATAAAAGTGCTAATAATTTCTAATCATGTCTCAAAAAAGTGTAAGTTGCATATTCTAATTTGTTACCTAATATTTCTTCCGTCTGAAAAATAACTAAAAAATTAATATAATCAGATTAGTAACTAACCCTAACTTTTAAGAAGATAGGAAACCTCACATAATGTTACGAAAATTGTTATTGGAAAATCTAGGATTTATTTAACTTTTTTTAAATATGTAAAAATATATTAATTTTTTCAAATAAATTCTACATATTTACAGATAATGAAATACTTAATTGGCCATTTTAATTGATGCAATTCATAGTTTCTATGATTTATATATAGATCGTGTGACATAAGATGTTACTGCATCGAGATCAAGTTTTGCCTTAATCAGATAAATTGATTTTGTTTCTAATTCCACTTTGTTTTAGGCAAATGGACAAGGATCTCCTGAAAAGTATCAAATTCTTCAAAATGAACAAGTGGGAAGGTAAATATAATTTTTCTTTTCGAATATAAATATAAGTTTTGAAGATAAAATTAGTTTAAAGAACATTTTTTAAAACAGACACTATTTTTTTAAAGAATTATTTTTGTTAAGTGAAATATTAATTATAAATAATTTTTTCATTTTACAGATACTTAGTTGCAAGCAAGGATTTGGAGCCTGGAGAGGAAATATTATCAGAAACACCTTTTGTCGTTGGACCTAAGGCTTTTACATATCCCTTGTGTCTTTCTTGTTATTCCCCCTGGCCACGACTTCCCGACACCCACACACTTTGCTCTAAGTGCAGTTGGCCAGTTTGTGGTCCAGAATGTGAAAGCCATCCTCATCATAAAAATTATGAATGCCAGGTTTGTGTAAATTAATTATATATCAGGGCTGCGTTTGGATTCAAAAGGGACAAGAATATCTTTTAAGTGGCTAGTCAATTCGCTTAGAAATTGATTTTTAATATATTTTGATTTCACCATCAGACCTCCCTACATAAAAGCCGGCCCATCTGGATTTTTCCAGATTTCCAGGTGCCCAAACCGACCCCGATTAATTTTTTTTCTAGAAATATCTAAAACAAAATGTACAATTCTAAAATGTGAAAATGAAAATTTAATACCAAGAATGGTTTAATCTGGCAAAAATGCTCTTTTGATGTTTAACTGTTATTAATAAACAGGTTTTTTCTGAATCGCGTGAAAAATTTCATGTCTCTGAAGCTCTGAGTGAAAATCTGCAAACTGGAGTTCCACAATTGGAATGCATAACACCACTCAGATTCCTTTTGGCTTCAGAAAAAGATCCTGAAAGATGGAATAAAGAAGTAAAAGACATGGAGGCACATAATAAACAAAGGAGCCAAAAAGTCCAATGGAAAGCTGATCATGTCAATATTGTCGAGTATTTGAGAAATCGCTTGAAACTAACCAGGTAAATAAATAAACATATTTTATTTTTCGCGTCGAGTAAAAAAAACTATTTTAATTCAATTGATTTCAAAAAGTTAATTCTACAGGTTTTCAGAAGTGGAAATTCAAACAGCTTGTGGAATTCTGGAGATCAACACCCACGAAATTCGCACAAAAAAAGGATATCCAGCACGAGCTCTTTATCCAAAAGTTTCCTTAATGAATCACAATTGTGTTTCAAATACAAGCCACGGAATTTCTACAACTGATTACAAGTAAGAAGAAAATAATTAATAATTTTTTTTCAAGTAGTAGAAACTTCAAAATCAACATTTTTCTTCAGAAAATGAATGAATAACTTTCATTTCTTTAGAGTGTATTTGAGAACAAGTACAAAAATTCCGAAGGGTGGCGAATTATATGGAAGCTACACGCCTTCTCTTCTTCCAACAATGTTGAGAAGAGAACATCTTCTCGAATCAAAACATTTTTCCTGTGCTTGTAACAGATGTTCAGATCCAACAGAATTAGGAACTCACATGTCTTCTTTAAAATGCAGCAAATGCGATAATGGAATCGTCGTGCCTTTGGATTCTTTAGGTAAATACAAAATAGTCCAATTATTTCTCAATATAATTACACTTTAAAATTGGGAATCTATTCAGAAAATAATTTCAATTATTTATAAGTTTTCAGATTCAAATGTTTGAAATTGCACAATTTCTAGAACAAATTCCAAATCAATCAAAATAATAATAATAATATCATTATTAATTCTCAGATTGTGATAGTAGTTGGAAATGTACACACTGTGAATTTACAACGAGTGGTCCAGCAGTCTTGAAAGTATTTAGAATCATTCAATCAGATGTAGAAAATGCTGAAATGATTAGTGGAGCTGAAGGAGCAGATGCTGTTCACCAAAGAGAGACTGTTCTGAAAAAATATCACTCTGTTTTGCACCCTCGTCATGCTTTTCTGACAATTTTGAGGTATAAAATTAACTTTTAATTTCGAGTTTATATTTTCATTTAGGTAAATCCATTTTTATCGAAATCGTTTTTACAGGTTTTCCTTATGCCAAATGTACGGTCGTGTAGAAGAATACTTTTTGGATGACTTGCCAGATATTTTACTTGAACATAAAGTCGAAATGTGCAGATTATTACTTCAAGTTCTAGATGTGGTAGAACCTGGTTACTCTCGATCAAGAGGTACTATGAAAAAATTAATATTAGATAATTTGAAAGCAGTTTCGAATTCAATTTGAAGATTTAAACATTATTTGAACAAAATTTAGGCTTTTAATCTATAAATTTTAGTTTCATTCTGAATAACAAATTTTCCTTTTTACAGGAATGATCTTGTATGAATTACACGCACCCCTTTTGTTTTTGGCTAAAGGACAATGGAATTCCGCTACAATTGATAATGCGGGACTAAAATTAAACATGACAGAAGCTGCAACTGTTTTAAAAGAAGCAGCCACGATTTTGAGTTTAGAACCTCCAGATACACCAGAAGGAGAAATTGGAATTGGAGCCAAAGAAGCCCTGCTTCAGTTGGAACAATCAATCAGCGAATTATAAAATATAGATCACTCAACTCATAATCATCGTCAATACATTAATCATTTGTACAAACAAAATTTATTTAATCGGCAATATTGCTTTTGTATATCTTTCAATTATTTAAATATATTTGATATGTATAATGTGTTTGTTTAAACGTAAACTGATAAAATTGTCAATTTGTATAGTTTAGTATTTAATAAAAGGTGTTAAGTTTTATCGGTATTTTTTTTATTCATAACTGAATATAAATTTATTTTTGTCTATAACCAAGGATACTTGTAAAGAAAAACGTATAAAATTGTAAAAGATTGAATTACGCAATACGATAGTATATACGTTATTTAAAAACTTAATTTATTGTAATATTCATAAAAATAAATTTCTTCAAACGATTTTTAATAAAAGCATTAATCAATTAATATAACAATAGATATAATCGGTATTTCAACAGAAATAATCTATTTATATAATAGATGTGATCTATTGCTTCTTTTTCTTCGGCCTAAACAGATTCTGGTCTTGTAGCACTCAATTCTATTAATATCGAAGTGGGTGCATGGACTACCAAGGAGTATCGTACTAACGTTCTACAAACGTTGAAGCAATTAATAATAAATATTTCACACCAATTCTAAAGTTTACAAAAACCGTTTTCAATTTTCCACTCTTTATGATAAATTCAAATAAAATAATCTTTCTCTTCAATAATTGTTTTGGTGTTTTTCCCCTGATTTGATTTGTCGAAAGAACTGAAAGTGTACAAGTGAATTATGTCGACAAATCAATATTCTAAGTGCAATGTCACGCCGGTTGTAAAATATAATATTTGCCACTCAGAAACTCTTGGAAGGTACGTATCAATTTTATAATATAAAAAATAAAGTATCGCGAATTTTTGTATGGATTGTCTAGATTTATAGTCAATTAAAAATTATTTTATTTTTGTAAATACAAAATACAAGTAACGGATTTAATTATTTTAGATATTTAGTAGCAGCAAAAAACATCTCAGCGGGTGAAGTCATAATTCGAGAAGATCCCGTGGTTGTTGGGCCGGCGACTTTCAATCAATCTTTTGTATGTTTTGCTTGCTTGAGACTTCTTTCATTACCTAAAAAAAAGTCCCACTATATTTGCTCAAAGTGTAATGTGGCCACATTCTGCGATCGCATATGCGAGGTAAAGAGCAAAAAATTTATTTATGATTTCTATAAACTATGTATTTATTAATTTATTAAATTTCTTATTGCAGAATTCGGCAGGCTATCATTCAGAAAATGAATGCAGTATTCTAAAAAGCAACCGAATATTCGGTATAGAAAATATTCCACAAATTATTGGAACTCTGATACACATTCGATTGTGGCTTATAAAATTTCAAAATCCAAACATGTGGAAAGAAATAGAACAAATGGAGAATCATATCAATGAAAGGAGGAATACGGAATTGTGGAAAGATAGAGAAGAAAATGTCGTCAAGGTTCGCAAAATATAAATAAACTCCTTTTTGTAAATGGGATAGTTGCATGAATTTAAGATAATAACATATTATTTTAAATATTGGATAAAAGTCTTGCACCATTTTCCGGCGAAATATTAGAAAAGGATAGTTTTTAGAAATAATAAAAAAATGTAAATTTATCTGAAAAACTTTCCTTAAGTAATTACATTCAGTTTTTAGTGCTTTTTTAATTTCACAAGGAAAAACAAATAATTCAAAATACGCAACTAACCCGTTAGGGGCCGTTCAAAAGCAACATCACGCTAGTTTGAACACTTTTTCCACCCTTCCCCTTCTTCTTAAGATTTCAAGTCAAAATATATTACATTTTCAACCAAAAAATATTAATTTCCTACAAAAATAGATTAATTTCCAACGAAAGAATTGAGTTTTGAAACTAAAAATTTGAATTTTTGAGAAAACATTTCAATTTTAAAGCCGAAAAGATGAATTTTCAAACAAGAAAGATAATGTTTGAACCAAATAGTTGTATTTTCGAGAAACAAACAAATTAATTTTAGAACAGTTGCATTTACAAGAAAATACTGGAACGTTCAAGCAAAAAAAAACAACGAATTTTTAACCAAATAGTTGAATTTTAAAACAGGAAGAAAGATTTTCAACCAAATGATCGATTTTTCAAAGAAAAAGGAAGAATTTTTTAGAAGACAGTTATGTTTCCAACCCAGAACTTTTCTAGCGAAAAGATGAATTTTCAATGCAAAAAAGATGAATTTTCAACAAAATAATTAAATTTTTAACAAAATAGTTGGATTTGTAAACACATACTTCAATTGTCGACCTTCATTTACAACGAAACACACTAACAAAGATGCACTTTTAATAAAATCGTCGAATTTTTAAACAAAAAAGATTAAACTTCAACTAAAAACAGTTGCATTTTCGAAAAGTAGACGAATTTTCAATCCAAAAGGACGAGTTTTCTAATCAAAAAGACAAATATTCAACAAATTAGTTCAATTTTCAACAAAATAATTAAATTTTTAACAAAATAGTTGAATTGTCAACTAAAATTATGAATCCACAAAAAAATGCATTTTAAAAAAAGAAGTTCAACTTTTAACCAAGTAGTTGAATTGGCAATAAAAAAAGATTCATTTTCAACGAAAAATATAATACATAGTTAATATTTCAACCAAGAAAATATTTTTATTTCAAATCAATAACAGTTGAGTTCAACCAAAAAAGACCAATTTTCAACAAAATAGGATAGATGAATCCTCAAACAAAACTGAATAATTTTTGACCAAACAGTCGCATTTATAACCAAAAAAGATCCAATTTCTACCAAAAGAGATAATTTTCAAACCAAAAAGACGAATTCCCGAGAAAATAGTTGATTTTTTAACGAAAATAATAGAATTTTCAACCGAAAAAAAAGAAGAATTTTTAACAAACCAGCTGAATTTTGAAACCAAAAAGTCGATATTTCTACAAAACCGTTTAATTTTATACTCGAAAATATCAACTTTCAACAAAATAGTTAATTTTCAACCAAATAGTTCAATTTTAAACTAAAAACGATCAATTTTCAACAAAAAATTGAATAGTTGAATTTACAGTTGAAAAAATTGATTTTCAACGACAAAAAAGACGAATTTATAGAAAAAATACATAAATTTTCAACGAAATTGTTGAATTTTCAAAAAATAATTGAATAGTTAAATTTTCAGTTAAAAATACATTTTCAACTGAATAGTTCAATATTCAACCAAGCAATAGAATTTTTAACCAAAATAGATGAATTCTGAGACATTATTGGGTTCTATTAATTCAGTTCACATTTAAGCGAAAAACTAGAAAAAGGAAAAGTTTCTTGAAGGCAGGGGGAAATAGAAGAATTTTTTAAATTGGGGTTAAAGAGAGAAATAGGGGAGAGGGTGTGCAGTCTGTATTTAGATGCTTTACTTTTCAAATAAAATCACTAATTTTCATTCTCTAAAGCATGTTCAGACATTGTTATTCACATTTATACTTTCCATGTGTTCTGCCACATTCTGCCCCCTCCCCCTTCGTCACAAATCGCCATCCTTGCCCCACAGTGTGACGTATAGTTTTTAAATAGCCCTTTTATGTAAAATTAAAAAATACAATTAACTTTTAGGTTTTTAGAAGGATGTTATTAATTCCGGAAAGTGACGAGAATGCGGGAGACTTAGTGCAAAAAATCTGCGGTATTTTGGACGTAAACTCGTTTGAACTGAGATCTCCAGGAGGTCTCGGTGAGTCTCTCCTTCGTGGACTTTACCCACAGACTTCATTGATAGCTCATGACTGTAGAGGAAATACACACATCACAGTCGACGATAAATTTCAACTCACAGTTTTCGCAAGTCTGCCTATTCAAGAAGGGGAGATTATTTATTTCAACTACACTTCCTCATTATCGGTTAGTCTCCTCGACTTAAAAAAACGCTCTTTTTATAATTGTTAAGTATTTCGGAATTCTAGGGTTCAGCAGAACGAAGAGAACATCTTCGAGAAGGAAAATATTTCGAATGTGAATGTCCTGCATGCCTAGATCCTTTCGAAGGAGGCTCAAACCTCAGTTCAATTGTGTGTCCAAGATGTAGAAAAGGTTACTTAGCAATGAAGGATCCTTTGGTAAGAAACCCTTATAAAAAAGAAGCCATGTGGCACTGCCAAATCTGTGAACGACTTTTTCATGGATGTTTAATACGAAGAACTTTGGAAGTATCAAGGGCATTGATAAACGAAATCGAAGAGACTGATATCAAGGTCAGAATTAATTTCGATTCTTAAAAACAGAAAATTGAAGATCAATAGATACTGATAGCACATTATTAATAGAATGTTTTTTGTATTTTTCTCTTTGCAGAGACTAGAAAATTTGTTGAAGACATTAACCAAGACTTTTCACACGAATCATTTTCTGGTTTTGAGTCTAAAACAGAAATTACTGACTGAATATAGAAGAGAATTAACTTCCCCTAATCCTCAGAAGAAAACTTTGTTACGCATGTTGGAACTATGCAAAGAGATATTCAGTGTTCTAGAAATTGTTGAACCGGGAATTTCGAGGCTTAAGGGTATGGGAAATCGAGTTGCAAAAAATTCAGAAGTTTGTATTTTTTGAATTGATAAAAATTCAATAAATTTATACAAATGTTTTTGTAGGTATAATGCTGTATGAAATGCATTTTCCTGTGGCTATTTTGGCAAATCGGGCCTATGCAGCTCACGAAATTTCCTCTCAGGATCTCCTTTCAAAATTAGAAGAAGCTGAGGGACTTTTGAAACAATCTCTGAAAATGCTACTTTTGGAACCAGCAACGACTCCAGAAGGAATGCTGGCTAAAAGAGCACTCCAAGAACTCAAAATTTTAATTAAAAATATAGAAGATGTGAAATCTCTTCTGCTGGACGAAACAAATACAAGAAATTATAAGAATAAAAGGAATAATTTTCGAAAACAATGTAGATAATGATGCAAACATTTAAGAAAGTAAAATTGTCGGAATTATACCCTTACGAAAATATGTGACAGGAAAAAAATGACAGGCCTGTCATTTTTTTCCTGTAGTTTTTTCGCGACCACAGGAAAATGACAGCCGAAAATGACTGGCCCTAATTGGCCATAATTTATAATGATATCGTCTAAACATTATAAAGTAACGACGACTTGCAGATTTATTAGTGAACTATTTGAAATTTCCTCTAAAGCTTACTATTATAGTTAAAACTTTATTTCTTTAGTAGAATATTCAATAATTTCGTTGAAAATTCATGTATCTTGACGAAAATTTGTTGTTTTTGGTCGAAAATTAATATTCTTGGTTCAAAATTCATTTTTTTGTTATTAAAAATTCAACCATTCGGTTGAAGGTGGAGCCACTTTGTTAAAAATTCATTTTTTGTTTGCAAATTTAACTTTTATGTCGAAAATTAGTTTTTTTTTTAGAATATTTAATTACTTTTTTCAAAATTCATGTATCGTGATGAAAGTCTGTCTTTATCGGTGAACAATTAATATTCTTGGTTCAAAATTTATTTTTTTGTTCTTCAAAATAAAATTTTTGTTAAAATTCATTCTTTGATTGAACACTTAACTATCATGTTGGATATTTGTATTTTTTTGTTAAATATAAATTTTTTAACTGAAAATTCAATTTTTCCAGTTCAATATTCATACTTTTAGTTCAGAATTCATCTTTATTGTTAAAAATTGAACTATTTGGTTGAAAATTACTTTTTTATATTTGAAATTGATTTTTTTTTAACTACAAATTTAACTATTATAGTTAAAACTTCATATCTTTACTTAAATAATCAATTACTTCGTTAAAAATTCATGTACCTTGTTGATAATTTTCTTTTTTGGTAAATAATTAATATTTCTGTTTTAGATTTCATTTTTTCGTTATTAAAAATTTAAGTACTTGACTTTTTAGTCAAGAAACATTTTGTTAAAAATTTATTTTTTGTTTGATTATTCAACTATTTTATGTAGAAAATTAGTTTTTTGGGTAAAAATTAAGTTCTTAACTGAAAATTTAACTATTATAGTTAAAACTTCATTTCTTTAGATGGATATTTAATTACTTCGTTGAAAATTCATGTATCTCATTCAAAATTTGTATTTTTTGGTCGAAAATCAATATTCTTTGTTTAAAATTAACTTTTTTGTTAATAAAAATTTAACCTATTATGTTGAAAATTACTATTTTTCGTTAAAAATTTATTTTGTCACTGAAAATTTAATTATTGTAGTGGAAGATTCAGCTCCTTACTTGAAAATTTGACCACTTCGTTAAAAATTGATTTCTTTTGTTAAAAAATGATTTTTTTTTGTTTAAAACTATTCTTCTTGGTTGAGAATTTAATTATTTAGTTAAAAATTCATCCTTTTTATTTAAAAATTCACCTTTTTGGTCAAAAATTCACGATTCTGGTGAAAAATTAATTTATTCGTTCACAAATAATTTTTATTATGTTGAAAATTCCTTTTCTTTTTGGCTTGAAAATAGATTTTTTCAACTGAAAATTTAACTATTTGGTTGGAACTTATATTTTTTTGTTGATAATTAATTTTTTAACTGAAAATTTAAATGAGGTATTGAAAATTAATTATTAAGTCGGATAAATACAAGGTTTTTTGTTGTTTTAAATTAATTTTTTGTTGTTTTAAATTCATTTTTTAACTAAAAAATTGAACATTATGTTTTTGAAAATTATTTTTTTAATTGAAAATTTAACTGTTATGGTTAAACCTTCATCTTTTTGTTGGATATTTAATTACGTTGTTGAAAATTCATTTATCTTGTTGAAAAATTTCTTTTGTAGTAGAAAATTAATATTTTTGGTTCAAAATTCATTTTTCGGTTTTTAGAAATTCATCTACTTGGTTGAAAGTGGAACCACTTTGTCAAACATTCATTTTTTGGTTGAAGATTGAACTAATATGTCAAAAATTCGTTTTTATTGTTGTTAAAAATTGACTTTTTAAGTGAAAATTTAACTATTCCAGTTAGACATTCATCTTTTTAGTTGAAAATTGAACTATTTTGTTGAAAATTCGTTATTTTTTTGTTAAAAGTTATTTTTTTAACTGAAACTTTAACTACTCCTTGAAAATTCATGTATTTTGTAGAAAAAATCTTTTTTTTGTTGTAAAAAGTTAATCTGCCTGTTTGAGAATTCAATTATTAATTGAAAAATTCACGTTTTTTAGTTGAACATTTGTCTTATTGAGTTGAAAATTTATCTGGTTTAGTTAAAAGAATTATCTTTCTTAGTTAGCAATTCAAATACTTCTTTCAAAATTGATGCATTTTGTTAAAAGTTTGTCATTTTTAATGAGAAATTAATATTCTTGGTTGAAAAATCATCTTTTTGGTCAAAAATTATAGTTTCTGATTAAAAATTCATTTATTTGTTTGACAAATAATTTTTATTATGTTGAAAATTCCTCTTTCCTATGGGTTAAAAATGGATTTTTTCACTAAAAATTTAACTATTCCAGCTAAGGATTTATAATTTTAGTTGAGAATTTAATTCTTTGGTTGAAAACTCAACAATTTTGTTGAAAATTTGTAATTTTTTTTTTGTAAACATTAATTTTTTAACTGAAAATTTGAAAATTATTTTTAAAATTAATTTTTTAGTCGAAAAAATAGAAGCTTTAAAGCATTCAGAAATCAAAATCAATCACCATTCTTGAATTACAACTTTATCTTTTTTAGTTGAAAATTCAACTATTTAGTTGAAAATTTTTTTTTTTTTCAGAAATTCATATTTTTTATTTGAAAAATTATCTGTTTAGGTTTAAAATTTATCTTTTTTATTGATAATTCAACTATTTCTTTGAAAATTCATGTATTTTGTTAAATATCAATGGTTTTTAATAGAAAATTAATCTTTTAGGTCGGAAATTCATCTTTTTGGTTGAAAATTCATATTTCTGGTTAAAAATTCAATTATTTGGTTAGACAAGTAATTTTTATTATGTCGAAAATTATTTTTATTGATTGAAAATAAATTTTTTCACTAGAAACTTAACTATTCCAGTCGACTCTTCATAGTTTTAGTTAAAAATTCATCTCTTTGTTTAAAAATTTAACTATTTTGTTAGAGCTTTTTTTAAAATTAATTTTATGTCTAAATATTTAACTACTTCAGTGAAAGATTCAGCGTTTTAGTTTAGAATTAATCTTTTTGGTTAAAAATTGAACTATTTTGTTAAAAATTCGCTTTTTTTAGTTAAAAATTAATTTTTTAACTGAAAATTCGAAACTGTTTTTTCAATGCTTCATCTTTTTAGGGTAAAAATTCAACTACTTTCGTAGTGAATTTGAGTATTTGGTTGAAAATAAATTTTTGTATGTGAAATTCATATAACTTGTTAAGAGTTGGCTTTTTTTAGTCGAAAATTAATATTCTTGGTTCAAAATTAATTTGTTTGTTTTTAAAATTTGAACTACTTGGTTGAAAGTTGAACTACTTTGTCAAATATTCATTTTGTAGTTGAAAATTTGTCTGTTTTGTTGAAACTTTTGATTCTTTTTTTAGTTGAAAATTGATTTTTCAACTGAAAATTTAACTATTCCAGTTAAATATTCATCATTTTAGCTAAAATTGTATCTTTTTTAAAAACATTTAACTATTTTGTTAAAAATGTATTTTCTAACTAATGATGTTTATATTGGTTAAGAATTCATTTTTTTTTAGTTAAAAAATTAATTTTTTTACTGGATGTTTAACTATTATAGTTAGACTCATGTCTTCATTTGGAAATTTATCTCTTTAGCTAAAAATTTCAGTAATTGGAGGAAAATTGATGTATTTTTGGAAAATTCTTCTTTTTGGCTGGAAAATTCATCTTTCAACTGTTTTCTATAAAATTCATCTTTTTGACTTGAGAATTAATCTTTTTTTTTGTTGAGTAACCATTTTTTTAGGATTCGACCATTCGTCATTTTTGATCGAAAATTGAATTATTTTGTTAAAAATTCGTTTCTTGGTAGAAAATTCACCTTTCATGGTAGAAAAGTAATTTTTCAACTGCCTTCGGAAAAATTCGTCATTTTGTCCTGAAAATTTTATAATTTATTCAAAAGTTCAAATATTTTCTTGAAAATTCGTCTTTCTGTTCCTAAATGAATTTTTTGGGATGAAAGTTCATTTATTTGGTAGAAAGCATGAAATATTAGAAATTTAAAGTATTTCAACTTGAATGCAAATTGCTATTTGCATTAATTTTATTTCAAATACTTTATTCCCCTATGTTACTTCTTTTGTTGTTAAAAATGACCCTGTTTCCCTTTTTTTGAGATAATATAGGCTACGTTACTTTTTTTGGGGGGGGGCCCAAAATTGGTAACATTGTTCATAAAAGACCCCTTATATGAAATTCGTTTTCACTTTAGAGATACGAAATCAAATTGAACTTCCGTTTTGGTCATCAGAAGCATTTCGGCACCGACTTGTTTGATTTCGATTCTTTAAAATAAAAAATAAAAAAAAAATTCAAACCGGTTCGCAGTAACTTGTACTGCGGAAGCTGAAGGCGCTAGCGCGTGTCTGAAGAACATGTATCATTATTCTCAACAGATAAAACATCTCCATTCCCAGGAATGGCCAGACGGAAACAAACTTTTGCAACCAGCCAACTCATAGAATTTCAATCAATCAATTCCTTACTCAGCTTCTTAATCTTCGATCAAGAACCAGTTATTATTTATCGCCTGAACTGTATGAAAAGATTGAAGAGATATGTTGGGGACAAGAAGCCGGATTCTATCGGTCAAAAACAGAAATAGGTAATTACTAACTATTTAATAGACACCACCTAGATGATGAACAAAAACATTCAGATTCAGGTGGTTCTTTCCCATTCGGAAAAGTCAACTGTTACCGTTTCCAAGTGGAAAATTTCATCTAGGAATGCTTCCAAGTTTGAAAATGTAACTGCGACTGTCTCCATTTTGGAAAATATTGTTGTGACTTCTGCAAATGCTTTCGAGTTGGAAAAGTCACCTGTGACTCTTCCAAGTAGAAAAATTCAGGACTTACCAAACTGAAACAAATTTGGCACTTAGCTAACCATAGAATTTCAAATAATCAATTCCTTACTTCGCTTCTCATTCATCAATGAAGAACTGGTTTTTATTCATAGCCTGAACTATAAAAAATCAAACTTTAGGGATCTACAATTCAACTTTACGACTATATATTATTTATTTAGGTTTTTATTTCTTTTCAGACTGCTTTTCAAAATGTATGAAAAGATTGGAGAGAGTTATTATGAATAAGAAACAGCATTGTTCAGATTTGAGACACTTCTTAGATGATGTACAAAAACATTCAGATTCACGTGTTTCTTTTCTAATGGGGAAAGTCAACTGAAAACGTTTCCAAGTGGATAATTTCATCTAGGAATGCTTCCAAGTTTGAAAAATTCAGAAGTTACCAAACTGAAACAAATTTTGCAACCAGCTAACAATAGAATTTCAATCAATCAATTCCTTACTCAGCTTCTTATTCCTTAATCCAGAACCAGTTTTTATTTATAGCCTGAACTGTAGAAATCAAACTTCAGGGATCTACAATTTAACTTTACGACCATAAATTATTTATCTATTTTTAGATTGCTTTCAAAAATGTATGAAAAGATTGGAGAGAGTCGTTAGAGACAAGAAGCCGGATTCTGTCGGTCAGAAATACAAATAGGTTACCACTAACTATTAAATAGGCACTACTTAATTGATGAACAAAAATACTCAGATTCAGATGGTTCTTTCCCAATCGGAAAAGTCAACTGTGAACGTTTCCAAGTGAAAAATTTCATCTAGAAATGCTTTCAAGTTTGAAAATGTAACTGCGACTGTTTCCATTTTGGAAAATATTGTTGTGACTTCTGCAATTGCTTTCGAGTTGGAAAATTCACCTGTGACTGCTTCCATGTTGGAAAACTCAGCAGTTACTGAACTGAAACAAACTTTGCAGCCAGCTAACCATAGAATTGCAATCCGTCAATCCCTTACTTAGCTTCTTATTTTTAAACCAAGAACCAGTTATTATTTATAGCTTGAACTGTAGAATTCAAACTTCGGGGATCTACATTTCACCTTTTCGACAATAACTTATTTCTTTAATTTATTATTCATTTCTATATTGCTTTTCAAAATGTATGAAACGATTGGAGAGGGTTGTTAGAGACAAGAAGCCGGATTCTATGAGTAAAAAACACAAATACGTAACCAGTAGCTATTGAATTGACATTACTCAGATGATGAACAAAAATACTCAGATCCAGATTGTTCTTTCCTAATTGGAAAAGCCAACTATGAACGTTTCCAAGTAGAAAATGTCATCTAGGAATGCTTTCAAGTTTGAGCATGCAAATGCGACTCTTTCCATGTTGCAAAATCTTTCTGTGACTTCTGCAAATGCTTACGAGTTGGAAAAGTCACCTGTGACTCTTCCAAGTTGGAAAATTCAGGAGTCACCAATCTGAAACAAACTTCGCAGGCAGCTAACCATAGAATTGCAATCAATCAATTCCTTACTTAGCTTCTTAATCTTGGATCAAGAACCAGTTATTATGTTATTTGTTCAACTCTTTTATTTATTTCTATATTGTTTTCAAAATGTAAGGAAAGTTTGAAGAGCGTTGTTAGGAATCAGAAGCCGTATTTTATTGGTCAAAAATTCTTAGAAGTCTCTATTAATTAGACACTTCTTAGATGATGGACAAAAATATTCAGATTCACGTGCTTTTTCCCCAATTGGAAGAGTCTACTGTAAACGTTTCCAAGTGAAACATTTCATCTAGGAATGCTTCCAAATTTGGAAATGCAACTGCGTTTGTTTCCATTTTTAAAGATCTATCTGTGACCACTTCATAATTGTCAAATTCATCTGCAAATGCTTCCGAGTTGGAAAATTCATCTTTGACTGCTTCCAAGTTGGAATATTAAGGAGTTACCAAACGAAAACAAACTTTCCAACCAGCTGACAATAGAATTTGAATCAATCAATTCCTTACTTAGCTTCTTATTCTTCAATCAACAACGAGATATCATTTATAGCCTGAACTATAGAAATCAAACTTTAGGGATCTACGATCAGCTTTGAGACTATAAATTATCCATTTAATTTTTTATTTCTTTTTAGATTGTTCTTCAAAATGTATGAAAAGATTGAAGAGAGTTGTTTGGGACAAGAAGCCAGATTCTATCGGTCAAAAACATAAATAGGTAACCACTAGCTATTGAATAGAGACTACTTAGATGATGAACAAAAATATTCAGATTCAGATGGTTCTTTCCCTGTTGTAAATGTCAATTGTAAACGTTTCCAGGTGGAAAATTTTATCTAGGAATGCTTCCAAGTTTGTGAATGCAACTGCGAATGATTCTCTGTTGGAATTTCTATCTGTGACTGCGTCTAAATTGGGAAATACGTCTGTAAATGCTTCCGAGTTGGAAAATTCATCTGTGACTTCTCCCAAGTTGGAAAATTCAGGAGTTACCAAATAAAAACAAACTTTACAACTAGCCAGCCATAGAATTTCAATGAGCCAATTCCCTACTTAGCTTCTTATTCTTCAATCAAGAGCCAGTTATTATTTGTGTCCTGAAATGTAGAATTCAAACTTTAGGGATCTACAATTTAATTTTGCGGCTATGAATTATTTATTTAATTTATTATTTGTTTTTAGATTGCTTTTCAAAATGTATGAAAAGATTGGAGAGAGTTGTTAGGGACAAGAAGCCGGATTCTATCGGTCAAAAACACAAATAGGTAACCACTAACTATTGGATAGACACTACTTAGATGAGGAACAAAAATATTTAGATTCAGATGGTCAATTGTAAAAGTCAACTGTAAACGTTTCAAAGTGAAAAATTTCATCAAGGAATGCTTCCAAGTTTGTAAACTGTTTGCGACTGATTCTGTGTTGGAAAATCTATCTATGACTGCTTCTGAATTGGAAAATTCTTCTGCAAATGTTTCCAGGTTGGAGAATTTATCTGCGAATGCTTTCAATTGAGAAAATTTATCTGCGAACGCTTCCAATTTGGAAATTTCATCTGTGACTGTTTTCAAGTTGGAAAATTCACGAGTTACCAAATAAAAACAATTTTTGAAACTAGCTACCCAGAGAATTTCCATCAATCAATTCCTTACTGAGCAACTTATTGTTTGATCACGAATTACCTCATATTTATATCCTGAAATGTAGAACTCAAACTTGAGCGATCTACAATTCAACTTTGCGACTATGAATTATTTATTCATTCAATTTTTTTATTTCTGTTTATAATGTTTTTCAAAATGTAAGGAATGATGGAAGAGAGTTGTTAGGCGCAAGAAGCCGTATTGAATCGGTCAAAAACACAAATAAGTCACTAGTAATTAGACAGTTCTTAGATGCTGGACAAAAATATTCAGATTAGGTGCTTCTTTCCCAATTGAAAAAGTCAACTGTAAATTTTTTCAAGTGAAAAATTTCATCTAGGAATGTTTTCAGGTTTGAAGATGCAACTGCGGCTGATTCTATTTTGGAAAATCTATCTGTGTCTGCTTCTGAACTGAAAAATTCATCTGCAAATGCTTCCAGGTTGAAAAATTTATCTGCAAATGCTTTTAATTTGGAAAACTGAGGATCTGCCAGACAAAAACAAACTTCTGCAACAAGCTCACTCATACAATTTCGATCAATCAATTTCTTACTCAGCTACTTAATGTTTATTAATGAACTCATTATTATTTATATCCTGAAATGCAGACATCCAACTTTAAGAATCTTCAATTTTAATTCACGACTATAAATTGTGTATCGAATTAATTTTTTTATTTCTGTTTTGATTGCTTTTCAAGATATAAGGAAAGATTAGAGAGAGTATTTAGGAACAAGAAGATGTACAAACATATTCAGATAACGACTATAAAGTGTTTAAATAATTATTATTTTTATTTATTTTAGGATAATACCTTGAATTTAATTTAAATTTATCTATTACTGCATCCAAGTTGGAAAAGTCATCTGTGAATGCTTTCAAGTTAAAAAATTCATTTGTGAATGCTTTCAAGTTTAAATATATATCTGTGAATGCCACCACCTTGGAAAATTATTTTGTGTATGCTTTCAAATTAGAAAAATCAACTGTGACTGCATCTCACTTGAAAAATTGATGTGTGACTGCTTCCAGGTTATAAAATTCATCTGTGAATGCTTTAAAGTTGTCAAATTCATCTGTGAATGCTTCTGAATTGGAAAATTAGTTTATGAATGCTTGCAAGTTGTAATATCAATTTTTCAACGCTTTCAGATTGAAACACTTATTTTTGAATGCTGCCAAGTTCAAAAATTCATCTGTGAAAGCTTTCCAGTGGAAAAAATTACCTGTGAATGCTTCCTGAGTGGAAACATTCGTGTTTGACTGCTTTCAATTTGGAAAAGGCATCTTTGACTGATGATATTTCGGAAAATCTATCTCTGACTTCATACAAATTGGAATCTGTGAATGATGCAAAATTCTAAAATTTATATGTGAAATTATCTGTGTATGCTTACAACTTACAAAAGTAATTTGTGAATTCTTCCAAGTTGGCAAATTCATCTATGAATGTTTCCAAGTTGGAAAGATAATTTGTGACTGCTTCGAAAAATGTCTCAAATTCATTTGTGACTGCTTCCAAGATGGAAAAGGCATCTATGGGCGCTTTCAAGTTGGGAAATGCATCTATGGATACTTTGAAGTTGGAAAATTCATTTGTGTTTGCTGCAAAATTGCAAAATTAATTTGTAAGTGCATCAAAGGTAAAAACACCATAGTGATACCCTAGACTGCTCCCTAGGTCGAAAATTCATCTATGATTGTTTCCAAATTGTAAAGTTTGTCTTTGAAAGCTTCCAAGTAGAAAAACTCATCTGTAAATACTTCCAAGTTGGAAAATGATCTGGAAATGCTTCCAAATTGAAAAATTGATTTCTTACTACGTCCAAATTGGAAAATTCACCTTTGACTGCTTCCAACTGTGAAAATTGATCAAAGACTTCTTTGAAGTTGGACAATTTATTTGTGAATCCTTCCAAGTTGTAAAATTTATGTGTGACAGCTTCCAAGTTGTACAATTCATCTGTTAATGCGTCTAAATTAAAAATATACCTCTGACCGCTTCTGACTGTGAAAATTGATCTGAGACTTCTTTCAAGTTTGAAAATTCTTCAGTGAATTCTTCCAAGATGAAAAATATCACAAACCAGGTATTCGTATTCTGTAATTTATAAGTCAAACTTCAAGCATCTACAAGTATAAAATTTAACTGTGACAGCTTCGAAGGTGGAAAATGAAAGTGTCGCTGCTTCCAAGTTGGAAAGTTCAACTGTGACTGCTTTCAAGCCCTAAAGTTCATCTGTCTATGCATCCAAGTTCCAAAATTCATCTGTGAATATTTGCCACATGGAAAATTCATCTACAACTACTTCTTAATTTGCAAATTCATTTGAAAATGCCCTAAGCTGGAAAATTTATCTGCGACTGTCTGAAAGTTGAAAAAATCAACTGTGGTTACTTCCAAGTTGAAAAAGGCAACTGTCACTGTCTCCATGTTGAAAAATGTGAATGCATTCAAGTTGTAAAGTTCATGCGTGACTGTTTCCAGGTTTCTAAATTCATCTGAGACTGCCTGAAAGTGGGAAAATTCAACTGTGGACTTCCAAGTTAGAAAATGCAACTGTCACTGCTTCCAAGTTGGAAAATCTTTCTATGACTGATTCTGAATTGGAAAACTCATATGTGAATGCATTCAGCTTGAAAATTTAATCTGCGACTGCCTGAAAGTTGGAAAAGTCAATTGTGGTTACTTCCAAGTTAAAAAATGCAATTCTCACGGTTTCAGTGTTGAAAAATATCTTTTCGAATGTTTCTAAATAGAAAAATACTTCATCTGTAAATGCTTCCATATTTGAAACTATGACTGTCACTGCTTCCTTGTTGTGAAATCTCTCTATGAGTGATTCCAAATTGGAAAACTCATATGTGAATGCTTGCAAGTTGAAAAGTTCAACTGTGACTGCTTCCAAGTCCTAAAATTGATTTGTGACTGCATCCAAGTTCCAAAATTCGTCTGTGAATGTTTGCAACATGAAAAATTCATCTGCAATGTGAATGCTTCCAAGTTGGAAAGTTCATGTGTGACTTTTTCTAGGTTCTTAAATTGATCTGGGACTGCCTGAAAGTGGGAAAATTCAACTGTGGCTACTTCCAAGCTAGGAAATACAGCTGTCACTGCTTCAGTGTTAGAATATTTCTCAATAAATGTTTCCACTTTGGAAAAAATGCATCTGTAAATGCTTCCATTTTAAAAAACGCATCTGTGAATGTTTTAAGTTGGAAGGTTCAACTGTGACGGCTTCAAAGTCCTAAAGTTAATCTGCGACTGCATCCAAGTTCCAAAATTTATCTGTGAATGTTTGCAACATGTGAAATTCATCTGTAACTACTTCTGAGTTCAAAAGTTCATTTAAAAATGCTTCTAAGTTGGACAATTGATCTGCGACTGCCTGAAAGCTGAAAAATTCAACTGTGGTTACTTCCAAGTAGAAAATGGCAACTGCCACAGTTTCCATTTTGGAAAATGTAAATGCTTCCAGATTGGAAAGTTCATGGGTGGCTGCTTCCAGGTCCTAAAATTCATCTGGGACTGCCCGAAAGTAGGAAAATTCAACTGTGGATACTTCCGAGTTAAAAAATACAACTGTCACTGCTTCACTGTTGGAAAATCTTTTTATAAATGTTTCTAAATTGGAAAAAATTCATTTGTGAATGCTTCCATGTTAAAAAACTCATCTGTGAATGCTTTCAAGTTGGAAGGTTAAACTGTGACTGCTTCCAAGTCTTAAGGTTCATCTGCGACTGCATCCAAGTTCTAAAATTCATCTGCGACTGCATGCAAGTTCTGAAATTCATCTGCGACTACTCCTAAGCTTAAAAGTTCAATTGAAAATGCTTTTAAGTTGGAAAATTGATCTGCGACTGCCCGAAATTTGGAAAATTCCACTGTCGTTACTTCCAAGTTGAAAATGGCAACTGTCAGTGTTTCAGTGTTGGAAAATCTCTCGATAAATGTTTTCAAATTGAAAACAATTTCATCTGGGAATGCTTCCATGTTAAAAAACTCACATGTGAATGCTTTCAAGTTGGAGAGGTCAACTGTGACTGCTTTCAAGTCCTAAAGCTCATCTGTGACTGCATCCAAGTTCCAAAATTCATTTGTGGATGTTTGCAACATGGAAAATTCATCTGCAACTACTTCTGAGTTCAAAAATCCATTTGAAAATGCTTCTAAGTTGGAAACTTGATCTGTGACTGCCTGAAAGTTGAAAAAGTCAACTGTGACTAATTTCAAGTTGAGAAAGGCAACGGTCACTGTTTCCAGGTTGGAAAATGTGAATGCTTCCAAGTTGGAAAGTTCATGTGTAACTGCTTCCGGGTTTCCAAATTCACCTCAAACTGCCTGAGAGTTGGAAAATTCAACTGTGGTTACTTCCAAGTTAGAAAATGCAACTGTCACTGCTTCCCTGTTCGAAAATCTTTTCATAAATGTTTCTAAATTGGAAAAAATTCATCTGTGAATGCTTCCATGTGGAAGAACTCATCTGTGAATGCTTTCAAGTTGAAAGGTTCAACTGTGACTACTTTCAAGTCCTAAAGTTCATCTGTGACTGCATCCAAGTTCCAAAATTCATCTGTGACTGCATTCAAGTTCTCAAATTCACCTGTGACTGCATCCAAGTTCCAAAATTCATCTGTGAATGTTTAAAACATGTAAAATTCATCTGAAACTACCTCTGAGTTCAGAAATGCATTTGAAAATGCTTGTACGTTGAAAAATTTATCTGCAACTACCTGATAGTTGAAAGGTTGGAAGGTTCAACTGTGACTGCTTCCAAGTCTTCAAATTTATCTGTCACTGCATCCAAGTTCCAAAATTCATCTGTGGATGTTTGCAACTGTCACTGTTTTAGTGTTGAAAATCTTTCGATAAAAGTTTTTAAATTGGAAAAAATATTCATCTGTGAATGCTGCCATGCTGAAAAAACTCATCTGTCAACGCTTCCAAGTCGGAAGGTTCAACTTTGACTGCATCAAAGTCCTAAAGTTCTTCTGTGACTGCATCCAAGTTCCAAAATTCATCTGTGAATGTTTGCAAGATGGAAAATTCATCTGCAACTACTGTGGTTAGTTCCAAGTTCGAAAATGCAACTGTCACTGTTTCAGTGTTGGAAAGACTCTCTAGTAACGGTTTTTATTTGAAAAATAATTTATCTGTGAATTAAAAATTGCAAAATTCGTCTTTAAATGCTTCCAAGATGAAAAATTCATCAGTAAATGCTCCCAAGTTCAAAAATGAATCAGCAAACTCTTCCGATTCGAACACTTCCACGTTGGATTATCTATCTATGACCGCAAACTTTTGCAACAATCTAACTCCTAGAATTGTCATCAATCAATATCTTACTCAGCTACTTATTCTTGGATCTCGAACCAATCATTTCTATTCTGTAATTAAGAAATGAAACGCTAAGGATCTGCGACTAATTCCCAGCTATAAATTATTTATCTAATTAATTTTTGTCCTTCTTTGAGATAATTTCTCAAAGTGTGAGGACAGATTGGATAGAGTTGTTGGGAACAAGAAGCCGTAATCTAACGGTCAAAAACACAAATAAGCCGCAGAAATGTGCTTTCTTCGAGGTCGGTTTTTATGCGAAATTGACTTCAAAGAGCCGAATCTTGCAGGAGAGTTCCTGAAGCTGGCGCGTGTGTGGAAGGTCGACATGATTATGGAAACATTTTCCGGGGCGAGAGGCACAGGAGGATTCTCATATCTCGTGATCTACGACTCCTTGGCGGCACCTGTCTCTGGGAACATCCACAGCCTTCGTTTGTCGACGAACCGATGAATTTTATGGCTAGTCTAACGAAGTCGTTTCAAAAACCCGGACCAACCGCAGAACTTATCGTGAATTTAATTGGACAACCGCCGAATTCACAAATCCAAAACAAATTCTTATTCCGCAAAAAAAAAGAGTCTCGCAGAAAAAACAGAGGGACGAGAGCAAGCCAAAAGGACGAATTTTCAAATAGATTTTTTCAAGAAAATACATGCATTCTTAACCAAATGGTTAGATTTTCAACCAAAAAGATAAATCTTCAACAACAAAAAAAATGAATCTTCAACAAAGCTGTTGAACTTTCCACCAAATAGTTGAATTTTCAGCAAGATACATACATTTTTAACAAAAGGACGAATTTTTATCAAAATATTGAATTTTCGACGAAAAAACTGATCTCAAGAAAATAGTTGAATTTCCAACAAAATAATTATGTTTTGAACAAAATACTTTAATTTTCAATACTAAAACCAAATGGTTCCATTTTCAAACAAAAGATATTGAAAATTGAAAAGTTGAATTTTCATTTTAAGAAAAGGTGAATTTGCAATAAAACAGTTGAATTTTCAACAAAATACATTTTTATTTCGTTAAATTTAACGGAAAAGACTAATTTCTACCAAAATAGTTGAATTTACAACCAAAAAATATTTCTTTAACAAAATAGTTCAATTTTCAATAAAATAATTATATTCGGAAAAATATAGTTGAGTTTTCAACATTACAAACAAATAATCGAATTTTTGAACGAAAAGGTTTAAAATTAAACCAAAAGTAGTTTGACTTTTATCAAAATATTTTAACTTTCAAAACCAAAAACACGAATTTTTTAGAAGAGAGTTGAAGTTTTAAGGTGGAAAGTTGAATTTTCAATAAAAAAAGACGAATTTTCAACAAAAAATGTAAAATTTTGAGTAGAAAAGATAAATTTAAAAAAAAAACCTAAAGTTTTAATAAAAAAATGAATATCTTGCAAATTAGTTAAATTTTTAACCTACAAAGATGCATTTTGATCCGAGTGATTGAATTTCCGACCAAGAAAGATGATTTTTTCAGAATTAAAGATGAATTTTAAATCCAAAAAGACGAATTTTCATCAAAAAAGTTGAGTTTTCGACAAAAGAAGATGGCCAAAAGGCCAAATTTTTATCAAAATAGTTGAATTTTCAACCAGAAAATATGATCTCGCAAAAATAGTTGAATTTTCAACAAAAAAATTAATTTTGAACAAAATAGTTGCATTTTTGTCAAAGAAAGATGACCAAAAACGATGAATTTTGATCAAAATAGTTGAATGTTCGGCTAAAAAATATGATATTAAAAAAAAAAGTTGAATTTCTAATAAAATAATTAAGCCAACATTTTTATTAAAGTAATTGAATTTTGACCAGAAAATATGATCTTACAAAAATACTTGAATTTTCAACAAAAAAATTCAATTTTGAAAAAAATAGTTGCATTTTCCACAAAGAAAGATGACCAAAAAGTACGAATTTGATTAAAAATGTTTGAATTTTCGGCAAAAAAATATGATATTAAAAAAATAGTTGAATTTCTAATGAAAAAATGACACCAAAATTTTTGTCAAAATAGTTGAATTTTGACCAGAAAATATGATCTTACAAAAATAGTTGAATTTTCAACAAAAAGATTCAATTATGAAAAAAATAGTTGCATTTTCGACAAAGAAAGATGACCAAAAAGGACGAATTTTGATTAAAATAGTTGAATGTTCGGCTAAAAAATATAATATTGAAAAAATAGTTGAATTTACAATAAAATAATTGAATCAAATTTTTTATCAAAATAGTTGAATTTTCGTCCAGAAAATATGATCTTACAAAAAAAAGTTGAATTCATAATAAAATAATTAAACCAACATTTGTATCAAAATAGTTGAATTTTCGACCAGAAAATATGATCTCACAAAATAGTTGAATTTTCAACAAAAAAATTCAATTTTGAACAAAATAGTTGCATTTTCGTCAAAGAAAGATGACCAAAAAGGACGAATTTGATTAAAAATGTTTGAATTTTCGGCAAAAAAATATGATATTAAAAAAATAGTTGAATTTCTAATGAAAAGCCTGCTAAACAAAACATAAAAAGTTTTTGAGGGGTAGTTTTCACATAACAAGGGTTTATTAATATAAGAACATGTGTCATCGTTAACAAATAATTAGTTGTATTATTATTGATTGTCCAAACTCAATATTTTAATTCATTACTTACAAAAATCAACATAATTTAGGGGTTATTTCGAATAAGACTGATAATTCTTAATAGAATTAATTATCAAAACTATATGTTTGCAGCAACAAAGTCCAAAATCTTAAGCTATGTGTCATATGGCGAAGCATCCTATAGGGGTAGATTTTTTGAATTATCATACTCTCGGGGGTAAGTATTTTTAAAACCCAAGATAATATTATAATATAGAATCAATTAGAACAATTTTGTGCACAGACAAGAAAGAAAAAACAATGATACCTCTTAAAACAGTAAAAGTATCAAAAATATAGTTTATAGTCTGGGATCCTCTTTTCACCTGCAAAGTTACAAAAAAATCTGCGTCGGACACCAACCTAACCTCCCTTGTAAGTTATATCCATCAGAGATTTTCTTGTAATCTGTGGAAAACCATCAATTAAATTGTATCCAAATATGCCTATACGTAGCGCACCTGACTGGAACTTTCCTGGTGAGAATATATTGATCAACTTTCAATAATCTCGCTGATCAGGATCAACGGTTTAATTTTACTGAAGAAGGCAACTAGTTCCCTCTCTGAAATATTTAAATAAAGAAAGGGTAGGTTGCCCATGCTTACAAACCTCGATCACCTTGGAGGCCTTTGTGCAGAAACTCTAACTTCCTAGGAAAGAAGCGTATGTCTTAATGTCTTACCCTGGTGATGGTCCATGCTTCGCACACTTTGGGCGGACAGGTTTATCGTCATTGTGTCTCATCAATCTCTTTCAGTCCACTAAGCTATTTTCAGAACTATCCGAAACACTAATAAAAACAAAGAAGTTTAGACAGTTCTTTACAACAAAACAGTTCAATTAGTTTAAAATGTAAACCCGATACTTCAAAGAATTTAATTTTTAACCAGGAGTGTGTAAACAAACTGTGTATGAAACAGTGTATTTATAAAATTAGAAATGGTATTTTAAATGAATTACTACCGTGAAAAAGTGTTTTGCTTGGTTTCATCCGTGGTCTGGTTACATACCTGCAAAACAATTTTAATTAACAACAAATCATTATGGTATTATATGTGGACCATGACTGCTTCCTAGCACAAATTAATGATATCCCACTTCTGACACCAGAAGTTACAGGCGACTTTTTTAGACTATTAAATAGCACTAAGAGTGCCTTTTCGCGCACCACGTTTTTCAATCATCGAACTAATATTCCACATGTTAGCTTTTATGAACGTGACAGTAATTTTAGAGAAGAAGTAGAGAGTTTGATGTGTGTTGAGAGTGTGTCAGGAGAGACTAAAATTAGAAAAAAATACCGTACACGTCAAGCTGAGACCTAACATCGAGGACATCAGCGTCAAATGTTAGGGGCATGCGCACTGACCTTCGTGAGCGAGGAACACGAGGAATAGCGGAAGCTTCTGACCAGGCTCGGTCAACTGTGTCAACTGCGATATTAGTTCTCCTGTCCATCTCAGATGGCGCAAACTTGTGCAAAGAGCGATTGCGCAGCAAATCATTTGTGGTCACTTGCTGTCACCTGATGATGCACATGTGGCATTATTTTTTTTACTGAAAATAAAGGCAAAATGAAGTGAATGAGAAGCTTAAAATGGGAAATAGAATGCTAATTATCTTTAATTTCTTATTTGCTTTATTTTGTCTTTATTCTTCCTTGTTTTTTAAATGATTTTACTATTCAATATATATATATATCAGGAAGGAGCATATGCATATATAGGCACCAATACATGCACGTGTAGCGACTTTTAAGAATATCCATATATTTTTCTTTTTAATAGATAGTGTGGCGGGGGATTTGAATACCCGCACAAAAAGCGAACAGTTATTGAAAACTTAACTAGACTTTATAGGGAAAAAGAACCTAAGCAACGAATCAAACTTATTTGGCAAATAATAATTTCATTAATAATTGGTTGATCAGTTTCATTAGATTTAAGTCTCTTTTACCTTGTATAATATCATTCATTTATTGAAGTGGGAAACATCACGGCGACGTCTGGAGGCGCGCCAACGTACTGTCCTGAGGCTCGCTCCCAAGAACCATGCACACTTCGCTTCGGTTCCCTTCCGGGGAGACGGAAGCAGCCGCTTTATATTCTTTTATTCGTTGCTTTACGTTCAGACCGATTGTTCGAATTTGTCTCGAGCTTGCACAAAAATTAGAAGGAGAATAAAAGAGGAACCAAAAATGGCAACAGGTTGAGGTTCTTGGCGAGGCGGAACGAGAGCCAGGTAAGGAACTTTTTCTCAATCGCTTTATTCAATTTGCTTCTTAACATCTAGTTTATGAAAATTGCCAAAATGGTAGGAAAACTGTACGAAAAAATCAATACAAATTAAATTACGATGGGTCTAAATAGACCATTGAGCCCTAACCGGCTTTTCCTGATTCAAAGGCTGATACAGGATAGCAATAATGCTGTAAGTATTTCATGCACAATAAATTATAAATCATTTTACAATTAAAATTTTTCAATTTAAAAAGTATATACATTTAATTAATTTGAAACATTCAGAAAGGAGATAAATAATAAATAAGAATAATTAAGGTTGCCACCGAAGCCGGTTTGCATCGGTTTTAACCGGCGTAAACACCTAAGAAGCCGGTTGCCAACGTAATCATTTAAAAACCAGCAGAACCCTCAGAAGGCGTTTTTTAATGCAGGAATATGATTAACTCTAAATTTGGTTGACATTTTTCCCTTTTTTCTTTTTTTTTTATCCACATTTTTGCAAAATAATTTAGAAATATGCATTTAGATTATAGCATAATGTTTAAGAATCATATTTGAATTAACTCTTACAATATTCCTTTCCCCGGCTAAAAAGGAAAGCCGGCTGAAGTCCGCAAAGCAGTGGCAACCTTACATTTGAGATAACCCTTAAAAATTTAAAGAATTATATGAAATAGAAAATGGTGTCTTCCATTTGACAATATGTTTCACCATAATTACAGGAGGATGATCCACACTCAATAAATGAGTTTCTTCACGTGGAAATCTCCATGATCCGAAATAAAAGGAACAAATTAGATTGGGGATGTTTATCATGTATGGCCACCCATCTTAAACACATTATTGATTGGGAGGACGACTGGGAAGAGACAACGCTGCACCTGGCTATTCCGCGGAAATACGGCTGACCCAAAGAGTGTCCCAGGTGCGGGTACTTTGTACATATTATTCAACCTGTTTTATCTTGTGTGTCTTGCCTGCATGCCAACAGATCCGCCCTGCGAAGGAGGCTAGACGGCGAGCTGTCGGGTGTGTCGGTGGAGGGGAAGGGGCTCCCAGTGCGATGATTCCACACGAGCCAGTTGAGGATGGCTCAGACGTGGATGTGGAGGATGACTCCGAGGACAACAATTTTCTGGGGGTCATTCTTTACGAGTGGGACGATGAATCACTCTCATACACTGTTTCGTGGGAAGAGTTGAATGAGACTTCAAATCCCGGACTCCAGGGATTGTTCCACTGTTACTTTGTTGGGAGTAGGCTGGTGGAGGTGGGGGCAGGGCACTCGTCTGACGCTAGTTCGGAGGAGGACAACGAAATTAGTCACGTCTCCTTCGAGCTTAATTCCGATGAAGCCAACCTAATCGTAAGCGACATGGAATAGATTGTACAAAAAATCGTATCTATAAAAATACTGAAAATTTCTGTTTACAAATATTACTTGTATTAAAATTGAATTATCAACGTTGATGCGCAATTATAGAATTTAATCTGAATTCACTTCCATTTCTTTATTCTATGACAAGTATATATATATATATAAAGGGCGTTTAACCCTAGAACCGCACACTGCGTCCGACAGATCCAGCGAGAAAGTGACTTTTGTCTCTCCCCTCCACAATTCTTCGAAAAAGCACTTCTCCCACCTATGTAAATTGAGTTTAGGTTTCTGACGATCGACCCAAGTGGTTGTGCGCGTAAGTTTACCCAAGAGGCTCAAACTGTCATAATCCAAACTTGGTCAAGGGTCTCAGAGACCCATGTGTGTGGTTTAAGAGTAAAAGTGCTCAAGGTAAGTGTATAGTTGTTTTTGCGTTTTTCAACATTGTTTAGCAATTTTAGGATAATTATATAAATTTTTGCTTGTAAATGATAACAATTGTTTCAAATTTTTCGAATTTCAAAAGTATACGTTGTAGGCTTAGAGATTTCTTGACATGAGAATGAAAATGTCATGCATTTTAGTTTTTCGAAATATTGTTCAGATGCAAGCAAGATATCATTTGAGAAGTTTGAAAGACGTTGTGGGCAGTTTATCTCCAACGCATGCCGAGCCTCACGACGTCGTTTCTGACGAGGATGAGAAAGGCGAAATCCCAAGACAATCAAGCTCAGAATCAGAGCAAGAGGAGGATGATGCCAGCTTTGTTCCGGAGGATGAAACCGTTGAAGATGATGATTTCACCGAGACAGAAATGCAGAAAACCACGAAAAGCATGTCGACGCGGAACGATCAGTCTAGTCGTGGGCGACCTCAGAAAAGTCTTAGGGAAAAGAATGGTCATCGTTGGTATCCAGAAGCACTGGAGGGGCGAGGACGGCCTCTTGGTAGGAATATCGTTTCACACCTTCCGGGACTCATCGGAGCGGCCAGGAAAGCATCTTCTCCTCTTCCGGTATGGCCGCTATTGTTTACTGATGAAATACTCGAAAAGATAATCCTTCATACCAATGAGAAAATTGTTTGTTAACGTAAACGTTGGATAACACGAAGGCCTTCACGAGACGAGGTCCCAACAGATGAGGCCCACCAAGAACAGTCTCAACGAAGAGAACGTCCGACGTATCACGGAGACTTAACATTGCATGAATTGAAAGCGTTCATCGGGCTGCTGTATTTTTCTGGTCTGCACAAGGCTAATAATACAAATTTGAAATTATTATGGACAGTTGAATTCGGGTACAGTATTTACAGATCGGCTATGCCTCTCAAAAGATTTGAATTTTTGTCAGTCTCCCTTCGATTCGATGATGAAGCTTCGCGAGTCGAGCCTAGAGAGAATGACAAGTTTTCTCCAATTCGCGAAATTTGGGAAGACTTTACTCAAAATTGCAAAGCGTATTATTCACCTTACGAATATTGTACTATCGACGAACAACTTATAAGTTTCAGAGGTCGCTGCCCTTTTATTTTGTAAATGCCGGCAAAACCTGATAAGTATGGGATAAAAATTGTCATGATGAGCGATGCTCGAACATACTATATGGTTAATGCGATTCCTTATGTCGGTATGGTTCAAACTGAGCCTCTATAACTAGTTCCTTCGTATTATGTATGTGGAATTTCGAAGCCAATCCATGATACAAACAGGAAAATAACGTGCGATAACTGGTTTATGTCCGTCAAATTAGTCAAGAAAATGGCCAACGAATTTTCATTGACAATGATAGGCACGTTGAAGAAAAAAATGCGCGAAATTTCGCCTCCGCTTAAAGTGGCAGGGAATGTGGGTACATCTCAATTCGCTTTTGACAAGGATATGACATTAGTGTCGTATACGCCGAAAAAGAACAAATTTGTTCTTCTGTTATCTTGAATGCACTCGACAGCTAAAATCAATGTTGAAAGTAGAAAGCCAGAAGTCATAATGATGTACAATAGCACAAAAGGTGGCACTGACATTTTCGATCAAATATGTCACGAATACTCAACGGCTCGGAAAACGCTCCGTTGGCCAAGGTGTATATTTATGGCAATGTTAGATCAAAGCGGAATTAATGCATTAATTTGACGTAATTTGAATGTATCAAATGAAAAAATGTCTCGCAACAAGTTTATCATGAATCCGTCTCTAGCTTTGATGCACCCCCATTTGCAAGCACGTGCTACAGTACGACAGCTTCGTCGAGATTTGCGTACTCACATCTTCCATCTACTGAACGTTCCTTTTAGCGAACAACCCATTATTCCTCAAAAAAGGATCCGATGTAAATTCCGCAATATTAAAGAAGATAGGAAAACGAAAATGCATTGCATGGTTTGCAAAAGCCCAATGCGCGAAGAACATAGATCTTTTGCATGCCAGGAATGTATTGAATAAACGATTATTATAAGATTATCATATGTATTTACTAAGATTTTACGACTTTTCTCGTCGATTTCACATTTCGGCTCCCTTATGGAATTGTTAATTTTCATTCTGCTCAATTAATACACTTTTTGAAAGGAATATGTTCAAAGTATTTTGTTCTCGATCTTCCATATGTCCTCTTCAAACCCTACTATTACCTTTTGCAATTAAAAAAAAACATGGAAATAGGGCCCGGGTCTCACGGACCCATGTATACGGTTCATGTAAGTTTAATATATGTGCGCGGTTCTAGGGTTAACATTTTTAGGAGTAATTAATTTCTTAATTTCTAAAATTATTATAATCTCACTCAATTTAGGGAAAGTTGTTCACTTACTCTCAAATTTTAGGTGTATATAAATATATAACTATTTAACTCAGCTGGGCGTATCCCCGATCGGCTATTTAGAAAGTTTTCCACGTCCATATTTATTGAAATTATAAATATTTTTGGAAGAACTAGTTCCTTTTAAATAATATTTTCAATAAATTCTCCATTGGAAATTCGACATTTCCACGGCACTAGATCACCCTGTTACAATATTGTGAGAACAAATACAAAAAGGTGGGGACCAGAGCTAAATGATGCACACAATAGTAGGATCTGGAGGCATCAACCAATTATAAGTAAAATAACAGTTACTTAGGTCAGTGTAGGAGAGGTAGCCAGCCAACAGAGAATAACCACGTAATACATTCTTGCGCAGATCCTATGCGCGGGGAAGGGGTATAGGCACAGGTGGATGTAGATTTGGTAGACTATATCATTAGTTACAAATAATATTTCTTATTATTTAAAAGGACGTTTTCATATAAAACACCCTTTTACTGGGAAACTCATGATTCAAAATTGCAAAACCAGAATTGAAACTACTTATGTTCTCGCTCTCTCTCTCTCTAGGTATAAAATATAAAACGAAATAAATATGTATATATATTGTAACGAGGTTTTTGGAAAACTCAGAAAGATGTAAAACAACCTTCTGGGGTTTCGCCGAAGCCGTACTTAACCTCCGAACGTGAGGAAAAGACGGTTCGTAGAAATGTAATAAGAACACTCTTACCGTCCAGCCAAGAAACAAGCCTAGGTTAAGGCAGCATAACAGAACATTTGTGTATATTTAGATTATAAGATCAAATCTCGAAGCGCCAGAGGACCCTCAATAAAATCAACATTACAATCTTTTATAATTTTTATAAGTGGGGTCGGGGTCGAAACTGAGTAACAAACTGACAGCCCGTAAACATCGAGCAGACGGTGCAGACAGTCGACAGCCTACCAGCAACCAAAGAAGCAGGACGGGAGGATGAAACGTAATCAAAACGGCGCATCAGTCCCGCGCATGCCACAGCACCATTACCAGACGGCCATGCTTCACCGACCGAAATGGGGAGGTGCCAAAACCAGCAGCCATGCTTGAAACCCAATGAGAAGTCGAGCAGCCCAGCCGACGGAACCAATAAGCAAGCAGCAAAGGTACGAAGGTGCCCATTGGCCGGGATCGACATGCAAGCCTTCTCAACTTCAATCGACCAATCGACAGCCTCGACAAGAAACTAGCAAGGGTCGAAAAGTAAGGAAGCGGAGAGGAACACGGAGCTCAACACTTGGTCTTGGCTTGGTTACAGAGTATTCGGTGGTACCGATATTTCGCTAAAGATATCATAGGAAGCAGAGATCTAGAATAAATTCATTAAAAAAAAATGGACCAACGGAAGGAAGAGTACGCTTGATGGCTCAAAGGTATGTGGCTTTGTTCCTAACCTCTTCAGTGCCTAGAGTTTCTACACTCGACCCTCACGCGGTGTGACTTTTCGTGACCACGTGTGTTCAAAAAATTAGTGCAGTGACAACGGTCCGAGACTCCCTCGACACCCGGAAGTGAGGTACGCCCGACTTAAAGCCCGATGATAGCCACTTGTGTCGGGCGTCCCTCAAGAGAGCCGTGGGTATAGGCTAGCGGTAATGCAAATCGGACGACATGGTGCGAACGCGGGCATCTCGGGCGGCCATTTTGAAGTGTCGCGGGTCTCTGGCGACCGGTCGGTCATTTCTGTCGGAATTCAAATTAAAGCGGAATGATTTCTTCTCTTGATAAACTAAGTTTTCAATGTCAAAATTTTGAATTATTAATTTTAAATATGTTGAAATTTGAAAAGGAACGTATTTGGTCACCGTCACTCTCAAAGAAAAATTCTGTCTCGCTCCTGTGATCCCACCCCTCGTCTTGTATTATGGTAAGTAAAGTTTGAGTTAGTCGACCTGTCAGTCACGACAGGACCGGAACCAGCGTGGATTGGATGGGGAAACCTATCTGGCGCCTGGACAAAAGAAATAACGAGCTTCGAGGGTTGCTCGTGAGTCATAAGGGTGTGACTCACGAACTCGGTTTACTCCGGTATTAATCATGATGATGATTGCTTGACTGTTCTTGCCCTGTCGACAGGAAAGTTCCTATGATACAGAGAAAATTCCTTTACGCACAGCGAAATCACAGAATTGGCAAGATAGGAATAGTTGACCAAAAGGCGAATGAAAACATTAAAAAGAGGCTGGAAAGAAAAACAAAGCAAATAAGACAAGAGGGTGCTAGTTCTTCTATAACTACAGCCGATATTACCTCAGATTTTGAAACAGGAGAGGAGATAAAGTTCAAGAAAAGGAGGACACAGAATTTCATATTAGGTTCAGATCACCCTCTGAGACTCAAATGAGAACAGTACTTGCCAATACTGCTCTTGCTGACGACAGGTATGGCGTATCAGACAGGACAACGGCAGCTATCGCCTCCAGTATTCTCTCCGACTTAGGCGTAATATCTGAAATAAACTAAGCACAGGTTATTGACAAGAATAAAATAAGACGGGCGAAGTCTCTAATTCGGCGTAACTTCAAGATAGAGCAGTTAGAGAAAGCTGACGTACATCCTAGAGGCTTATACTTCGATGGGCACTCAGATGACACTCTTGTAATTGAAACAAAAGGCTTTAAAAAGTATAGAAAGCTCACGACAGAGGAGCACATTTCAGTAATTGAGGAACCAGGCTCCGTCTATCTCTTTCACCCTGTACCTATTTGAAAAACTATCAGGGATATTGAATCTAGTATCTTGGATGAAGCTAATGCTAAAGGTACCCACCTATCTAACGTTCGCCTCGTTGGAAGTGACGGTACGAATACGAACACTGGCTGGAAAGGGGGTGCCATTAGAATTTTAGAGTCATCCCTTAAATGACCTTTTCAGTGGTCTGTTTGCTTTCTATACTGAAATGAGCTCCCTTTAAGACACTTAGTTAAAAAATTGAATGGCAAAACTGAGAGACCAAGAAGATTATCAGAAACTATTGGTATCCTTCCAGAAAATTGAGTGCAATCTTCCTGAAATCGACACAAAAATTCTTAGTAAAGACCAACAGTACTTGTTTGAGATCTGTAAAGCTATCAGCTCTGGTACCTATCACCCAGATTTTTCAAATCGTGAACCAGGGCATCTGAATCACTCTCGTTGGCTGACTGCTGCTAATACGTATCTTCGACTTTTCATATCTTCTAAAAAACATTCAGCAGAGCTAATCCACATTACAACTTTCATACAAACAGTTTATGCACCATTATGGTTCACTATAAAGACAAGCTCACTTCTTGAAGATGGGCCTAAATATTTGTATAAAGCAATTTTGCTGTCGAGGTACTTACCAGAACATTTCAGGCGTATTCTTGATACTGTCATACAAACCAATGGATATTTTGCGCATCCAGAAAATCTGCTGGTTGCAATGATCACAGATCTTCGAGATGGTATCAAAGAACTTGGGTGCAGACATATCCTGAAAGCAAAACTGACAGATAACCACAAAAATATAAGACAATTCAAAGTACCACAAATTAATTTCAAAGCTGCAGACAACACAGAAATGATTGACTGGAGTGCAGTTAAACTTATCTGTCCTCCTATTCTCCCTGAAGATTACGATGAAGATTGCATTAGTGACTTCATTGCCAAGAAAGAATCCCCTAAAATATCTTCAGAAACATTTCCCTTTACAAACCACACACAGGCAGTAGAGAGGACTGTGAAAGCAGTCATAGAGGCAGCCGCCACTGTGTGGTGCGGAGAACAGGGATGGTTTCATCCGATCCAAGCTAAAGTCTAGACAATTAATGCCAACTTTTACAACTAAGGCTGACTTTAATACATTAAGTTTTCAAGTACCACGCCGAAGTTATAGTTGGTTGGTTGGGTAGGGCGTGGGTGGAACTCGCGGTGCAGCCACCTTCACGTGGTGTCACATCTCGACCAGGAGCACTCACCGCAAAAGATTGTTAATTTTGGTTACTTATTCCTCGAAATATCTGTTTTCATGTTACCTAACCTCCACCTGTCAAATCTGAGATCAACGACAACAACAACAGTAGCCAGGAACAAGTTGTTGCATCAGATGTTTGCGAGGAGTTAGTAACACACTCTGGATAAAGTACCTATCACCAAACATAGTCCAATCATCTCACGTCTCCATGGTAACCGATTTCCATCCAAAATGGCGGGCCTTGAATTCACTGCCTGGTTAACATCGTACCTGGCCGCCACCTTCCACTGGTCTATCAGAGCCATGTCATCGAGGCTTTACATCACGACAAATTCACCATTAAAGACTCCATGGCAACCAGGGCGGAGTCGCGACGTAGAAATATTGCCAGGGTTTCTGGCACTCTGGAATAGTTACTATAGGGAATGTATAACAATCATCAGTAACTACCTAGTAACTAATTACTAACTATCACCATGGTTGCCGGTGCTTCATACTCAGAGGCAACGTTGGGCCAGTCAGATCCTTGCTAGACGCCGCCATCTTCTGTCATCTTTTAACGCCATGTCACGAGGGCCTGCCGTCGCACGAGCAACCACGGCTCTGGTGTTACTGAAATCAACTTATCAGTAACCGGGGACACCGGTTAAGCGCCATATTACCAGAATATGTGACGTCACGATCCTCAGACTGTAATAAAGGGATTGGAATCCTAAGGAATGTGAGCTCATTGGTCGTCGAACGGACTATCGGGCGAATCTATCAACCAAGAAACGCAGCCATCATGGAGGACCTGTAACCGAAAATCAAATTACGTACATTGTAAAACTCGGTAATCACGCATCGTCGTACAATTTTAGATTTGACTAGGAATTGTTATTGTCTTAATTATGCTCTTACTTGCATACATATATGTATTTCTATTTGTGATTAATTTTTCAACGCACCGACGAAAGATTTTTGATGCGCATGCGCTTTTCCGTCTGGTCGAGGTTAGGTCATTTGTCACATTTAGTGGAACGAAAACGTTCAGAAGTTGGTTAAATAATGTGTTGTGAAGGACAGAAGATACCATGAAATGTTTGGCTAATACTTCACATATAACTCCATTATAATTTTGAATTTAACGCCCTAATTTTTGAAGCTCGAGAAGTTTGGAAACATTCCAAGTCTCCCTAGACTTTGATTCTCTCAAGTACACTCAGCTTATGACACGGAAATCAGTTGCACCGAAATCAGTTAGTCTACGATCAGTTTTAGTTCATAGCTTCCCCGGTAGTTGCGCAGTGACTTTATGTATGTGAACGCGCCTTCATGTGAGCACCCTTGGAGTTCACGGTCTTGGTGCCACGCATGAATCTGTCACTTTCGTTCTTGGTCTTGAATGAGTAGCACGAGCCACGTGGGCCGTTGTGATTTCAAGAACCGCCCCTGAAATTCCATGTTCCTTTAGTTTTCTTTTCTTTTAGGTTAAATTGAGTAGCGGTCCTTTTGATGTGAGAGACCGTGGGACCATTTTTTGTTCACATGCGCGTTTAGTGAAGCAAAATCATATTTTGTAAGCCTGAACTTGTAAAAAGACAGGTTTTGACTTGAGAAAATAATCTCATTATATTATTGGTTAAATTTTGTACGGCCCCCTTACATTTTCATGATGGCCGGCCCTTTGTTGCACCCCTACAACAGAAATTTTTTCTGGCAAGAAAGGAAATGAGTTGGGAAAATAAGTCGAATCATCAGATCGCCGTTTGCATTTGCCTGAGTTTGTACTCTGAAATTGTTCTGCAAATCGTCGTTGTAAATTTCATTGATATTCAACTCAGTATCTATTTGCGCGTCAAGAGTATACTCTACTAGGAAAGAAATTGCTTAATTTTGAAAAATTAGAACAGGCAAATAGTATCGCGTGCGCCGCGTTTATAATTCGGAATAAAGTTGTCGGACGAAAGTAAGGAGTTTACTGCTTTTGCTGTTCCGGGAATGGAGTTATATCAATATACCAGGATGCCTTTCGGTTTATCAAACTCCCCGACCACCTTCCAACGTCTGATAGACCGACTGATCACACCGGAATTCGAACCTCATGTGTTCGCTTACCTCGATGATATCATTGTGGTCACTGAATCTTTCGAGGAGCACATGATCTGGTTAGAAAGAGTTCTGGATGTGATAGTCAAAGGTGGTCTCACAATAAACCGGCAAAAAAACGAGTTTCGTTGTGAAGAGGTTAAATACCTCGGATACATGGTCAATCAGTCTGGCATTCATGCTGACCTCAATAAGGTGGAACCAGTGACCAATTATCCGGTTCCTGATACCTTAAAAAGACTCCGACGTTTCCTAGGAATGGTATCGTGGTATAGGAGGTTCATCAAAGACTTTGCCAGTATAGCAGAACCTTTATTTCGTCTACAAAAAAAAGTCGTAGGTTTGTTTGGGGTGAAGAGCAGCGGAAGTCTTTTGAGACGTTGGAGGCTGCTTTGACTTCTGCTTCAACGTTAGCACGACCAGACTTTGGTTTACCCTTTACTCTTCAGACCGATGCGAGTAGTACCGGGTTGGGGGCCGTTCTGACTCAGTTTATAGATGGCGCTGAGCGGGGCATTTCTTCTCACTTTCTTTTTATTAGGTGAAGTTGTATTTTTGAGAGATTTATCTGCGATAAACCAAATGTACTTCTCTACTTTCATAATTAGGTTAAGTTGTATTTTTGAGAGACTTATCTGTGATGTTTTAATATCTTTATTCTCTTTATTATCTTTGCTTGTAACACATAAGCTAGTGAAAGGAGAGGGAGAACGGAGATATTTCTTTTGTCTTGAGTTTTGCTCTCTTTAATACTTGGACGACGATGTCTCGTGTCGTGTTTTGACAGTTCTAATGGATTACTAACCTGTCATGAAGAATTTCAACTCCACTCTTTATTATCTCAGCATTACTAACTCATCTGACATTCTGGCCGTCTCACCCTACGAGCAATATCTCTTAACACTCGAGTGATACAAGACTCGACACTGAAAATGCCAGGTAACCCGTCAATGTCCTCGCTAGCAACTGGATTTTCTGGCGGACTCACTCTACGAGCAGTATCTCTTACCACTCGAGTGATACAAGGCTCAACAATAAAGACGCCAGGTCGTGCGTCGATGTCCTCATCAGTGAATTTCACTCAAGGTTATGAAAAGGAAGAGGCTTTCCATGAGCGGGAAAACAAGGCTCAGATTTCATGTGGCTATGTTGGCCACACGAAATCATCTTCGATGTTTAAGGTTTTTAGTTTTTTTTTTCATGAGTAATTATTCTGAACTGTGGTTTAAATGTGTAAGTGTTTAACATGAGGCGTTTAACCATTTATTTAATTTGATAACACGCTTATCCTCTAGTAATAAAAATGTTGTTGTTTCATGCTAATATAACTGATTTGACCTTGCTTAGAGATCGTCCCCTCGAACTCCCTCTCTCGTAGAGCTACTCACAATAATTTTCTATTTTTAATTTTGGTCGGGTTATTATTCTTTTTTTTATTTCTTTTTTTATTAGTTTTACACCCGGTGGCATGTCCACTGGCGCCTGGCGCCAAGCACTTGACACTGGTCAAATCCATCATGTTACTATTGTAATACTACTAATCATTGTAATGATAAATTAAAAATTTTCCATTTTCTCAAAATATTGATTTAAATAAGAAAGCAAAAATTCAAGAATTAAGTCTAAAATTATGCATGAACTATAGAATTTTAATAATAATTCATTTTTAGTCAATATATAATTTTTTATAAAATTCTCGTACTGTTTGTTTCGAAACTAAAAGTAATATTTATATTTTTTTCCAATTTTGATAAATCATTAATAACTAATAATTACATGAGAATAGTAACATAATATTTCGAATAATTGATGACAATGAATAACAATATTTAAATGAAAATAACAGAATCTTGATTTGACCCTCCCGCCAAAAAAATACGCGATTTTACGTCCATAACTCGAGGATTAAACCTTTTTTTTGCAATAAGTATTGTTTTAAAAAATATAACAAACACTCTATATCAACGGCGGCGCGAAACAAACCTAAAAATGTATTTGTTATTTAAACAAGCTAGAGATCCTCTACGGAGAGTTGAGGCACGTGAACCCTCACCACTCGACTACGGCCAACCGGAATACGGAATTCGTCACCAAATTTGAATATATGTTTGAACACGCATGCGCGTAGTGAAAGTTGTGAGAACAACCTAACCTTAATTCATAGTTGCCACACTGTGATTAATTTCTATTTGAAAACCGCGCGCTAAAACGGACTTCCGTATTCCGGTTGGCCTTAATGAACCAGAAACGATTCCCACATGTTTCAACTCTCCCTTAGTGTTACGGGCGAATTCCAGCCTTGTGTCGAAATAATTTAATGTGTTTCGAAATATTATTTAGAGCCACATTGAATTTAAACTCTATGAGAGTTGCAAGGCCTTATTTTTCGCTCGTAACCTGAAGCTGTTATCGAAACGCTTACGCAGCATTCCAAACTCTCGGAGACTAGCAGCGAGCTGACTTACGAACCGAAAAATCAACGACACGGGAGAATAACTTTAATCAAAAATGAAAGTTATTCTCCGACTATTAGTTGACTATTAGGTGTCCTGTTCTTTCCCTCGTTATGTTTAAGCACTTGAAATTAGTCTCCCTCTCCCAAGCCACCGAATGATGTAAGGGTGGATTGCAGAAGGAAAATAAATACAAATGTACATCTAGAATTAAACCTACAAGGAAGCAAGGGCAACACTATTATGGTGGCATCAATTCCAACAACAAAAACTAAAACAAAAAACGTTCTAGGAAATTAGGAAGGAACGAGGGTTCGCCATCAATGTATCGACAATCCGTAATGCATTTATCGGCCGTTGAATTGATTCTCAGTCTGTCCGTACCTTACCGACATCCTGTGTGTCGCCCGAGTGCATCCTGCACGCGCGAGCTGGTATTCCCTATTTCCGCAAGTGTCGCGTTGAGATTTCCTGTGCTGTTTCAACTAGCCTACAATTTATTAATTTAAATTTCCCGCGCTACAACTCATTAATTGGCATATCGATTTTAATCATCGGAAAATTAAGTAAAAGAAACAAAAAAAATCTTACATAGTAACTTAAACTAATTAACAAATAAGAACAATGGTTAAACGCGAAAATTTGATTCATTTATTTTCATAATTTTTTTTACAATTTATTTAACATTTTTAAATTCGACATTATTATATTGTCCACCCAAATATTTCAATTGTAGCTTCTAAGGTAGAAAGAATGTGCAACATATTGAATAGACAGTCGTTGACTCCATCGGTAGCAGATGGCTATTGACATACAAAGAGACACACGGTTCTCGAGATTTTCTTCACTTTCCAACTCTCCTTCTTATCATCCTTCTCCTCTTTTTATTTTCCTTCCGTTGTTTCTTCCATGAGAAGATTTCGGTTTGATAGCATCCTTAAATTTGAGAGTCGAAGGAACTGATCCAAAGGGGTTGAATTGAACAACGTAATTCTTAATGCAATCGTGAAGGGGTCGTTACAGAGTTACGTTGTTCTGCTCGTAGAAGAGGAAAACGGCTCTCATACCGAGGAGAGCAACGATTTTGCAGGATGCAAGACCCTCCGAAGAGATTCAAAATTCAGTACCGTGAATCGATAGAGAAAGGAGGCGCATGTGCGAAAATAAAGTTTTGAGTTAGCTACCTTTCCGCGCATGCAAAAACAACCTTGTTAGAGTTACGGGCGACCTGGTAAATACGAGTACATCACGCCACGTCACGAACACTGCTGAAATTAGCATCTAACTTTACTTTGTAAAGAGACTTGCTGTGACCTACTGTGACCTATGATACCCTGCCCGCTATGCAATAATTATGTTGCTCTGAATCAGTCTTTGCCAAAGGATTTTTCATCCCCTCATCACGGAAAAAAATGGTGCTTCTATTAGAACCGAATTTTGGTTTCAACTTTAATGAGAAGAAATACTAACTGAAGAAAGGCTACATATAGGTGTAACTTTCTAAGTAAGGCTCTGTTTCAAATATGTCTTAAACAGTCATGTTCTGGACCTCAGGAGACGACTGTTTCGATTAAATTTATTCAGGAAAAAGATTTTCTTCTTTTGTTCCTCTGGGATTCCAACGTTAGGTCAACTGATTTCCGGTCAGGTGCTCTAACCACTAACCTACTACAGAGATCAGAAGGAGAATCCTTTTTCTGAAAGACGTTTTGGACTGTTTAGTTCCAAATTTTCTACTTGTTCCCTGGCAATTTTTAGCCCTGCTGGAAGTGAACGAATAAAGTCTCTATCCTTTCCTTTCCACTTCCTGTCCCTATCCTAGTGTTTCTATCGGAATGAATCCTTCGCTTATCCACGGCTATCGTTTTCTATCCTTCAGGCAATCCAAAATCTTGTCCCAGTCTTCCTATCTAAATGTACCCACAACTTATCCATCTCTATCCTTTTTTTATCTGTTATACGATCCAAAATCTTGTCCATGTTTCTAAATCTCTATATTCACATCTAATTTAATCCTTTTCTATCTTTTTTCAAATATAAGTCAGCTCTATTTTTCTTAATTCCAGGCTTTCTATCAAAATGAATCATACGCTTCTCTGCGTCTATCCTTCTCTATCCGTTAGGCAATCTTATATTTCGTCTACCTTTTTCAATCCGTATTTTTTTATCTAATTGAATCCTTTTCTATCCTTTCTAAAAATAAAATAGCCTTATCCTTCTGAATCCTAGTCACATTTCTATCTTTTGTGGAATATAATATAACCCTATCTTATAGGATTTGATTCCCTTTATACTTTTCTATCCATTTCTACCTTTTTCAATCTGTTATGCGATCCAAAATTTTGTCTATATATTTTAATCCTTATATTTCTATCTAATTAATTCGTTTTATTTGTTTTTTCAAATATAAATCAGCCCTATCCTTCCGAATCACAGTCTTTCTATCGACATGAAGCCTCTGCTCATCCATCTCTATCCTTTCCCTTCCCGTCAGGCAATCCCAAATTTCGTCTATCATTTTCAATCCCTATTTTCCTATCTGATCAAATCCTGTTATATATTTTCTGATATATAAAATAGCCCTATCCTTCTGAATTCTCCTCGTTCTATCCAAACGAATTCTTTGCTTATCCATCTCTATCCTTTTCTATCCATTGAGCAATCCCAAATTTTGTCTTTCTCTTTACATTCCTACCTTTCTATCCAAACAAATCCATTTCTACCTTTTTTGAAATGTAATATGGCTCTATCTTCTTGAATCCCAGTCTATCTATCCAAATGAATACTCTGCTCATCCAGTTCTATCCTTTTCCATCCATTAGGCAATCCTGAACTTTATTTTTTAAATCCCTATATTGCTACCTAATTGAATCGTTTTCTATCTTTTCTGAAATATAAGCTAGCCACATCCCTCTGAAACCTAGTTTTTCTATCCAAACGAATCATCTGCTTATCCATTTCTATCCTTTTCTCTCCGGTTCTATCCTTCTGTATCTGTTATGCGATCGAAAATCTTATCTATCTTTGTTAATCTCAATATTCCTGTCTAATTGAATCTGTTTCTATCTTTTGTCAAATCTAAATCAACCCTGTTCTTCTGAATCCCAGTCTTTTCATCGAAATGAATCCTACGCTCATCCACCTATATCCTATTCTAACCATTAGGAAATACAAAATTTTGTCTATCTTTTTCAATCCCTATATTCCTATCTAACTGAATCTTTCTCTATCTTTTTCAAATATGAGTCAGTGATATTGTTTCGAATACCAGTCTTTCTATCGGCATGAATCCTCTGCTCATCTATCTCTATCCATTTTTATTATGAGGCAATCCCAAATTTCCTCTATCCTTTTTAATTCCTATTTTTCTATCTAATTGAATACTTTTTTATTTTTTCTGAAATATAAAATAAGCCTATCCTTCTGAATCTTAGCCGTTCTATTCGAGCGAATTCTCCGCTTATCCATCTCTATCCTTTTCTATCTATCAGGCAATCCCAAATTTCGTCTATTTCGTTTAATCCTTATTTTCCTATCTAATTGCATTGTTTTCTATCTTTTCTGAAATGTGAAATAGCCCTATCTTTCTGAATTCTTATCATTATATCTTAAAGAAATCCTCTGCTTATCCACATCTAACTTTTTCTATCCGTTTCTATCCTTTTCTGACTGTTATGTGATTCAAAATATTATCCTTCTTTTTTAATCCTCATATTCCTATCTATTTTAATATTTTTGTATCTTTTTCAAATATAAGTCAGCCTTATTTTTCTGAATCCCAGTCTTCCTATTAACGTCGATTTTCCGCTTATTCACATATATTCTTTCTATCCATTAGTCAATACAAAATTTAGTCTATACTTTAAAATCCCTATATTTCTCTCTAACTGATTTTTTCCCATTTTTTTTAAATATAAGTTCTTCTATTCTTCCCAATCTCAGTCATTTTATCGACATGAATCATCTGCTCATCCATCTCTATCCCTATTTTCTGAAATATAAAATAGCGCTATCTTTCTGAATCCTAGTCGTTCTATCCGAATTAATAATCCCCTTATCCATCTCTATTTTTTTGTATTCATTAGTCAATACGAAATTCGGTCTATACTTTTCAATCCCTATATTCCTATTTACCTCAATCTTTTTTCAATTTTTTTTTCAAATATAAGTCAGGCGTATTGTTCTGAATCACAGTTCTTCTATGGACATGAATCCTCTGCTAATCCATCTCTATCCTTTTCCATCCATTAGGCAATCCTAAATTTCGTCTATCTTTTTTTATCCCTATTTTCCTATCTAATTAAATTCTTTTTTTTCTGAAATATATATAATAGCCCTATCCTTCTGAATTCTAGTCGTTCTATCTGAACGAAATTTCCGCTTATACTTCTCTATTATTTTTCTATCCATTAGGCAATCTCAAATTTTTTTCATATTTTTAAATTCCTGTCTTCCTATCCAAGCAAATCCATTTTTATCTTTTCTGAAATATAATATAGCCCTATCTTTTTAAATGCCAGTCTTTTTATATTAATGAATCCTCTGCTCATCCATTTCTATCCTTTTCCATCCATTAGGCAATCGAAAATTTCGGACATTTTTTTAATCCCTATTCTCCTATCTAATTGGATCGCTTTCTATCTTTTCTGAAATATGAGATAGCCCTATCCTTCTAAAGCCTAATCGTTCTTTCGAAACGAATCCCCTGCTTATCCATCTCTATCCATCTCTATCCATTTCTATCCATTTCTATCTTCTTATATATGTTATGTGATCAAAAATCTTGTCTATCTTTTTTAATCTTCTTATTCCCATCTTACTGAATCCTTTTCTATCTTTTTTCAAGTATAACTCAGCCCTATCCTTCTGAATACCAGTAGTTCTATCTAAACGAATTAGCTGCTTATCCATTTCTATCCTTTTCCATTCATTAGGCATCCATTCTTCCAAAAATAAGAGGAAGGATTTTAATTTTTTTTCAGGTTTATTTGTTTTTTAGGTTATATAAATATAATTTTTCTAGCATTTTTGAGAAAATTCAAAAAGATTTTTGAAGGTGTTTTAGGAAAATTTGAATCAGTTCAAAAGATATTTAGAACATGTTGGTTTTTAATATTGTCACTCTCTTCAAAACTTCTAGAGTTCCTACATATCTTGAAAACTGAATCAAATTAATCCCTAAATTTTTAAAAATCTTTGAGGATCAACAGAATGACCTTAAAACCTTCCAGATTTTTTTTAACAATAAAGAAAATCTTTTGAATCATTAAGAAATATTTCAAAATAATTTTTGCAATTAATTTTCAACACAAAAAATTATTTCAAAGCCCAGGAATCCTAAGCAATATTTTTCTTTTAATACATAAATACATTTGTAGATGATTTTGTGAAAAATGTATGGACATTTTTTGTTGATTCTGGAAAAAACTAAAAGCGTATTCTTAAAAAAATAGCCAAACTCTGAATTTTTGAAATGAAAATCTGGATATTAAAAATTATTTTTAAATACATGTGTATTATATTTAATTTACTTTGTAAAGTATTTTAAATTGCATTACATAGTATATATAATCAAATTTATACAAATTTGTATATTTGAAGTATATTAATTTTAAGAACATTTTTAGCAGTAGAAAAGGCATTTCGTGACAGACGTGGTGCCGAAATTGTCAGACAAAGTGCTAATTAATGTTTGAACAAAATTAAGCACCTCTAACAAATATCATAAATCTTTTAGATTTATTCCCTCTTCATTCCACCATACAAATATTTGAAATAATTTTAAACAGCAAAACAGCGAATAATACAGATACTGAAGCGTGTTTGAGAATATTCATCCAGTGACCCAGTTTAAAAAAAAATTAATAAATTGGCTTTCTCTATTCAAAGAAAATGAAGATCGTAATAGGTACTATCTTCCTCATTTTAGCAGTTTTCCACAACTCTATTGGTGAATATATTTATAATAACATAATAATCTCACATAATTTTAAGTGAACTTTTAATCGTTTTTTGATTGTAGTACATATATTCGCTTCTGACTTGCAATTTTTCAAATTAAAAACTCTTTTTTATCATTTTTCTCAGATAAAATGAAAGTTTTGTTATGGGTTTTCTGTGAATATTTCCCATTTTGATAGGAAATTTTTGACGAAAAAAGTATCGGAAATGGCTCACTCAACTTTTTTTATATACTACAAGTCCTAAATCATTTTTGGGTCACAAGTACTAAAAAGTTTCATTTTATTTTTTTCGAAATTCACACAAAATGTCGTGATTTTCATGACCTGAAAATGTACCGCTGGAATAGGATTTCTAAAAATTTAAGAAGAATTGATTTAGAATTTTCCGGTTTCTTGAACCTGAAAGAATCCTGCCGGAACAAGACATATTTTTAACTTTTTTGGTACTTCATTCATATTTCAGCATTCCATCAGCATTTGTAAAAATTTCGAAAAAAATAAAATGCAGCCTATAGATAATGAAAATATGTTGGAATCTAACTTTTTTACATCCGGTAATGGGGAATAAAATTCTAAAAACTTAAAATTTTTGTTCAGCTTTGAGAAAATTTGCACCTAATTGTATATTTTTTTAATTGGGTCAATTTGCAAGAAGAAATTTACTCAAGTCATTTATTTTTGTAGGTAGAATTTTACATTTGACAAATTTTAACAAGATTACGCAGCTGTGTTTGTCACTCCTGATAACAGTTTATTATGCCTTATATCATAACTATCTTTCCATTTTGTGTAATAAAATAATTCAAGGCTATCTGTGAGATAGACATATTATCGTAAATCCGAGTTTTTATATATCTTTTCTCTAATTTATTTCGCAAGCATTTACAATAATGATAGCGAATATACGATAACTATATTGCAAACGGTAAATCATTCACTATTAAAAAAATATGATCGTAATTTAAAATACTATACAATATTTTCAAATACTAAGAATTTAGGAGAAAAATATTTCCTAATACAAAATAAAAATTTCCGAATAAATATTTATTTTCTAAAAGTTTTTGAACACTTAAATTCAAGATTAAATTGAATCTTGAGCATTTTATACATCGTGAAAATTAGATCAGAAAGATTTTTGTAGATTTCGGATATGTCAAAAAAGAATCTTGAAAATTTTCGATATTTCTTTTTTATTTTACTGAATTAAAACAAATTTTAGGAAAAATTCGAGTCAGTTTGAAATATATTTAGGACTCCTAAAAAGTTTTTAAAAAATTTATGAATACCTCTGAAATTCCTAAATATCTTTTTAAATAATTTAAATTCTTCTTATCTTTTTTTTTTTTCGTAACTCCACACAATAAAATAATTCCCGTAAAATCTTTCAGATTATTTCTTTACAATTTTGGTAATATTTTGACGAGTTTTTAAATCGCTCTAAATATTCTTCTGAAATTAATTTTTTTCAAATCCAAAAATCATAAAATATGTTTCGGGAAAATTAAAAAAAAAGTAGTCTTTCACTTGAATTTTTAAAAACTTTGTAGCTTTGCAAAATTAAAACAATGTGCTGCAAAATCTTTTTACAATCTTTTAGAATGTTAGGAAATCATTTTAAATGTTAATAAATCTTTTTCAATTTTGTCTTAGAACTCTTTTTTAAAATAAAAAATCATTAGAAATTATCCCAGGAATCTTAAGAAAATCTTTTTATTCTTTTGAAACCTTTTACAATTTTTAGAAAGCTTCTTTTTTATAGAAATAATTCCAAATCTATATTTCGTTTTAAATCGTTTTTGAATCTTTAAGCATCTCTTAAGCCTATTCCAATTTTTTCTAACATTTTGTAATATAGGATATTAAAAATATTTTCTTTACATTTTTTACACGCTTCTTTAGAAAATTTGTAAAGTCATTTCAGATGTTTTGCAATCGTTTTAAATTTTCTCTTTAAATTTGTTTTTCGAAATGAAAAAACCATTTAAGTTTTTCCATAACACAAGAAATTTTATTTTCAACTGAGTAAATTGACTTTTTTTCCATAAAATATATTTTTTGAACCAAAAATGGTATATTCAAATTTCGGTCTTACAAAATTCATATTAAAAAAGAAAAATTGAATTTTCAACATGTTAGATTCAACCAGAAAATATACGAGTTTTCTACCAAATAGTGGATTTTAGAAAAAAAAATTGTTGAATAAAATGTTAAATAATTCTTTAATAAAATCGATGTTCTATAAGAAAAGACAAATTTTTAACAAAATACATCAATTTTCAAGAAAAAATGTGAGTTTTTAAGCCAAAAAGACAAATTATCTGCAAAACCGTTGAATTTTCAAATAAAAAATATGATTTTTCGACCGTAAAGTTAATTTTTTGCCAAATAGTTACCAAGACAAAATGAATTTTAAACTAAAATGATGAAAACTGATCAACAACAAAAATGGCTAAATTATTTAGAGAGTATTTTAATTTTAAATCAAGTAGTTGATTTTTTAATCAAAAATATGTACTCTCAACGAAGCTTGTAAGAGTTGATATTCCAATAACCTAAATAGATTTTCATTGAACGAAAATAGTTGAATTTAATGAAAAAGAAGAATTTTAAACATAATAGTTGGATCCTCAACCAAAGCATTGTAATTTACAACCAAAAAATTGCATTTTTAACCAAAAATGATAAATTTTCTACGTAATACATGAATTTTCAATTAGTAAATATCAATTTTTAATTAACAGTATACATTTGCAAACGAAAATGGGAAAGCTACATTTTTAGTCAAAGTAATTAATTTTCAACAAAAAAAGGAAAAATTTGCAACAAAATGGTTGAAATTTCAACTAAAGATATGGTTTTTGAAAAAGATTAAATTTATGAAAATGGAATAGTTAAATTTCCAACAAAAAAGATGAATCTTTAACTAGTAAAATGAGTCTTTAGCAAAGTAGTTCAACTTTTAACCAAGTAGTTGAACTTTTGACAAAGAGATGACTTCTTTACAACAATGTTTTATTTATAACAAAATAATTAAAATTTTTAATTAGTAGTAAAATTTTTAACTAAACGAACTGAATTCCGAACAAAAATGTAATAGTAGACTTTTCATTCAAAAATGTTTGGATTTTCTAAGTGGGTTATTGATCATAGTGATGTAATAATTTAGATTACCATTAAAAAATGATGAATTATAAGCAGTGCGTTAAATGTACAATAATAACATACTTCAGACCAGATAAAAAACTTGGATGATGTTAAGAACATCTTTTATTGTCAACGTTGTAATAGACGACAATTAATTCGTTAGTACAATTGAAGAAAAATATGAAGGAACATCTTCACCATCAACATAAAACTAAACGCTTCTTCTGTATTATTTTTCAAAATTCACTTCTCTTTACGTCCTTTTTTCAATAATTTTTTAATGTTTCCTCCATATTTAACTAATGGACTTCACTATATTTCAACATGGTCAAATTCACAATATCAACAACAGAACTAACTCGAGATCAGAATTTTGAAAGTGCCACTTCTTTCAACTTCGACATAATGGTTTTTTAATGGCACTGAAGATTCAATTTTTTATTTGTTGTTTTTACATTGGATTTACGTTCCATTATGTGGAGAGCATCTGTCTCTTGAAATGTTAACAATAAGCGATATTCCTAACATCATTGAGGTCTTTTGTTCTGGTCAGAAGTAAGTCATTATCAAATATCTTATAATTTATTAAATTTATTAACCAGAATAATTTTTTTTAAGGTTCCCCAATGTTGCCACAGTTGCAAAATCAGAGTGTTAAAACTTCGAAACTTTCTCCTATCAGGCCAGTTCCATATCAACATGCATATATGCAAAACTTCAGGGGGCTCATTCATGGACAAACCCATCCATTCAGTATACATACAATTTTTTTAGCAAGGGACTTCCTTCTCTTTGGATGGCTTTATGATGGTAAAATTCGTCCAATATATGATACGGAGGGTCATATGATTACCTATAACTTTGCAAACGAGCATTTATCAGTACCAGAACCTGAACAACTTGAACAATTAGGTATCTTCAGTCATTGGCCACCGAATAATGAAGAATTTCATTCTGCAACCGTTAACGAAATAAGGAAACACGAACAAAAATTTGATTAAAAAAAGTACAAATTTATATAGAATACTATTTGTGTTTCGAACTTGCCTCTATTATGATTCTCAATGTAGTAGTAATACGTAATTGTTATTGTTATTAGATCTACAAATTGACTTTGGTTCTCCAGATGATGTACTATTTCATCGAATAAATATATGGGGTTGATAAACTAAAAAGCATATTTCCTATCCTTTAAAGATACAATAACTAAAATCTAAATAATTTTCCTACATGGAAGAAATGTATAGCTTAACCAGCCATAGTTATTCTCCATTGAGCTGCAAATATTATCAGAAACTAACCAACGAGATTAGTAAAGCGTCTGCACTGATTGCAGCAATTCGCAACAGAATTTATTGTAAGTCTTATTGTTAATAAATCACAAGAATAAATTGGTACAACAAAGACATTATATAATCGAATTAGGAATGTCGGAATTCTAAACATGGTTCTGATGAAATAGGATTAATGTTGACAGATGTTTGAAATAATAGTCTAAACAAACATCTACATGCCCTTCAATTTTAGCAATCTTCGAAGATAATGGATCTACAGGAAAAGATTTCAGCCTAGTGGTCCTAAATATAAAATTTCCTCGTTTTTCTCATTTGTAATCATTCACGCTTCTATGCTCTAATAGCAAAATAACATCACTATAAAAAACAAAATTTAGTCTTTTGAGGCAGTTGTCCAATGTAATTGCCGTTATTACAAAAGATTTCTGATTGAAAAACGGTGGTTAAATGGTGCTTGTAAACCGTGAACGGTATACTTTCGAGGCACTGGACATGTCCCATGACTTTGTTTTCATGAAATACACCGTTTCCGCTTTACATATGTAATAGGCCTCATTTACATTAAGCATAGTATGGATATAGAAGTGATCAGTCAAAATTTGGACTCTGTTTTGCAAATATTGTAGCTGTTATTATGGATCATATAATGAATAATATGCTATTGTTGAATAAATAATAGCAGTGCTCATTGACTCACCGCATCTGGAATATTTTGTAAATCTTGCTTTTCCTTATCATCTTCAAGCCACCGTACAAATATTTACAATAATTTCGATGAGCGAACGAGATAACGAACAGTTTATACATAGATATATAGGATCATATTCACTTTTTTACTGTGTTTGAAAATATTTTCATAAATCAGCTTACTCTCTTCATGAACATGAAGAGCCTTATTGCTATATGGTTTCTTCTTTGGGTGGTCTTCCTTAATTCTATAGGTAAATACAATATAATCATATAATAAAATATCTCTTTTATAACAATGATCAGTTTTTCCAAATGCTAATGAACTCAACATGAGAATTTTTAGTATCTTTTGCATCAGACAAAACTATAAAATAAAAATAAACTTCTTGAGACACTCAAGTTCACCCTTGATCAAGGCAAACAATTTTTTCAAAGTTAGCTAAATAATTTCAATTTTCTATGGAAAAGTAGCGAAATGTGCACGGAAAAGAATTTTGAAAGCCAAAAACAGAAATATGTCGAAAAGTAGCACATGAAAATCCTGAAACTGTATCATTAGTTGGAAGGCCATTGATCCCTTATCATTCTAAGTTTTTGAAATATTCTTATTTCTCTTAACTTCATGCAAACAATGAGAAGGCAATGTTTTTAAATTGGAGATATGCTATGTCATGTTTTGAATTTCACAATATTGTAATATGGAAAAGGGAACTCATCAATTTCTAAATATGGTCTTCATACTGTTTCAATAGAGATAAGAATGGTATAACATAACCTTGTTTAATTAAATATTTCTATTTTTCACGTTTTTGATGTTTATGAATTTTTTCAAAATTATTATATAAATTTTGTTAAAAATTTTTGTTACCAAGCAATTAGTTTGCATCAGGAAATATCTCGACTATTTGAATTAGTAATTTTCTGGTAAACTTTAGTGGGTACATTTGCCAATCGAATTCAACTAGTAATTAGTTCAATTTTACCAATTTTGATTCAGAGAACAAAAAAGCTTAAAAACTTAAATATTCCTCAGGAAAATGTCTGTTTGAAATCTCAACAACATTTTTCACATTATTTATGACGAATCGTTATAAACAATAATTTTCGTTTCATACTTACAGCTGCCAGAGAAATCTGAAAAAAATCTTACGTGCAATATATTCATTAAAAACAACTATTATTTTAAAAAATTTTATAAAAAAGTTTACAGAATTTCGTTAAATTTTTGAACAAAAAATGTGCGTTCAAACAAAATAGTTGCCTTTTCAACATTAGAATGAAATTTTCACCTGATAGTAGATTTTTCAACCGGCTTGTTGAAATTTTAACCAAAAAGATGACCTTTTAACAAAGTAAGTGCATCTTTTGAAAACTACTAAATTTTTAACCTGATAGTTGAATTTTTAACTGAAAAGACGAATTTTCAACTAAAATGATGAATCTTCATGAAAAATAAATTTTCAACAAAAGAGTTGAACATGCAACCCAAGAGATGATTTTTAGCCAGAAAGAATTAATTTATAAAAATGGAATATTTAATTTTGCAACTGAAGAGATTAAATTTCAATTTAAAAAATCAACTTTTACAATATAATTCAACTTTCAACAAAGTAGTTGAATTCTTGACCGAAAAGGATGACTTTTTATGAAAATGTTTGCATTTTCAATAGTAGAAAAAAATGTTCACCTTATAGCGAAATTTTAAACCAAAGAGATGAATTTTCTACAAAAGATGATTGTTTAACCAAGAAGATTAATTTTCGAAAAATTGGAATAGTTGAATTTCTAATTCAAGATATGAAGCTTCAACTAAAAAAAAATAATTTTTAACAAAGTAGTTCAATTTATGACCAGAAAGATGACTAACAAAATAATTGAATGTTTAACAAAATAGTTAAATTTTCACGTCATAGTAGAATTTTGAACCAAATGGATGAATTTTCATCTGAAATGATGAATCTTAAAAAAAAATTTTTCAACAAAAGAGTTCAACACTTTTATAAAAATGTTGTAGTTAAATTTTAAAATAAAGAGATCAATTATTAACCAGAAAAATGAATTTTCGCAATTTAATTCAACTTTCAACCAAGTAGTTGCATTTTTGACGAAAGAGGGTTGGTGACTTTTTAACAAAATGGTTCCATTTTAAATGGTAGAAAAAAGATTTCACCTTATTGTAGAATTTTTAACCAAGGAGATGAATTTTCAACAGAAAATTATGAATCCTAAAAAAATGAATTTTTCAACGAAAGAGTTTAACAATCAGCCCAAAAAAAAGATTTTTTAACCAAGAAAATTAATTTTCTAAAACTGAAATAGTTAAATTTTCAACTAAACAGATGAATCTTCCAAACCAAAAATAAATTTTCAACAATGTAGTACAACTTTTAACCGCGTAGTTAAATTTTTGACCAAAAAATATTACTTTTAAAAAAATAGTTGTTTTTTCAACAGTAGAATTTAATGTCCACCTGATAGTAGAATTTTCAACCAGAGATAATGCCTCAACCAAAAAAATGAATTTTTAACAAAGTAGTTCAACCTAAAAGTTGATTTTTGAGCCAAGAAGTTTTATTTTCTCATAATGGAATAGTTGAAATGTTAATTTGAGAGATGAATCTTCAACAACAAAAATTAATTTTCTAAAAATCTAGTTCAACTATTAGTCGTGTGGTTAGATTTTTGACCAAAAAAGATGTGTTTTCAACAAAATGATTTTATTTTGAACAAAAGGATGAAATTTTCAACCCAATAGTTAAATTTGAAATCTAAGAGATGCATTTTCAGCTAAAGTTATGAATCCTAAAAAAAAGGAATTTTTAACAAAGCAGTTCAACGTTCCACTCAAAGGGCGATGAACACATGCTTAACAATGTAGTTTAAATTTCAACCAAGTAGTTGAATTTTCGTTTGAAATATGAAAGTGATCTGCAAACTTATATAGGTCCCCAAGGGCCTTTTTATATGGACGTACACCCAATAATAATTATTATTAATAAAAATTGAATAAAAAATGTCTAATAATTTATTTCATTTATTCAATTTATTAAATTGGTGTTTCAAGGTGCCCCAACTGTGCGACATATGAGAAACCAACATTCAAGAACACCTGAACTTCAGCCTATCAGGACACTTCCCTATCAACATATATATATGCAACATTTTAGAGGGCACATTGATGGTCAAACCTATCCATTCAGTATATATACAACGTTTTTAACAAGGGGCTTCATTCTCTTTGGATGGCTACATGATGGTAAAATTCGTCCAATATATGATACGGAGGGTCATATTATTATCTATAACTTTGCAACAGATCATTTATCAGTACCAGAACTTGAACAACTTAAACAATTAGGTGTCTTCAGTCGATGGCCATTGAATATTGAACAATTTCACTCTTCACCTGATAACTAAATAAGAAGAGACGAACACAATCATTTTGATGAAATCAAAATGTAGCTTAAAACCTAATACCGTTTGTGATCTGAAGTCAAATAAAAAATTTACAATCCAAGTGAAATTCGAGTAACTAGGACTAATTACCCTTTCTTCAGGAAAAAAATTGGGTTCATTTTTCAACATTTTGTTATTGATAAAACAAAAATCTTATATGATTTGAGTATGTTGGACACTGCGAGAAATGCTTGGAAAATTCCGACACATTTAGGATACTCAAGTTACTGAAATTTGAGAAATTAGGTTGCTGAAAACAAAAATCACTCACTTTTATAGTACATTTACTAAATTTTTATTATCATTCGGAGACGGTATCAGAAAATTACAAATAGTTTCCTAAAATTTCTAAATGGTAACAGAAATATAAGTTATCATGACCGAATGTATATTATCGCAAGACTATATGTCAAGACTAATACAGACTTATTTCATATTAAAATTAATAAATAAACCATTTTTTCATCCCTTAAAAATGTTCAGTCACAATAACTGAAAATTACTGAATTGTAATAGATTAATTTTACAATTAACAAAATATGACTCTCTGCGTGTGTAGTTACCCGACACCGTAATTTCAATATCTTTTTAACATAAAAAAAAAACATTTTTGAGGTATTTTTAGATGAACTATTTATCAAAGTAGAATTAAATTCGACTTTCTGAATTTCAATCGAATTTTCTATAAGTACATTTTATTTTTATATCACAATTTTCTTTTTAAAGTTCTAGAGTCAAAACGATATTTTTCAATCAATGAGAAATAACCATTTTTCTATATTTGCACTGTATTATTTGAATCCAGATAATAATGTTGATAATAAAAACTACCGCAAATGATTATTTTTTGCAATTTTAGGTTCGGTCGAGGATTTTTTGTACTAATATAACAGTTTGATTAAATTTCAAAAATGTTTGCTATTTGTGAATATTGATTAAAAAATCTTTTTTGGATTTGTATTCAACTGCCTAGTTGGAATTGGAACTACATTGTTAAAAATACATTTTGATGTTTGATGGCTTATCATTGTAGCTGAAACTTTTTTTTAACTTTACTATTCTTTTAAAATTTTTGTTGTAAATTAATCTTCTTACCTTGAAATTGCACTATTCGGTTGAAAATTTCTGTATTTTGTTAAAAATAAATGATTTTTGGTAGGAAATTAACCTTTTTCGTTAAAAACTGATTTCTATTTTTTATCGAAAATTTATTATTTTTGATAAACATTGGATCTTATTGGTTGAAAATTTATCTGTTTGGTTGAAAATTGAACTACTTTTTTGAACATTCATCTATTTTATTGAAAACTTTTTTTTAAATTTTATATAAAATTCATCTTTTGTGTTAAAAATTTCACTATTTGGGTAAATATTAATTTTGTGATTGAAGATTCATCATTTTAGTTAAAAATTGATTACTTTGGTTAACAGTTCAGTCATTTTGTTGAAAACTCGTCTTTTTAGATTAATAATTTAATTATTTTGGTACGAAATTAATATTTTTCGACTGTAGATTCAACTTCTCCTACAACTTCTAAAAATCGTGTAGAAGATTTTAAAACAAAATTTTTTCATTCAGGAGGATTTTACATTTCTTAGAAATATTGAATTATTTCAAAAAAAAAGTATCGAGAAATTTTTTTTCTTATTTGCAATTACAAATAGTACAGAATAACGTAGTTAGCCCTATGAAATATTTCAGCTAAAAATCAGATTGTGATCAATTGTTTGAAATGATTTCCGACAATTTCTAAAAATAGTATAGACAATTTTAAAACGACAATTTTTCATTTTGCAGTATTTAACATTTTTTAGAAATATTGAATTATTTCCAAAAATATTTAGAAAAAAATTTGTAATCAGAAATAGTACAGAATAAAGTAAACAGTTCTATGAAATATTCCAGCTATAAATCAGATTATGGGAAATCCTTTAAAACGGTTTCCAACAATATTTTTGAAATATTGAATTATTTCCAAAAATATTTACATTTTTTGTTGTTGAAATTTGCAATATCCTTTGCATCTGTTAACAGTGTCATTTCTGAGTCCAGAATGTTCGTCTTGAGACAAGTTTCGCCGACTTGAAATCGCCATGCTAAAACCATAAAAGTAAGACATAATGTTATGTCTCGTCTCAATTTTAAGACGCAGGCAGACATCGATGTCTTGGAGACTAATTCAAGACAGCGCCAAGTCGAACTCAAGTCGAAGCACTTTTACTCGGGTAATCAGCCCGAATTTCGGGACGTTGAGACACTTCGTTAAAATAATTATTCAGATTTGTATTCCCATTCTTCACACTCTTCACAGTTATTTGATATTATTTTTACAATACAATACTCAATGATACTACTGTAAAATAGGCTTCGCTGTGTTTAGAAATATTAAAAGTCAATTAGAATTTTGTTTGGAAAATATTTTCAAAGATTTATTTTTTTTTATTGCATAAAGATACCAATTAACGATCACGGGGGCCTTGGCGATTATTGGGTTTTTTACTTTACATCTGTATTTGTAACAAATTACGAGTATAACCTTTTTAGGCCATTATTGTTAAAAAATACTAATGAACACCATTAATATTTTTGAACCAGCACATACGTTCTGTAATCGTTCTATAACAAGTGACGTAGAAATGCTGTTATGGGACTGTTAAGGATTTGTTTTTATGTTTGAAACCTATTTACGTTTACGTATCACGTTACAAGGTTGTTAACATTTTCTTGGATGGCATTTTTAGTAAGTCATTGGTAACCTTTTACTAACCAGTTCCATAACTTGTTATTTTCTGTTCTGTACCCGTTTGAGTTTGTTAGGACAGGGAGCAGTACAGTAGACAATTGGAAAAAATCGGAAAATCCGTTGGGTTAGAGTGACCCCAAGTATCCTTTAAGGGTTAATATGAAAAATTTTCATTTTAAACTACAGCTGAAAAAAGGAAGGTTTTAGTTATGTGAGAAAAGAAACTGTTAAAAACTTGTTGAAGCCATTATTTTGATGAATCATAATTTAAAATAAATTGTATTTGAAACCATTGGTTTCGATGGAAAATAAGAATTAACTCTTATTGTCTAGAGATTGTCGAAAAAATGGTTTCAAAAAACCGCTAAGAGACTCTTCTAATCCATTTATTTAAAAAATGATAAAAGTATTATTTGAAACTATTATTGTCGATGAAAAATACGAGTTAGATACATGGGCATAGATGCGTAATAAAATAATACTTATAAAGTAGTCAGTGCGCACTAAATATATATTAATAATCACGCTTGATTATTTTTTCGAAAATAATCGGCAAAACAGTCTGCCGGTGTATAACGACAGTCTACACGCTCCATTTATAAAAATGAGAAAGACTATATTTCTCTGAAAAATTTTCTTAAAATTAGTAAAATTCTTTTGATCCACCTACAAATATTGCTCTTCCATCGAAGAGGATACCTAATACCCACAAACATAAAGTGTCATGATATTTATCATCATGAAGCAGGAAATAATCCTTTCAATCGCAGAATGACTCGATGAAAGGAAGAGCTCATTTTCTAGTGTCATGATAAGGTTTAATTTAACCCAATCTGATAGCCGACCTTCCATGTATGAAATCTCTTAAGGGGTGGAGCCTGAGAAGCAGGGTGTGGTCCCCGAAGAAACCGAGGGTAGTTAGACGCAGCCGGATGTGTGGTAGGGGCTGAAAATGATTTAGGTTGGGTTCTTCGTGTCCGCTGACATAGCTGGGGGTTTGGTTTCAATATGAACCAGCTGGCGCCTCGCACGCGGATCATCGTCTCTTCCTCTTGCTCAAAACCACTACGTTTATGTCCTACGGACCTATATTGATTGTAAAAAATCGCGGCTGAGCTTAACGACTTCGGAGAACATCCATTCGTTCTATTGTTCGCCATCCAGACTCGACTACAGAAAATAATGACATTTACTGCCAACTGACTTATTTCAGTACTAAAAAAGGATTGATGAAACCGAGAATGTCATGCTCTATCGTAAAATAAATTTCTTTATTTGTAAATCACTTTCAGGAATATGATTTCATAAGAACTCTGGTGGTCCTCTTCTGAAGAATCCTAACGATTTAAGCACCAATTTTTAATGTTCAAATTTTGATGTTAAAGAAATTTTCTTTTCTCAACAAATATAACCTTCGAGAGGCATTGTCGGTATGTCGGATGAATCTTGAGCACAATAGTAAAAATATACTTTGTTTTCAGAAAATTAAATATCAATGTAGGAGGGATTTGAGAGTAACGGAAACAATCAATTAGTTTTGAGTTTGGACTGGTAGTAAGTGTACAGAATAGATTGAGGAATGAATGGATGGGATAGGAGTGAAAGTGGAGGGTGAGATCGTGTTACGAAGAGCTTGCTTGATCGATCGTGACGAGCACCTATCATAATCGATAATATCCTGCTAGTATAAGCGGCCTCCAATGGCTGCTGCTCGTTATCCATTTCTCTTAACGTCGACAATGTGCACCGTCATCGCCTCGTCATTTGCGAGTTCTCATTCTCGTACACTTCTTCATTTTTTCTCCCCCTCTTACGCCCTTCATCTGACACATCTATTCCTAAATCTGCCCTTTTCTCGGTTAATCATTCATATCAATGCTGGGTACATTTAGAGGAATGTTTTGGTTCGGATAACAAGACGAATTGATTACTATAGAAACAGCAACATTTTTTTGTATCAACAAAAAATTTCGTTCTTTGAACAAACCCTTTGTTGAACTAAGAAAAATTTTGTTGGCTTATCAAAATTTTTATCAAATCAGAAAGGGGTTTATTGAAAGTAGCAACATTTTTTTCTTTCAATAGCAACTGAATTGTTTTGTTGTCTGAGCCGAACAATTTTCTCAGAATGCGATTTCAAAATCAAATAAGAATGAAACAAGACTCCAAATATCTCAAAAGTGGTTCTGTTCATATTATTTGGTAAATATTCAACCCTATTTGTATTCTGGGAGCGAGGTGGTATAAAGTTTTATTACTCGTAACGAGAATGCATTATGTGATTGTAAAAGTTACTAAATTTGTACAAAAAATAAACGACTGGAAAGAATTTAAATTTTAATGCCATGTCCAATCATAAAACCGTGAGACTGCATCGTCTGTGTAATAACGTGAAAACGCGAATAAACCACCACTTGATTTGGCGAGTGCTGCCAGTTGAAACCGTTTTCACAAACGAACGCTTGCGGTGAACATTACCACAGTTCTTAATGGTTTCTGCATCAAGGATTATTGGTGCACTTTGCTACTTGAGTTCTTAATGGTCATGGCATACTGACTCGAAACCATTAAAAAGTTGGACAGTTTGTAGCAGTAGTCATAAACAATGATTTCCTCAGTCTTCGACTTCTGATAAAAACACCAACTGCCTATCTCTTTTCTTGTCAACGCGCGTGCACGATCAGATAATAAAGTTAAATTTCTTTCAACTGTCCTCTGAATTCTTCCACTTGCCATTCGAAGTAAAGAGATATTCCAGAGGGGAATGCGAAAATTGTGAGAAAGTCGATGAGACTTGCCGACTTTTAGATTGTATACTCAACGAGTATGCGAAACTGACCGGTGTGTACGGAGTGGTAGCGGTGCAGAAAAAGAAGAGAAAGAGAGGGTAGGAACTTGTAGTGAGGAGGGAAGAGGTACTGGAGGAGGGTGAAAAATAGAAATTAAGGGGCAGTGAGTTATCGCGGTTGCGTGAGAAGCGGTCTGAGATAAATCAAACCGCAGCTTTAGCTGCAGCGCCACCCTGAGTTCGAATCACGAACGCAAAAACCCCATGGCAAGTCTTCCTGGATTAATAGTCCTCCAGGACCCAGTGATTGGTTGGAGTACAAGTTCTATGGACACCCTTGCTTTTTTATCTACCAACTTCTCTCGCCATCGACGTGTGCACACCTTTTCTTTATTGCTTTCTAGCCTTCCAAACTCACTGATATTCATACATTATCGAACATGTGCTGCACAACTTATACTTTGCGTGGAATATGAAAACGATCCTCATTCCAAAGACTCCAAATGTTGCATACTAAAGCAAAAAGGAAGAGATAGCAATGTTGGTGAAAGAATGGAGAGAAATAGAATACTAACTTCCCACTCCATTCTCGCTCAATTTTTTTACTCTTCAGAGTGAACAATTCTACCTCTTTCGGAAAATGCTATCCTTTTCTATCTAGTTCTATCCCTTTCTATATTGTTTTATAATTTTCTACCCAGAATCAAAATATGGTCAGAAAATAATAGAAAATATTAAAAATGGACTCTTTTTCCGTCACGTGTTATAATTTTTTCTCATATAAAGATACTGGGTACATATTGTATACAGACCCTCTTGGAATGAAATAGACAAAGATGAAATTGGATTGCACTTTGAATGGAAAGAAAAAGACAATGTTTATGATAATGGATAAAATTTTCGAGGAAAAAATTACATAAAAAAAAGAGGGTTGCGCCGACACACTTTTGACAGGCGGCGGCGATTTGAGTAATTTCATCGGCAGCGGCGTGAGATTAGCGTTTAGTATTGTTTTGATATACAGATAGGAAAATTTCAAAATAGTAAGGAAGAATAAAAGATTAATTTCCGACATTAGATATTTTATTTGAATAGGTTTATTTCAAAACCCACTCTTTTTATTAAAAAGACGTTATACATTACATTATGAATACCCGAAATAAAAGGATCATTCGATCCAAATTGATATACTCTCAGTATGAGATCGGTCCTGTGAGTTTCAATTCGGCTGACGAATTGAAAAAATGGGCCTAATAGAAAATCTATTCTGCTCGATTTGGACATCATTCAATTGTAATTTATTCGGATTTTCGAGTTCATTTTGAACTAGTTTCAGTTCGGATTTTTCAGTACTGTGATCTATTTGGATGTCTAAGGCCATTTGGTATTCGTCTCTACTCAGTACCTCCCGTGCAGAACTTTCTCCATCTTTCTCTATTTGATGTTGGGTTCAGATGGGGCCCCGACCAGAATTTCTAGTCTAGAACAAACTGATGGGGGCTCTATCAGGCTCTAGTGGGCAAATTCTAGCTTTGAATAAGTGAGGAAAATCTACTAATTAATTAATTAATGTGGAATTGAAATATATTGTACATAGATTAGAAATAAATATACTTTTTTTTATTTTCGGAGTTTTATTTCAAGTTGTATTATAAAATGCATTCAAAGAAATGGTGTAAAGATATGATCGATAATAACCTAACAAAGTTGTTTATCATTTTTTCTGCGTTTATTTGTCATTTTCTTGCAAGATTTAAGAGCAGGGAACTGTAATGTATTGTTTTTAGAAAAAATGCAAAATTAAAAAAAAAACTTCTTCTCGTGGTCAGAGAAGTTTTCAAAAGTTATTTTGCAACACAAGATAACTCAATATGAGTTTTTTTTCAATTGTTTAAAAAAAATGTTAATGTCGAAAATTCCGTTCCCTTTTCTTGCAAAATTTCGTATGTTCTAACAAGGCTTTAGAAGATAATAAAAATTGATTTCTTTACTCTGCAGTATTTTTCACTGAATTTATATGTTTCTGAAAATTAACCTTCTGATGTTTTTTGCATGTTAAAATTTAATAAAATAATAACAGATCTTTCAATAAATAAAGAATTTTTTAAACTTTATGCTCAAGAATTTTGTTGTGGAAAATATTTTGAATTGCCGTCTGAATTCAACGCACTACAGGCGATGCATATTGTCTGACGTCATGACAGAAGTCTTCTGCCAACCTCCCACATGGTCACATGTCCGTAAGAGATCAAAATCTTTAACATTTGACTAAATATTTAATAAAGTTTTGAGTATGGGTGCATATCGCGAATATAAAAATATATATTACGAGTTTGTAGAAGTGAAGACATCATATTTTTGAACGTCGAAAAATAGTGAAATTGTGTAGTGAAGTACTATAATCCTAATCTCTAATCGTCAATGTTCTCTAGAAAATATAGTGGAAAAGTATATTACTGAAAATTTTTTCGAGGAATTTTACGTGCTTTAAGTGTGCAAGTTTAAATAATGTGTCTGTTTTAAACAATATTCAAATGTTAAAGATTTGGAAATATTGTGGAAATTTCATATATGATTTACAGGGCATTCGTCTTACTGCATATTATTTGGAATTGCTTGGATGCCTATTTATACTAGATCAGATCTACATATTAGACAATTTCTAATAATACGTCAATCAAATCTAGTTTCAGTGAACAAATACCCCCATAAGAACCTCACAGGGACACGTATTCGTGGTAGGGTTGTGGAAGGGCAACCCCTACTAGAAAGTCTAGTAGGGTCCTCGTGGCCTATGCGTTGCATTACCGACAGGATCCCCCTAGTTTTCCCCACTAGAGCCCGATTATAAATAGGGAAAACTCGTCAGAGCCCTACTAGATCCCTTTCAAAAATTCTGCATGAGCTTGGCTTAGGTCAGGTCGGCGTGCTAATGCACCGAATTCGAATCAGCGGCGCGCCGGTGCACCGTAAAATAAAAATAGCTATATAGATGGACTAGAGTAGGAAATAAATTTAATAAATGAATTAGAATAAAAAATGGTAGCATTTTTGTATGTATCAGATTAGCAAACAGAAAAATATACAAATGGGAATAAAATAAAATGTTATATTCCTATTAAATTCGCGCTCGATAATATGCTTACCTCACGCTACGCGCTCGGATAATTTCTCGCCCACGCTTCGTGCTCAGCTGAGTTTACAGTATAATGCATATACAGAAGCTTATACTTGTAAATATTACTAAACTGTCGAAACTGTCGATCTTTTTGAGATGAATAATTCTTTTCGTTTCTCGCATAGTTTTTCTGGAAAAAGGAATTTTATATATTTTTTAAAAGCGTTGTCACGATTAAAACAAAAAATATTCATCTTACCAAAAAATGGTCCAAAGTAAATTTGTAGATATTTTTGGGATGATAATAGCCGGTATTAATTTTGAGAAGGGGTAGTAATTTAGATACTTCGGAAGTCAAAAGACGCGTGTAATTGAAACTGGAGTCAATCGTGAGCAGATAAAAGATAGATTTGAATCTAAATTATACCAGAAGGGCATTTGTCTCTTACTCTCTTGCGTGACAGTGACGAGTGTCGGCGAGGATCTTATCAAGAAATATAATACAGAAGTGTGCATATATGTGCAGACTGCTATTATCTCGTTACGTCCTTCCGCCATCTCGCTCTTCACACCTGAACTCCATCAAATGATCTTCTAATTACAATATTATTATTATATTACGATTGTGTAATAAAGTAGCTTGTTTACGAGGAAGATAAAAATGTTTGCAGTTCTTTGACGCTCGTTCAGAATACAGGAAGTGGCGTTAATAGAGTAGGAAAATCCTCAAGCATATCTGGTGGGATGTGGTTGAAATAAGGTGATTTTATTGCTTTTATGCGCTACGAAAGATCCCTCCTGCTCTGACTATTCTTGGATACGTATATATTCAAGCGAAACTTTATGTGATTTTCCCAGTTTAGATGACCGAGAGATATTAGAAAATTTATATCAATCTCAACAATACTGATTGAAATATTGATTGTTTACATGGTGAAAAAGTTCCAGCTGACAATGCGGTTGTACAAAGCAGCTACATTTTTCGTAACTCCGCCGATATTAAGATCCTCAGATAATGCCCTCGGGGCCTTCTTTATACCATCGAATATCAAAGATACTTTGTCTCTTGTGTACGAAGGAGCCTCCCGCACAATCGATCGCAAAAACTGTGAGATGCTTGGCATTGATCCCATGTATCTTCGTTGCGAAAGAGAAGAAAGGGCCATGGGCCAGCTTCTCGATTTATTCATCGATACGTGTCTTCTCCAGGCAACGATTACTCTTCCATCGCGAGACGCCATGTGCTTACGCGTCGGTGAGGAAGTGTTGATCTCATAACAAACTCAATCCCAGAGGCGTGTGTAAAAGCTTCATTTAGCAAGGCTTTGCAGTTGCAGGCGAAGGGGAAACCAGGCAGGCAGGTAGGAAGGCTGATAGGTTGATGGGTAGTTAGGTAGGTTACCTGGTAGGTATGTACACAGTACATGGTGAACATAGTGTATAGTCCATCCAGGTGATCAGATTTGATGAACCGATCGTTCTGGGTTATAATTACTAGTGGCTAAACCAGTCCCAACTAGTCCCTCTGTATTGGGCAACCCCAGAGCTATCTGAAGCCTCTTGCTCTTCTTTCTTTTCTTTTTTTCTTTATCTCTCATTCTTTTATATAGACTATAGAGTATAGACCTTCGGCCTCCTTTCCCTCTTTTGCTCACGCAGCTCTCCACACGGTAAACCCTCTCTTCCACCGTCCTCTTTTTGCTGGTCGCCTCGTACACGCGGGAGACATGGCCGCATGCCTACTCACATGGTCCAAACAATGGCGGATACAAGGGCCAACCCGTGTTGTGAGCTAGTATTCCTATGAAACAGAACCCAGCGGATCCGTTTCTCATACTAATCCAAGAGCAGATGATGGGAACATATCTGACGTTCTCTTAGCCAGTATTTGTATAAACTTCTCCTCCCCTTCCGAGAAGATACCACAGCAAACGATGGGAATAATGTTTCTATCTGAATGCGAATTTTATGAAAATTTCCGGAATCAGGAGGCTGATTTATTCTAAAAAAAGGATACAGATATTAATCCATTGATTATTCTTGGAACGACAATTTGTGACATTCTTCTCTTGACAGATAATTATTTCAACGCTTTTATGCTAATAAAATTCTTGCCTTCATAAGAAGCTAGCTGTCGAATCATCTTGAAAATGTATATCCAAGAATATATCTAAGAGCGATCTTCCAAAGATTTATCCAGTTCTTAATTGCTTACTTTTAACGATTCTCGGTTTGTACGATTCGGATATTAAAAGTTCATGACAATTTATTATTTCTTCAACCAAATTTTGTGATAAATATCCCTGCCATCTGAGAAAATTTCCGATCGAGCAGCGGGTCTTATAACAAATAAGTAGAATCTCCTTTTATTCAAAGCAAGACCAAACAGTTGACATCTGCTAAGTAGCTAAGTATTAAAATGTTACAATCGATAATCTTGTAATTTTGTAATAACTGGATTTTAAATTAAAAATTCGGAACCTGTCGATCTCAACAACTATAGGCCTATAAAATTTTCCATAAAAAGATTAAAGCTTTCATTTTCTACAAGTATCTAGTGAACTGTTGGAGATAGGAAAAAATGGACAACTTTTTTAGATTCGCCATCTAAAGAACATAATTATTGCAGATAAACAAAATTATTAATACACAAAAAAATAAATACCATGAAGATAAACAATATAAAAATTCTGTAAAATTTAAAGCGTATTAGTGATGACCCTCGCAGAGGCGTTATAAAGTTATACATTTCTCATGTCTTTTCCAAGTCAAATAATCTCGTCTGGTTCCGTCTCACAAGCTAGACATACAGCATAACTTGAAATTGTCTTAGATCAGTCTTTACCTAAGAAAAAATCAAGACCAAATATTTTCACCCGGGCGTCTTGTGAGAAAAAATTCTTTGTTTTTAATGTAAATTTTTCATTTTTTGTACTTTTAAACACACTGTCAGAAAAATCTGCATGAGGTTTAATATACATGTGTCTGAAGCAAATATGCACTACCACTACTGAAATGTAACATACATTGGTGTAATGAATTTAATATACATGTATATTAAATTTAATATACACATCGGTATAGTATTTTGCGTGAAAACTCAAAGTGCTTTAATTTCTTTAAATCTTGTCAAATATTTGCAATTAATTTAATAATCTAGATTTCGTCGACTGAATTGTTATTTATAATGAATGTGGAATGTACAGGTGAAACTTTATCCCAAATTCTCTCTAAATGGTAACAATTTAATGCGAATTTGATTGTAGCAGGTTAAGTTTGAACTTTTCGACTTGAAATCCAATTTTATTCTTTGGTTAACAGGAAGAAGGTATCATGTTTCATCATTTAGGATTGAAAATTACTGCTAAACTTTTTTTTTGAATTTGTGTAAAATGGAATTGTCCGATTTTTCTTGTAAGTGATTAACATGAATGTATATGAAATTTAATATACACGCTCTTAATAGTGATTTCATATGCTTGAATATATTAATTTTGATACACATGGGTATATTAAATTTAATATTATTTTTAACAGTACACCCTGGATATTTTTGAAAATGTGAAAACAAATTTGGACTTGAAAATTAGAAAATTTTTCGGTTCTGATAGGCTAGCGAGCCTTGACTGGGGTCCGAAAATACTTACTTTATAGTTTTTACTTTCATAAGAACTTTTGTATCATCTTGTCAGCATTACAAAAGCTGTTTTACCTTGTAGGATCTTTAAGAACGTTAAATAAGACTGTAAATAGAGTCGCCCTATATTTCAAAGCCGAGCCACATTATGTGATCACTTTGAAGTTGCCATAAAATCAGTATTATAACTCGGCAGAAAATCAGTGTAAATTTTCTTAACTCAAACCACTTTAGATTTTAGTTCTGTATCATAAACGCGCGAAAGAAAGTAGCAGTTTGTACCACTTGCGGATTGGTTTATGTTGACTTATTTATTTGAGACAGTAAAACTTTCAACTGCATTACACACAACACGCATATTGTTCGTTGAGAATTTAGAATGGCCGCTATGCGGAAAATGTAACAGGCGTAAAAGAATGGCTTCGTCGACATATAGAGTTCAAAATGGAGATGATGGCGGTAATTCATATTTCAGGAAGTTTATTATATCAATCCAATACTTAATAATTTAAGGAGAATATGAAGATACCAATTTCAGTTTAATAAACATAAATTAGGAAATACTATAAATAAACATACAGATAAATATTAAGAAAATTTTATTTTTTTATTTTTTAACAGAATAAATTGAATGATAGAAAATGATTTATTCTGTATTATACTGTCAAAGGTGCAACATTAGCCTCTGAAATCTTCGAAGTGAGTCGAGGCAGGAAATGAGTTCTATACAAAAATTATCTATTAGAATTAGAACTCATACTTTTGGGTTCCTTTTCAGCGAAAGAGGTTCCTTTTTGTTGCAGCTCTCCTGAAACTTGCAATTGGTTGTAAAAGAAATCCCAGTTTTTTATGTGGGAAGCTTGCGAATAAAACTGTAAAAGTGAGCAAGAATAACGTTAGAAATATCAGGATTTGCAAATGATTTTTGGATTTTTATGAAACTTGGAAAAACTATATATTATTGATTATTTTAAAACCGTTATTTGGATTATACTTAAACTTGGGGTATTGTGTATAAATTACGGGGTCTTCGATTATAATACAATAAAGAGATTTTTCAGAATTAAAAATGATGATAATTTACCAAGTATGATTTAAATGAAACAACTGCATGCAAATCCCGATACTTCTGACGTGTACTGGCCCCAATAACTATAATTTGTCTATAACTAAAATAATACATTATCTGATTAAGGTTTTATATTCACTAATAGTTCTTTTTTACTTAAAAAGGTTTTGGGGTTGCGTGCCAACAAATATTTGATTTTTTTTTAAGATCCGGTATTTTTCAAAATAACGAAGAAGATTGATTTTTTTTATTTTCATTATTGTGGAGAGTTCCCTAAATTTTACAAATAAAACATTTGGGGAAAATCTCAAAATAAAAGTTGTTCGATATTTTAAAGCGTTTTTTGAGTATTTTCAAGTATGTGTATTTTATTGCAATATAGTTGCATTACTTTCTAGCTGAAGAACGTGAAAGAAGTCACTTGATTATGATCCTGAGGTAAAAAGAACATTAGTTTCATTCAAGCATTCTGAGTGCAAATAATGAATATCCGAGCGCTAAAACGACGTATGATTGTGCTGTTCCTGTTTGAGAAATCTAATATTATAAGTTAAAATTAGTTTAAAATAATTTACTGTCATGATATTTAAAAACGCAGGATCTACAAAAAATCGAAAATGAGTTTTAGTTTTTCATATCGTTGGGTCGTGTTTGGCAAGAAAGCAGGATCTGCAAGAAATTGTTCGGATCTGTACGAAGTTGAACACAGAGGCCCGAATACGACACCTAATTACGCTGCCTTTTCGCCGAATACCGACAGGGTCTCAGAGGACGTGATATTTTGTAAGAAAGTAGTAGAAACATCCGGCTTTCCTTAAGTTAAAGGACCTCAGAAAAAAAGAGTATCAATATTGAAAAGGTAGCATCTGCAAATAAAATAATTATTAATTGCAAAATGAAAACAAACAATTTTAAAAATTGTAAAAAGAAATAAATATATTGATCTTACCCACTTGCTGATTACTTTCATGGTGCGTAATAGTATTTAACGATTATATTATTATAATTTTTAAAATTATTTCATATTTTCCGTAGATCTTGCTTTCTTGCCAAAACCAAGGCTATTTTCCGATGCCCGGTGTTCGCAAGAAAGCAGGATCTGCAGATCTATCCTTTTTACAAGATTACGCAGTACACATTTTTGACCGATTCCGCATTTTTTAAGACGAATTAACTATTTATTTTTTTTTAAGAAATAAAAAGATCATATGTAGATTACCCATGTGCAATCAAAACAAAATTTAAAAGATTTGAAAACAATTTTAATCGCTTATCTTGGTCTGATCTTTTTGTAGATCCTGCTTTCTTAAATATTACGGCAGTTTGAATTCATCCTCATTTTCGGAGTAATATTTGCATTAAAACTATATTATACTATACAGAAGAAAAGGTGGGTTGAGATAGGCGTTGGAATTACAGGTGGGTGATATTAGTTGGAAGGACGCAAGAGGATCTGAAATGTTGCTAAGAAGTTTTCTTTTCAAATGTCAACTTAACAAATTTACTTTGAATACACTTTACATCCTTTTGCAAATTTCATTGGATTTGAAGTTCATATATTGAGATAACATTTTTAATGTATTGAAATTGTGGAATAAGGCCCAAATTCTGAATTTTAAACAAAATAAACGTCACTAACATTCTTATATGCTATATACATAGCTTAGGCGTTGTTTGAAAAACAAAATCCAGGCGGAAAAATTACATATAGTTTATAAATAGTGGAAGAAATTATGTATAATTTTAATTTGTTTTATAAATAAAATGTACAAAACAAATGGAAATTATACACAATATTTCCGGCTATGTATAATTTTTCCGCCTGAGTGTAATTTTTGAAATTTTTTAAAAAACAATACTTTTAAACATAAAGTTGAAAAATAATTAAAACCAATGTCACTAATATTTTTTCTATCTGAGGACCACAATTAAGTGACTTGTAACACGTCCTTTAACAGTCAGAAAGGAAAAAATTTCGAAAAAATACACATTTTTGGAAATACACGAAAAAAAGTTGAAATATTAAAAAAGTATAAGAGTTACCATTTGTAGGTGTATTCCAAGAGAAAAACTTTTACTTCGAACTTTTTCCCGTATCTCGTATATTTTTCAACAAAACCCCAAATTTGTTCTTTTCAGAAAACAGCTGCCATTTTGTTCATTTTTAATTTTAATTTTTTTTTTCATTTCTTTCCGGGCTTGGAAAACATAGGAACCCCTTCATAATAATAAAATGTTTTAAATTAATTATCTGTATTATTTTGAAAATAACAGAACTTAAAGAAATAGCCCGTTCTTTCCTTGAAAAAGTTTACATTTATTTTGGCACCCTATCCTAAAAATTTTTTCACGTGAAAAAAAACACATATGCCAAGTTTAATGCCTTCTTAACAATTTGAGCCTATTTTAGAGAATCTAAAAAAAATATTACGAGATTTTAAATATGATATGATTATTGCTATAGTGTAAGAATCTTATTTGAACGATTTTCTGCGAATCATTACAATGAAGAAACGCGAGATTTACATTCACGACGTATTTACCTTGATTATCCCCCTAGGCGTGAGTTCTTGTACGAGACCGCACACTGCAGACAAGCGTAATTCGTTCATGAATTCGCAGCATTACTGTAATGGGATAACAAGCTGGGCATATATATATATATATATATATATATACGAGCGAAGGGTGAACGGCAGATGTTGGCGGCCACGGGGGATAATTGAGTATTGTAAGGCGACAACAAAATTAAATTCGGATGTGTGCACTCGTCTATCTAGTCACAGGTCGCCCCTTGGGCCCAACTATGGCCTCACTTATTTTGCTCGCCATGTTTTTTTCACGCAACAACGCGTTGGGCAAACTATGCTTGTGCGTGCCTTAGTTGTCCGTCGGGAACATTCGTCATGTCATTGTTGCCAGATGGAACAGAGCTATTTGCGGGATACAAGGAACGGCCTCCATCGACCAGATGTATTCTTATTGGCGAATCACGAGGATTCGCTTCACGCGTTACAGAGGGTTGATATAATAATGATCTGTATACACATTTTTCATAAGTGATGGTTCCAAAACGATTCATCTCAAAAAATTGTGGTCTGTAAGTCCTCTATCCAATATGTGACGCTTTTCATCATGCGAAGTGATTTGTTACTACTCCTTATTTGTACAGCTGTAAATTGTTTCGTTTACAGTTAGTTTAAATAATAATCCCCGTATTTTCCTTTCTGATAGAGATTTAAATTTAGCGCCAGATTCTTTAAAATTTCCGCTCTTGGTGTGTAAATGTTGTTGTGGGATAAAAAGATGTGAAATTCCGTTGGAAAAGAAGCGGTTCGTATTCTTTCTGATGCGCCTGATTATGCGCGACTTTTTAGCCAGGAGCGATGCGGCAATAAAAGAGACGCTACGGGCAAACTGGCCAAGATTGCAGCGTACCGCGCGCATAACCTCACCCAGAGTAAAGGACACAACAATGAGCGCGCACGCCGCACGGCGAACTCGTTAGTAGCGTATCGATTACCATTGCCCTGCCACCCAGTCTTTCCACTCCTCGTTTTTTTATGCAAACACCAAGCACCACCAACTTATACGTCTCGGTGGAAGTCCCGTCTCCGCACTCTGCAGTTTTAACATCTCGCCACCTTCTTTTTCTCAATCTTCTTCTCCCAGCTTTTCTCGTTTCGCGCTTCATAATTAGCCCCAATGTCGACATAAACATTCGTTTCTTAGTATCGTTTTGTGGAATTAAAGTTTAATTTCCGATAAATGCGTCATGTTTACGATTATAGTTCAGAGTTTTGCCTAATCTGAGTTTGTAAGAAACTAAGAACCTGCGAAGGAAGAAGCATCAAAGAGAAATTGATGACCAGACAAAAGACTTGATATATTTGTTTTCATGCGTAATTGTACCAATTTGATGATTATTGGCTGGATACGGTGCTGAAATTGTGAGCGATTGCATATCGCAAACTGCAGCACGTACAATGTACATGCCAATTTTAGTATCATTGCATGATCGCACAGCATCATTTCATTCATTCAACTTCAATTGCCTTATTCCATTTCATTATAAAGCAATAGATTCGCACTTTATATTTTCTTAACATTAGTCTGCCAAGCTACTGACCGGCGGTCACGTGACCAAAAGTCATTATCGTTCTGGGTCCGGTGAGCCACGCGATCTCCGTCACCTAATAACGTTCAGCTTCTAATCGCGCGATAAGAAGGCAGTGCTGGCAGCGCAACACGCAGCTCAGATAAAGTCAAAGTCAGATTAGGTATGATCTTTAGTCACCTAACTGCGCGCAATCTTGTAAATTACTTCTTCTTGCAGATGGAAGGGTAATAAGGATGGGTGCATTACCTTTAAGGTGATTTAATATCAAAATATACCAAATCGTAAAAGCTACCCATGTAGAAACCGCCCCATTTGTCCCCATTTCAATTAGGGCAGTAGTCAGAATCTCACTAGAACAACTCAGCTGGATTGAGATCGGAGACTGAGGGATTTCTTTTTGCCTGTCAAGACAACGTTATAGACACCTTAGTTTACCGCAAGCGCATTATGAATATACATGTAGGCGATACTAACTGCCGAGCGTGCAAGCAAGAGCCAGAAACACTTGGATATGTTATGAGTGGATGCTCAAAGTATGCACGTTACGGGTACATAGAGAGACATAATGTGGCTCTAAAAGTGTTATATTACCATCTTGCGCACTTCTATGGTGTTGATCTATTGCCCATCTTGCCATACGCCCAGTGGAAACTCGAGTCCGTTGTGGAGAATGATCAGTGTTAGATCTACTGGAATTTCTCATTCCTCACCACTCGATGTATCAGTGATACGAAGCCTGATATTGTCCTCCAGAATCTGAAAACCAAGATCATTTACGTGATTGAAATCTCGGCACCAGCCAATGGCAATATCACGGCAGAGGAGAAAGAAAAACGGGCGAAATATGAAGCACTTCTTTTCGAGCTAATCAGGCTATACCAAGGGTACAAAGTCCATCTTGTAGTTCTCATAATAGGCTGTCTTGGAGGTATGAAAGCTTCATTTTTCAGTCAGCTCAACAAGATTCCGGCTTGCCAGCGTCAGGCTCATTCCATCGCGAAACCGATGCAAATGGCTGTTCTTCTGGGATCACTTCATCTGATCCGACAACACTGTTCCTGATAACATTCCACAAAGATTGGTAGCTCTAAAAAGTATCCACAGATGAAATTTCCATCTCCAACTGTCTCGTCTGCCGCGTGAGGTCATCCGTGGCTAGAGACCTGACTCCAAGGAACAGTGTTAAACGATGTTTTCTCGCGTAAATTTCCCGCTCTTGCTTACCTTCTAGGACAGAAGGAGCAGAAGTGGATGACGAACACGTCCCAGTTGCGTCGGGATTGGTTGCTTTAAGGAACCATGATCGTTGCTTCCGGAGCCTAAAACTTCTCTAATAATAATAATCTTCGTATCAATTAATTCATTCACTGTGTCCACATTGAAGCTCCTATCTTAACGCTCACTTTTCGCGTGTTTTTTGTATCAATACTTTTTACATAAATTTACATCTTATATAATTGTGCTCCCACTTAAAGTAACTTGAAGTCGTTCCCCTTGTATGGAAATGTTTTATCTACGGGCTTTATCCTTGATTCTCAAGTTATAGATTTTGCACTTTAAGCGCGACGCAAAATTTAAAAATAAATAATTTTCAACAAGTTAGTTCTCAATTTAAAAGGAGCTTTAGAATTGTTTAATTTTTAATACTCCAAGTTGTAATTAATTAATTTTCACAGCTTCCAATTAGAAATCATATAATTTTAGACGGTTTTAGAATGGATAAGCTTTGAAGGTTTACAATTTTTAATTCTTGCATTTTGAACGGTCTAAATGGCAGTGCATTTTTTATTTTATACAGAAATCTGATTTTTTAGTTTAGAAAAATGTATTCAATCACTGAATGTCACTTTTATACCACATGGTATAACAGAAACCTGGGCAAGTACACGTGAGGGATATCAGACTCTGTAAGTGCCCAGTAAACAAAAATCTATTCACTTGCTTTGAATGGGTTTCGAAGTCGTTTGAATAGCGTATCTGTCACTGGTCGGTCTCATTCAAAAAGAAGTAAACATCAAAGCCATTCGACAAACTGGCCGATTCACATAGTCGCAAAACAAATTAGGTTTTAAAAATGTCAATCTGCAAATGACAGATATGCAATTCAAGGAGTCGCCTTTTCAATGGGTTCTTTTTCCCTGGGTGGTCGTTCGATTTTAATGAACCTTGGTTAAATTATAGTGCTATATATAAGAGACATTTTGGGCCCAAAGAATTTTTGAAAATTTTCAAAATTATAGGAGTTACGCCATATTGAATTTTTGGTTGAATTTTTTTAAATTATCAACATTTCTGAAACCGATAATATAATTTCTATGAGCCGTGGAGGTATAAAAGACAAAATTATAAATTTAAAAAATATAAAACTTTAAATAAAAAATTTCTATAGTTTGCCCCAAAAAAAGTCAACAAAATTGTTTGATTTCATTTTCCGTGAAATACCCACCTTTTAATTTTTTTTTTAATTTGGATACTCATGGAGACTCTTCTGGTTCCCGAGATATCGTGATTTTAGTGAGACCGTGCGCTGCGCTGCGCTGCGCTGTCAGTGTCACCATTCAAAAACGATAGAACGTGCAACTTTTGTTCTATTTTCTTGGAAAAAAATTTTCCGTGCTCTGTTTGGCTTGGATTTAGTACTGAAGGATGCGTGGAATGAAAAAAATTTTTGACTTGTGATGATAATTGTTATAAACAAATTCTATTAACAAACATTCAAAAAATTTGTGGATTGTTCATTTGTAAAGGAAATTTCAGCATTAAAATCACTTAGTTTTATCGACAAAGTGATACTTCATTATAAAAGATATGCCTCTCTATATTAGTTCTTAATATTAGAAACAAATTATGTAAACAAATCACAAGTGTGGACACTTGCATTCATCACAAAAAATTATCTCTTAATTGGCCTTAAGTTATTTTGCGAGTAAAATTTAGTGTTGAAAATATATTATTCGATATTTTTTATTGAACTTATAAACGAATTATATAAAGAAATGATCACTATGGGCATTTATAGGCATAACACTTAAAAATGATTTCAGATGGTTCGACATTATGTAAGAAAGACACCAGGACCAACAAACCTTTGGATAACCATGCCAGACCAAATGAGAGAATGTGTGGAAAAAATAAAAAAGAAGAAAATGACAAAGCGACAAGCTGCGGAATATCTAGGAACATCGATAAAAACATTTTATCGCAACTTGAAAGATGAGACTCGTGGTCAGCGCTCTTGGGGTAAAAGAAAAGTATTTACAGAAGAAGAAGAAGAATTTTTTGTAGAAAATGCTTATGTTCTATTTACAAATGGACTTCCGTTTACTCATTTCAATCTTCGAATCATGGTTGCAACTCTCTTAAACAGACAAAACCGTGTCATATCTACATTTAAAAATAATATTCCTGGTTCAGAATGGGCACTAGGCTTTATCAATCGACACAGAGAGCTTTGTAAATTGTTCGTGTTACTTTTAATTCTTACCTTTATCTCATTATCCGGATATTTTAATTAATTTTATTCTTTACAGAGAAACACATGATAAATTAAGACTTCCCCCGAAAAATGTGGAATCTCTCATGACATTTATTAACCAAATTCTTCCAGGTAATGTATTTCATAGCACTTGACAGGAACCTGGAAAATATATACTTTACAAAGAAAATATTCTTTAATGTGAAGTTAAAAATTGCAGTTTCAGTGAAGGAAACACATGTTAAAACTCCTAAAACTAGTCCTACTGTCAAAATGGAAGTACTTGAAGCTGAGGAAGATTCAGCAAATCCGTCGCTTCTAGAGGTTAATATTAAAACTGAAACCGAAGATCCAATAGAAGAAAATAATGCATTTTATGCTGATGACCCGCTTGAAACGGAAGAATCACCTTTGAGGTAATTATGATTCATTAAGGTTACTGTAAAAAATTAACTGTGTCTTATGTTGATTACTGGATTACATTATAATAATAAACCAAAGTTTCTTTCTGGTATTTACAAATTAAATAATGCTTTTTGTTTTATAAACTTACAAAGTGTTTTTTATTTTTGGCATTTTATAGAAGAGTCCTAGGTGATGACATAAGAGAATTCCATAACTATGCCTTCGTCAGAATTGAGGAGGAAAATAAATTTGAAACAGGAGAAGACTTTGAAAATGAACCGTTGCCAAGTTTTGAGAGGTACTATTAATGTTTGATATGCTTAAAAATAAAAAATGAAAAATTGCAATCAAGGACAATTACAATTATAAAATGTTCCATTTTCAATGCTTAAAATTGGAAAATTCTCAATATTCAACCCTCCACTAGACATTATTTGACAAATTAGATATTATTAGACAAATTTTGTAACGTGTCAGTTTAAATATTTTCACGATCTAAAATCCCAACAATTTTAAATGCGTCGAATTTAAAATATAAAATTGTTCAGGATTCAAATAAAAAATGTTCAGCTCTGTTAAATGTACATTTTTTGGTAAATGCTTCCAAATTGTAAATTGCCAAATTAAAATCTGTAAATATTTGGAATTAATGTTTAATTAAGAAGTTTTCATGGTAAATTAATGTTACACGCATTCCATTTTACATTGTGTAAAGTTAAGCTTTTTAATTTTAAATTATATAGTTTACTAAATTTGCTCTTTAGAAATGTAAAGTTTTTAATCTGTAATATTAATTATTACACTTTTAGCGCAACATAATTAATTACATATATTTCTATATAATTCTCCGTTTCTAACAGAACTGAAAAAACAGCTCAACCCAAAGTTTCAAAAAATATTCAGATTGACAAAAGGTCCAGGACGGAATTAAGAGAGGCTTTGTGCATTTCTCAGTGCAATGCCAAGGTATGGAAAACAAAATTTTCTTGTTTACAGAAACGGTACAACTGTCTTTTAGAGGAGTTTCAGAATCTTGAAAGAGCAGTAAAAAATTTGAGAACCAAAAAAATTATATCGCACGATGCAGCTGACAAATTATTTGAAGTTATATCTAATTCCCTAAAGCGTAAAAAGCCTGAAGTCGAAGTCAAAGTCTAAATCTAAGCCAAAAAAATAGTGAAATTCACTGAAAATTATTGTCTCTTATTGTGTATATAAATAATTTAATAAAGACATTTTTATAGAATTCGGCAGATATTTTAAGATGAAATGTTCCCTTTACTAATCAAACCATCTGTGTTTTTAAATATATTTTCTTAAAAGTTAAACAAAGGTTTTCTTTTAATTAAAAATGAATGAATTAGGTGACTAATAAATGTAAATCTTTTTATTTTCTTTAAATTCATATTCGCTGCATTCAATTGTTTTGAGAATCAATACAATGGCAGTTCCCGTATTTTCAGATATTATAACTTATATCTTAAAGATCATAAAGCATCTCGAAAATTTCCGAATAGGTATGTATCCATTTTCATATCTGCTTGTTACTCATTTGCGTCATTTTCTGGTGCATTTTGGATAAAAATTAATTATGTAGTTTAATTCTTACAAAATGGATAATTAGCCTTAAAAATCTAAAAACAATATGTTAATCTACTCATAGTTCGCATAACCTAGTTCTTATTTATTTTAAAATGATTTTAAACTTCGCATTTGTTGCACAAAAATATGAGTAATATATGCTTGTTAAAATCTTTTTACATAATAGAATAAAATTTATCGCCACTATTTAAAAGTAAAAACGAATTCTTGGACTAAGTTACTATAAAGGCTAAAACTCCAAGATAAAAATGTAAATTGACCGGATTAAACACGTTTTTGTAAAAAGAAAAGCTTAAATTGATAAAGTTTCATAGAATATATATAATCAAAATTAACAAAAATTAAAGAATTCCTTATAAATTAAGTAGTTGACAATTAAAGTCAATCGTATTTCGATCAAAATGATATTGAAAATGGGCACTGATTAGTATTACGGAATTTTCCGTAAAACTAACTGGTCAAGTATAGCGCTAGGGCTAGTATTACGGAATTTCCCGTAACTTTAGCCCTGATTGAGCTGGAAAAGGGGTCAGTCTTATGGAAAATTCCGTAATTGTAGACATTTCGTTGAAAGTACTTTATTTACAATACTATATTATTTACTATCACCATCGTCTGTAATGTATTTGTATTCTTGATTGTACAAACACTATTTCTTGATTATTTATAGTATAATTATGGTTTAATTACAGCTATAAATTGTGTGTGCTTTTTAAAAAGTAAGGCACTTTTGAGAATAACGTCTTATTAAAAGAAGGTAACTGATACCACCAGCAGAATGGTTTCTGAGCATCGTTATAAAAATATAGCAAAACTTAATTTATCATTATATCTCACACTAATAATAAAATAAAAAAATACGTCTCTTAAATCAAGAAAAATTAGAACGAAAACTAAGGGAACCATTTTGAATTTTTTTAAAAATCAGAATGGTAAAAACAATATTTCGAAGCTTCATTCAACTCTCAAAGAACCTGACGTAAACTATTCTACGAAGCTGCACGTCGAAAGTCTCTGGATTTGATTATTTAATGAATTTAAGATTTCGGGACAAAAAAAACGAAATATCAATATACATGAAAACTGTCTTAAAAATAAATTAAATTGAATGAGGCTGGTTAATCTACTTCTAGTTTTCGAAATGAGCCAGGAATTCCTCCCAAACCTTCACTTTGCGTGGAACAAGTATCCTTTGGTGATAGTTCGATGTACATGTCATCGAGTGCTTTGAGCTCTTCTCTTTTTGCTCGTAAAACTTTCTTGAATGAATCTGAGAAGATTAAAATGATATAAAATTAAAATACAGTATATTACTCCTACATATGATGAGAATTATATTTGTAATTTTAACTTACCAATCATTTCCGAAAGGGGAATTTTTCCGCCATATTCTTTTGGCAAAATTTTCGGATTGACAGCCTTTTTGAGATCATCTATGCTTTTGTGAATCTGAAATAAAAGTTGAGTCATTGTATTTCTCACCTCATTTCTCATCTTGTTTTCCGAATTTATTCAGGTGGTCAAGTTAACAAGTCTAATGAATTTATTAAATTCTTCTTTCTTCAAGCTGTTCAGTCAATATTGCCTTTACAATTTTTGAACAGCTCGTAGAAGAAACCTGTTACACTATTATGGTAGTCATATAGTTTTTTCATCTAGAGTTCTAAAGAGAGATTTTTTTTCTTCAAAAAACGAGAATATTCGCAATCAAACTTCCTTTTGAGAACTTGAAGTTTTTAAACTTATAAAAAAAATTATATATTTAAATATGTGGGAATTGGAATATTTACAACATTACAATTAGTAACAATTAAATAAAAATTTTAACTGTTCAGTTTAAAATTAAGGTAGATGAAGAAAGGAGTGAAAGTAAATAAAAAAGAATGAGAATTTGAACCTACGTATATACGAGACTTAAGTTTTTCATTGAGAAGAGAGACTGCGAACTCGATGATCTTCGTTCCACAACTAGGGATGTTAATTAGATGGGTTTCTTTGTGACGCATTGGAGTCGTATTTTGAATACATCTTAACATGTTTCGAATGTCTGTTAAAGACCAAGCACTGAGGTGACCCATAGTAAGTCCAGATTCGTCATTTACATGTGTGTATCCTTGAACTTGATTTTCTTCTTCATCCATAAGAGCTTCAACCACAATGCTGTGGGCTCGTGCCATTTGTGCCGAGGTGTACTTATAAGGATCAAAACGTCCTTAATAATAAAAAATAACAAATAAAATGAATTCTGATTTATTGTGACCTTTTACAGCATTTTCACTGTACTTGTGTTCTTCATCAGAGGAGTACAAAATACAGGTAAACATAAGCCTGAATATTAAACTCATGATAAATTGCATTCTTTCAAGAGACTTCTGTGATAAAGAATTAAAGTAGGGTCAAAATACCGTAAAAGGCCACAACAATGCGAAATTAATTTTTAAATAAAAAACGTAAAAAAAGTTCATTAATTAGAATTATTATTTGTTTTTGTAATATATCCAAGAATTCTTCCTTGAAACTCTGAACTTTAATGTTCCATCTTCAAATTCAAAAATCAAAACTTTTATATCAACTTTTAAAGACAATTAGGTACATTTTTAGGCTTACCAGCACAAGAGAGAATTACTTTTCGCCCATGTTCATCCCTTTCCACAAGTGGAACCAGGTACCCACTATCAATAATAGCCTCAAGATCAGGATCATTAATGTCTAAATTTTGGAACCAGTCAGGGTAGAGTTGCCTCATAGTAAGATATCGCTCTAGCATTTCTTCGGCTAATGGCAGACTGAATTTCTTCGTTCTGAGGAACCTGAGAAGAAAAACTGCATCCGTTCTACATTTTTTGATTGAAGGATGTTTTGCTATCCATTCTCGAAATTTTTCTAAGGCCTGTTCCCGCGTGTTAATATCTTCCCTCAATTCGGCCCTTGCAACTACCTGCAGGTCCACGCTTAATCCACATTTGTAATCCAAATTTTGCTGCGTACCTATACCCATTGTCTGGAAAATATTTGTTAGAATTTTTAGATTTGAAAAAGTGAGTAACCTTGAAAATTCTAGATTTTAAAATTAATGTTGAATTGTTTGTGTGTAAGTAATGAATAGAGAAAGAAAAGAGTAATAACAATTCGAGGAAACAGTCAAGAATCTTAAATTGGGAGGAGGATATGTACACGAAGAGATGGAAATAATTATAGGAGAATAAAAAGAAGTATACTGAGATGTGTGATCCAAAAAAGAGAAGGAAAATAAAACGTTTGAAGAAGAGGCGGAGAAGGCTGAAGAAGAGGTTTGGAAGGTAGTCAATAGAGAGAGAGAGAGAGAGAGAGAAAGAAAAGAAGGAAAAGAGTAAACCAGGATATTCAGATCTTAGAATGGAAAAAATTTGTTATGGATTTGTTAGGAGGGGTGGAGAAGAAAGTTAGAAAATGAAGAAAGGAGGGAAGGGAAAAAGATGAGGAAGAGGACATTACAAGGGAAGAAAGAAGCAAGGTGTTAGGAAGAATTAAAGATGAGAAGGCACCTGGTATATATGAGATAATGTGCAATAGAATGTGGAGTGGAGAGGGATGGCCAGAGCTATGAAAAGAAGGGGTAGTGGTTACCGGTAGTAAAAAAAGGCAATGGGGAGGAGGTTAACGATTATAGGGGAGTGGCGCTAATGCCAACATTGTATAAGATGTAACTGTTTTATGGGAGTGGTTAAAGAAAGAAGTTGAGGAAAGAAAGATAGAACCACCGAATCAGGCAGGGTTTAGGAAAGTAATGAGGGTGATGAAAAACATATATGTTCTGAACTATTTGGTCAATAAAGGAATTAAAAGTAAGAAAAGGAAAGAAAGTAAAACTAGCAGAGTAAATGTAGCAGAGCATGTAGGAGACGAGTTTCTGGTTGGTGAGAGGAGTAAGACCAGGTTGTCCTCTGAGTCTACTTTTATTTAATATGGGTGTTTTTTTTTAACTTGAGACATCGAAATATCTCAAAAAAAAACGCATCCTATGAAAAAAATATCCGTAATAAAAACTGTATATTTTCGAGGGGGAAAAGCGACTTTGAAAAAATTTACCCCAGGAGGCAGGGGGGCGGGGTGGGTTTTTTTTTCGCGAATCGAAAAAATAATTTCGAATAAAGCTTACGTATTTCATTAAGGGGAATCTGAATCTGTGATAAAAAATTGGGGTTCCCATTTGAAATTATAAAGTTACCCCCTCCTGCCTCCTGGGGGGTGGGGTGAGTAATTTTTTTCAAAGTCGCTTTTCCCCCTCGAAAATAAAAAGTTTTTATTATGGATATTTTTTCATAGGATGCGTATTTTTTGAGATATTTCGATGTCTCAAGTTAAAAAAACACCCAGTATTAATCTCATACTTGGAAGTGTTGTGTTGGCAGAGGATGAGGAAGGGATGGGGGGCCTAAATAGAGGATTGCAAAAATACTTACATGGGAAAAAGTTGAATCAAAATGTAGAAAAGACAAAGATAATGAGGTTTAGAAAGGGAGGAAGAAGCAAAAAGGGATGAAATGGTAGATGAAAAGGAGTAAAGTTAGAAGAAGTCAAGTAGTTTAAATATTTGGGATATACCTGGCAAACAAATGGAGATCATAGAATGGAGAATGTGGCTGTTTGATACTCTGATTGAGAGGTTACAAGAGATGATGTAAGGTGATTGATAGGGGAAGATTGAAGGACGCCAGATTGAGAGAAGAAGCGCAAAGAGATCAATTAAGTGCTATAGAGCGGGAAATAGGGCATGGAAGTTTGAGGGAAAGAGAGAGGGCAAGTAGTGAAAAAGTGTTTCAAGGAGGTAGAACAAAGGAGAGGGAGGGCGATAGAATTAACGAGATGAGAAGAACAAGGAAGCGAGACCATTAATATAAAGATGGGGGATGATTAAAGAATCAAAATATAACAGATGGTATTAGATGATGAAAATAGAAGGAGTATCAAAGTATTTAGAAATGAAATGAGGACAGAAAGGGTGGACAAGAATATCAATATATAGATTGGGAAACGATGCAAGGGAAGGAATGTATTGAAAAAAGAAGGAGAACAGAAAGTGCAGAATCTATGAATATTAAGAGGAAACATGAGAGCATGTATGGGAAGGATGTAAGAGAGGATCCGAAGATAAAGGAAGCTCGCAAGAGAATTTGATCAAAATTTTAGAGGAGAAAGGGTTGAGTGAGGAGTGGATGAAAGAATTAGAGGGGGCTAGAGGAGCGAATGAGATACAATAAAAGATTGAGTGTGAAAAATGGCAAGGTCAAGGTAGAATCATAAGATTTGTATAAGTAGATATTAAGATCTTGATGCGCTCTCGTTTTCGTTCGTCCGTACATCCAAAATCCTGATATCTTGAAAAAATAGAAATAAGGATGTATAATCTAGATATAATTATTTATATAAATAATTGTAAATAGCATGATAAAAAAATATAAAATGCGTAGTATATACGGATCAGGCATATTTTGCCGGATTTTAATATTCTGTCCCGGCATATTTTGCCAGATTTTAATTTTCTGTTCTTGCATATTTTGCCGGATCTTAATTTTTTCTTCCGGCAAGGCATCCCTGTGACTAGTTACAGAAATAATGTTGGTTTAAACCCCTACCCCTTTCCAAAGTCTCGTGGGGGGCCGGAAGGCACCCCTGTGACTGGTCACAAAAGTTATCGATCTATTTATCTATTACCATGAATTTCTACAATTTCCCTAAATTATCATATATTTCCATACATTACCATAATTTTAAAAATTTATGAAACGTTTGATGAATTACCATAATTTTTCAAATTTATGAAAATTGATGATTATTGTGGAAATTTATGAAATTTTTGGAAAAATTATGAAATTTGTAAAAATTTACGAAATTTGTTAGAATTTATGAAGTTTGTGGAAATCTATGAAATTTGTTGAAATTTATGAAGTTTGTAAAAATTTATGATATTTTTGAAAACTTACGAAAGTTGTGGAAATTTGTGGAAATTTATGATAATTTACGGGAAATTATGACGTTATTAAAAATACGTAGTGTATACGAATCCGCCATATTTTGCCGGATTTTAATTTTCTGTTCCGGCATATCTTGTCGAATCTTAATTTTCTGTTCCGACATATTTTGCCGGATTTTAATTTTCTCTTCCGGCAAGGCACCCCTGCGACTGGTTACAGAAATAATGTTGGTTTGAACCCCTACCCCTTTCCAACGTCTCATGGGGGGGGGGGAGAAAGCACCCCTGTGACTGGTCACAAAAGTTGCCGGTATATTACCATTAATTTCTAAAATTTCCTTAAATTATCATATATTTCCATCCATTACCATAATTTTAAAAATATATGAAAAGTTTGATGCATTACCATTTTTCAAATTTCTGGAGATTTATCATTATTGTGGAAATTTTTAGAAAAATTATGAAATTTCCAAAAATTTATGAAATTTGTTGCAATTTATGAAATTTGTTGAAATTTATTAAGTTTTTGGAAATTTATGAAATATTCAAAACTCAAAAATTTGAAAATATCATACTTTTAGAATAATATTAAAAAATTAAAAAATGTCAATGATTTAAGTTTAAGGATCGAGTTGCAAGCTTAGAAGATTTCGAATTTAATCTTCTAATTAGAACATTTCCAAAGTTGAACAACTTTCTATTTCAAAGCTTTTACATCTAAAGATCTCTAATTAAAACTTCTTGAAGATTGAGATCTTAGAATTATAAATTTTTGTACTTGAACTCTTTTATATAAGAATGCTTTTACCCTGGAATTTCGAAATAAGAATGCAATATTAAGTGTTCGAGAATATGTTAAGTCCGCTTCTTTTAATTCCTTGCAATTCAGTGAAATGTTGTACTATAGTGAAGAAGTTTTGTTAAAAAATTTAAGTAATTTGAATTTTTATGGCTTTCACTTTGTTCATATAAAATTGTAAATGCTTGTTACTTTATGATTGGTTAATTTTTAAATCTACTGCTTTGAAGGCCTAAAATTTAGAATGTTTTATCTTAAAATACTGACGCGGAAAAGTTTTTACAACTGGGAATATTTCTCCTTGAAATTTGAGTGGCTACTCTGAACCTATTTACATGCTTATTATAATTTTAATTTTTTTAGTCCCTATTCTGTAAAAAATTACCCAATTTTTTCTATTCCATTCTATTCCATTCTATTTTATTCTATTATATTTCTATTTATATTTCTATTTATATTCTTTTTTTTTATAAGAACTATGCATTCATCAAGTTTCCCTAATTAATTATGAACTCGCCCCAGACCAATAAATTATTGGTATACATTATCTATTCCACTGGAAAGAAAGAAATTCTGAAAACTGATTAATTGTTGGTATTAAGAAGATTTTGAATATTGACTTCCTCCCAAGTTAATGGGATTTCGACGAACATAACGAATCACTCGTGTAATTCTTGAATAGAGTTGTTCAAATTTATGCAGAATACGGATGAATCTTTGTTTGCAATTGGAAAACGTCATTTTCAAGGTCTCTAATTGCCAACTGTTTTCTGTGTTTTACATTATGCCAATGATTCATTATTAGTTATTTACAAACTTCTAGAGGAAAATGTATTTTTTCTTATTTTTACTTGAGTAGAAAAGTAATTTTAATAGAAAAAGGTAAAATTTGATTCTTTTACCACCCGGGACATATTTTGCTGTAAAATTTGTTAATTTACAAATGTATTAGATTTTTAATCTCAAAATTTCAGACAAGATTGAAAGTGAATCTCAAAATAGTTGGTGATTTCATTATTACAGCTTAAGAACTATAAAAACCAAATTACATTTATGAACCCTGAAATTTATTTTTTTTTTTAAAGAGAAGCAATTTTTTGTTTCAATTCAATATCCGAAAAAAACTGACGTCAGACAGTCGAGCCGTTAATATTTTTTTAAGCTGCGCTCTACCTGATTAGGAAATTTGTAAGCGTGCGTACAAAAATGAAAGTAAGAAGGGAACAGCAAACATAAGGTAGTGAATAGATGTATTTCCGTTACATATAGTTTTATATATTGGATCAACAGCTTTCTATTTTTGTTGATTAAGTTAAACGTATTTAAAATAATAAATTTTAAAATTTCCTAAAAATCTGAGCACGGAAAGACAATCAAATTTACTAAACAGAGACATTAATCCGTAGACCTTGCTGCCGTTATTTAAAGTTCTGTTTTTGGTCAACTCTACAAATATTAATATCATTGTCTAAATTTTATGTATGTAAGTATCCATAAGAACTTTTTCCGTATCTTATTTTCCATATCTTATCAAGATTTACAAAGAAGTTTAGTGCAAAATTACTTTCTTCATATTCTTCTCTATTTTTCGAAATATCGCCTAATGTGTTTATCAAAAGTATTTCTACCCATATTAGCTTTATTTTTGTTATTTAATTTTTTCTGTTAAAAAAGTGTTTCTATTGAAGAACTTGAAAGAAACCAGCTCTTTCTTTCAATGCCTTTGAGAAGAAAGTTCGGTCGACTTGTTAGTACCATATAGTGAAAGTAACGGTTACGTCGCCCTGTACCAAGATCAGGAGAAATGAATTAAACAAAGCTTTCTGAAGATTCATATCTCAATTGCAATTTATACCTACAATACAAATTGCAAAGATTTATTTAAATGAATCCATGAGTATTTATTATGGGCTTTTGATATAGGCAACCCAATACGATTATTTAGCATTTCGAAAGTATGTAATAATTTTTCAATAGAATCTGATTGCTAATATTTATTTATGACTCATAATACAATGATAATTAGACTATATAATATTTTTTTAATTCAGAAGAAGTAAAAACCAAGAAAAATGTTTAATCTCTCATTAATTTTTTCTCTAAATTATCGTACAAAACCAAGGGCAAATACTTCAATTCTGATTCACGAATACTGAATACTATCATTCTCAATTTCTTTCCTTCCGAGGATGTACACGTCCCACTTTCAGTATTGCATTTGCTGTGAAGTAAGTACTTAACTGCAATCATACTTAAAATGAGGCTTCCAACATGTGTTTTTCTTCTGCGCAAATAATACTTCTTATGAATAACTATTTCTTCTTCTTTAAAGATAATTTTTACATTGTTCAAAATCTTATTAAAAACACTCAAAAAGATTTTGTTTTTGTTCTCAGGTGAAAAAGTTATATATAATTTATATAGAGTAGACAAAACACTGATATTATTCATTTTTTTATATATAAAAAACTTATAAAGAAAATTAAAAACATCATTGTCTTGTCCACTATATATATATAACGTTTTCACCTGGGATTCTTTCTTGAATTTTCTATTTTTATGAATAAAATCTGCTAAACTATATTACCTTTTTTTTATCTAATCGCTAAATATGTAACAAAGCCCATAAATACGATTGGATGCACTTTCACTTTCAGAAAAGAGTAAAAAGTATTTACGCACTACTAAATGAGTATTATTTTTAATTTTAGCTATAGTTGAAAGAACTTTTTTATTCCTTGTTTTAATTTCAAGGGGATTTTAATAATTTTTCACATTTTTCACACACCTGCAGTACCAGGTTCCTCCGGCGAGAGTAAAGTGACGGGCGAGAGTCTGGTGGTGACTGCTGGGTTAGTTGAAGAGAAGTAACCCGATTGCTTAGGCGGCTGATCAATTTAAGACTTTAAGAGGGGATTGCCCCGATAAGAGTGTTATGGAATTCTGTCCTCTAGTTATGACATAAAAGCATAACTTGCACTTACGAAAAAAAATATTTTAATTATATCATTCAACTCTTCAATATCCTGAGAAAACTCTTAACTTTCAGTTTTATAAAGCTCCTGATGGAAGAGATTTCTTGAAGAAAGTACATTTCTACAACGTGATTGTCACAATTTTAAACAAAACTAATCGTAGCGTTCCAATTAAGCAGTTTCTTCAGTTTGAAACAAAGAAACATGCCATTATTTTATTATTATTGAAACAACTTTTCTTAGTAGTTTTTAAAGGGTTCAAAATCGTGAATTCAGTATTCATAAACGATTTGTACACTTCCACAACAATTTTTTTTTCATAATTGCAAAATAATGGCAAATAAAACTAAAATTTGAAGTTTGACATGTGCAAATTTTGGAAAAAATGTGCAATTAACTAAATTAAAAAAATGTTTCGTGCATATTTTTAAAACATTTAAGTTGAAGAACATTTCTTATTTCTAATTTTTTCTTTAAATCATTATAACTTTTCATCTAAGATATTTCAGCTTTATTTCTTGACTCTGATAAGGTTTATTGTCCTTTTTTACCCAATTTTTTTTCTAACCTGGTACTCTTATGCCAATCATGCGGGCCAAACCATATTTGTGGTCAAAATAATTTTTGTTCGAAAAATGGAATTTACTCATTTTTCTTACAAGCAACAGATTTGACAAAATGCTAACAAAAAGGTTTGTTCGTTTTAAAAATGTCTACAAAAATATTCCTCACTCTTTTATTCTCGTGGTCACAAAAATGTGTTGGCTTGCATAAAACTGACAGAACGTCTTCTTTACATAAGCACTTTAAATTTAAAAGAAATATGGGATAAAACTAAATACTGGTTTTTTCCATGTTTTCCAAATTCATCTGGGAATATAATGACCTTGATTATAATAAAAATATGCCAAGGCACTTGCGAGATGGATGCAGAAAGCTGTCATTCTTGGGTCGCTTCGTGTCCTCAAAACACACGAAACAGGTTTCAGAGTCAATTTTATGAAATTTCAATAACTTTTGCTTCAAAATTAAGTTTCGTGTCACTGGAAATTAATGAATATGGTCACAAATTAATTTTCAAAGCCAAATTTATGAAATTTCAGTGACATAAGTAATTGAAAACTGACTGAAATTTCAGCAAATTTCTAACAGTGTGTCCCTTATTCGTGAAAAATGTTATCGAAAATAAAAAATTCCATTTTTTAGCAAAACTATGGAAGATACGAAAAAAATGTCCAGAAGAAAAATTGTTCTTCTCAAAAATATCTACAAATTTACTGTTGAATATTTTTCAATAAGATATATAATTTCTGTTTTAATCGGGATAGCGCTTTTGAAAAAATGAAAAATTGCATTTGCCAGCCAAACTATGCGAAATATGAAAAACAATTATATGAAAAAAGGTATAGAAAAAATTAAAACTCCTGAAAAGACCTACAAAATCGCCTTTTTTTGATGAGAAATTTATTGTAATTATCCTTGCGTGGACATAATTTTATTTTGAATTTGAAATGCTTAATATTTTGGAACCTTTTAAAATTAAAATAAAATTAAAATTTTTAATGTCAAGTTCTAAACTCTTTTAATATAATATAAAAAAAAGTTATTCACCTAAAAAAAACTGCAAATTTGTTATTTATTATTTTTTTATAGGATGCGTGGTTCTTGTTTTATTCGATAAAAAACATTAAAAATAAAAAAAAAATTTTGGTTAAACGACAAAAACTATGAAAAAAAAATTGAAAACAGTTGTTCATCCAAAAAAAGATACAAATTTGTTATTAATTGTTATTTCCGATATAAGAAAATCCAACTATTTTTGGTTGAACGATCATTATTTTTAATTGAAAAGTCTACGATTATATTTTTGGTCCAGAATTCATCTCTTCGGGTAAATATTCTACTATTTGGTTGAAGATTTAACTATTTTTTCGAAAATTCGTTCTTTTAGTTCTCTTTAGTTCAAAATAAATGTTGCCTACTGAAATTATGACTAATCCACTTTTATCTGAAAATTCATCGTTTTTAGTCGAAAATTCAAGTATTAAATTTTTAATTGCAAGGTAATATTCGTGAGTGAAAATTCAACTACTTAGTTGAAAGTTGAACTACTTTGTTAAAATTCATTTTATTTTCAAGGGCCATCTCAGCATCTCTTTGGTTGAAAATTCAACTATTTTGTTGAAATTTCTTCTTTTTTTTCTTAATTTTTTGAACATTTGAAAAATTGATAGTTCTTACTGTTTTCAGCTTAAAATTCAACTAAGTATTTGGTTGAAAATTAACCACTTTGTTAAAAATGCATTTTATTCGTTAATGATTCAACAATTTTTTGAAATTCTTTTTTTGTTGTCGAAAATAAATGTTTTAACTAATAATTTAAATTTTCTCATTTTTGTTGAAAATTGATTGCTTTTAGTTTAAAATTCAACAATTTGGTAGCAAATTAACATTTTGGTTGAAAAGTCAACTGTTTTGTAAAAAAATCTTCTTTTTGGGTTGAAAATTCCATTATTTAGGTCGAAAATTGAACTACTTGGTTGAAAGTTGTTTGTTATAAATTCATTGTGCTGATTGAAGGTTTAACTTTTTTGTTGAGTATTCTTTTTTTTTAATAAATTTTTTTAACTGCAAATTTAACTATTTTGATGAAAATTCAACTATTTTGTTAAAAAATCATCTTTTTCGGTCGAAATTTCAACTACGTACTTCAAAGTTGAAATACTTGGTTAAAAATTCATTTTTTTTAGTTGAAAATTTACCTTTATTGTGGAAAATTAGTTTTTTCATTGAAATTTAATTTTTCAACTTAAAATTTCACTATTTCATTTTTGGTTCAAAATTGATCATTCTTAGGTGAAAATTCAACTTTTTGGTTGAAAATTCGTGTATTTTGTTAAAAATCTGTCTTGTTTGTAGAAAATTAAACTTTTTGATTAAAAATTTAACTAATTGGTCGAAAGTTGAACTACTGTGTCAAAATTTTATTTTATTAGTTGAAGATTTATCTCTTTGGTTGAAAATTTAATTATTTTGCTGAAAATTCTTTTTTTTTTCCTTCGAAAATTAATTTTTTAAACTTAAAATTTACACAAATATGTCATTTTTGGTTTAAAATTGATAGTTTTTACTTGCCAACTGAACTATTTGGTAGAAAATGAACTTTCTTGTTGAATATTCATATTTTCGGGGTTGGAAATTCAACTGTTTTATCAAAAATTCGTCTTTCTGGCTTGAAAATCCAACTGTTTTGTTCAAAATTCCTCTCTTTTTCAGCTAAAAATTCGATTATTTTGGTAGAAAATTCCACAATTTGGTTAAATATTCAACTGTTTGTTTTTTTATTCAACATTTTAATCTTTTTTGGTTGAAATATCAACTATTATATTTTATGTTTATAATTCATATTGTTTTATTGGAAATTCAACTTCTTGGTCGAACTGCTTTGTTAAAAATTGTGTTATTTTTGCAAATTCCTCATTTTAGTTGAAAATTCATCTCTTTAATTAAAAATTTAAATATTTGGTTGAAAATCCGTGTTTTTTTTTGGTTGAAAATCCGTTTTTTTTGTTGAAAATTAATTTTTTTAACCAAAAATTCAACTATTCCATTTTTCGTTGAAAATTTATCTTTTTTTTTAAGAGTTCCTTTTTTTACCCTGTTATTAAGAAAGTTGAAAGTTCATTATTTTGAATTGAAAAAGTCTATTATTATATTCTTATGTAAGTATTGTCTGGAAAATTCGAGTATTTTGTTAAATAGTCGTCTTTTTTGGTCGAAATCTAACTGTTTTGCTGAACATTTGTCTTATTGGATAGAAAATTCAACTGTCTTCTAAAAAATTCGTCTCTATGGCTTGAAGATTGAACTATTTATTTCAAAATGAATCTGTTTTTGGTTAAAGTTTAATTTTTTTGACCATAGGACCAAATAAAAGTTCCAAATTAAAATAACATTCGTTATTTATAAAAGCGGTCGGAGAATTTTTATAGTTTGAGTTGGAGAATTTAAATCTACTAAAGTAATATTTAATATTTTTTGTTTGAAAATTCGTCCATTTGGTTTAAATCTCAGCTTTGTAGGCTAATAATTTAACAATTTGGTTAAACTATTTTGTTGAACATTTGTCTGTTTTGATTGATAGTTCAACTGTTTGGTTGTAAATGAAACTGTTTGGTCTAAAATTGAACTATTTTGTTGAAGATTTAATTATTTTTTTGAAAATGTAACTATTTTGATAAAAAAAAGTATTCTTTCTGGGTCGAAAATTTGTCTTTTCTTTATAGAGAATTCATCCTTCTGGATTCAAAATTAATCTTTTTTGGTACAGTCAACAAAATATTTGTTTGACCCAACTAAATTTTTGGGGGTTTTTAACCAAATCTTTTAGCGGATGGAGTATTTGGTTGATTAAGCGAAATTTTTTTTTGGGTCAATCTGAAATTTTGTTAAATCAAAAAGTTTTTTGGTTAAGAACATTTTTTTCTGAGTGAAGACATGTTCTTGATTGAAAAATCATCTTTCTTGGTTAAAAATGAACTTTTTTGTTGAAAATTGATGTTTTCGGTTTAAAAATGCAGAATTGCAGGCAGATATATTCCGAAATCCCGTTTGTGCCATGGCAAGATTTACGCGTTAATTATTGACAGGTAATATTTATTGGTTCGCACTTGCGAAGGTCTGAGAGATGCATTAAAGTTACCCGTATGTAAAGGGGCTGCGATGAGGACACCGAAAATAGAGTTAAGTTATTTTCAGTTTCCACCCGAAGGTTAGACAACCTCATTCATCCTTTTTGTTTGGAGGTTTTTTTTATATCTTGATGACCTCGCTGACTTGACCGTTGACCCTTGACCCTTTCATACTTGGAGATGTAAATTTAAAAGATAATTTAAAAGACAACTTAGAAATGTGAAGCAGAATTATTTATGTGCAACCATAATCCTGAAAAATATATTGTAACATGATGTATGTTATATACGTGACATAAATAAAGTGGTTCATACAAGCAATATAAACCGAAATAGCGAAGCTTGCATTTTTATATGCAGATGCGTTTTTAAGTAAATATGAGATGACTTATGTAAAATTTTTATTTTGCAAGATTCAAATCTTATATCAGATGTAAAATTCATACCAAGTTTGAGGATTTTTTTTCTAAGAAAAATCTAGCTCAGTATAACATATGAATAAAAACATTATTTACTCATTCAATTGTTTATAAGCATTATAACATGGTGGATTATATATAGAAAGTTCACCACACTATTGACACTATTTGAAACTTTTTTTTGAGCGATGACACTATTTTGCTACTATTTCGAAAAAAATCACACTAAAGATACTGTTCTCTCACAATTTTCCGCCAAAGCCATTATTTCTGTACTTTTCCTTGAAAAATATTTTTTAACTTCTTTGCTAATTGACTGAAATGATATGTCGGCCATCTTAATGAATTACAACATAGCGGAAAATTGTATCAATAGCTAATCAGGGGCCATGCATAAATTACGTAAATTTTTTCCCCTGAAATTTTGAAGCACGTATAATTTAATTATAGGGGTCATCAAAAAATAATATTTGACGATTTGGGGGGAGGGATGGGGGTAAATATTTCTGTTTCTTACGAATTAACAAAGTAGTTCAACTTTCAAATTTTCAACCAAAAAGATTAATTTTCTACCGAAAAAGACGGATTTTCGACAAATCACATAAATTTTCAACCAAATAGTTGAATTTTTAAACTTGATAAGATCAACTTTTATCAAAAAATGGAATAGTTACATTTTCAGTAACAAAATTAATTTTTAACAACAAAAAAAAGGAATTTTCAATGATAATTATGAATCTTCAACCAAACAAATAAAATTTAAAGAATTTTCAACGAAATTCGTAAATTTTGAACCAAATAGTTAAATTTTCTACCAAATTGTTCAATGTTCTACAAAACAGTTGAACTTTTAACAAAAAATTTAATAGATGACATTTCATCAAAAAAGATTTTAATTCAAAATAAAAAAAAAGTTGGACAGCAAAGACGAATTTTTTGGAAAAATACTTGAATGCGCAACTAAAACAGATTAATTTTCAAACAAACAGTTGCATTCTTAACAAAAAAAATTTTATTTTTTACCAAAAAAGAGGAATCTTCAATAAAATAAATAAATTTTCGACAAGATACATTTATAAGTTACATTTTCAACTAAAAAAACGAAGTCTCAACCAAGAAATATTTTGCAGATATTAAATAAAAAAAGTTTCATCCAAAATGTTTAATTTGCAAGCCAAAAAGATGAGCTTTCAACAAACCAGTTGAATTGCAAACCAGAAAAGACGAATTATTAACAAAGTACCAAATTTTTTAACCAAATAGTTGAATTTTCAACCAAGAAGATTAATTTTTCTACCAAAAAAGACGAATTTTCAACAAATTACAAGAATTTTCAACTAGATAGTTTGAATAATGGATGAACGAATTTTCTGCAAAACTGTTTAATTTTGTATCAAATAGTTGAATTTCATGCAAGATTGTTGAATTTTGAAGCCAAAAAGACGAATTTTCAACAAAACAGTGAAATTTCCAACTAAAAAGTATGATTTTTTAACAAAATTGTTGAATCTTCAACAAAATAATTATGTTTTGAACAAAATAATTTAATTTTCAACTAAAAAGATGAATTCTGACCAAAAATGTAATATTAGACTTTTCATCTGAAAAGAATGAATTTTCAACAAAAAAGTTTATTCAGAACCATTCAGTGGAATTTTCATCAAAGTAGTTGAATATTTAGTAACAAAAATTATTTTCAACCAAAAAGAAACGACTTTTCAACGAAATTATTGAATTTTCAACTAAATAGTTCGATTTTCTACCAAATTCTTGAACTTTATACCAGATTGTTGAATTTTCAAGGCAAAAAGACGAATTTTCAACAAAAAAGTTGTATTTTCTGCCAAGATGTATGACTTTTTAACAAATTTTTTAAATTTTCGACCAAAATATTCAATTTTGAACCAAATAATTAAATTTTTAACCAAAAAGAATGAATTTTCAACAAAAAAGTTGATTCAGAACCATTCATTGGAATTTTCATCAAAGTAGTTAAATTTTCAGTCTAAAAAATTAATTTCTAACCAAAAGGAAACGAATTTCCAACGAAAATTATGAATCTTCAACCAAAAAATTAATTTTTGAGAAAGTAGCTCAACTTTCAACCAAAGAGATGAATTTTTAACCTGAAAAAATGAATTTTCAACGAAAAATGTAATACATAATTAATATTTTCAAACAAACGGAAGCATTTTTATTTAAAAGAAAAAATGATTTTCTAACAAAAAGCACGAATTTGTAACGAAATTCATAAATTTTCAACTAAATAGTTCAATTTTCTACCAAATTATTGAATTTTATACCAGATTGTTGAATTTTCATGACAAAAAGAAGAATTTTCAAGAAAACAAGTGTTTTTTCTGCCAAGATGTATGACGTTTTAATAAATTTGTTTAATTTTTCGACAAAAATATTCAATTTTGAACAAAGTAATAAAATTTTTGACCATAAAGATGAATTCTTACCAAAAATGTAATATTATACTTTTCATCCGAAGAGAATGAATTTTCAACAAAAAAGTTTGTTCAGAACCATTCAGTGTAATTTTCATCAAAGTAGTTAAATGTTTAGTAAAAAAATTAATTTTTAACCAAAAAGAAACGATTTTTCAACGAAAATAATGAATCTTCAACCAAAAAATTAATTTTTGAAAAAGTAGTTCAACTTTCAACCTAAGAGATGAATTTTTAACCTGAAAAAATGAATTTTCAACGAAAAATTTAATACATAATTGATTTTTTCAAACAAACAAATAAATTTAAAAAAATGGTTTTATATCAAAAATCACGAATTTGAAACGAAATTCATGAATTTTAGACTATATAGTTCAATTTTCTACCAAATTGTTGAATTTTTTACAAAACAGTGTAATTTTTAATCCAAAAGTGTCAATTTTAAACAAAAAAAGTTAATTTTCCTCCGAGACAGATTCATTTTGAACCAGACAGTTTATTTTTAACCAAAAAAGATTTTTCTACAGAAAGAGAAAGAGAAGAATTTTTAAACCAAGAAGATGAATGTTTCACAACATATTCAAATTTGCAATAAAAAAAATTGGTTAGAAATGTAAGATAAAAAATTTCAATAAAATAATTCAATTTTGAACCAAATAATAGAAATTTTAAACAAAAAAGATCGATTCTTAACTAAAAATGTAATATTTTAGACTTTTCACCAGAAAGAATGAATTTTCAACCAAAAATAGTCGGATTGCGATAAATAAATAGGAACTTACATAATTTATAGACTGAAGAATAACATTTTAAATAAACATTGAAGTTCATTTTTTATATTTGGAAAAAATTTTATGAAACTATTTTGACACTATTTTTTACAATATTCTGACACTTTTTACGCTATTTATTATCTCTAAAGTAAGTCCGTGGCCCGAAGCCGTCGCAGTACATTAGCATGTTGTTCAGTATTTGCCATTTTTTATTAAAAATTAAATTGTCTTTTATGATTATTGCTTGGTCAAATGAGTGCAATTCACATATAAACAATTTATTTTTTAATTTCTGAATGCAGCTGTATATTCATTGTTGATCTGAAAATGAATACTGAGAGCTTTGAGCCTCTGGAAAGCTAATCTATAAATGGCTACATCCGCTTTAAAAATGGTCCACCTCCAAATGCTACCAAGCTAAATAATTTCTTAAAAATTGTAATCAAATCTACAATTCAAAAGGTCAATGAGAAAAAATTACTTATCACAAAAATGATTGCGAATCAGTCAATTTTGGTTGATTTACAGACTTTACTCTTTCCACTACTCTCCTCATTTCCCCTTTTTTATAAAGAGTTCTTCTTTTTTCCCCTTTTGTCATCAAAGTTGAAAGTTCGTTACTTTTATTTGAAAAGTCTACTATTATATTTTTGGTTCATAATTCATCTTTTTTGTCTAAAAATTCTACTAGTTGGTAACTTTTTGGATGAAAATTCTTTTCTTTTTTGTTGAAAAATACTTTCTTAATGGGAAATTCAAATTTTTCAGTTTTGGCTGAAAATTGACAGTTTTTAGTTCAAAATTAAATTATTACATGTTTCTTCAAAAATTTATCTTTTTGGGTTGAAAATTCAACTAATTGGTTCAAAGTTGTACTTCCTTGTTAAAAATTCATTCTATTGATGGAAGATTTAATTATTTTATTGAAAACTCGTTTTTTAGGTTGAAAATTAATTTTTCAAACTGAAAATTGAACTATTCCATTTTTAGTTGAAAATCCAAGGGTCTCCTAAAAAATTATCTCTTTGGCTTCAAAATTTAAATATTTGGTTGAAAATGCAACTACATACTTTGTTGAAAATTGTACTGCTTTGTCAAAAATTCTTTTTCTGGCAGAAGATTCATCTCTTTGGTTTAAAATTGAACTTGTTTGTTGAAAATTAGTTTCTTTATTTGAAAATAAATTTTTTGAATTAAGAATTTAACTATTCCATTTTTAGTTAAAAATTCAATTGTCTTCTAAAAAATTTGTATTTTTGGTTTGAGAATTCAACTCTTTGATTGAAAGTTTTACTACTTCATTAAAAATTAATTTTACTAGTTCAAGATTCATCTCTTTGGTTTCAAATTAAACTATCTTCTTAAAAATTCGTTTTTTTGGATTGAAAATCAATTTTTTGATCTGCAAATTCAACTATTACATTTTTGGTTGAAATTAATCGTTTTTAGTTGAAAATTCAACTACTTATTTCACAATTAACTCATATTTTCTAGTAGAAAATTAATTAATGAGAAATCTTCCTTGGTTCAACATTCATCTTCATTGGTAGAAATTATATTTTTTGTTGGTTAAAAGTGCAACTGTTTGGTTAAAAACTAATCTGTCTTGGTTGAGGCTTCAACTATTTTGTTGAAAAGTCATCTTTTTGGTCGAAAAATTCTTTGCAGAAAATTCTTTTTTCTTCTTTCAAAATTCAATTGTTAAAAAAATTTATGTTTTTGTCGTTAAAATTCAACTATTTGGTTAAAAACGCTACTGTTTTTGGTTGAAATTGAATATTTTTTGCTTAAGAATTCATCTTTCTAAGTTTAAAATTGAAGGTTTTGGTTACAAATTAATGTATTTTTTAAAAATTCGCCCTTTTTTGTAGAAATTGAATCTTCTTGATTAAAAACGCATTTTATTTGTTGATAGTTGAACTACTTTGTTAAAAATTCATTTTATTAGTTGAAGAGTCATCTCTTTGGTTTAAAATTGAATTATATGTATTTTGGGTTCAAAATCTTTTTTGTCTTTGGTCGAAAATTCATATTTTCGAGTACAAAAGTCAACTTTTTTATAAAGAATTCGTCTTTCTGGCTTAAAAATTCTGCAAGTTTCTGAACATTTTTTTCTCTTGAATAAAAAATCTTCCTTGGTAAAAAATTCATATTCTTTTATAGCAATTTGATATTTTTTGGTTAAAAATGCAACTTTCTGGTTAAAAATTAATCTGTTTGCGTAACTATATTGTTGGAAAGTTAGCTTTTTTGATCAAAAATTCAACGGTTCTGTTGAAAATTTAATTATTTTATTGGAAATTCAACAATTTTATTAAAAATTCATCTTTTTTGGTCGAAAATTTAACTTTTTGGGTGAAAAATCGTCCTTTCTGATTGAAAATGCATCTTTTTTAGTAGGAAAGTTCTTGGTTGAAAATTCATCTTTCTGGTTTAAAAATTCAATTGTCTTCTCAAAAATTCTTTTTTTTTTGCTTTAAGGTTCAAATATTTGGTTAAAGATGTAACTGTTTTTGGTTGAAGTTTGATCTTTTTGTTTGAAAATTCGACCATTTTGTAGAAAATTCAAATATTTTGTTCAAAATTTTACTACTTTCTTGAAAATTTAATCATTTTGTTGAAAATTTAACTATTTTGTCAAAAAGTAATCTTTTTTGATAGGAAATTTAACTTATTGGTTGAAAATTCGTCATTTTGGATTAAAAATCCATCTTTTTTAGTAGAGAAGTTCTTAGTTGAAAATGCATAATTCTTGGTTGCAAATTCAACTGTATTCTAAAAAATCCGTCTTTTTCGCTTTTAAATTCAACCATTTGGTTTAAAAATAATTTTAAAAAGGTTTTTGGTTGAAGGTAAATTTTGTTTGTTTAAAATTCGACCATTTTGTTGGAAATTCAACTATTTGGTTAAAAATTCCACGATTTAGTTATTATAGAAGATTTAGTTATTTTGTTGAAGGTTCAACTGTCTTCTAAAAAATTCGTGTGTTTCTCTTTAAGATTCAACTATTTAGTAAAAGGGCAACTGTTTTTGATTGGATTTAATTTTTTTTTTTTTTAAATTTGACCATGTTGTTAGAAATTCAACTATTTTGTTAAAAATGCACCTTTTTTTTATCGAAAATTTAACTCTTTGGTTGAAAAATTGTCCTTTTGGATTAAAAATCCATCTTTTTTAATAGAAAGGTTCTTGGTTGAAAATTCAACTCTATTCTGAAAAATTTGTCTTTTTTGCTTTAAAATTCAACTATTCGGTTAAAAATGCAACTGTTTTTGGTTGAAATTGAATCTTTTTTGTTTGAAAATTCAACTATTTTATTGAAAATTTGTCTCTTTTGATAGAAAATTATTATTTTTTGCTTGAGCATTCAACTATTTTGATGAAAATGTAATATATTTCAATATAGTACCTATATATTAATTTTATTTAAAAGATTTTGTTTTCCTATTTTCTCAACAATCATCCTATTTCCACTTTTTTGTTGAAAATCAATTGATTCAACTGCAAATTTAACTATACCGTTTTTGTTTAAAAACAGATAGTTTTTGTTTAAAATAATATTTTTATTGAAAATTCATATTTTTGTGTGGAAAAGTCAACTGTTTTCTAGAGAATTTGCCTTTTTGTTCGAAAATTCATCTCTCTTGGTAAACATTTAATATTTGTTGGTTAAGAATGCAACTGTTTGGTTAACATTTAATCTGTTTCGGTTGAGGATTCAATTATTTTCTTGAAAATTTGTTCTTTTGATTGAATTTAACTGTTTTTTATTTAAATTTCAAATCTTTTCTTGTTTGAAATATCAACTATTATATTTTTTGTCAAGAATTAATATGTTTTTATTAAAAATTCTACCACTTGGTGTAAAGTTGAACTTTTTTGTTAAAAATTTATTTCTGTTGTTGAAGATTCATCATTTTAGTTGGAAATTTGATTCATATGTTGAAAATTTAACTATTTTGTGGAAAATTCGTCTTTTTGGCAGAAGATTCGTCCTTTTGGATTGAAAGTTCAACTGCATTCTAAATGTTCGTCTTTGGCTTAAAAATTAAAAAATATGGCTGAAAATGCAACTGTTTTTTGTTGAAGTTTAATCTTTTTTTTTTTAAATTCGACCATTTAGTTGAAAATTCATCTTTGTAGATTGAAAATTCAACTATTTATTTAAAATCGCAACTATTTTGTTGGAAATTCCAATATTTTGTTAAAAGTTATCTTTTTTGTTCGAAAATACAACTTCTTTGTTGAATATTCGCCTTTTTGTATTGAAAATTAATCTTTCTTGGTAGAAAAGTTCTGGGTTGAAAATTTAACTACTTGGTTAAAAATTCAACTATTTTTAAAAAAATTCGACTATTTTATTGAAAATTCGTCTCTTTTGCTAGAAAATTAATATTTTTTGCTTGAACGTTTCATATTGAAGTCAATGTAGTACCTATATGGGTAATTGTCAAATTGGAGGTAAACTTGAAGTCCCAGGAATATAACATTAACTTAGAAACTTTTACTGATTTTTTTTTAATTTAATAAATAGTTATTATCATCTTCTACAAAATGGTCATTTTTTTTATTTGCGTTCCTATTTACTTTAATTTAATAAAAGAACACCCCAAACGTCATTACCGTACGGCGCTCAAACCTCACTTTATAATGATAAACTGTTTTCCCCCCTTTTTTAGACAGTAACCTGAAAAACGCTTAACGTATCAAGTTTGTAAACTTTAGATGAACATAAATTTAATTTATCCAAATTTTTCAAGTAAAATAAATAATATTTTAAAAACCCTAAAATCAGGCCCTCGATTTTTGTCATTTTAGACGTCATTACCGTACGTCTTTTTTCTAGTAAAATATTGTAGTTACAATTGAGTAATAAATACAGAAATATTAAGCGTATCGTTCAATACAAGATTCTATAAAATTGAGCCTAAAATATTAACTCTTTTTTTATGAATCCGATATTAAAACTGAAAAGTGCATTGTGACAACAAACACATCATTATCGTACGTGAGTTAAAAACTAGTTTCAGATTGAAAAAAAATTATAAAAACCATTCCGTTACTTGCTCAGCGGTGTTTTCTTTCATAAGTAGGTGACTTTTTACGATTAAAATCTGTTATTTTTTAATAAATATTAAAAAAGGCTAAACTTCATCAATTTTCTCGCATCATTCCCGTACGGTACAATAGAGTGTACGATTGCTTATATGCGCGTGCGCGTGGATCAGGTGGGCCGGTTTGTTTTCTGTTTCCTAACCTCTAGTTATAAATATACAGATATCAAGAATTGAGCTAAATAAGTTAATTAGAAAGAAAGAGATGTGTTAAAAAATTATATATTACAGCACAGGTAGGTAGATTTGTTATTAATAATATACTGTATACTTTATGTAATTTTTATTCACAATTGTCACCAATTAATGGATTTTGTAGGTTTCAAATTTTATATGTATAGCCAGTCTCAATCGTCTGAATAAAAAGTAGAACTTCTCTTGAAATTAAAAAAACAATAATCTACAATAGTTAAATATTTCGTTTTTCCTAAATGGCATGCGTTACAGTATTCGCTTTTGAATTTTTTTAAAGCTCGTGCTCTCTTTCATTAAACTCCCAACCTCAAATTCACTTTCAGTATTTCATGTAAGAATTTTATTATTATTTTTTATTTTCAAAACTGCCCCTTTTGGATTTTAAATTTTTAGATGTGATATGGTCGATTTCCGTTATGAAATATTTAATTCCTAATAATAATGTAATTGCCACTGTAGGTGCTAAAATTTTCCTACAATTTGACAATCACCCTATATTAATTTTATTTGAAAGATTTTATTTTCATATTTTCCTGAAAAATCACACTGTTTTTATAGCCTTTTTGGCCACGTAATCTGGATTTAAATTTAGAATCTATCTCTTATTTTTACCGTGTACTAAAGCCTACAATTATCTATTTTATTAATGGTAATGAAACGGTTTATTAACTTCCGAGCACTATCTCTCCATTCAGCGTATAATTGACGGTCATAATAATGCAATATCGAAAAATTAAATGATTCTCACACATCGTTAATGCTCTTTCAGAGTGGAATTTATCATCTGTACTCACAATGAGCCATCAATGGCCATTATCAATTAATCAGTGATTCATTAATAATTAAATTGTATCCCGCCCGTCAACTTTGCATCTTGCATTTAATAAACAATAAGGGCGTGAATAATAAATCATTATGGCACGCTTAGAGATAGATTAATGCTGATGTATTTTGACATGCGGTGTCACGCTGATGCGGCTTAAGACACATGCACAATATTCTTTGGATGTGTACTTTGATTATCCTTAAGGTCACACGTGTACTCGATCAAAGTACTATACATAATAGCTAAACAGTTTGATGTCTATAACATTTTTACCGACAGACATATATCTATATTTATTACATAATGTGGGCGCAAAGTGTACAATCATTCCAGATTACCATACTAAAATCCCCGGTCAATCCCACCTTATTGGCAACGTTTTGCATGGAACATAAATTTCAACAGACGTCCTTCCATCGACATCGGGATTTGGAGGATAAAACAAGGATATTTCATTCGTGCAATAACTTTAAAATGCAGAATTTTTTTGTTACCAAGAAAATTAGTAATTTGAGAAATTAAATTCAGAATATATCAAAATATAATTTCTTTTTAATGTCCAAAATTCTAGTTTAGCTACACAATTCTTGGAAATTGTGATTTGAAATACGTATTTACAGAGATAAAGAAAATCTTTAAAAAGTAATTCCTACTTCATGAATTCCAACAAAAATAAATTTCCTCCAAACACGGTAAATTCAAATTTTAACTCATAAATAATGTTAATTTAAAGTTTTTTTGTCAACTTGGAATAATTTCTTGGTTCCAGTTGTTTTTGTGCATTTAGCTTCTTACAAAATCGTGTTCCTAATTTCAACTTATTTTTTTTCAAACTCGATTTTTTTCTATTTGAATTCTTATTAATTGGGAAGGATCTCTACTTTAATCTATTTTCAAAACAGAAAACTTTGAAATTTTTTATATTAATAGAAGATGAATTATTTTATTTAGCAATGTTTATTCTAAATAATATATATTAAAAAATTATCCTTTTCCAATTCAGAACAAATTGAAAATCAAAATTGCCTCCCTGCAAACTCAATGAAAATGTTAAAAATATAAAATGTCCCTCTGCCAATCCTACAAAAATTAAAAACTAAAATTTTCTCGTTTCAAACTGAATAGAAATGTTTTAAAAAATGACATTTTCCCGCCTTGAAATCAATAAAAATGTGAAAAACAAAAAAGTTCCTCTTCCGATTCAGATAAAAATTTAATACCAAAATTTCTTCCCTTACTTTTAAAATTAGAGTTGTGAAATTTCTTCTAAATTACTTCAATTCAATGGATTGAAAAAAATGTGCAATCAAGACATTTTATTAAATTGTTATCAATTCCCTTGAATTTTTCTCAATTTATTTCAAACTTACTGAACTTAATCAATTTTTTCATATTTTTAAATTGTTTTCAATTCACTTGAATTTCTTTTAATTCATCTTGAATTTTTATGTTAATAAATAAAGGTTAATAAATAATAACGTAATTATTTCGTCCCCGAGAGATTCTGCGATTTTAAATGTGGAAACTGCCTGATTTGAACTGTATTCGGGTTTTTAGATTTTTTTTATTTCGAAATATTGAACATAAAAATCTACTTTTTTCAAAAAGGGCCCGGTAGATTTTTTTTGCCGGCAACAGAAATTGGCATGCAGAAATAATCATCTATTTTTTTATGTTAATATACTTTTTATTACATAATACAAAATATGCGAGGATCTAAACGTAATATGCTCATGAATGCGGAAGGGACTGAATAATAAAATTTAAGTAGGGCTTTGCATCTCTCCCTCTTATCGAGGACATCCTGTATTTAAATATCATTAAAAGGGGCTCAATGTCGAGTTTTTATGTCATCGAACGGGTCATAAGTCAACCCTTGGAAAATAAAAAATAAATGAAATTTTCTCGAAAACGGCTTGACCGATCTTGTGGTTAAAATATATGTTATAGTGGGTACTGAAGAGGTTCTGCAAGAAATTCAATAACCAATTCTGTTTATTTTAAGAGGATACAAAAATTATTAAAATTTTTAAATAATTTTTTTTATAGAAAGTACTTATGGTACACCAACCATTTATCCCCTATATCATGCCCACATCCAAGGTTGCAATATATATTTTTGCGGAGATGATCAGAGCATTAGTTCATAGTTTATAAAAATAAAAACTACTTGTTGGCCCCTCAGATGTATGCAATTCCTCAAAAATGAGGCCCCAACTTTATTTTTAGTTTATGACGCAATAAGTTACACGCAATAGTGTAATACAAACCAAATGCAACATAATTATTCCATTAAAAACACATTTTCTCGTGAATTATCCAGTCAATTACCTTTGTTTTATTTACGTTAATTTTAAGGCCCATGTTCTTCATGCTTATATTAAGTTTATTCAACATTCTTTGTCTTTTGTATATTACCCGCAACACAAATTCACTACTGTTTTTCCTTTGAATCTTATTCCCTGTGAATTTTCAAGGAGAAATCCAAGCGTGCTTTGGAGAAAAATAGCTTAGATTGAAATTGTTTATTTAACAAAAGGTTTATGAATGTTGTGTTGCATCTTCAATTTTAGGCAAAAGCTGTCATTTTGAGCAAATCCTAATGATCAAGAGCTGATTTGGTAATTGTTTACTTTGATGAATTTTTCGAATTTTGAAGTAAATAGTTTAAAACCTCTTGCAGCACATTATTTATAATCTTTTTACAAAAACATTTGTATTTTTCTGAAAGAAAAAATAATAGATGATAGACAATAATATGTAATAAAATAGAATGAAATAATAAAAATAAATAAAATAAAATATAATAAATATCTGATAAAATAAAAATAAAAACTAATAAAAAATAAATAAGATAATAAAAGATAATAATAGTAAATATTAGTTGATTTGAATTATCTTGATGACTTTCATTAACTGTTGAATTATTTTGATATTTAACAACTGGTTAATTTGAAATATTAAAAAGGTAACAATTAAAAATTGCTACAATTAACATTATAATTATCATTTTTTTTCTAATTGAACTTGAACATGTAATTTTCCAACACTTTTGAGGCTATATTCGTAGTCAGCACATCACAATACGTTAGTATACTTGGTTTTAACAGAACGCGATGTGAAAATTGGTTAGGATCGTGATTTTTACAGAGTTTTAATTTTTTGTATTTTTTAAATTTTTTTGGGGGAAAATATGAAACTTTTAGAGTCTCTTTCGAATAATATTTTGCTTTTGAACTTTCGTAACTTTTGGAATGGCAAAGAATCTTTCAAGGAATAAAATCAGGTCTTAAAAATAATAGATAATAATAATAAGATCTTAATAAAAAAAGCATCTTTCACCTAAAATTGAAACTATAACGTAGAACCACATATAAAGTTTGTTAAATAAACAATTTCAAACCAAACCATTTTTGTTCTAATGTACGCATTGTTTTAAATTGAAGTGTTAAATATTGCAGTATTTTAAAACGTTCAAAATGAGAATTGTTTAATTCTTAAACTTTCAAAATTGATAAGTTTTTCATTCGTAGTCTGAATCTAAAGTTTTTGATGTTGAACAGTTTATAATTGAAAGCGATCCAAACTTCAACTTGAACGATGTTGAAAATTGCAGAATGGTAAATAAAAAAATTTTTATTTTAAGAGAATAAAATTAACAGGAAAATTTGTATGATTTTATATCAAATATTTTAAAATTTTGGAAAGTTGAAATTACTGCGTAGTGAAATCTTAATTAAAAACGGTGTAGACAAAATTATGCTTGTAATTTTTTTCTTCATTTTATTTGGTGTATGTTTCCAAGGTGGGAACTTGAAATAGTGTGCACCTTTAAATTTTCTGTCGCGAATTCGGCAGTCTATAGAATTTCAGTAGTAACAGACTTGGTCCAACAGACAGACTTTTACTACTGAAACTTGTATCACTTTTTTCAATTCCCGCACATGTCTTTTTTACATAAAATATCAGAAGAGATATCATTGTCATAAACAATGAACTTGAAATATAAAAACTAATTAATTTTATTCTAAATGCAGGGGAAAAAATTATATACAATGTAATTTTTAATTTAAATCAACATTCTACACTTCGAAATTGAGCTCTTTTAAACACAAAGGTTGTTGGAAAGTGATAAATCTGGACATATAAAAAATATAAAGCAATGAAAGGAATGACGATGCTGTCCATCAAATAAAGCCAGGTGAGCTGCTCTGCTAGGCTTGCAGCTGTTCATTTTATCGGGGATCACAGTCTTTCTCATATTCCTCTGCGCTTACTCTTTTTTTAATTCCCCCTTTTTCTCCTATTCTCGAAAAACTTCCCCTTTATACACTTTTCTCTTTAAATCAAATTTTGTTTTTAAACCTTACCATAAAAAATTCACAATGTTTATTTTACCGATTTCAAACTAAATTATTTAGGATTTAAACAAAACTTTAAAGTTGAAATATATTTTCGCTGAACCTATAGAAAATACATTTTTTTTTTAATTGATTGATTGTGAGAACAATTCTAAACGTATCACAATTGTTTATTTAACGTTTGTTTTTTTGTCAGACTTTTTTATATCGCCGTGGATGGATTTCCAACGACCTAAGTTTATTTAATGAAGAAAAATCTGTATTGGCAGAAATCATTTAAAAACATTTAAAATTATCTAAAAATATAAAATTTCCCAAAAAAATATTGTTTCTTCTTTTCTATATGTAAAAATAAATGTTAAAGCTTTCCCCTATTTTTCTACAAGACTATACAAGAATCTTAACTACTATCGTTCGTCGCAACCCAGTTGGGCTGGGGTCGTTTGTTAACACAATTCCTGTTAATTTTTCTTAACATTACAATTATTATCGAGTCGAGGGCATAAAAGTAAATAATAAATGACATAAGGCTTTTAAAAATTTGATTTAAAACAAATGTTTCCTTCAAGAATCATAAATTTCTCGCAGTACTTAGTTACTTAATTATTTCTAAAGTGCAGATATCTCGCTATTATTACGAAAGAGCTTATTTACCAACTCATTCAATATATCATCTAAACTCACCTACGCCTAAAATTATTGCTGAAACGCCTAATTAACTTATCAGCGATCGCTAATTAGGTCATCGAGTTAGTAATTTAATAACAATTTGTCCAGCGTTACGCCAATCCTCGCTTATTTTGCACCCCGGCGAAAGTTTTCCTCATGAATCACTCAGCGTCTAACTTGCTTTACCTTATCCGCCACTCACCTTGACTTCAAATCGAGTCCTGGTGCGAATGCTATGAAAATTTCTATCTGTCTCAATCCCGGTTTGAAGCCAGAGAGAGTTTGTATGAATCGTTTCTACGATTCTTGAAGGTTTCCTCTAGTGGAGATACGGTTATTATCGCATTGTGAGCACTCGACATTCGCAATAATTCATTTTCTACCCCGCAGACTAAGTTTCGATCAGTAGATAAGGGGCCGTCCATAAACTATAAGTTGCGGTAATGAATAAAGAATAATTCAAAATATTAAAATATCTGACTTCACAGCCCAAAATGCTCTCAAAACAGGGAAAATAGACCCAAAAATACGAATTTGCATCAAAACAAAGTTACTTTTTAACCAAACAGTTGCGTTAACAATTTTTAACCATGAAAGATGCCTTTTGTACCATAAAAGATGAATTTTCCATCCAAAAGGACAAATTTTTAATAAAACAATTGATTTTTCAACCAAAAAAGATGAATTTATCAAAATGGCTGAATCTTTAACCAAGTAGTTGCATGTTCAGCCTCCAAAGATGGATTTTCAACTAAATGGTCGAATTTTCAAACAAAAAATATTAAATTCAACCAAAAACAGTAGCTGCATTTTAACCTACAAAGATGAATTTTCAACCAAGAAGATTAATTTTCTACAAAAAGACGAATTTTCAATAAAATACATGAATTTTTAACCAAATAGTTGGATTTCCAACTAAAAAAGATAACCAAAAATGGAATAGGTCAAATTTAAGTTGAAAAATTATTTTTTATAAAAAAAATAGAATTTTTCACTAGTTGAATTCAACGAAAAAAATTAAATTGAGCAAAATAGTCGAATCATCAACCAAATACATGCATTTTTTACAAATAAGATTAATTTTATATCCAAAAAGACGAATTTTCAACTTACAAAAGATACATTTTCAACAAAAAGTGGAATATTTAAATTTTCAGATAAAAAATTATTTTTTAAGAAACAAACAAAAATAATTTTCAATGTAATTGTTGAATTTTCAAACCAAAATGACGAACTGTCTACAAAACAGTTGAATTTACAATGAAAAATAGGAATAATTAATTTCTGATGTTAGATTTTGCCGATTACTGGTCAAATCATTTTCTGGTGAAACAAGAAAAATCTGCCTCGGCCCGGATATGAACCCAGAACGCCACTATTCAAGAGTGGAGCGTTAACCAATTACACCAACGGGGCCATCGCAGATTTTTGGTCGTTTCTCCAGAAAATTATTTGATCAATAATCGGCAAAATCTAACATAAGAAATTAATTAATTAATTACCCTGGTCGATGAAATAACATCGATACTCAAAAATATGAATTTTAAACAAAACAGTTACTTTTTAACGATATAGGTTAATGTTCTACCGAGTTGTTGAATTTTCAAGCCAAAAAGTCGAATTTTCTACAAAGCAGTTGAAATCTTAACCCGAAAATATAAATTAGCAACAAAAAAGATAAATTCTCAACGAAATAAGTAATAGTTCATATTTGAGAAAAAATTTGAAATGAAAAACAGTTGAATTCAGTTAAAAAATACAATTTTTCAACAAAATATTTGAATCCTCAATCAAAACGGACTAATTTTCAACCAAAGATTAGCATTTGTAACTCAAAAGGATGAATTTTTATGTATGAAGATAAATTTCATACAAAAAAAGACGAATTTTCAACAACATTTTTTCAACTGGAAAAGATAAGTTTTTAACCAAAAATGAAATAGTTACATTTTCAGTTTGAAGAAATTAATTTTCAACCAAAAGTGAAACGAATTTTCAACAAAATAGTAAAACGAATTTTCAACAAAATAGTAAAATTTTCAACCAAACTTCAAGGTTCTACCAAGTAATTGAATTTTTGACCAAAAAAGATGACTTGTTAACAAAATAGTTTCATTTTCAATAAAAGAAATAAATTTTTCGCCAATTGGGAGAATTTTGATCCAAACGAGATAAATTCCGAACCAAAAATATAATAGTTCACTTTCCAACCAAAAAAAAATCAAGTATGCCCGAAAATAATTGGATTTTCTTATTGTTTGCTATTAATTCAGTTCGCATTTAAGGAAAATTCGCAAACTTTGTTAACATTTTTCATCAGGAAATATACTAAACGTTATCTAAGTTCGTAACGTTCCTTCCACTGAACCCCCCCCCCCATCACTTCGCTGTTATCAACCTTAGCTTTTTGCTCCCACCCCCCTCGAATCGGTAATGTAGTTTATGAACGGACCCTGAGAAAACTTGTTTGCTCTGGTAATTTTGTAATCTCCATCAGCCAACGACACTATGGAATAACTTTATGCATTCATTTCTAGCCTCCTTATCATAATTTGCGACCTACCTCCTATTGGTTAAATATGCCCGTAAATACGCTTATTATTGATTAAGATTTTATCCCAGGCTTGATGCGCATAGGCTTACACCAACTTACATTTCGTATTCGACAGTTATGCGTAGTCACAGCTGTTGGTCGACTTTATTTACGGATTTTCACGATTGTTTTTGTTTTGCCGGACTCCGCTTATCGGTTGTTGGTACGGAAGCACTTGCAACGGTAAAACCTCGCATAAATGCCTAATGTAATCTGCTTTCAATAACCCTGAGGCTTAAGCTCCACTCATAATCAGCATCATACCAAGAAACTGTTTGTTGCATTAAATATAATATAAAGGCGGATTTGACACTCTAATTTACAATTTACTTGAGAAGAATACCTAAATGGTGTAAAGTCTTATTTTTTGATTGATTGAAAGTGTTCCTGGAAAAAGTATGGAGTTTTTAAACATGTTCTGGTGAATCTGGAACTGATACATGTAATACTCCCAACTGTTATTGTCTATAAAAAATAGTACACAATTATTAATCAGCAGGCCCTAATTACGACAAGGGTGATGAAACCAAAGAACGAAGGTACATGACGATTATTTGATGCTTTGCTCAAATTCGCTGCTTGACATGTGTTAATGAAGTAAAACTACAGCATTAGATCAGATGATTTGCATCTTAAGGAACTCATCGAATTCAAGTTTATCAATCCTAATGTGTTAGAAATGCTCAAGCTTTTCAAGCTTTTTACAGATAGTCCGACCAATGACGCTCAAATATGAGGACAACATTTTAAAAAGGATAAAAAGGAATTAATTATTATTTAAAGATTAAGCTTTTGATTTTCTTAAATATAATAAATCGGACAATATTATGAACGTAACAATAATTATCGGGTCAATCCATAAGTTCGTGCGTAGGTCTTTCTTTTTCAGTCTTTTCGCAAGCAAGGCATCCATATGTTGTTGAAACGATGGAAATTAGATATAGAAAACGATGGCAAACATATAATTGAGTGTTGAAAAATACGCACGAACTTATGGACTGACCTGATATATTATTTATTTCATTTAGTTATAAAAATAACTTTTATTTTTCAAACTGCACCATGGACAGTCCAACCAATGACATTTTGACGGTCTGTACGTAATTTTAATGAAAAACTTTAATGTTACGAATAACAGTGATCAGTGGTAATTATTAATAGGCATAGAATCACCAAAAAATGTTTTTTTTTTTTTTTTTTTTTTTTGTTGATTAAGATCATTAAAAAGACTGTTGCTCTTTTCCTGGTGTTGTAACTCTTTCGTTTCAACCTGAATGTGATTATGATTTTAATTGTATCGTGGAAGCTGACGCCTGACGTTGACCTTATCGATGATTGTTATCCGCTCGCCATTCATAATTTTCCTCTACAATGGACCGAGTCTCAGTCGGTCCATTGACTTTCGATTCGAGGAGCTCGAAGTGCGATTTATCCGAGAGGTTCGAGAGAGTAATAAACTTGCACGAAGCGGGAGAAACATTGAGGAAACTCTATAGACTATCAGGTTCACATGCGTGTAAATATCGGCTCTAACTGATAACGGTTTCGTATCAGTCGAGTCAACAAGACCATACTCTAATGTTTTCGGTATCGCATCGGTTTACTTTCTACAGACCTGAGGGAAATCACCAAGTCGATAGTATTTCAAGTATTTTGCAGAGCTTTCACTGACCACGAAAAAGGTTACCTCGCGTGAGAACGTGCTAGAGCTTAGGAGCTGAAAAACAATCCGGAAAACGACCTGAGTAATGATTACGCGTATGCGAACATGCACGACGAGATTATTGCATGAATCGAGAACGGATAAAGAGATCCTCGACTACTTGATACGATTCGAAGAAATTACAGTTATATCGAAGAAACTACCATAAACGATAACGCCACTCAAGTATTTTAAGTCTTCAATTTATTATGTCTTTGTCTGCCTACGAGAAAGCTTTTCCTCACACTCGAACAACCGGGAAATTACAAAAAAAAAATTCTGGCTAAGAAGAAACCAGGAAGTGACAGTACATTTACTTGTGCAAAGTGCTTCAATACATCAGGATATGTGAGAATAATATTGGTGTATGTACACTTTCAAACACATCGACGTGTCCAAATAACAAGGCTCCATCTCGGAGAAACCAAATGAAAAGGTGTTAACTCGAGTAGACCAAATGAAAAGGTGCTACAGTGTTGAGGGCGCTGATTTTCATAATACAATACATAAGATTTTGAAGCTTCAAGACTTCGCCACGCGAGTTAGCAACTTTTCATTTTGTCTCCACGAGTTAGTACCTTTTTCATTTGGTCTCTCCGAGATAGAGCCTTGTCATTTGGACACGTCGACATCTATTTTTCATATCGACTTAATGGATGCGCCTGCACACTTTAGATATATGTATACAACTTTACACATCGGCAAAATTTGGTGAAAACGTTTTTTAAAAGAATTAGTCAAAGTAAGGGCCATACGCCTACAAAAAAGGGTTTTGTTTAGTTAATTAAGTCGTTCAAATATCCCCCCCCCCAACCCAATTTCACCCCCCGTCTCCCCTATCCTCCTCTTACCCCCTCACTTTTCCTATTATCTCCCCCTAGGGTACGGTGTAAAGTTGGTTAGTGTACCGGGCAAAGTTAGCTAGGATACGGGGTAAAGTCGGGTGGCGTACGGATTAGTCATCTAATGCCTCACTTCCCCTCCCTTGAAAACAAGTACGACGGTTGGACACTGGACCGAAACTATAAGAGTTTCTGCCCGGGGCTACGATATCCTTACAAGGCTAAATAATTTTTTCGGACGGTTGTTACAAAAAATAGCGTACTGGAAAAGTTCCACTTAATTTTTTTTTTCTTTTTTGAAAATTGCAAGCAATAATAATAATAATAACAATAATAATAATAACGCTAATAATAAAAAATGTCCGTCAACACTGTTCCTCATAACATTCTACAAAGATTGGTAGCTCGAAAAAAGTATCCAGAGGTGAAACCTTCATCTCCAACTGTCCCGTCTGCCGCGTAAGGTCATCCGCGGCTAGAGACCTGACTCCAAGGAATAGTATTGCACGACGTTATCTCGCGTAAATTTCCCGCGCTTACCATCTAGGACAGAAGGAGCAGAAGAGGATGACGTACACGTTCCAGTTGCGTCGGGATAGGTTGTTTTAAGGAACCATGATCGTAGCTTCCGGAGCCTACAACTTGCCTTAAAAATGTACAAGAATTAAGTGGGACTTTATCGCTACCTTCGTCCTAAAAAAGTTCTGGTCAAAACAAGCAATTTAAGTGAGACTTCTCCGGTACTTTTGTCCTAAAAATGTACCGGTGAAACGGGACATGTTTCAAACTTGTTTGATAGTTTAGTCTTATTTCAGTAGTCCTTTTTGGGACATAAATATCACGAGCGCTTGTAAAAATGTGGTAGTACTATTCTCCCAAAAATGATTTAGGTCTTGTAATCATTTAAAAAGCGTTTCATGGGACTTTTCCGGTACTTTGTCCTGAAAAAGATCCGCTAAAAAAAAGTGAGACTTTTCCGGTATTCTTTGAGGAAAGTTGGTACTTGAGTACTGATTTTTTTCACACCCAGTACAACATGGAACTTATTTTTAAATTTATCAATTTTGAATGTTTAATTTTTAGAAAATTCTATAAGTTTCAAATTGAGAGTTGTTTCACATTAGATTCACTTGAAAATTATTTTTTGGATTTTAGTTTTTGAAATATTTACTCTTGAAGGTTTAAATTTGAAAATTTTAATAGCCCAGAAAATAACTGAAAGCCTCGAAAACCCCGGAATTTGTATTAAACGTATGATAGAATCCATTTAGTCGTGATTGTATTCTGATAAACGCTGGTTCCGGACATAAAATTTTGTGTAGGATGGAATAACATATAGTAATCGTGGCCTTCACCCTCTAAAGATGAAAGTGAATTCCAGGCACGATAAAAGTGTGAAAATGTAGATTGTAAATGGGTTGTATCATAAATAAAGGTATCGTGATCAGGATGGCAGTTATACATTGGGTAATGTGTTATTGTTGAATGGAAGGCGCGTAACAGCCGATCTAACTGGCTAGCAAAACTCGGTACAAACTCAAGTATACGTTGGCGTATCGATCGTTCCTACTGTATCTAGCGCAGCAATTCATCCGGCTAAACCGGTAGTCACGAGAAGTCATCTCCTTCGTTTCCGATGCTATCACAGCAGCAGCGCCTTGTCGAGTACGTTGACAATGATAGTACCTAATGTAATCCTTTACTTCGTAATACTGCCATTTGCCGTTCCCGAGTACATTCTTCAATCTTTACAGCCCCGATCATAGTTTTCATGATAAGATCCCCCGATCACGAGCGTCTGTCTGTCAATGTCAACAGCTATACTAGGATAATCGGTACAGTGGATTGCCATCTCGTAATGATTGGCCACCTTATTTAAATATGCTTATATATGAAAAAATACCCAGAAATAAATCTTCTAATAAAAAGTGCAGGATGAAGCGCAAACTATTTCGCAGCTTATTTGAAAAACTAAAGTCGGGGATATAAGTCGAGGCCTCTCAATTCTTTTGATAGCAACTCATTTGAAAAAGATCTCTGAATTGTTTAATAAAAAGCATCTGAAATCTTAAAGTCTCCCGAATTCAGCGATATGTTCACTTTCATCCTAAAAAAATGTGTCATTGGTTGGAGGGCAAAACGTCCCAAAAACAGGGTTTTTCGGTCACCTTTTTCAAGCGTCGACTTTCACCTGGTCCCAGTGTAATAGTGCGTTGAAATGCCAGAGTAAGTAAAGCTGGAGATGCTGAATGAGTAGGCAATTTAAACGAAAAGGTGTTGAAGTTAGGTGTGTTCGCTTGTTGAAAATTATTATTTTTTTAGTTGTTACGATAGATTTAATTAAATCTTTTGTATTTGAATTAACTTAAGTGGTTAAATATACATGATAGTAGTATTCTAACTTTAAAATTATGTTCGTATATTGATAAATGGATGGCCAATCACTGCCATCGTGAATAAAAAGGAAGCATAATGATTGGCCACAGTATCTGGAAAGCAAATAACTAATATCATTGCAAAAGTTCAGTGAAATTTGTTTAAACTTTTTATAGACTCTGTATAAAATTGTTTGTCACTTTATCCTACAAAAAAATTGAAACAGTTGAAATGTGAAGCAAAAGAGACAAATTTTCAACAAAATAGTAGAACTTTTAATCAAATAGTTAAATTTTCAAGCCAGAAAGAGTAACCAAAACAATAACCAAAAGAATAACCAGTTGAATTTAACCAGAAATGACGAATTTTTAACAAAATAGTTGAATCCTCAAGCAAATAGATGAATTTTCAACAAAGAAGAATAATTTTCTACCCAAAAAGGCAAATTTTCAACAAAATAGATGAATTTTCTACCAAACAGTTGAATTTTAAACTTATGAAGTAAATTTTCCACTATAAACGGAGTATTCCAATTTTCAGATAAAAAATTTATTTTTTCACACGAAAAAAAAGAATTTTAAACAAAATAGTTGAATTTTCAACAAAAATAATGATTCGTAAAAAAAAAAAATTTGTTACAAAGTAGTTCAACTTTAAACCTAGTAGTTTAGTTTTCAACCTAAAAAAGAGTAATTCTCAACGAAACATATCATAGCTGATATTTCAACTAAAAACGATATGAATTTTAAATAAGATGGAGTTGATATAAATCAAATAATACCAATTTTTAACAAAATAGTTGAATTCCTAACCAAAACAGATCAATTTCCAATTAAGCAGTTGCACATTTATCAAAAAGGATGAAATTTCAACCAAGAAGATTAATTTTCTATAAAAAAAGACGATTTTTGAACTAGAAAAGATCAATTTTCAATAAAATATTTAAGTTTTCAATCAGGAAAGATGACTTTTTAACAACGCAGTTGCATTTTTTTATTCTTTGAAAAGGGGGGAAAGAAGAGAATAGTAGAAAGAGTGTGAAGTCTGAAACATGAAAGTGATTGTCAAACTTATTAAGTTATTATTGAACTGTAACGTTGCAGAGTCATCTTTCGCAAAATTTGCAAACTTTGTTAAAATTTAGCATCAGGATATGTACAATACGTTTTCGAAGTTCGTATCGATACTTCCACTGATCCCCTCACCCCTTCTCTTCCTGATACCAACCGTAGTTTTTTGCTCGATCCCCTCCGACCCTCGAATTGGTAACTGTGTGCAATACCCAGGGTATCAAAACGTTGCAAACTCTTAACAACTACATTATGCAACGAATGAAAACTACCCATTGTGCAACGTCTTGATGCGATTTTCTAGCTCAACTTGATACGTACGTGGGAATTTTCTGTGGACAGCTTCGAAGTTTATTTAGTAAATTCCGAGCAAATGCAAGTCAATATTTTAAAATTCAATAAACTCGAGACTCTTGCGCTATTACTTTCAGCGCCGCCTATAGGAAATTTCCGGTCCGAATGGTGTCTTCCAAATTCTATCTGAGAAATATATAATTAAAAACTAAAGGTTAACAACCACCGCAGGGTCCCACTGGGAGCAACTGTCATCTAAAAAATGACATCGGCTCCCAGTAGGACCGCGGTAAATCCCATTCATGGGCACGTCTCACAACCGTGAGATGGGTGGTCACATGAAACATGTAAAAAGTATCGTTAAATATGTATTATTATTCTTATTTCAGCATCGTGATATTTGACCAATACTGTTTGGTCCAATTATAATGGAATATGATGGGCCAATGGTCGCCAAACAGTGTCAACTTCAATTAGCGATATTTGTAGTTATCATTTGCCAATGTTGACCAAACCCTAGGTGGCACGGTTGGGCCGACTTTGGGTCTCATTTCCAGTTCTTCGTCCGTTTTCAGAGCCAGAGTAAATTATAGATACTTTTTTAGAAACACATAGTTCCTATTTTTATGATAACTATTATCTTTAATTGAATTAATAGTATAAAGCTTAATTAAAGCCTCGGCAGAGATAACTTTGGATCGACAAAAATATTTTCTTCTGTAATACATTTTGAAACTTGGAGCTTTTGTTCATATACTTTGTTACCTAAAATAGTCTTCCCAATGAGGAATATAGGTATTTTATTATAGAACGAAAAATCCTTAGACAGAAATATCTAATTCTTAAAGTTGGATCCAGATCCCTCAAAAAGTCGCTGGAAGGCTACATATTTCGTCAGTCATATGTTTTTGTACATAATTATCTAATTTTATAAATAAAACTTCAAAAAATATTTTATGTCATATACTTTTTGTTAAAAATTTAATTTCTTCACTGAGGATCATTGTATTTGAATTAGCAGAATTGACCTTGACCTTCCTTGACATTCGAATTGACTGGTGTCTGTTGAATTCATACACAAACCAAAAGCGTCGCAAAATTGTAATGATTCTTCATGTTCTTATTAGTCTTTTTCTCCTATAAATTATTATACGTTTTTATTTCCATTGTTAGAAATCTGTTCTTGGGTAAGCAATACATCTTTCTTAGAAATTTCAGTTGATAAAAATATATAAAAAATCCGTTATAGGGTTTTGAATATTGTGATTTTATGGAAATTGAAAATGTGGTTAAATTCTTACATATCATTTTTAAAACGTGAAAGTATAATTAAATTTATTTACATTCTTAAGCAAATAATTGCCTGAATGAAAAAGTAGTGTCATTTTACATGTTGAACTCCATAGGTGAGAAAAGTGAAATCCGTAGTCCTCTTAATTCATTCTTTTCAAAACGGTTTTCAAGCGGTTATCTTTGCCGATGCTGTAATACTGGCACCTGATAGGGATGTTCGATCTCGATTCGATTCTGCCAAGATCGACGGAAAGGGTCCGATTAATTCGATCTTTTGAATCGACACTTACCTTTTCGATCTTTTTATGAATCGACAGCTTACCCTGAAGATCGAAGTGTCGATTCTTTACTTTTTGCTATGAATTTCCGCAAGCCAATCCTATTGTAGAAATATGATTTTGATTGGTCTTTGCCATTGGAGAATTTCTTCTCGACCAATTATATTATTCATTTTTGGCAGCGGGGAACCGGAAAGTCGGAATCGAAAACGTGCCAGAACACTGGAAAGAGTGCAAAGTGCCCGAAAGATCTAGCTAGAACTAGAAATTAGAATGCGTGACACGTGTGTGACGCCGTGACACTGAGTGCAATGAAAACGTCTCTGAGACCCTGCAAAAGTGAAAATTGAAATATACGATTATTACAGCTAAAACTGCGAACATTTTGAAACATTATAAGGAGGTACGTATTCAATTTTAAATTGGGTTTCTTATAGTTTTGCTTCTAACGGTCATCGGTTTGGTTTTTTGACATGCTAACATTATTTTTTTCATGCATGCATCACTGTTCCTCTCCTAGAACCGAAGTTTTTCATGTTCCTAATATGATGTTTATGATGGTTTTTGGTTGTTGCTCGTAAAAAATATCAAAAGTAGGTATAAATTAACTATTCTTATACCTTTTTCTTCTAAATTATTATAATTTTATACACCTAACCTAAAATATAATAAAAATCATATAATTTTGCACTGGGACAGCTCTATCTTTCATTTGACTTTCCAAGCAGTTTTTTTGTAGTTGTAAAAATTGTATTTTGCATGAAGTTTGCCGAAATTTGCATTATTATAATATCACATTATTTTCCAGTGGCACCTAAACCAAAGAAGCAAAGCAGTGTGTGGTCTTTCTTCATAAGAAATGAGAGTGGTGGTTTATGCAAAATTTGCACCAGGCAAGTCTTAACAGGCGGATCTCATGGCAATACTGCAAACTTGAAAAACCATTTAAAAAGGAACCATTCAGATAATACGCACGTCTTGAAAATATTTAAAGAAAATAGCAGTATGGTACAAAGGATTCAGTTGGTAAGCAAATTTCTTTAATTATATATATGTACGTTGCATTTTAATTTCTCAGACAAAAATGTATAATCAAAAACAAACACAAAAATACTGAAAAATTAATTATAAATTTGAAACCTCTGTTAACATTATTCCTAATTCATTAACGCTATATTTACAATTTCAACAATTTGACTTTAAATATATAATATCTTTGTTTTAAATATTTAAAATTCTAACACATTAATAATAATATTAAAAAATTTGTGGCCTGATAAAGGATAAATATCTTTAGATTAGCTATACATTTTTTCCGTGTTGTTTAATAAATATTTAATTCTCTGAATTCTTTTAGAATTCCAAATATAACGGTCAAAATTCGAGTGCGATGCCATCGACTTCAGAAATGAGATCGGAACTATTTCGATCACCTATGTCAGAATCCAGATCCAACGACCCATAGGGGTGGTCTAAAGAATAAAAACTTTCTCAATACTCAGGATAGATAAAATTTGACTCTTTTTGTATTTTCAGTTTCGACTTTCATTTAAATTTGATTCAAATAAAGTTTAATCTTAATCGTTCATAATGTTTGAAAATTTTTTTTAATTATTTGAAAATTTTATGAAAATTTTCAAAATGAAAGCGTTCAAATTATTATTTGATATAGTTTTTAACATTGTTTTTACTATTTTTTATATTATGATAAAAAGAATTTGAAATCTTCGTGAAATGTTTTTAAATCTATAAAATGTTTGTTTTATCTTTTGAAGTGTTTGCAGTCTTTAAAATTTTTGAAATCTTTCAAATCATCTAAAATATTTGTAAAATCTCTTGGAATAATTTAAAATGTTTTAAATATTTGTAAAATATTTGAAATTTTTGTAAAAAATTTTAAAATATTTGAAATCTTTGGGAAATTTTTGCGAGATCTCATGACATATTTGAAATCTTTACATGTTGCCATTTTCCCCCCTGTTTATTTCCAACGTGTTATATGGTATGAATTACGGACCAGTCCTAAATCTGGGCCAAACTAGACTGTCAAGACTAGACGTTCTAGGCGACACGTGATCTAGGACAGATCTGGAATCAGACTGACAGAAGATTTTTCCACTACGGGCCAAACGTTTCAATTGTTAATAAATTTAATTTTAAATCTTTGGACCCTAAAGACAAAAACTTCCCAGCAACATCTTACAATTTCATTCTCGAGGGTCAATATAATTCCCAACCGATCATTAAATTTTAATTCTGGGCTTAAAAGAGGATGTTGAGTTAAAATGTTGCTGATCTTAATCTCTTACATTTAAAATATATGTAAATATTTAATTGGAAAATTAATGTGCAAATAAGCACTTTCATTTATATTTTCCATTGTATTCTTTTCAGCAGGAGGATAAAAAGCTGGGAGGATAACGAACGCAATCCTCTTTATGATTGCGAAAGACAATATGCCGTTTAACACTGTAGAGAAAGAAGGTTTCAAGTTTCTTATGAAAAATACATATCCACTGTATAAAATTCCGGGTAGAAAATATATCACATAGTACATGGCAGAGAAGTATTGACTTTTGTCTGCAATGACAAAAGTTAAGTTATCTGCAGTCGATTATTTTTCACTCACCGCTGATTGTTGGACCGACACACATAACGCTAGAAGCTATGAGTGCTTTATAACCATCTTTGTCGCTCTTACGGTATTGGCCGCGACCCTGCCCTGCCGAACGCTCCAAGGGAGATAAAGTCAATTGTCCGAAACGAGAAGTGCCAAATTTTCTGGAACTACGATTTTCGGACTCAACACAATTATTATTTTTACAGTTATATATATGTCTGAAAACTTTAGATTTTTTACATGTTGTTAATGAGACTATTTGCAATAACTATACGAAAATCAACATTCCTGAAATTTTTATCCGAACCAAAAAAACAACTTTTATAATGCCGAGCTAACCGAGTCCACTACGAAACACACTTACGAATTCAACAGAATTTTTATTTGTCCAGTTATATATAAATCTCACAACTTTAGATTTTGTACATGTTGTTAATAAGACTATTTGCAATATCTCAACGAAAACCGACATTATTGAGATTTCCTTCTGCACCAAAAAAACAACTTTCAGGATGCCGAGCTGACCGAGTCTACTATGAAACACACTGACGAACTCAACAGAATTGTTATTTCTCTTGTTATATATCAGTCTGACAAATTTCGATTTTTTACATGTTGTTAATGAGATTATTTGCAATATCTATACAGAAACCGACATTATGGAGATTTTTTTCCAAACGAAGAACAATAAATTCTGGGATTCGGAGCTGACCGAGTCTACTATGACATACACTTACGAATTCAAAGGAATTGTTATTTTTCCCGTTATATATAAGTCTGACAACTTTAGATTCTTCACATGTTGTTAATGAGACCATTTGCAATATCTATACGAAAACCGTCATTCTTGAGATTTTTTCTGAACCAAAAAAATAGCTTTGAGGATGCCGAGCTAACCGAGTCTACTATGAAATAACCTGACGAACTCAACAGAATTGTTATTTTTCTTGTTATATATAAGTCCGACAACTCTAGATCTCTTACATGTTGTTAATGATACTATTTTCAATATCTATACAAAAATTGGCATTATGGAGATTTTTTTCTGAATCAAAAAAACAACTTTTAGGATGCCGAGCTGACCGAGTCTACTATGAAATACACTGACGAACTCAACAGAATTTTTCATTTTCCAGTTTTATATAAGCCTGACGCCTTTAGATTTTTCACATGTTGATAATGAGACTATTTGCAATATCTATACGAATAACGACATTCCTGAAATTTTTTTCTGAAACAAAAAACCAAATTTTAGGATCCCGAGCTGACCGAGCCTACTATGAAATACACTAACGAACTCAACAGAATTGTTGTTTTTCTTGTTATATATAAGTCCGACAACTTCAGATTTTTTTACATGTTGTTAATGAGACTATTTTCAATATCTATACAAAAATCGACATTATCGAGATTTTTTTCTGAACCAAAAAAACAACTTTTAGGATGCCGAGCTGACCGAGTCTACTATGAAATACAATGACGAACTCAACACAATTGTTATTTTTACTGCTATATATAAGTCCGAGATCTTTAGATTTTTGACATCTTGCTAATGAGACTATTTGCAATATCGATACGAATATCGACATTCCTGAATTTTTTTTCGGAACCGAAAAGCAACTTGTAGGATACCGAGCTAACCGAGTCTACTATGGAATACACTACGAATTGAACAGACTTGTTATTTTTCCAGTTATATATAAGTCTCACAACTTTGGATTTTGTACATGTTGTTAATGAGACTATTTGCAATATCTAAAGGAAAACCGACATTATTGAGATTTTTTTCTGAACCAACGAAAAACTTTTAGGATGCCGAGCCAATCCAATCGAATATGAAGTACACTGACGAACTCTACAGAATTGTTATTTTTCGTGCTATATATCAGTCTGACGAATTTAGATTTTTGACGTGTTGTTAATGAGACTATTTTAAATATCTATGCAAAAGTCGACATTATTAAGATTTTTTTCCGAACGAAAAAAACCACATTTAGGATGCTGAGCTGACCGAGTCTACTATGAAATACATTGACAAACTCACAAGTAAAGTTATTTTCACAGTTATATATATGTCCGACAACTTTAGATTTTTTTACACGTTTTTAATGAGACAATTTGCAATATCTATACGAAGATCGACATTATTGAGATTTTTTTCCGAACCAAACAAAAAAAAACTTTTAGGATGCCGAGCTGACCAAGTCTACTATGAAATACACTGACGTGCTCAACAGAATTGTTCTTTTTATTGTTATATATAAGTCTGGACACTTTAGATTTTTAACATGTAATCAATGGGACTATTTTCAATATCTATACAAAAATCGACATTATCGAGATTTTTTTCTGAACCAAAAAAACTACTTCTAGGATGCCGAAGTAACCGAACTACAATGAACTACACTGCCCAACTCAACAGAATTTTTTATTTTCCAGTTATATATTAGTCTGAGAAGTCTAGATTTTTTACATGTTGTTAGCCAGACTATTCGCAACATCTATAGAAAAATCGGCATCAACGCGATTTTTTTCTGAACATAAAAAACAACTTCTAGGATGCCGAGCTAACCGAGTCTACCGTGAACTACATGGACAAACTGAACATAATTGTTCTTTTTCCAGTTATATATAAGTCTCACAACTTTAGCTTTATTACATGTTGTCAATGAGACTATGTACAACACCTATAGAAAAATCGACATAATTGAGATTTTTTCCTGAACCAAAAAAAAAGTTTTAGGATGCCGAGCTAACCGAGTCTAATATGAAACACACTGACAAACTCAACAGGATTGTTACTTTTCCAGTTATATATAAGTCTGACAGCTTTAGATTTTGTACATGTTGTTAATGAGACTATTTTCAATATCTATAAAAAATCAACATTATTCAGATTTTTTTCTGAACCGAAAACAATAAGATTTAGGATGCCGACCTACACGAGTCTGCTATGAAGTACACAGATGAACTCATCAAAAATGTTATTTTTCTTGTTATATATAAGTCCGACAAGTTCAGATCTTTTGACATGTTGTTAATGAGACTATTTTCAATATCTATACTAAAATCAACATTATCGAGATTTTTTCTGAACCAAAAAAACAACATCTAGGATGCCAAGCTGATCGAGTTTACAATGAAATACACTGACGAATTCAACACAATTGTTATTTCTACAGATATATATAAGTCTGAGATCTTTAGATTTTTGACATGCTGCTAATGAGACTATTTGCAATATCGATACGAATATCGACATTCCTGAAATTTTTTTCTGAACCAAAAAAACAACTTTTAGGATGCCGATCTACCCGAGTCTGCTATGAAATACACTGATAAACTCAACGGAATTGTTATTTTGCCAGTTATATACAAGTCTGACAACTTTAGATTTTCGACATGTTTTTGATGATACTATTTTCAATATCTATATAAAAATCGACAATAATGAGATTTTTTTCTGAACCAACAAAAAACTTTTAGGATGCCGAGCAAACCCAGTCTAATATGAGGTACACTGACGAACTCTACAGAATTGTTTTTTTTTCGTGTTATATATCAGTCTGACATATTTAGATTTTTTACATGTTGTTAATGAGACTATTTTAAATATCTATACGAATATCGACATTCCTGAAATTTTTTTCTGAACCAAAAAGACAACTTTTAGGATGCCGAGCTACCCGAGTCTGCTATGAAATACACTGATAAACTCAACAGAATTGTTATTTTTCTTGTTATATATAAGTACGACAAGTTCAGATTTTTTTACATGTTGTTAATGAGACTATATTCAATATCTATACAAAAATCGACATTATCGAGATTTATTCTGAACCAAAAAAACAACATCTAGGATGCCAAGCTGATCGAGTTAACAATGAAATACACTGACGAATTCAACACAATAGTTATTTCTACAGATATATATATATAAGTCTGAGATCTTTAGATTTTTGACATGCTGCTAATGAGACTGTTTGCAATATCGGTACGAATATCGACATTCCTGAAATTTTTTTCGGAACCTAAAAGCAACTTTTAGGATGCCGAGCTAACCGAGTCTACTATGGAATATACTACGAATTCAAGAGAATTGTTATTTTTCCAGTTATATATAAGTCTCACAACTTTGGATTTCGTACATGTTGTTAATGAGACTATTTTCAATACCTATACAAAAATCGACATTATCGACATTTTTTTCTGAACCAAAAAAAACAACTTTTAGGATGCCGAGCTTACCGAGTCTACTATGGAGCACACTTACGAATTCAACAGAATTGTTATTTTTCCAGTTATATATAAGTCTCACAACTTTACATTTTTCACATGTTGCTAATGAGACTATTTTCCATATTTATACATAAATCGAGATTATTGAGACTTTTTGCTGAACCAAAAAAACAACTTTTAGGATGCCGAGCTGACCAAGTCTACTATGAAATACACTGACGAACTCAACATAATTGTTCTTTTTCTTGTTATATATAAGTCTGACCACTTTAGATTTTTAACATGTTGTTAATGAGACTATTTTCAATATCTATACAAAAATCGACATTATCGAGATTTTTTTTTGAACCAAAAAAACAACTTTTAGGATGCCGAGCTAACCGAGTCTACTATGAAATACACTGACAAACTCAACAGAATTGTTCTTTTTCTTGTTATATATAAGTCCGACAACTTTAGATTTTCAACATGTTGTTAATGAGACTATTTTCAATATCTATTCAAAAATCGACATTATCGAGATCTTTTTCTGAATCAAAAAAACAACTTTTATGATGCCGAGCTGACCGAGTCTACTATGAAATACACTGAGGAACTCAACAGAATTGTTCATTTTCCAGTTACATATAAGTCTGACGCCTTTAGGTTTTCAACATTGCGTTGATGAGACTATTTACAATATCTGTATAAAAATCGACATTAATGAGATTTTCTTCTGAACGAGAAGGTCAACTTTTATAATGCCGAGCTAACTGAGTCTGCTATGAAATATGCTGACGAATTCAACAGAATTGTTATTTTTCCAGTTATACATAAGTCTGACAACTTTAGATTTTTTACATGTTGTTAATGAGACTATGTGCAATATCTATACGAAAACCGATATTATTGAGATTTTTTTCTGAACACAAAAAAACAACTTTTAGTTGCTGTGCTACCCGAGTCTACTTTGAAATACACTGACGAACTCAACAGAATTGTTATTTTTCTTGTGCTATATAAGTCTGACAACATTAGATTTTGTACATGTTGTTAATGAGACTATTTGCAATATCTATACGAAATTCGGCATTCCTGAGATTTTTTTCTGAACCAGAAAAACAACTTTTATGATGCCAATCTAACCGAGTCTACTATAAAATACTGCTGACGAAATCAACAGAATTGTTGTTTTTGATATCAGCCACAAGCCATGAAAATAATTAACTGGATGAATCCGAGTTTGTTTCTAGAACGTGTTTCTCACATTTTTCCCTTAGAAAATTTGAAATGCTCGTTCGAAAGATACAGGCTCGAATTTTCGCCCAATCTTAACACGACCTTTTCTTACTCGTCAGCTCTCCGTAAGACTCATTTAAAATCTGTGCTTCTTTAAAACTCTTTTAATCTCTTTTCAGCTAACGCCTTTATCTTTTCTCTCATCCGCTCCTGTTTGCGTTTCTCCACTCAACCTAATCTGACACGAGTTCCCTTTCCCAGCTTCAACATCGGTTCGTCAGGCCCAAACCAGTTTTACTCTTCCTGTCTATTTTCCTCTCTTTCTCACACCCGCCTTTCGCTTTGCTTCTTAATCAACGATTCTCTCCGCTTTTCTACTAGCACTTCCCTCGCCACTCTCACCCCGATCGCACTCACGCTCTCAACTCTGCCAAGAGCTAGCAGCTAGCTAATAATCTCGATTTCCTACCTTCAACCTCGGCACACCAGATTCAAACCGGTTTCTCTCTACACGTTTACTATCTCCTGTCTTCCGCCATAACCGCCCTTCGCTCTACTCCTTTCTTGACGATTGTCTCTGCTTTTGCATTAGCACCTCCCTCACCTCTCTCCCCGCTCCTGTTTACACTCCCAACTCTGCCAAAAGCTAGAGAGAATCTCGCTTTTTCCACCTTCGACCTTGTTACGCGAGATTCAAACCGGTTTTCCTCTATTCGACTACTCTCTCCTCTCTTTCGTCCAGGCCTTTCCTTTTCTCTCTTCTTGCTCTCTTGCCTTCATTTTTCTTCTCTCCCACTCACTCCCGCCTGTTTATCTATCTCACGATGCTTGACAGTATAGATTTTGCCCATTTTATTTGATCTTTTAAATAAGAGGGCCCGCTTATTTTTAAAGATGGATCAAACGGAAGATCTAAAACCAACGAGGTATTTGCGCACTTGTAAACTGTTAGATTCTTTTTAAATTTTATATTCAATTTATATTCTTCGTTCGTTTTAAAAATGTCATCTTTCTTTCTGAAATACATCGACATTTTCAATTTTAATGTACTTAAAGGAGTTCAAGTATTGTCAATTGTTAGAATTAAAAAAAAATTTAAATCCACTTTGTATTTTTCATCTTTTTTTGTTCTTAGTAGAGTCTTTCATTTTGTAGCCATCAAGATTAATAGTTTTAACATTTTAATTTTAACGGGAAACATTCTCAAACTTTTTATTTTCATATCAATAAGTTTTTTGTTGGTTAAACAATGTAGGGATATCTTTTCACCCGAATATCATTATCTTAGTTTATATATTTCAGTCTGGATATTTTTAAATTTTTAATAAAGATCTTAGAATTAATTACAAACGGCGACTGTAGCACGACGACGCTCGAGAAGTCCGGAGACTGGAAACGGGGGATCTCGTGCGACCCACGAGTCCCCTCTCGTTTTCTCGACGCCAGCCAATCATCGGCCGGGACCGCTCTTGTCGAGCCACTAACGACGGCCTGCGAGTCGACGGAAAAGTTCAGTTGATCTTCAATCACCACTTGGGACAGAGTTGCTCTCTGCCCCCTTCTTCGAAATTCGCTTCTGAACCTTGTACAATCGGAAGTCTAAGTTACTTTTTTTTTGAATGAACACGAGTTTTTAGTGTGAAGCAAAGACTGTGATTCTAACCTGCCACAATCCTGGCCATTTTTCTTGTTTCGTGACCAAGTGAAGAAGGAGTGGACCCGCGACTGTGGAGAATCCGAGTGCAACCGGACGGCCGTCCATCTACGACGTCTCGTCAGTAAATCAACAACGACGGGCGATCGCCCTCTATTTTTTTTAATTTGTCTTCGGCAATTTGCCTAAATTCTACTTATTGTTTATCCGCATTTGAACATATATTCATTTCTAATCATTTTATTTCTATAAATTGTTTATTGTCGGTCCTTTAAAGACCTTCGGATACAGAGTGCCATGTGATTAGCACCACCGGCCAATCACGTCAAGTCGGTGGGTTTAACTGTCCCCGGCGAAGATCCGATTACGTCAAGTCGGTGGGTTTAACTGTCCCCGGCGGTGATCCGTAACTTCGCCCAGTTGAGGGGTTTTATTTCACCCTCGGCGGTAGTTGAAGTCATGACAAGTCAGTGAGTTTAATTGTCCCTGGCGGTGACTCTCTGCAGAAGGTCAATTTTGTTCACGTATATTGTGTCGATTTTGTTCCGCCACATTCGTGCCTTATCCCCCCCCCCGTGTATTGCGCACTTTCAATAAGGATTGTCCCGCAGGTTTATCGCGTTCTTGGTCGTAATAATTTACCTTTCGTTTTCTTTTTTATTGTATGAATTTCTTCGATGACTCGTAAATACCACGGTCAGCCGCGTAAGTGACCCGTCAAAAATTCTAGAGCCAAGGCTCAACGCGCAGCCAGGGCAGCGCTTCAACTCGCAGAAGCACGCGCGGACGCTCACGTATCTCCTCAAGAAAACGCCAACATCAATCCGGCCTGTTCAGCGCCAAGTTCCGCGATTTTTCACCCTTTAGCCCCTCTCTCACCCCCGCGAAGCAGACCGGCTGTCAATCTTATTGTAGCAGCATTATACTTCTCGCCGAATCGTCCTCTACCAACTCCTGTAGAGTTAGAAGAGTCCCTCGCCATCCCCGATCCAAAGACTGTGTGGACATTCCTACGTGCAGCTCGCATGAAACCTTCTCTCCGTCACTTTATACCCGCGGTGACCCGGTGAGACGGCATCTTTTCTCTCCATAGGTTGCCAGGTTACGGCCCGGTTTCAACATCCCGTAACACTCTCCCTTTGCAAACTTGATCAATTATACTACCCTTCTCCCCTTGTATAAGGGGCTTTAATCGGTCACTCAATATCTATTACCCCCATTGAACTTCTCGCCCCCCCCCCCAAAACGTGAAGATATCATTTTTGCAGTTATACATAAGTCTGACAACTTTAGATTGTTCACATGTAGTTAATGAGACTCTTTTCAATATCTATATGAGAATCGACATTGATGAGATTTTTTTCTGAACCAAGGACGATAACTTTTGTGATTCGGAGCTGACCCATTCTACTATGAAATACACTTGCAAATACAACAGAATTGTTATTTTTCCAGTTATATATAAGTTTGGCAACTTTAGACTTTTTACATGATGTTAATAAAACTATTTGCAATATCTAAACGAAAACCGACATTATTGAGATTTTTTTCTAAACCAAAAAAAAAACCTTTAGTATGCCGAGCTAACGGGGTCTACTAAGAAATATACTGACGGAATCAGCGAAATTGTTCGTTTTTAAGCAATATATAAATCTGACAACTTCAGATTTTTTAGAAGTTTGCTAATAAGAATATTTGCAATATCTATACGACAACCGACATTATTGAGATTTTTTTCTGAAACAAAAAAACAACTTTTAGGATGCCGAGCTACCCGAGTCTACTATGAAATACACTGACGAACTCTACAGAATTGTTATTTTTCCAGTTATATATAAGTCTGACAATTTTAGATTTTTTACATGTTGTTAATTATACTATTTGCAATATCCATACGACAACCGAGATTATTGAAACTTTTTTCTGACCCAAGAAAACAACTTTTAGGATGCCGAGCTAACCAGGTCTACTATGAAATACACTGACGGACTCAACGGAATTGTTCGTTTTCCAGTAATATATAACTCTGGCAACTTCCGATTTTTCAGATGTTGCTAATAAGAATATTTGCAATATCTATACGAAAACCGACAATACAGAGATTTTTTTCTGAACCGAAAAAGCAACTTTTAGGATCCCGAGCTCACAAGATCTACTATGAAAGAGACTGACGAACTCAACAGAATTGTTATTTTTCCAGTTATATATAAGTCTGACAACTTTAGACTTGTCACATGTTGGTAATGAGACTATTTGCAATATCTATACGACAACTGACATTATTGAGATTTTTTCCTGAAACAAAAAAACAACTTTTAGGATGCCGAGCTACCCGAGTCTACTATGGAATACACTGATGAACTCTACAGAATTTCTATTTTTCTACTTATATATAAGTCTGGCAATTTTAGATTTTCAACATGTTGCTAATGAGACTATTTGCAATACCTATACGAAAACCGACATTATTGAGATTTTTTTCTGAACTGAAAAAACGACTTTTAGCATGTCGAGCTAACAAGATCTACTATGAAATACACTCACGCGCTCAACATAATAGTTTGTTTCAAGTTATATATAAGTCTGAGAACTTGAAATTTTCTACATGTTGTTAATGATACTATTTGCAATATCTATATGACAACGGACATTATTGACATTTTTTTCTGAATCAAAAAAACAACTCTTAGGATGCCGAGCTAACCGAGTCTGCTATGAAATACACTGACCAACTCAACAGAATTGTTTGTCTTCCAGTAATATATAAATCAGAGAACTGTAGATTTTCTAGATGTCGTTTAAGAGAATATTTGCAATATCTATACGAAAACTGACATTATTGAGATTTTTTTCCTAACCCAAAAAACAACTTTTAGGATGCCGAGCTAAACGGGTCAACTATGAAATACTTCGACGTACTCAACAGGATTGCTATTTTCTCATTTATATATAAGTCTGAAAACTTTAAATTTTTCACATGTTGGTAATGAGACTATTTACAATATCTATACGAAAACCGAAATTATTGAGATTCTCTTCTAAGCCAAAAAACAACTTTTAGGCTGCCGTGCTAAAAGGGTCAAGTATGAAATACATTCACCAACTCAACAGAATTGCTATTTTACAGTTATATATAAGTCTGACCAATTTAGATTTTTCACCGGTTGTTAATGAGACTATTCGCAATATCTATACGAAAATCGACATTCCTGCGATTATTTTCTGAACCAGAAAAACAACTTTTATGATGCCGAGCTAACCGAGTCTACTATGAAATACGCTGACGAACTCAACAGAATTGTTATTTTTCCAGTTCTATATAAGTCTGACAACTTTATATTTTTAACACGTTGTTAATGAGACTATTTGCAATATCTATACGAAAATCGACATTATTGAGATTTTCCTCTGAATCAAGAAAACAACTCTTAGAATGCTGAGCTAACCGAGTCTACTATGAAATACACTGACGAACTCAACAGAATTGTTTTTTCTCTTGTTCTATATAAGTCTGACAACTTTAGATTTTTTACATGTTGTTAATTATACTATTTGCAATATCTATACGACAACCGACATTAGTGACATTTTATTCTGAATCAAAAAAACAACTCTTAAGATGCCGAGCTAACTGAGTCTGCTGTGAAATACACTGACGAACTCAACATAATTGTTTGCCTTCCAGTAATATATAAATCTGACAACTGTAGATTTTCTAGATGTTGTTTGAGAGAATATTTGCAATATCTATACGAAAACCGACATTATTGAGATTTTCCTCTGAATCACGAAAACAACTCTTAGAATGCCGGGCTAACCGAGTCTGCTATGCAATACACTGACGAACTCAACAGAATTGTTTTCTTTCTTGCTCTATATAAGTCTGACAACTTTAGATTTTTCACATGTTGTTAATGATACTGTTTGCAATATCTATACGACAACCCACAATATTGAATTTTTTGTTTGAACCAAGAAAACAACTTTTAGGATGCCGAGCTAACAAGGTCTACTATTAAATACACTGACGAACTTAACAGAATTGTTATTTTTCCAGTTATATATAAGTCTGACAAATTTAGCTTTTTCACAGGTTGTTAATGAGACTATTCGCAATAACCACACGAAAATCGACATTCCTGAGATTATTTTCGGAACCAGAAAAACAACTTTTATGATGCCGAGCTAACCGAGTCTACTATGAAATAAGCTGACGAACTCAACAGAATTGTTATTTTTCCAGTTATATATAAGTCTGACAACTTTAGAATTCTCCCATGTGGTTGATGAAGATATTTGCAATACTTATACGAAAACCGGCATTATTGGGATTTTTTTCTGAACCAAAGAAACAACTTTTAGGATGCCGAGCTAACGGGGTCTGCTATGAAATACAATGTCGAACTCAGCATAATCGTTAGTCTTCCAGTTACATATAAACCTGACAACTTTAGAATTTTTAGATGTTGTTAATGAGAAGATTCGCAATATCTGTACGAAAACCGACATGACGGGAATTTTTTTTAGAATATAAAAAAATACAGTTCTAGGATGCCGAGCTAACGGGTTCTACTATGAAATACAATGTCGAACTCAGCATAATCGTTAGTTTTCCGTTTTTTCGTTTTTTTTTAATCGTTAGGATTGTCATTTCTCTTGTTCTATATAAGACTGACAATTCGAAATTTTTCACATGTTGTTAATAAGAGTATTTGCAATATCTACACGAAAACCGACATTATGGAGATTTTTTTCTGATCCAAAAAAACAACTTTTAGGATGCCGAGCTAACCGGGTCAACTATGAAATACTTCGACGTACTCAGCAGGATTGCTATTTTTTCATTTATATATAAGTCTGAAAACTTTAGATTTTTTACATGTTGGTAATCAGATATTTGCAATATCTATACGAAAGCCGACATTAATGTGATTTTATTCTAAACCAAGGACTATAACTTTTGAGATTCGGAGCTGACCGATTCTACTATAAAATACACTTACAAATTCAACAGAATTGTTATTTTTCCAGTTATATATGATTCTGACAATTTCAGATTCTTAACATGTTGTTAATGTGACTATTGGCAATATCTATACGAAAATCGACATTATTGAGATTTTCCTCTGAATCAAGAAAACAGATCTTAGAATGCCGGGCTAACCGAGTCTACTATGAAATACGCTGACGAACTAAACAGAATTGTTTTCTTTTTCTTGTTCTATATAAGTCTGACAACTTTAGATTTTTTACATGTTGTTAATGATACTATTTGCAATATCTATACGACAACCGACATCATTGAAATTTTTTTCTGAACCAAGAAAACAACTTTTAGGATGCCGAGCTAGCAAGATCTACTATAAAATACGCCGACGAACTTAACAGAATTGTTATTTTTCCAGTTATATATGAGTCTGACAACTCTAGATTTCTCACATGTGTTCTATGAGACTATTTTCAATATCTATATAAAAATCGACATTAATGAGATTTTCCCTGAACCAAGGACAATAACTTTTGAGATTCGGAGCTGACCGATTCTACTATAAAATACACTTACGATTTCAACAGAATTGTTATTTTTCCAGTTATATACAAGTCTGGCAATTTTAGATTTTTAACATGTTGTTAATGAGAATATTTGCAATGTCTATACGAAACCCGACATTATTGAGATTTTTTTTTCTGAACCAAAAAAAAAAACTTTTAGGATGCCGAGCTAACGGGGTCTAATATGAAATACACTGACGAACCCAACATAATTGTTTGTTCCCTAGTAATATATGAATCTGATAACCTTAGATTTTTCAGATGTTGTTAATGAGGATATTTGCAATATCGATACGAAAACCGACATTATTAAGATTTTTTTCTGAATCAAAAAAACAACTCTTAAGATGCCGAGCTAACCCAGTATTCTATGAAATACACTCACGAACTCAACATAATTGTTTGTCTTCCAGTAATATATAAATCTGACAACTGTAGATTTTTTAGATGTGGTTTATGATAATATTTTCAATATCTATACAAAAATCGACATTCTTGAGATTCTTCTCTAAACCAAAAAAACTTCTTTTAAGATGCCGAGCTGACAGAGTCTACTATGAAATACACAGATGAACTCAACAGAATTGTTGTTTTTCCAGTTATATATAATTCTGACAACTTGAGATTTTTCACATATTGTTAATAAGACTATTTGCAACATCCATGGAAGAATGGACATTATTGAAATTCTTTTCTGAACCAAAAAAAAAAAACTTTTGGGATGCTGAGCTACCCGAGTCTACTATGAAATACACTGATGAACTCAACAGAATTCTTGTTCTTCCAGTTACATATAAGTCTGACAATTTTAGATTTTTTACATGCTGTTAATGAGACAATTTTCAACATCCATAGAAAAATCGACATTATTGAAATTTTTTTCTGAACCAAAAAAAAAACAACTTTTGGGATGCCGAGCCACCCCAGTCTACTATGGAACGCACTGACGAACTCAACAGGATTGTTATTTTCCCAGTTATATATAAGTCTGACAACTTTAGATATCTTACAGATTGCTAATGAGACTATTTGCAATATCTATACGAAAACCGACATTATTGAGATTTTTTTCTGAACCAAAAAAACTTCTCCTAAGATGCCGAGTTGACCGAGTCTACTATAAAATACACAGACGAACTCAACAGAATTTTTGTTTTTCCAGTTATATATAAGTCTGACAACTTTAGATTTTTTACATGTTGTTAATGAGACTATTTATAATATCTATACGAAAATCAACATTCTTGGTATTTTTTTCTAAACCAAAAAAACAACTTTTAGGATTCCGAGCTACCCGATTCTACTATGAAATACACTGGCGAAGTCAACAGAATGGTTATTTTTCCAGTTCTATATAAGTCTGAAAACTTCCGATTTTTCACAGGTTTTTAATGAGACTATTTTCAATATCTATACGAAAATCGACATTATTGAGATTTCATTCTAAACCAAAAAAACGTCTCTTAACATGCCGAGCTGACCGATTATACTGTGAAATACACAGACGAACTCAACAGAATTGTAATTTTTCCAGGTATATATAAGTCTGAGAATTTTAGATTTTTTACATGTTGTTAATGAGACTATTTGCAACATCTATAGAAAAATCGACATTATTGAGATTTTTTTCTGCACCAAAAAGAAAACAACTTTTAGGATGCTGAGCTAACCCAGTCTACTATGAAATAAACTGACGAGTTCAACATAATTTTTATTTTGTCAATTGTATATAAGCCTGAAAACTTTAGATTTTTTACATGTTGTTGATGAGACTATTTGCAACACCCATAGAAAAATCGACATTATTGAGATGTTTTTCTGAGCCCAGAAAAGACAAATTTTAGGTTGCCCAGCTGACCAAGTCTATTGCGAAATACGCTGATGAACTCAACATAATTTATATTTTTCCACTTATATATAAGTCCGACAACTTTAGATTTCTTACATGTTGTTAATGAGACTAGTTGCTATATCTGTACGAAAATCGACATTATTGGGATTCTTTTCTGAATCAAAAACAATAGCTTTTGGGATTCGGTGCTGACCGAGGCCACTATAAAGTACACTGACGAACTCAACAGAATTATTATCTTTCCAGTTATATATAAGTCTGAGAACTTTAAGTTTTTTACATTTATTTAATGAGACTAGTTGCAACATCTGAAGAAAAATCGAAATTATTGAGATTTTTTTCTGAACAAAAAAAAACTTCTAATATGCTGAGCTAACCGAGTTCACTATGAAATACACTGACGAACTCAGCAGAATTATTATTTTTCCAGTTATATATAAGTCTGAGAACTTAAAGCTCATTACATGTTGTTAATGAGACTATTTGCAACATCTATAGAAATATTGACAACATTGAGATTTTTTTCTGGATCAAAAAAAAAAAAACGTTTAGGATGCCGAGCTGACGGTGTCTACTATAAAATACACTGACGAACTCAACATAATTGATATTTTGCCACTTATATATAAGTCTGACAACTTTAGATTTTTTACATGTTGTTAATGAGACTATTTGCAATATCTATACTAAAACTGACATTATTGAGATTTTTTTCTGAAACAAAGAAAAAACAAATCTCAGGTTGCCGAGCTTACCGAATCTATTACGAAATACACTGACGAACTCAACAGAGTTGTTTTTTTTCAGTTGTATATAAGTCTGACAACTTTAGATTTTTACATGTTGTTAATGATACTATTTTCAATGACTGTACAAATACACTGACAAACTCAACAGAATTATTATTTTTCCAGTTATATATAGGTCTGAGAACTTTAAGTTTTCTTCATTTTGTTAATGAAACTATTTGCAACATCTATAGAAAAATCGACATTATTGAGATTTCTTTCTGAACCAAAAAAACAAATTTTAATATGCCGAGCTAACCGAGTCTACTATGAAATACGCTGACGAACTCAACAGAATAATAATTTTTTCAGTTATATATAAGCCTGAGAACTTAAAGTTCATTACATGTTGTTAGAGACTATTTGCAACATCTATAGAAAAATCGACAACATTGAGATTTCTTTCTGAACCAAAAAAGACGCTACTTTTAGGATGTCGAGCTATCCAATTCTACTATGGAAAAAACTAGCGAACTCAACAGAATTGTTATTTTTCCAGGTATATATAAGTCTGAGAATTTTAGATTTTTTACATGTTGTTAATGAGACTATTTGCAACATCTATATACTATCTCATCTGGAAATTATCGTGTGGCAACGAACAACGTCACCTTCCAGAGAGGCGTCTTTCAGGGCGATACCACGAGCCCTTTGCTTTTTTGCAACACCCTTCTGCCTCTGTCTCTCGCACTACGAAATTCTTCTGTATACTTCTGTGGTGACACTCACCAGCGCGAGCATAAGGTCACTCATATATTTTATATGGATGACCTCAAGACCTATGCTCTGGTGAGAGCAAACTTGAAACTGCCATAAATATCGTCAAGAAGTATACAGGAGAGATTAGGATGGACTTTGGATTGGGTAAATTTCCCAAAATTCATCTAAAGAAAGGAAAGATTGTCCCAAGGACACTGAGCTTGTGGATATAAGTGGTGTTAGACATAAAATTAGGCATAAAAGCTTGCATATCAATTCGTCAGTTTCGCGATTATACATTTCACGCCGTCAAGGCGGACGCTGAGTTCTGAATCTCTAGTGTCTTTATTACCGAATTGTTCTAAGTACAGCTTATATCGTTGCCAATGGCAGAGATCCTCTCTTAAAAATTGTCAGGAACCACGAGGTGATTGGTGAAGAAGCGTTCCTTTACACAGCCGCAGAGCAAGCGGCCGAGACCCTTGGCCCAAATTTTATCATCAGAATTGAGGAAAGTGCATTACTCCATCTAGATGCTTTACTTCTGAAAGCCGAAGTGAAGCAAGCAGAAGTTCAAAAATTCCATCAAGAGCTACTCGACAAGAAAATGCAAGGAAGTTTTCACATGAATGTAGAAAAACAGTTATTGTCGAAGGAGCAAGCATTTGCTTTCCTCAGACCATCAGGGTTTAAGTCAGGTACAGAGGGTTTTATTTTCGCATGCCTGGACGATGTCATTTCCATCTTAGCATACCGTGAACGCATTTTATGTCAAGAAGTTCCCAGCGATAGGTGCAGAGCGTGTCATGCACACGCTGAGTACCTAAAAGACATACTATCGGGGTGTCCCATCCGCGCAGGAATAACGTATATCTACAGAAATAATGCGGCGATGATAGTGCTTTATTACCATCTTTGTTGCTCTTACCGCGTGCCAAATATATACCAAGGTACTTGCGAGATGGATGCAGAGAGCTGTCATCCTTGGGTCGCTTCGTGTCCTCAACACCTCATCTCACGGTTGTGAGACATGGCCATGAGTCATACCTTTCCCATAGGAGTCAGCAGAAAGCTTTCATCCTATCTCCGTACGAGGGAACGAGGTTCATGAGTCCTTACTCTATCCGCTTTTCCTCGTACACTGTTAAAAATGTTTGGAATTCTCCAACACTTCTACAATACAAATGTAAGGTAAAATTGCAAACGCGGTGTGGGAATAGTGAAATTGCAATACATCTATTGCAATCATGTGAATACATGTATTCACGGATTTCACAAAATTTTTGAAAATCACGGAATTCAAGGAATTCATGAAATTCGCGGAATTCACGGAATTCAAGGAATTCACGGATTTCACAAAATTTTTGAAAATCACGGAATTCAAGGAATTCATGAAATTCAAGGAATCATGGAATTCAAGGAATTCATACAATTCACGGAATTCACTCTATTTATGAAATTCACGGAATGCATGGAATTGATGAAATTCACGGATTTCGCATAATTCATGGAATTCATAGAATTGACGGAATTCACTGAATTTGTGGAATTTACGGAATTCGTGAAATTCATGGAATTCAATGAATTCACGAAATTGACTGAATTCACGAAATTCCCTGAATTCGTAGAATTCACTGAATTTAAAGAATGCACAAAATTTATGGAATTCACGGAATTCACTGAATTTAAGGAATTCACGGAATTCACTGAATTTCAGAAAGTCGCGGAATTGATGAAATTCGCGGAATTTATGGAATTCAAGGAATTCACGGAATTAATGGAATTTACGTAATTCAAGGAATACACATAATTCAAGGAATTCAATGTATGCACGAAATTCACTGAATATATGGAATTCAGATTTTATGAATTCCGTGAATTCCGTAAAGTGCTTGAATTCTAAGAATTCCTTGAATTTCATGAATTCCTCAAATTCCATGAATTCCTTGCATTCCTTGAATTCCATGAATTTAATTAATTTCGTTTATTCCTTGAATACCGTGAAATCCTTGAATTCCGCGAATTCCATGAATTCCGTAAATACCGTGAGTTCTGTGAATTCTGTGAATTCCATGAATTCCGAGAATTCAATTAATTGCCTGATTTTCATGAATTCTACAAATTCCTTAAATTCCATGAATTCATTGAATTCCATGAATACGCACGCTTCACATATCTACTACATATTAGCAAAAGTTTTGGCTCCGTCTGCAAATTTATTTTTTTGACGTGGAACAAGTGTTCTGAGAAGTAATTTACTTTTTTTTTGTTTAAATTTTTTTATTCAACAGATGTCGAGATATCCAGCCGAAAATATGGTATAGAAGTATTACTGACTACTGGACTTGTATTGTAAAATTCCAATACATGTGAGGTACCATACTAACACCAGCATTCGGAAACTACAACATTATGTATTGTAGCGTTACCTTACATTTCGGAAATAAACTTCCAATACATTTATTGGAAGTTTCCAACCGAAATTTTTAACAGTGTACATATCGCGCCGTATATGGTGGCACAGAAGGCTCAGTACTGGCAAAGGGATGTCCCGTAAGGGAGAATTTTCGGGACTTTAACTGAAGAAACGCTGTGTATAGAAAACCAAGGTCAGAGACAGTAAGCAATCCTTGTGGAGTGGTTACAGTGTAGTGGTATTGTATAGTATAGTGGTTATAGTTATAGTGGAGTGGTTATGTAGTACATTATATTGGCGGCCGTGAAAGGTGGCGGAAGATGAAGAAACTATTATGAATTCCGCATCCGCTTATTTTGAAGTAGTGGTCGGACTACTACATCATGTGTTCTCCAAAGTGCTAGAGATCCATTTATTTTATGTTCACGATTGACTTTCATGCGTTGCAAAACCTGCAGCGTCACAATATACAAGCTTAAATAAATTAAATCAAAACGTCTGCAATTTTTTTCATTGAAATTATTGAAAATTATGAATTCATATATTTCTATTTGTTCTTGCAGTATCAAGTTCGAGTGGCGGCATACCTGTAACTCCTGGGACCCAGGGCCTGCCCTCGCGTAAGTAACTTTTTTTCAAGTACCTTTCTACAATAAGGTCACTCATGTATTTTATATGGAAGACCTGAAGATCTATGCCTCTGGCAAACGTAAACTTCGAACTGCTATAAATTTTCTTCAAGAAGTAGACAGGAGAGAGATTGGTGTGGACTTTGGATTGAATAAATGTGCCAAAATTTATCTGAAAAAAAAGAATAAAGACCTTATAAGGGAGTCACGATGGTTATATCATAAATATTCTGTTCAGCTTATCGTTCTAATCATTGGCGCTTTTGGAGGTACCAAGCTTTCACAGTTCAATAGCCTGAGAAGCATCCCTGCGTGTCAACAAATGGTAAGACGCTTGCGGAGAAGATTCACAATGCCGTCGTCCTTGGGTTGTGCCGTGTCCTTAGGGTGCAGGAGACTTTTGCCTCACGATCGTGTTGAATCCATCGCAGACTGTAAACACTTATCTCAAGGCTGTGAGGCGTGGTTATAGCTGAAATTTTGCTGCGTTGGACTGCCGCTCACGTACGCACGTCTGCTTATACCGCGCTCCAATCCATTTATATATTTACTAATTTCCTTGGGTGAGACCGTAAATTCACCACGTTTTTGTAAATTCCTACTGAGTTTCCGAAAACGTTTCTGCTGATAGAGATACTCGGCTTGGCCAATGAGTTTGGTAGAGAAGGAAGATCCGTGGAAAGAAAGAGGCAGAGAGTCTGAAAAGAGAAGAGTGCGCCAAGGACGTGTCGGCTGGCGAAGCGTCTCACGACAGCTACGCTTATCACGTGCTGTTTACGTGTCGGTCGTGGAATTTTCTGGCCCTTGAGAAGCGAGCCTGGCAAAAAGGGAAATTTGGGCTCATTGTTGTGACTCACTCAGGGTGAGCAAGCTCGTATTTTGAAAAGTTACGTAGACGATTTTCCATTTCCGGAGGTTCTCAGTCAGGCCGTTGGCCCACAGAACCTCAACGGAAATGATGATTTTTCAACAACGACAAAAAAAGGAATAATTTTGTGCTGAAAATTATAAATTTTCAACGAAATACATGAATATTTTACAGAACAGTTTAAGTTTCCCACCGACACTATAAATATGCAACAAGAAAGTGAGTTTTCTATCAAAATAGTTGAATTGTCAACGTGATAGTTAACTTTCACGCGCACATCTCACTCTTACATTTGTGCACAGACCTGTCAAAATTAAGAGGCAATTATAATTATATACTTATTTCTTTCCCTCGGTCTGGGACTGCTTATTCTGTTATTACAAAAAAGTAAAAATGTTAATTTTCATGCAATGTAATTCTAAAAAAATTGTAGGTACAAAATGAACAAAAAATGTTGTTGGATAAAAGGTGATATTGGGCGTACCAAAAATATGCCAAGGCACTTGCGAGATGGATGCAGAAAGCTTTCATCCTAGAGTCGCTTCGTGTCCTCAACACATACGAGGGATTCGCCGGCCTCTCGTTGTGATTTCGTCGTTTCATGTGACCACCCATCGCACGGTTGTGAGACGTGGCCATGATTGTAATTTACCGCGGTCCTAATGGGAGCCGGTGTCATTTCTAGATGACAGTTGCTCCCAGTGGGACCTGCGGTGGTTGCTTAACCTTATTTTTTGATGATATATATATGTATCATCAGGGTGACCGCATACCAAGGAAGCCTCGCAAATCTGGGAAAAGTTCGGGAGTTTGAAAAAAAGGCAAAAGTCAGGAAAATGCTGTAAGAAGAACTTTCAGTTACTTATGTTATCACATAACCATCACTTATAAATCTTTACGCTTCAAGTTTGAGCGACTTCCGTTTCCTTTTTCTTTCACTTCTCTTGTACTTCCATGTTGCCACTTTTTTGCATCCATTCTTTTAATCTTTCTCATTCGCTCCTCTAGCACTCTCTTAGTCCTTCATCCACTGTCCCCCAAACCATGCCCCCCTAGAATCTTTACGACATTCTCTTGCCAGCTTCCTTTATCTTCCACTGCTCTCCTACATCCTTGCCATACTTTGGTACTTCTTCCTTTTTTATCATCTTATACCATTTATTATATTTTGATTCCTCGAGCATCCCCCATCTTTCTATTAATTGTCTTTCCCTCTCGTTTTTTCCAATTCTTCATAGTGTACTCCAGTATTTTTCACATTTAAATCAAATTTTTTCCCATCTAAGTATTTCTCTTACCCTGTAATCAAGACCGCCATCCCTTCTTCATCCTCTGCCATCAACACTATATTGTCTGCGTATGCCAGTGTATATATCTTTTCGATCCCTATCCTAACTCCTCCCCACCCTTTACTCTTAGTTTCTTCTACCAAGTCTTATATTAATATATTAAATAAAAGTGGGCTCAGCGGTCATCCTTACCTTACTGCTCTCACCAACCAGAAGCTATCTCCTACTTTCTCTCCTCACTTTACCTCTCTTTTTGTCTCTCCGAAAATTTCCAATACTCTCTTTATTAATCCCTCTCGTATCCCCTTTTTCACCATAACTCTTTCTATCTCGCCTCGGTCTAATGAGTGAAACGCCACCCTGAAGTTCACAAACATTTCGATCATTGCCCCTTTCTCCCTTTCAATCCTCCTATTTACTAAACAGTTCAGAACATATATCTTGTCCATCAACCCGATACATTTTCTAAACCCTGTCTGATGACCAGTCTCCTCTTCTTGCTATTTTTACTTTTGCTTCCATTTTATCCTTATTGCTATTACCCATTTCTCCCTCTACTGTCACTATTATGGGAAACTGATCCGAATCTATATAGTTCCCTACCTTTAGATTCTTAACCTTCTCCCTTACCTCGTCGTCCACTACCACATTATCAATTACCGTTCCCCTCTTTCCTCCTGAAGGTGTATATTCTCCTTCATCATCCCCCTCTATACCTCCATTTAGGATGAACCATCCTATCTCCTCTAGGCTCCTTAACAATTTCTTTCCCTCCCCATTCAGTATCTTGTCTTTGGATTTCCTTCCTCGCTCTCCACCCCAATCCCTTCCTCCCCTATCTCATGCTTTCGCATTAAAATCTCCTCCTATTATAAACCTAATCTCTCGCTTATTTTCTATCATCAGTTCTATCATCTCTTCTGATTTCTTCTGCATATCACCGTTCACATAGACCATCACTATCTTTTACCTCTCTCCTCCCATATTTATCTCTTCTGCTATTATTTCTTCTTTGTGTTCCTTCATCTCTTTTTATCATTCTCTGTTATACATTCATTCCTTACTTCCATCACCATTTCTCCCATTGCTCTGCCTTTCTTATTCTTCCTCTTTGCATTTTGAACTTGCCATTCGTAACCTCTTGGTAACCTTCCTCTTACTCTTTCCCATCCCTTTTCATCTAGCCACGTCTCCATCATTACTACTACATCCCATTGTGTCAAATTTCGCATAAAGAAAGTAACTTTTTAGGTAACTTGAAGTTACTTTATCTAGTAACTGTAAGTAGTTACAGTAACAAGTAACGTAACTGAAACTAGTTACCTTTTTTCGCTAAGTAATGTAAATATAACTAGTTACTAAAAGAAAGTAACTCGCCCAACACTGAACTAAATACATACATTTTTAAACAAAATATAAGAATTTTTAACGACCCTATCCGGAACTATGTCGGAACTTGCATTAGAAGACTATTTTCGTATAAGTCTAAAACGGTTTTCTATCTGGATCTATCCGGCTTTAAAGCGAACTTTGGAAACGAAAAATTGAATCATTTGGCCGGCGGAATCTTATGCGACCCTATCCGGAACATTTTCGGAACATAAGATAGAAGACTCTTTTCGTCTAAGTCAGAAAATAGTTTTTTTTACCTGGATCTATCGATCTTTGAAGGGAACATCAGAAACAGAAAATGGAATTATTTACGTAACTGAATCTTATGTGGCCCTATCTGTAAATATGTTGGAACTTATATTAGAAGACTCTTTTTGTTGGGGTCACAAAACGGTTTTCCATCTGGATTTATCTGGCTTTAAAGCGAACATCGGAAACAGAAAACTGAATTATTTGGCATACGGAATCTTATGCGGCCCTTTCTGGAACTTTTTCGCAGCTTACATTAGAAGACTGTTTTCGTTCAAGTCCGAAGACTTATGTCAGAAGACTGTTTTCGTCTGAGTCCGAAAATGGATTCGTATCGGGCTCTATCCGGCTTTCAAGCGGATATCGGAAACTGAAAGTGGAATTATTTGCCCGACAGAATCTTATATAGCCCTATCTGGAAATATGTCGGAAATTTCATCACACGGATAAAAATGGAGAAATAATTGTTATGAAGAGTGCTGTTTTACATTATAGATTATTATGGTACTGGTGACTATTGCTCGAGTACTGGTACATTTTCTAAACTGTTCAGTTGTGATTACTAGATCACATCATTCATATATCTATACATGAGTGTTTAATAGACTAATACAATTCAATGTGATATAGATCTTACTTTGATTCATTTCAATACAGTACCTTTTGTAAAAGACACCTATTTCGTAAATCCTATTCAAAATATATTACTATGTATAGTTAAGATTAAAGTCAAAATAATATGCGTCGTGCAATGTCAAATATATGACGCGCTTAGAGACGCTGTTATTAGCCAATAACGTTGAGTCTATGAGCATTCTGCGACTCAAATACCAGAAAGCTACCACCAATGTCAGGGCAAGCACAGTAGCACCGCATTACCGACATCAGTTTGAGAGTTCGCGCCATTCTCGACTACACCTTTTTTTTATTTTTTTGTGGATTACAAAAGAAGATAATAAGCGCTATTAAAATAAAAATAAAACGATGAATATCTCACTTAAGTCAAAAGTTATAGAGTATTAGAAAAAACATTAGGGGTTTATGGAAAACAAAACACGAAATTCAAATATGACAATATGTTTTTTTGTAATATATAATTTATACGTTTTTTAAATAAAGGGTGCAGTATAAAGCTAGATAACCGACATTTTTGGCAAAAATGAGCTTTTTGCATTAAAAAATCAAGTACATGTAATAAAGGATTTGTTCGAAATCTCATTTTTATTATAGTAATAAAAAGATTGGTTATTCGTAACCAGATACCTGACTCTCTGTACACATGTCTGCTGTCTTCTTTTTTTACATGTCTAACCTCTTACCTTTTTTATAACTTTTTTGTGAACATGTTCCTCTTCCTAAACGTTTTTAAATACTGTAAAATAATAATATAATTTTTCTCAAAGAGAAAACTCTTAAATACAGCTAGTTGCCACGATGTTCGCATCAAAATACCATAACCAAATTCCAAAATAAAATGTTAAATCTTGATTTTCTACCAAAAGCCACTTTTATAACTTTTACTACAGTTACAGTGCGATACCGCAATATTAAATCTTGATTTTCCCGGAACAGAATTAGTTTTTTCTATGAAAACTTTTTTATTCTTATTCAGCCTCCCCATATTTCGGGAGTAAGTTTTTATTATGTAAAAAAATTTTTAAATAGATTTTTAATCGCTATCTAAAAACGAGTTTCAAAACCAATAAAATTAGAACCGCAAAATTCTTGAATGATTTACTCGGAATTGGTTAACTTTTTCTAGGCAAAACTCATTTTCTCCCAATTTAGCAACTCAATATGATCGGGAGCAAATGTTTATTTTTTGCTCAAACAGAAAAATTGCACTTTTTATCGTGATCATCAACCGAGCTCGTTTCATTTTGAGGTTCCTGTCACTTTAAAATTGTAAACTTCCACATTTTATTTCTCGGAACTGGAATTTTTTTTTAATTATACTTCTTTGGCCTCAATTCAGAAGCACTTCAGCTCGGGAGTAAACTTGTTTGTTTTTTTTAACTTTAAATGGTGATTTCGATTTTACAGAATGTTATTTCGCTTTCCTATAAAATTTCACATTTTCTGCTCCTCTAATGCTTTATACTGCAAACCTTCAAATATTGTTCCAGAAATAAAATAAAAAAATTATTTAACAAAAAAACACCGTTTTACGTTTACCGTTTTACGTTTGATAAAAATGTATAAGTAATTATTAGCTTTTAGCCAAATTTGATTCAAGCTTTATTATTCAAAATTTTTCATTTTTAAGACTTCTAATTTCAGCTAGCCTTCGATTTGATGTTCAAGTTCAACTTTAAAGATACAATATTAATTGCAGGTTCAACTATTTTTTATATGGAACAATTTTTTTAACTGAAATGTTCCAATAAATTATTTGTAAAAGCTGCTTCTGATTTTACTTGCAAATTTTTACTACAAAAGATTAGTATAACTATAATCATTATATTTTTTTATGCTGGAAAATTGTACTAAAATTAAAATATTTTTTACTTATAATACATCCGAAAGTAATAAATCCTTTAAATTTTGGAGCTTTACTATTTGAAAATAAATCACAAATTAAATGAATATTTAAATTAAACATTTTACCTAAACATTTAAATTAATTGAATTTAAATATTATTATTACGCATTTTTAAAACCACCCATTCATATAAATTGAGTAAAACGAAAAAATATTCCTCCGTTAGCCCTGGCTTTTCAGCGAAAGAGCTTGGCTGAGATTTTGTTGCCAAAATCCAAGCGACACATTAGCTTAACTAGTTAGAGTGTGCGGTTTAGATTCAGGTTGTTTAGGTAGGTAGGGTTCGAATCCCCGGCGGGGGTGATTTTTCATAGCCTTGTGCGTGCGATTATGTTTTTAAGTGAGCGTGTCTGTAATTGCGTAATTTGAAAAATAAAATCAAGTGCAATTATTATAAATAAAACAGTTTTTTTGTGCTAATTCATTTATGTGTTTCAAGCTGCTGTAATGGATAGGACAATATGGGCCGCGGTAATATTTCGCATAGAGCCGGATAAAAACCAGATAATCTCAATTTATTAAACCGTATAAGAATCCGTATGGAGCCCGACAAAATACCCCATAGGGCAATATGTGCAGAAGAAATATTCCACTTAAAGCTGGATAGAGAACCAGATAGTCCAAGTAAAGTAGGGCTGGACACCGAAAATATTTCGTATATCACCAAATAAAAAACTGGATAGAAAAAATTGTATACACCGACCAAGTTCCGCATAGAGCCAGATTTAAAACCAGACACAAATACCGTATAAGTATCCGGATAGAATAAGATGAAAACCGCACAGGGTTTTACTGGACACCGAAAATATTTCGCATCGAACCGGATAAAAACCCAGGTAGAAAATAATTGTGTACACCGACTGAGTTCCGTATAGAACCGTATTAAAAGTCGGACACAAAAACCGTATAAGTATCCGGATAGAATCCGATAAAAACCGTATGAGGCTTTACTGGACACCGAAAGTATTTCGTATACAACCGGATAAAAAACCGGATAGAAAATATTGTATACACCGACCAAGTCTATCTGTCATTTTGAGCAGGGTTGTTAATTTCTTCCTCACTACCTATAAAAATAGAAATTTTAAATAGTTATTGACACTCTTGATATTTTTTTAATTTTTGTAAAAAAATGGAGCGTTTTCCGCTCTGCGGAAAATGTTCTTTCATAATAGGATTTGACGGTGTACACTCGAGGGAAATTAAAGCCTTGAGATCGTGTGCCTCTCCTATTATATCAACACGGAAAAAATAGGAATAAGGAACAGATTTTAAAATCAATATACAATTTTTTAATAAAAAGGAAACACTGTCGAAAAGATTCGGAATAGATTACCCACAATATTTCAAATGGATACGTTTTTCTGTTAGACAAATTCGCAGGGGGAAAAATTAGCTATCATTTCCAGGTATGAAACTTTTTTCGTTCAATGACTATGCAATTAAAAAAAATTAATCCATTTTATCTTGCAGTGGAATAAAATAAAGTAAATTTCTCAACTTCACAAAGCAGAATGATAATATACGATATACGTTATTGTCGAAGGTCATTGCTTCCTTTTCTTCGATGATCGGATGTATTTATATTATTACTACAATAAAAATTGCTAAGTAATCTACTCTGAATGTTATTTATAGTGCGAATCAGTAAAATATTCTGCTCATTCTCATGGATTATTATAATAGTCAATGTGAAAAGCCAAGAAGGTGAAAAATAAAGTTCCGAAATTAGGTTATGTTGCAAATTTGATAAAAGTACTTACTTTGGAAGAGAGGAATGTAATCTTCGAATCCCCATTCCTCTAGCAGTGCTTTTGTATGTGGATCACTCATTTTGTTAATTTTGAACACTATTAACTATTTTTTATGCTTTTACGCACTTCACCGCGTGCTTTGCCACATAACACTTTAATTTTCGGGGTTGCGAGCATCGTAGCAATATAATAAGAATAAGTTTCAAAATATTTTATTAAGAATGATGCTCTTTGCACAGGTACAATTGCTTGTTGTTGAATCAATTTCCCTGATAAAGTATATAAAACAGAGTATCTTAGTTAACTGTACATCGCATTATTATCTGAAAATACATATTTATATATCCAGTCTCCTTTTTTATAGTAAATAATAATACTGCCACACTATGTAATAAGAATATCACCTTTTTTTTAAAGAGAACTATATAGAGAAATTTGTTTTAACCCTTATCCTTCTATAATTATACATACAGAAATGTGGCTTGCTATCAGGTACATCTTCACCACATGGAATCAAACTGAGATCAGCCAATAAAATGGAATAATGAGGTATAATTAAAGTCAAAAACACATTTTCAAATAATACACGCGGAAGATATATAATTAGATAAATTGAGTTCAGACAGCACTATTTACCGAATAGTTTTTTTTTCATAGGTAATTATTTCAATTCAAGCGTCATTGTATAAAACATACAAATTTCCATCAGCAGCAGTATGAATTGACGTCGGGAATTTGTTAAATAGTTTATCTCTACTGATAACAATCAATTTCTCTGTCATCGTAACTTGATATGCACCAATATGAGAATAGTGTCCAATAGTTCTTAATTATTTTGCTAAAAAAATAAATTTCTCTGAGTCTACCAAAACCTGGACTATAGCAGCAAACAGTGGGAGTTCATCCTCATAATTTGTTGTTAAAATCATAGGTGATTTATAATTTAAGCCATCAATGTAAAGCCATGAAACTGAATACACTGTAGAATCATTTTTAAAGTCAAATGGTAACATTTTTTCCATTTCTGGATAATTCGAAAGAAAAAGTAATTCTTCACGACCGAAACGCGTTTCATTATTCAGAAAATTATTGCACTATATATTAAAAGAGAACTGTAATTGATGTTTCGAAGCAACTGAATATGGTAAGTTTACTCGTGAATTTGAAACTTGAGCTCCTACTTTAGATGGTTTATGTTTTGCTTCACATCTCATTCACCATATATTAATTATAGGGCCTATGCGAACAATTATGCGTGGAAAATGAAGGAGGTAATGATGTTTTGGCTTTAAATTTCCGAAAAAACTAATATACATTTCATGGTGCTCAGTAACTAAGGCTTTGAGTAGAGAAAGACTACCTCTGTGAAAAAAACACATACTCAAAATATCACCAATGCTTTTTACACATACGTAGAACTGCCCACGTTCGTCATCTTCAGAAACTAAGTCTCCAATAATCAGACCAAAATACTTTAAAATAGCTATTGTTTCAGAAGCAGAACACCCTAATTTTCCCTTCTGCAGTTTCTCTTTCAATATACAATTCGGACGATTGCCCTTATCGAGTGGCCCAAAATCAAACTCCACTAATCTATCATTGAAATCTTCAAAAGTAAAGTATTTAGATTGAACACAGTATAATATCAGCTGGCTTAAACTGTACGGAACCACACCTTCCCAAAAATCGTGATGTAGATCGAAATATGAATTTTTTAACACGTGATAGGATGGTAAATCATTCCATATGCATTCTGACTTTACTACAGTAGTCGAGACATCATTTCTTCTAACATCGTTATCATAATCTTCTATTGTTCTGAGCAAACTACTGTCTTCTTCTGTCTGATTGTAACGAGCTTCTTTAGTGATTTTACATAATCTACAAGCATAATTTGCTACAAAAGTACCTACAAAACCAGAAATTTGTTGTATACCTAAGTTGTCTCCAGTCACAAGAACACAAGGGAAGAACAGTCGCGTCCCATCTTTTAAGGTCAACCATTCAAGTTCCAACCTAATTAATTCCTTCAAGAGAGACCCAGTTTGTGAGTTCCAGTATGAAATCCTACCGGGTTATTTGTTTCGTACACATCGTGGTTAACAATGCACGGAATGAAGATTCTATCCGGGTATTTGGTTTTTATCTCTTTCCATAGTTCTCCATGTCAGAAGTTACACATATATATTGAAGAATCTACGTCATTATTTAAATAATTCATGTAATTTAAGATTGAATAAAAAATTCCGGACATCTCGAAAAAAGATTTTAATACACTTTCCAATGAGATATGTTGACCTTCAAAATTTATACCATCGCCTGTCCCTATGAGATAAGGTTTAGGTTCAATTAGAAAGCCTGCCTCTTTAAAATATTTCAGTCTTTTATAATCTATTTAAAGTCTTCTAAAGGATTTTCACAAACAGTAAACATATTCTCAATGTCCCGCTTGTCGCCTTCTGAAACCTTCAAATTACTGAATATGTCAAAAACTTTGTTTTTCAAAATACTTAAAAAACCAGTTTGATTCAAAAGAACAACTAACATTTGAATTTTCTACACTTTCAGGAATATTTGCTTGATATTCAGTGTTTTGCGAAAAAGTGCTCTCTGAACGCCTAGAATGATCTCTATCTAGATGCTTTTTAAAAGCATGATAATTCTGATATTCTCGAATGCAATTTCCCTGTTTCCAGACGTATCTATTATTAAAAGCTAGCCGGTGAAAGTTTTTTAAATGTCGTAAGAGTAAATTAGGAGAACCTTACTTATCGTAGCAGATGCTGCAAGCAAACATATTTTTCTTTCTTGGAATCTCTCGAGTTAGCCCTAATTAATCACACGAGGTGAAATTCACCCCACAAAATTTTCGAGCTTCTCGTAGAGTCCCTAAATGGTCGAACTTCGCCGATTTCTTTAAAATATTTAAACAATTAATTTTGGTTACAACAACTAAAAGATCATCTTTTGGAATCCTTAAATAATACCTTGAAATTTTTTTTTATTTTTTAGGACTCATTGTTGGCGTGAAATTCATCCAGTGTCACTATTATGGGATTCGACTAAAGTGTGACTCATTAGGGTTAAGATAAACAAATTTTAAATGATTTCAAAGTATTCGAGGTATCTAAAAGCAGTTTGAGATTAGCGTTTCAGCTACATGCCTGATAGTGGTAGTCACTTTGGAAATCTTCCTATCCCATGTTGTCTTTAGTTCATATACAGCTTTTTGTATCAAGAGCCAGACGGGCTCACTTTGCTTTGGTACCTTGTACTTTGTGTCGTTGATCATCACGTGCATTTCTTGAATGGACGATACCGTTGGTCCTACGACGACGATGTAAGGTTGGAGTGTTTGGCCAAATTCAGCATGCAAATCTATAATTTCTCTTTGTTTTCTTTTCACATCTCTAGCAGTCTATAATCATATTGTTTATGTAATAAATTATCAGAAATGAAATCGGCTGTGCACGTCAAAATACACTGAGCATCAAGCCAAAAAAACACTTTCTATGTTCGAACTTCTGATCACAGTTTAAAAATGCACTTAATTGTTTTGGAATCTCAAAATATTTTAACAAAATACATGAATATGATGCATGTTACTGTGTACAAGTAATATCTATGCTAAACGAAATCTGGAAACGTGTTTAACTCAATTTTGAAGAAAATTGCGTTTACTGTGTTTCGACAGCGCACAACCGAAATGTTCAAAAAGGATTCATATCTGTACTAATCACAAAGTTTCTAACCTTTATGTGATAAATAAAACTGTTTTGTGCTTCGATTATAGAGGGTTTCCAAATTTTCTTACTATTTGGCTTTCGTATATGACCAACTGGAAGGCATAATGCAGGCAACAGCAATAACAAAGTGAGATCTATTTTTCCTTCAAATAATTTTTTTTTTTAATCGCTAATAAAAATAAAACAGACTAAGAAGTTGTAATTATATAATTTTCAAAACTCTAACCGACAATAATTTACTTTCTTAAAAACTACCTTCAGGCAAATTTTGATTTTCCAAAGGTTGCAGTAATTCTCTGGACCCCTCATCAGTAATTTCATTTTTCATCACTTCGCGATGCTTTGCCGAAAATTGTGGCTATGCAGAAATGAGCGCATCTTGCCTGTTGAATTTTTGCACAAAATCGTGCTCAATCTACGAAAAAATTCAATTTGATCGCTATTAAATCAGATTTTAAATGCAGATACATCATAGAATATTATTTTAGTGTATAAAAACTAACTATAACGTATCCAAGAGGTCTTTTCAATGATGGCCACTTCTCAAGAATCGTGGAAACTGAACCAGTAGTCTGCTCGATATTTTGAATTGTCAAAGCAGTACATTCTGATTTTTTTAGGCGACTCACAATTTCATCCCAAGGACCAACCAGATTGTTATTTAACCAAATAATATCAGGATTTGTAGCCAAAACTTCTTTGTCATCTGAGATTAAAAAAAGAACAAACATAAAATTTAAGAGTGAAAATGCTTTAAAAAATGTATAAGGTCATTGTTAAAGTTCATAAATTTATTTTAATTGGGGTTATTTAGACCCCGGATTCGGATTCAGCGACCCCAAAAACATATATATATATATGTATGCTGGTTAAGTTCACTGGACATGAATATATATTTTTTTTTTGTGAAAATGTACAAGAAAAATCGCTGTTTTCGTCGATTTTACGTCTATTTTTGCGTTTTTTGGACGAATACGAGCTAACTTGGATATTTGAACACAGGATTTGAATTCAGCGACCCCAAAAACATAAGGATATGCTGCCATAAAGTACCCATATAAAAAATTGGGGTAAAATATATGTTAAAGTACATAATCGAAGCATTTGTATAAAAAAATTAAAGGTGTATCTCTGTAACATGACTTGAAAACAATTTATTTTGAAAAAATATCTTGGACCCCTATTTTTTTCTTCAAATTCAAAATTTTGGATGTAAGTAGTTTCCTTAGCGACTATAACAAATATTATGATCACCAAAGTCGGTTCCGCTGTTTAAAAAATCTCTTTTTTTATTTTACCTCCCCCTTCCACAACTCCCCCGAAAATGAAATTTTAAAGTTAGCATCAGGAGGAATTTTTATGTCACATGGGTGCCCATATTCGGCGATAATGCGTCCTTGATACATGCTTTAATCAAGTATGAAGTTCAATTAGCATTTTTAAAATAAGTGAGCATTAACTTTACAACTATTCAGTTCCTGAATAGATACTAAAACGGTTTGCTCAGAAAATATTATCGCGTTTTGAGGAAACAAAGAAAAGGTTTTTATCGGCGAGAGAAAATTCAATTTGAAATTTCGAAAGAGTGAGGATTTAGTTTTTTAAATTAGGTCAGAAATAAATGTGCAGCTTGACGCGATTTTGTATGCATACATAGGTTTCAACACAAAGTCACAGTTAGATCCTAATGGAATGCTTGCAAAGAAAAAAAATGAGAATATGAAAAAAATCTTTCTCCAGGATGTGTATTAGAATTTTTTTATTTTTTGAGCCAGTGATATAATTTTTGAAATTTTGTGGGTCAGGCCCTTATGCTATGCTACTCAGGTGAAAATATTCACGTAGAATTCCATATGGAAATGCACGTCGAAATTCGTGAAATTCGAGGAGTAATTTGAAACATGGAAGAAAACGTTAAAGCATAACGTGGATGAGGACGTGGCATTCCATGTGGACTTCCACTTGGCACTTCATGGATTCATTTCCGTGTACCTAAAGTCTTTAAACCAGCACTATGACTGCGGAATGAGGCATGTTCCAAAGTCCACACACAAGGTACCTAAAACTTAAAAATTATATCCATTGTTGCCATCTTTTGCGGGATACGAGGTATTTACAATTAAAAAATTCATTACGTTTAGAGTTCTACGTGGAATTTTACTTGTACTGTGCCAAAATAATCCCGAATTTCCACGTGTAATTTTATGTAGATTTCTCCTCGGATATTTTCACCTGAGTACCTTTTATTTAACTTATTATGTAAGCATGTTTCGGACTGAGCAGACAAATTTCCGCTTCCACTTGAACTCAATGTAGTTTTTGGTTCTAAAATTTAGACAAATTCCGTATAGATAGAAATTTTTTTTGAATTATATATTTTTTAACAAGCACACTCTGGGTTTTCTCGGACTTAATTCTTATTCATTTCGCACAAACTCAAATAGAGCTTGGAAAAAAAAACAATGGGATAGAACGCGGACTACATCGGAGAAATTGTTATTTTCGGAAAGCTTAGAATTTTTGTTTAAATTATAGATGTGTGTGTGTGTACCAATAGAATCAAGGATAACTGTCAAGGTAAAGACCAGAGTATAAACGATCGCCATTTCTTCCAAATGTGAGAAAAACTGATTACTTCGTTAATGAAGAATTTGTTATAACGGTTTAATACGAACACTCTAATGTTTCTTTAGAGTGTACGTGAATAAACGCCAATCTGCACAAATGTCTGTGTGTAAGTGTGTGTTATCTCCTAGTTTATCGGCGTCATTGAAATATTTATCTTCATAGTTGTCGGCGGTGATCCTATTTTTGATAAGAGAAAAGATTCTTTTTCATGAAAAAATTTGAAACATACGTAAATATTATTTATGGAAAAATTTGTATCCTAGCCCAAACTTTTAATTTTTATCGCGTTTGCTCTTGATTTTCATTGCTGAAATAATGAGTTTTGAATAAATACCTAGAAGCACAATTCTGGTGGATCTTTTTCTCGAGAAAACTAGCTTACATTCAATAAATCCCATCATTTTTTTAATTCGTTGAGAAGCGAAGAGAAAAAAAAGTTTGATAAAAAAAAACTTTTGATGCCATCGTTCGTACTATTTTACTTTGCTCACTCGAGATTGAAAAGTGGTACGTACTAGCAAACTTTAATAACGCACAGGGTGTATTATTTTAATTGCTTGCATCTTCATGCTTATCAGAATTCTTTATTGTTTACATTTTTTTCTACTTTCGAAATGTGATAGAGAAAATAGAAAAGGGGAAGAAGGTTGCATTATTTCAAAAAGAGAAGTCTGATGAATAAATATATATGATTATTTAATATTAATGAATATAATAAATATTATTTATTTATTTAAATATAAGACAAGGTTTAAATTAAAATGACGGATAGAATTACTTTTTTAATTGTAAATGTTACAAAGTTACAAAAGTTTGGAACGTCGTTTTAATTTCCATTCAAATATAGTAATGCGAATTATTATTTAGTGATGAAAGATTCATATTACAATGACTGAAAAATGATGAGGTACATGTTCATTCAAAGGTCCTTCCTGGTAGTCTAGGTGCTGAAATCACATCTTCCTTGGGGAAGTAGGATTAGGAACTGAAATTTGAGATACTCGGTTGGTTTTTTAGCGGAATGGTCAAAAGTAAGAGTCAAGAATCGAATCCACCATCCAAACTTTTAAAATAAGAGGAACGATCAAAAAAAGAAAAAGGAGCTAAGGCGGCGAAAGAATGGCGTGAAAAAATTAATGAAAATCCCATTAAAAAGACTAAAGCTCAAATGAAGCGCAATCTAAGGTAAAATATTTGAGTACCTGGTTCAAAAAAAAAACATAACCTCAAAATAACATACATAATTTATTATTATATTAGTAATTTAAAAATATTTTTTGATTCATTTCACTCATGAAAGTTATACAAATCTGTAAATTTACTGAATTTTAAAGAATTTATTTAAAAGACGTGAGGTATTTCGTAGGGTTTCTAAGATTTAAAGAGATTTGACATTATTTTTTTCGAATTCAACCTGAATTCTTATCAATTTATCCCGCATTCTTTTAATTCTTTGGAATTCTTTCGAATTGTTAAAATTCACCTAAATTTTTCTAAATTCACTCACTTATACTTAATTCAATAGATTTTTTTCTATTCTTTTAAAGTTTTTATTTAATTAATCCTGAGGATCAATTGACAATTATTATGACTTTCCCAGTCTTATGGGACATAAGCTGGAAGCATCGCTACAAAATGGCAGCAAGAACGTAGAAAAAGAAAATAGTTGGATGGTATATCTACCTGTTAGGCGCCGGACACCTCTTCGGCGTCACTTCACAAATGTTCACGAAAAAAATGCATATGACTGATCTTTTATAAAAATTCCCTAGCTCAGGAAGAGGGATTTCGTGCGGACGAGAAAAGCACTTCAGAATTGAGTTTTGTAAAAAATATAGTAAAACAATGTAAGTTTAATTAAATTGAGCAATTAGGGTATACAAGGTTGAAACTTGAATTTACAAAAAAAAGGGTTTAAGCCCAAACCATGATTAACTTTCCATGAACTCAAATTATTAATGAAGTAAGAATACCTTCAGGCACACTAATACATCGCTTGTTACAATTGAAAGCTTTAACACACTAACTAATTGCCTAATCCTACATCAAAAATGTTATCAAAAAGAGAAACAGGTCCACCACACCAAAGTTGGTGTCTACCTGAACGATAGATCAATCACATTATTCTGAGCGCGACGATGTCATTTCTGACGGCATTTTCGGTCTGAGTAACCTCAAAAAATTTAGACAATTAGAGAACTCAAACCTCAAATAATCTTAGGAACTCTAAAAGAAATCTGAAGAAAAGTAAAAATGGTAACGCCTACCTCAACCCTGGAATCACATAGTCCTTCGTTCTACAGCGTCAACCTGATCGAAAAGTGGACTCGTCCGAGAAAATTTGGTGGCAACGTAACTTTCTCCTCAAATTCTTTAAACTCGTCGATGGTCGACACGAAACTGGTCTCTCCTGCGTCCTCTGCCTCGCCAGATCCTTCCTGCTGGCGCCACATTTCTCGGCCCAGTCAGTGCTGCCCTCCCGAGCTGTATTTCTGGACTTTGGTCGATGGAATTTGGTCCACCGTTCTGGTATGTGGAACGCCGGCCGGTGTAAGATGGCTGCCTCCGTGTATTGACAAGTGTCGAGCCTGGCATTTCCTGATAGTTATTTTAATAATCCTTGAGACTTGGATTATGATATCGTGGCTTACTTGATATCCCAATGGGCCCCGTGACTCAAATTCCTCAAAAGTACGATATTCCGTTTTGGGAAGGGCCTCCAAATACTTAGAGTGAAAGTTATTTATTGCCATCTACAATTGCTTTCTTTCCGATATCGGATGATCTTAATGTTGAAAAATCAGGCGAATGTTCAGCAGATAGTCTTCCATAGGTTCGTTTGGACCCTGCGACCTTGTACGCCTCTCATCCCTGACTTGCATCTGAAAATGCATCCCCCCATAGCTACGCCTGTATGCGATGGCAAATTGCCGCCATGTATTCCACTTTTGCCGGTTGAACCTATATCAATGTTGGGCGGACGGTTTTAATAGAAACGGGTGTGTGAGACATTATCCAAGTGGAAAGGATTATGAGTTGACGAGAAAGAATCCAAAAACGGGTTTGTGTTAAATAGCGTAACCGTAGTCTAACTTGCACTCGATTCGATATCTTCCCCTCCTAATGTTTCGAAGTGGGGCTCCGAGACATTCGAGATAATCGTGGAATGCAAGTTATCCCCACCACCAAAGTTTATGGCAATCCTGGACGTCAGCTGTCATCCTTGGTCCAGTGGACTGTACTACGCCTCGAAAGGTCTAAGGGATCTCTACATTTCGTACAAATTTCACGATGCCGACGTTTGTAATATGCGTGGATAGAAGTTCCGCAACCGGATGTGTATCAAACCCGGCGGGAAAGAAGGGGGTTTGTGCATGTTAGGGAATCGTAGGGACATCGAGTGTACTTACTGGGGTTGCTGTAGTCGCGTAACGTGGACCCCGTAGTTTTTCCATCTCGGTGGGCAAGTCCCACTCCCCACTCTCTTCCCACGACTGATGCATGTGACGGTAATGTTGGTGGAACCTTACTAGGCGCCACTTCATCGCCAAGTCATCTCCATCAGTGGATAGGCTAAGATACCCTAACGTTTCCCGCAATTCCTCTTTGGTCAGAGAACTTGCCCAATTTATAATCGAGTCTATTGTTTCCGCTCACAACTTATTTACTTTGATGGTAGAGCTCTCCATTTTTAAATTTTCAAAGCTAAAAATCCCTACTCTAATTCTGGAATCGCAAAAATCCTACAGAAATCTCACCAAAATCTCAAAAATATCACGGAAATTCTTAAAATTTCAAAATTCCGTACTTCCAGACCGAATTCCAACTATGTTCACGAAATTCGAAAGAAACATTTGAAACTAATCCTGGAATTCTGGTAAATTCGAAAAAGTCCTAGTAAAATCAGAAATTTACAGCAGCGACCTCTCAGAGTATGCAGCCTTACCCTTGCATGCGCGGCTCTACAAGGACGGACAAACGCTTTTCCCAGCTGCTCGTGGGAACAAAAATAACACTATCAAACCCCCAAAAAGTTGTAGATCTACAGTTCGGTGTGCTGCTTAGCAGGGCAAAAGTAAAATCAGCGGGGCATAAATAAAATCAGCGGGGCAAAAGTAAAATCAGCGAAGCAGAAGTTAAATTAGCGAGGCAAAAGTAAAATTAGAGGGGCAAAGTTAAAATTAGCAGGGCAAAAGTAAAATTAGCGGGGGAAAAGTAAAATTAGGGGGACAAAAGGGGAATCAGCGGGGCAAAAGTAAAATTAGCGGGGCGAAAGAAAAATTTAGCAGGGCAAAGGTAAGTTTTTTTCAAACAAATTTCGAATTTTTTTTTTAATTTCGAAAAATCTCTTGAGAATGAGAAGTTTTTCTGACCCCGATTTTCCAGACCAAAAAGTGACCTTTCAGTCGAGAGTGGAATAAAATACTATATGCAACACGAGGCAACAGTAGATTTTTTCCTTTGGTGATTATATTGCCCTTACGAGAATATTTTTCCATAGGGAACAGTATTCTCGTTCTGGCAGTAAACTCACCCGCGGGGAAAATCTTCTACTTTTGCCCCTTGTTGCATTATGCACTATTAAATGAAAAAACAACGACGAACCGCAAAACGTCCACATTGAGTGGACGAATCAACTCAAGGATGACGTGCTAGACTGCTACGATGCCAGCATTATCCCTTTATTTCGCGACGTTCTTTGCGAAATTCACTTGTCTACCTCTCGAAAAATGGATATGTATTTGGTGCGCTTTCGCAAACCCTGCTTGAACAATCTGCAGACGAAGATGAGAAAGCGACATTTAGATCAACCACCGATGATGGATCAAAAGACCAAACGACAATTGTATCAACTGAACAAGGATATTGGATGGGCAAGACAGAATGCGTCCTGTGTTCAATGTGTGATTGACTACATAACATATGGTAGGCCGTTCATGGAAAGGTTCGAAAGTTCTCTCAAGAACCAAGGATCTTTAATCATACACTGAACAAGTCAAAGCTGCTAACAATCAAGCAGCACATTCTTGACAAAATACGGGTGTTATCTGATGCAAGGAAGAGAATATAGAAGAGTGAGAGATAGACCAGGTAGAATCAACAGTTTCTCGCTGACCCATCTCGCCTCTTCAGTGATCACCCTGTTTCTGTCAAAAATCCACCCAAGCCCATTAAGGTAGAGACTTTTTCGAGAGAGTTATACGAGATCCGAAAAACACTGGGATTGAAAGAATATACGGATAATATCATCCGCTTCAAGGAGTTTTGCGACAACCTCATAACATCCGATAGGAAAGTCCATCAATCACTGCGAAACAGGTGAAAAAATCACTTAGAGGCACGAAGGCTGATATTAGGATGCACTATGCTCCTAACGAAAAAAGGCAAACTGTCCAACCCAGAGAATTACAGACCAATAACTTGTTCAAACACACTGTATAAGATCTTTACAGCTTTGCCAAACAACAGGATTTTCCGAAGAATTGAGTCTGTGTGGCGAGACATGTACGAACAACGTTGCACGAAAACAGGTGTAGCAAGATGTCGAGAGAACCTGCTAATTGACAGGTGTGTTTGTAAAGACACTGCATCCCATCAGCGCGTCCTTAAAGCCATTTCCCCGTGCTAAAGATATGCCAAGGCACTTGCGAGATGGATGCAGAAAGCTGTCATCCTAGGGTCGCTTCGTGTTATCAAAACACACAAGGGTTTCGCCGGCCTGTCGTCGTAATTTCATCATGCCACTCATCTCACGATCGTGAGACGTGATTATAAATGTGATTTACCGCGGTTCCACTGGGAGCTGATGTCATTTTTAAATGATAGTTGGTCCCAGTGGGACCCTGTGGTCATTTTCAAACTTTTTTTAAAATTATATATAATTAGAAATAGGTTAAATAATTACCGCAGGGTCGCACTGGGAGCAACTGACATCATGACAATGATACTGACTCCGAATAGAACCGCGGTAAATCACTCCTATGGCCACGGCTCATGACCTTGAGATGGGTCGCCACAGGGAACAACAAAATCACGACAGGGCTGCGAAACCCTAGTGTGTATTAAGGTCACGAAGCAACCCAAGGATGACAAACGTTCAATTCACTCTTCCACCCAATATAGAGAAAATCTGAACAATTTTAATATTTTTACAAATAAACAGTCATGTTTATTGTTGTGAAGTAATTAGGTTAAATATTGATGAGTTAATAATAATTGTGATATTACACAGTGTAAAATTATAAATAATTTCAGTTAAATTGGTCTGATATTATTAAATTAATATAACTTGATGTCGTCAACATAATTTTGTTTATTAATCAAAATATAATAGTGGTAATTAATTACTATTATAGTTCTGTTGGAATCCTGTATTTGAAATTTTTCATAGCGATTTGAATTTGACCGCGTAAAATTAAGAGACATGGGGACTTACTCACTTACTTAACTACTTACATACTTATCCAGCACCACATTTTGTAAGAGTTTGAAGTTTGATTTTTGTGACTACATATTCATAATCAGCGACCCCAAAAACGCCTGAGTAACCACTCTTGCCAAATCCGCCGACACTTTCAAATCTCTGCCGTCATATTGAATCCGCCAATTTGAATTTTGAATTGTTGACTACATATTCATAACCACCGACCCCAAAAACCCCCAAATAATTATTTTCAATCAATTCCATATATTTTTCAAGATATTTGCCACCATATTCAGTCCGCCGTTCGGAATTTTGAATTGTTGACTACATATTCATGATCAGCGACCCCAAAAACCCCGAGTAACTATTTTTAGTCATTTCCATATATTTTTCAAAATATTTGCCACCATCTTGAGTCCGCCGTTTTGGATTTTGAATTGTTGACTACATATTCATAATCCGCGACCGCAAAACCCCCCGAGTATCTATTTTTAGCCGAATCCGCAGATTTATTTAATTTTGATCGAACTTTCGGTCGCCTGGCCCATAGTGCGTTCTGGCATGCGAAAATTAAATACTCTGTACCTAAATTGAGACCTGACGTTCTGAGAAAAGCAAAAGTTTGCTCCTTCAACTAGGACTGACCTTCTACATTTATGTAAAAGTTTCCGTGCATTTTCTTGTCGAGTAGCTCTTGGCGACATTTTTTAATATCTGCTTCTTTCACTTAGACTTTTAGAAGTGAGGCATTAAGATAGGGTACTGCACTTTCTTCACTTCTGATATTAAAATTTAAGCCTAGGGTCTCGGCCGCCAGCTCCGCAGCGTTGTAAAGAGACGCGCCTTTGCCAATCATCACGTGATTCCTGACCATTTTTAGGTGAGGATTTCTTCCGTTTGCGACTATGTAAGCTGACCCAGGATAATTCGGTTATGAAGGCATTGGATATTTAAAAGTCCGCGCCCGCCATCGCGGCGTGGAATGCAAGGTTCAGGGCCATGAGGTCGTGCTTCGCCCATAAAAACACCCCAAATAAGTAAAGTAAAACTAGGACAGCAAGCATGTTAGTCGCAGATAGCATGTTTCACTGATGTTATATCCTTGATGCGATTTTCAGGCACGCCTAGGTATAAGTGGTTCTCTCCAGCTTCAAGGTGTGTCATATCACTTATATGCACGAGCTCAGGGTCCTCAAAAACTCTAGAAATTCGTCCTTGCTTTGAAGGAATCTTGGGACACTTTGAGGCTGCCGTGCATCAGAAGCATAGATGGTCAGGTCATCCATATAAAATACATGAGTGACCAAAAGAGCAGAGGGCTCATGGTATTCGTGATGTTGTTCGTTGTCACGCGACAGATGACAAATTTTCAGATGAGATAGAGAATCTGGTTTCCGAAGGAGCAATAATCTCTTTACGCATCTTACTATGTGCCCAATCCTGTCGTTCAGGCTTCTCCGGCAGTAATTGATGTAGTTTTCGCCTAAGAGTTATGAGATTGTCGCAAAGCTCTTTGAAGCAGATAATATTCTTAGACTTTTTTCTTTTAATTCGTGTTGGACCTCGTCAATCTCTCTCTAAAAAGTCTCGACCTCCTCGGGCTTAGGTGGATTTTTGTCGGAAACAAGGAGATCGCTGTAGAGGCCCGATGGGCCAGCGAGAAACTGTTTATTCTTACTGAACCATCCCTCCCTCTTCGGTATTCTGCTCGTAGTGTCAGATAACAACTGTATTTTGTGAACAATGTGCTGCTTGATTGTCAGCAGCTTTGAATTGTTCAGTTTGCGATAGTAGATCCTTAGTTCGTGAGCGAACACACTTAATACGGGATGCATTCTGCCTTGGCAATCCAATCTTCTTGTTCAGTTGATGCAAGCGTCTTTTGGTCTTTTGATCCATCGTCGGGTTTAGCCTTCGATTTAAATCAGCCAAAGCTCTTGCAGCACCATAAACTAAACAATTCATGTTTCAGAGTTCGGACACCTCCGAATAACCCTCATGAAGAACGGCATTTATTTCAGCCGGAATTTCGGACTTAAGATCATGTATATTAATGTTCCTTCTTGTATTGAAATCGCTATCATCGTTTCGGGTGAGCCTGCTTTCCGCGATTGGTCTTCATAGCACTTTCTATTCTTTGTCTGCGGCTTGTTCTTGCAGCAGTTGGGGAGGCGCTCTGCGTATAAATGCTGATCGGTAGAAGTAGACATGTGGATTTTGCAACGAGTTTAGCGAAACGTGCGGAATCTGTAGGTGTTTTGACACCACAGAGTATGCATTCGCGCCATGAAGCACACACAAACTATTTGATTAGGCTCAACTTAAAGATGCTGGCACTCCTAATTTATTTCTTTTCTGGTATGCATTACGTCTTTATTAAAACAAAAAACAAAAGATGATGCCCAATTCTAAACAGTATAAAGTTCGGTTTAATTATTTTTACCTCGAATATACCGTATTTACTCGCATATAAGCCGCACACTATTGAACATCGCACACGATTAAACGCCGCATCCCGATTTTAGAAGCTCGAAATAGTGGAAATCCCATTATAAATGCAACACGACATTAGCCATCGATATTTTGTAAACTGTAGTACGAATTATAATTAAACTGTGAGGTATCATAGAAAAAAGTATACTTTTTAATATTATAATGAAGAATTTTTTTTCTTAATTTCGACCAAAAAAAAGTCCAAAAAAACCCAAAGAGATTTTGAATTTGATTTTTCGTCCATAACACGCCTTTTCATTGTTTTCTAGACAGTCGCGACTATTAATTTTATACACAAGAAAGGTGAAATTATAAGAAATTTTACCTTATCTAGAAAAGACTAAAAAGGTGCGATATGGACGAAAAATTTAATTTAAAATTTTTCGGACATTATTTTGGTTAAAATTAAAATAACAAACATTTTCTGTACAATAATATATAATATATACTTTTTTCTATAATGCCTTAAGGTTTTATTAAAATTAGTTTGACCGTTTTAGAAATATTGATAATTCAAAAAATGTGATGTCTAAATTCACCATAGCGTAACTTTTTGAATTGTTAAGAGTCCCTTCGGCACGAAATGTCTTGTATATTAGACTATAATTTCGCCAGGTGTAATTGAAATCGAACGACCACTTGCAGATCCTGACATTTCTGACATAAAGGATGCGTCAGCTAAATGCGGGCAAATGAAATAATTTGTTTGAAACAGAATTTTTTGGAATAGAAATGAAGAATCACCAAAAACCTTCATACACAGCCTTTGTCTGATCCCCATAAACAAACTTTATTCAATGTATCCTTTATTAGTTCAAACTAGGGCCTCGATTTGTTATCTGAGGCATGCGCACGCACGCTGTGTTTATTGTTTGCGGCAAAAACAATAAACGGTAGTTTCATGCTTGAAGTCCAAGCGAGATAAAGGAACCCCATCTTGAATTTAGCTGCACCTAAATTTATTTTAGAGTTTTCTCTTTGAATCGGACGAAAAATTCGAATTGAAGTTTTCGTTTGCAATAGATCATATTTAACATATTTTTTGGTTTTACCATTTCTGACTAGTTCCATTATCTTTGGAAGTAATTGGTCTCGTAGTGATGCCGTCGGGAAAGTTCGTGGCTTCTTGCAAAATTATTATTATTTACATTGAAATTCTCGATGCAGAGGCTACTAAAGAATATCAATTAGATTTTAAATATGTGAATAATCTTCAAATCAAGTTGCCAAGGATTTTTACATGAACTTTATAAACTCCTGTTTTGAGCCCTATTGGCCTTCACTCATTTCATTACTTATGCTTTCAAGAATTGCAATGCTACTGCTGATGATATTGCTGAAGGGAGGAAAGTTTAATTTTGAAGAAGAAACTTTGAAACATATGAACATTATTTAGTGAAAAACTTTCATTTGTTATGAAAGTTTTATTCTTATTGCTTCTTTTTTTCCATTTAAAAATTAAATTAGGCAACGATGTAAAGAATTTTTGTCAATAAGAGAAGCTTCTCGATATTTATTTAAACCTTATCATTTTAGTGATAAGACCAATAAGTTAAACTGGTAACAATCAGATTCGTTAGAACCAAACATTTTCATGCAATAATTTTGATGTTAGTTAATTTTTGTCTGCTGGTCTAGAATCAATATTTTTGAATTGTGAAAAAAAATTTCTCTTGCTCCGCTGGGATCGGAACCCAGGGATCCGACCCCAATCTCGTCCTGGGTTCGGTTCCCAACGGAACAAGAGAGCATATTTTCGCAAATCTAAAAGACTCAATATTTAAAAATATTGCTCCTAGGCCAGTAGACAAAAATGAATTAACATTAAAATTATTGTAGGAAAATGTTTGGGTTTAAAGAATCTGATTCTTACCACTTATTCCTTTATTCTTATCGCTAAAATGATAAGGTATAAATAAATACCTAGAAGTTTATCTTATTGACAAAAAATTCTTTACGTCGTTGCCTCATTTGATTTTCAAATGAAAAATAAGAAGCAATAAGAAGAAAAGTTTCATAACAAATGAAAGTTTCTTACTAAATAATCTTCATATGTTTCAAAGTTTCTTCATTAAAACTAACCTTTTCTCTCTTCAGCAATATCATCAGCAGTAGCATTGCAATTCTTGAAAGCATAAATAATGAAATGAGTGAATGCTAATAGGGCTTAAAACAGGAGTTCATAAAGTTCATGTGAAAATCCTTGGTATTCTGGGTTCTCCCATGTCACAATACTTACTACACCGAAACAAATCTTACATACCTACTTCAGGTTTTATATGTTTATATAAAATTAAAATTCTGAACTGAGGATTTAGATGGTAAGGCTTGTTCAAGAACCATATTTTACTCTCCATTGTTAAGAATACGGGTTAAGTTTTACTTACCTTATTTGTGTGACCAGGCACAAAGATCCGATCCCGAGCCCCGATGAGACGTTACAAAGGGGAGCCTACGTGACCTACATTATTTCTATGATCAGTTTCGCCCCCGATAAGAAGTTGGAAAAGGGAATTTATGTGACCTACATTATTTCCGTGAGCAGCAATAGGATTGCCTTACCGCCCCCAATAAAACGTTGGAAAGGGGAACCTACATTACCTACACTATTTCTGCGATTAGTCACAGGGTTGCGTTTCCTCCCTCGATGAGACAATGAAAAGGAGAACCTCCATGACCTACATTATTTGCATGATCAGTCACAGGTCTGCCTTTCCTCCCCCGATAAGAAGTAGGAAAGGGGAATCTATGTGACCTACATTATTTCTGTGACCAGTAACAGAGGTGCCTTACCGCCCGCCATGAATCGCTGAAAAGAGGAACCTACGTGACCTACATTGTTTCTGCGACCAGTCACAGGGGTGCCTTACTACCCCCGATGAAGAGATGGAAAGGGGAATCTATGTGACCTACATCATTTCTATGATCAGTCACAAGGCTGCCTTTTCGCCCCCGATAAGAAGTTGGAAAGGGGAATCTTTGTGACCTGAATTATTTCTGTGACCAGTTAAGTGAGGCCTTTCCACCCCTATTAGACGCAGGAAGGGCGATGATATGTGACGTACGTTATTTCTTTGACCACTCACAGAGGTGTCTTCGCGCCCCAGAAGACTAAAATACCAAAAGGGTCAAACTGCCCTACAAGATTAAGAAAAATAGAAGAGCTAAACTGCGCTGAAAAACTAACGGGTCAAACTACCCGATTATATCAAGAAAAAACAATGAGGCTAAACTATCCGATTATATTGAAAAATACAAAGGGTCCGAACTGTCTCAAAAACTAAAAAAGAACAGGCGTCAAACTGCGCTCCATGGTCAGGAAAAATAGAAAGGCTAAACAGCCCTAAAAATCTAAGAAGTTAAAGTGGCCCAATTATTTGGAAAACAAGTAGTCACAATGTCACGAAAAAATAAAAATGAAATGACGTCAAACTGCCTGATGCCATAAAATTTAAAAAAATGGAGAGACTAAACTTCCCAGAGAACTGAGGAGTCAAACATTGCAACACCTAATCCTATTCACCAGTATAACAGATTTTTATATAAGCCAGCAACTGATTGAAGGGATCTGTCCCCATTTTTTTGACTCGCTGCTGCCCCAGAAACTCACAGAGGTGATCTGCAAGACTGCTTTTTCGAACGCCACCACGAAAGAGGAATCGCCTCATTCACCGCCAGGAAGACTCGATGTTCTCAGTATGGACTCCAGTATCCTGATCAACGAACTCCTCAGAATGACTCACGGTTTTATGCACATAACCATGATCTTCAAGGTAAATATATCCTCTCCAACAATCGGTATGTATCTCTGTCCGTGTTTCTTGATCAATTCAATCAACGTACCTTGGTCTCTTTTATTGTGAGGAGAGATCTCCAAACTATATTGGTGTGTATGGCCCTTGTAAATCATTCCAAGGATCCACTCTCTACAAAAAGAGAATCTTTCAGCCACAGTTTCTCTTGAAATTGCCTACCCGTCAACAATGCTGCCCTCACGGATAGCAAAGCTATGCGTGATCAACATACATGCTGCTGCTGAAATGCGATACCTCTCAAACCAGGTATTTTCAAGGTCCATCAAGCTAGCACCTACACAATCGAAATTCTCAAATTTCTTTTTATCCGAATTTTGAGCTTTTTTTGGGCTGTATTGCCGATTTTTGGGCTCCAATACTTTTTTAGAAAATTCAAATTTGGAGTGGAGGTGCTGACTTGACTCAAGCCAGCACCTCCACTATATGAATATTTAAAAAAATAAAAAATCAAGCACGTCAGAATTTTGGCCTTTTTTTGGGCTCTTGAATGCGCTAACAACCAATTTGCAAACACAACCCCAACTGAAAATAAAAATACCCCCAATGTACAAACCCAAACTCGGAAAAAACAAGGTACACCATAATTTTTGCGTTATTTAGGGCTCTAGAATGCACAAAAAAAATTCGAAAAACCACCCCCTATGAAAAGAAAAACCACCCTCTTGCAAAAAATAAAATCTACAAAAAATAAAGTGCTTCAGAATTTTAAGCATACTTTGGGCTCTCGAATGCACAAAACAAATTTTTCCAAACCCACCCCTATGTACAAAAAAAACAACCCCTTAATAAAAAACACAAACCTGGAAAATACAAAATAGAAAGTAGTGTAGGGCTTTCCTTGGGCTGTCGAATGCCTCAATTTTTTTGGTGTAAAAACTACCCCTACATCTCAAAATCCAAAACAAGCCCCAAACTTCAGAAAATTATTAGTGTTGGTATTTTTGAGGAGCCCAAAAATCAGAGACTCTATTTACACTTTAAAATTCTGAAAAACATTATTTTTTTACAAAGCCATATCTTCGTGGTGTCAAGGGGTTGCTTTTCAAATGTAAAGGTTGGAACCCAAAAATCGGTGTTGGTAGTTTTCAGGAACCCAAAAATCAGAAACCCTATTCACAATGTAAAATTCTAAAAACATTATTTTTTGACAAAGTCATACTTACTTGGTGTCTAGGGCTTGCTTTTCGAATGTAAGGGTTGGAGCCCAAAAATCGGTGTTGGTATTTTTCAGGAGCCCAAAAATCAGAGACCCTATTTACACTGTGTCATTTTTTAGATGGCAGTTGCTCCCAGTGGGACCCTGCGGTGGTTGTTAACCTTTAGTTTTTAATTATATATATACATTCGGAGTCCCTAAAACGATACTCACCGATCAAGGAAGAAACTTCTTATCGAATAAAAATTTGAAATTAATCGTATTCGTAATTAATACAATGAAAAATACAAGTACAGGCTTTTTATCTTTCGAGATGACCTTCGGAGGAGATCCTAATATCCCATCAGCCATATTAAGATCACCAACTCTTACTTATGCCGATTTCATAAAGAAATGGAAACTCAAACACGATAACATCATTAGGAAAGCTAAAGAAAGACTAGAAGTTGAACAAGAAAAGACCAAGAAACGTTTAGTTGAAAATATAGTAAAAAGCCATCCAGTTTACAAAATAGGAGATCAAGTCAAATGGAAAAATAATACAAAACAGAATCAATTAGATTCGAGTTGGAAAGGTCCAGGAATTTTTACAGGAATTACAACGAATATTAATGTGAAAATTAAATTTTAAGGCGAAACTCTTTAACTTCATATTGATCAAGTGATGCCATTTTACGTTTCAGAAAAGTAATGATGCTGTTTCTATGGATGCCGATAATGACAATACAAGCAAACTACGTCCTTCAATAAATTTATGGAAACATATACATGGAGGAAATTAGCAAAGCTTACTTATATCAAGAGAATTAGAAACTACTTAAAAGAATAAATTTGACCACAACCGAAAGTAGATTTCAGACCTTAGAAAAAACAATTGACCTAATAGAAAGGACACGCGAAAATGAATGCAAAACGAAAAATGAAATAAGACTAAGGGGGGATCCTGCTTTAGGAGGCCTAAAAAAGCGATCCTGGGGGCATTTTTTAGGGCAGAAAAAAATAAGCAAGTCTAGAGAACTTTTTAGAATATTTCAATGTATATTTGGACACTATAAACATTTTTTTTCGATAACAAAATATTCAAACGCAGCTGATTTTTATGCACATTTGTGCAGAACCTTGCAATTGCAGTCGGCAATCGGCGGGAAAGTTTGAAAACAAAAAGTTTGAAAAAAATTTGCTGTTTGCAAAAAAAAAAAATCATTTCAACTTGCTAAAAAAGTTGTTTAGAAATTTTTTTTCATGAATATTTTTAGTTTAAATAGAAGAGAATACAAAACTGAAGCTAACAAGCCTTGGTTCGTTTTGATTGGTCGTCTAGTTTTCTTGCAATCACGCCTGCCAGTTTAGAAAAATCGTAAAAACGAAAACTCGAGAAAACGCGCTTCAAAGGTTTCAAAGTTTACGTTCAGAAAAACTGTTAATGGTCGTCTAGTTTTCTTCCAATCACGCCCGCCAGTTTAGAAATGTCGTAAGAACGAAAACTCGAGAAAACGCACTTCAAAGGCTTCAAAGTTTACGTTCAGAAAAACTGTTAATTTTTTATTACTTACAGTAATAAGTTTCGAAGAACCGTTGAGCCTTTTCAGGTACACAGTTCGGAGTTATTAGACCGAGGGGTGGAGCGCGCGCTCCATCTGCCCAAACGCTCGTGTATCTGTTCGACACCCCACCCACCGCATTTAGTACTGTATCTTTGAAAATACTGCGAATCTGCCTCTATAACTGTAGATACATATTCTTAGATATATTAGGAATAGATTTGAGAAATGAAAAAAAAAAATCGATTGTTTGAGCCTTCTAAAACAGGATCCCCCCTTAATAAAACATAAACGTAATAGATTAATAAAAAACATTACAATTTTATATAAGTTACGCGGAAAACAAAGACATAAAAGAGGACTGGCTAATTTTATAGGTAGTATTTCTAAAGCCCTTTTTTAAACCCTGACTGAATCAGATTTAAACCAAATAAATTCAGAATTTGATGAATTATATACTGACAATGAGAATATAGTTTTTGTCCGACCCCCCTTGAAAACGCGCCATTGAATGAACGTGAAGCAGGCATAATGTGGCCGCTTCCAGCCCAGTAGTGTTCACATATACGCACTCCACCGCCGGGCTAACATAAGACTTTACGCCCGCTACATGAAACTTTGCGCCCGATACATAAAACTTTACACCCACTACACATAGACTGCATCCCGCAAGTGAGAATATGAAGGAATTGATCTTTATTCTTGAAAAAATTGTATTGCTAGACCCGATAGTCTCCCTTCTGCAAAGTACGCTATTTCTTCCTTTCACCTGTAATCCAAAATTGTCAAGTACACCAAACATCCTCTATCTGCTTCACATGCTTGTTTTCAAGGAGGGGGACAAAAAGTATGGTGTGTATCAAGGGCGTAAAGCTATTTTGCCTCGTGTCACTGCCGCCCTCGCTTCGCTCGTGCAGCAAATTCACACTCACCAAAAAGCCTTCTTTACGCCCTCGATACACAATATAATATTCCGCTTCAAATAACCAAACGAAAATCCTCAAAATAGTACTAGATACGGATCACGAAGTGAAGGATAAAATTGCATTATAATATCAAACAATTGAAAAACTAAATTCTAAAACTAAAGATAATTTCATTAATATGAAATTAATTTCAACAACTCTCCTGATAGAAGAAATAAACGAAAATATTAATACAGCAATAGATGCTATCAATAATGGTATACATGGAATCATACATCCACAGATGTTAACACCTGGAATTTAAAAAAATACATTAGAAGTATTTGAAATGCAACATAGAACAAAATACCATTTCGAGGAAGACTACCAGAAAATTTTCGATATTAGTTCAATCTCGATAGCAGTAGTAAACGGATTATTAAGCTACATTATTAATATTCCGATTATTGAAAACGAGGAAGGATCCGTAAAAAGAATAATTCCAATCCCAACCAAGTTTGACAAAATATTCCTTTTCCTAATTCCCGATCATGACTTAATAATTGAATTCGATAACCGTTACGTACCAACGGACAAGGAAACTATTAAGAAATGTAAAAAAATTAACAGACATTATTAAGATGTAAAAGAAATGAGCCATATCTAAGGATTAATGAAGCAAATACTTGCGAAGTAAGCTTACTGAGAAGATATGCAAAAACAGCATGCTCTCAATCACCTTACTCGCTCCATAAAGAAACATACATACCGGTAATAGGAGGATATATTGTAATTCCGGGAACCGAAATCAACTTAGACATAGCATGCGCAGATAAAATCAAATCAATCCCAATTGAAGTTCCTACATTATTCACGGGAGAAAATTGTGAATTATATAACAACCATGATAAAGTTGAACTTCCAAAACACTTGAATATAATGAAAACGGTCCTCGTCAACGAAACTTATGATATGCAACATAACCTAGGAAAATTGGATAACTTAGAGAAGAGATCAATTCAAATGCCCAATCAAATTGATACAGATGTACTTAGGAAAGCACAACTTAGTTTAAGTGATGTCAAAAGTATACTTAATAATACGTCCACGCATAAAAAACCAAAAGGTTGGAGCGCAACTACTTAAGAATGGTTACAGCACTTAGGTTGTGCAGCGATAGGATCAGTAATTATATATATATATATCTTTTTTAAATGTAGAATATTCAAATACATAACTAAGTGCATACTTAAGAAAGTTACTCTTTTTTGGATTAAAAATAAAGTCGAAAATCAACCTAACGTTGTAACTTACACAGCAGGTGCACGAGAAATACAACTACAGACATCTCTACAACCATTAAAAACAAAAAATTGTTATTTTAAAGAATTTCGAGGACAAAATGATGTCTAAAGAGGGGGGTGTTATGTACTCTACTTATAGTTAGTTGTAAAGTGGGCGGAGGGCCCCGTGAGGTACCCCCTGGCGCTCAAGCTATAAAGCCTATTGTGCCACTACCCTACTTCTAGGTGATATAACGATAATAATACTCCCTATATAATCTTAATATAGAATAATCAATACAATGTACACTTGTAATTGCGCATGTACTTCTTGTAGCTTGTCTGACTGTTAGAAGTTACTGGAAGTGCTAATCGATACGCTACCATACGAGTATATACCGCCCCTTCGGGTCGGTTCTCCAGTCTCGTCAGTCTCGTCACGATGCAAGTCACGTCCAGTACCTCAACCGTGCTCATATATCTCTTGTCAAGCCTTTTTGTCACAAATTGAGTAATCTTCGAATAAATGCTATAAGTATATATATATTTTTTTTTATGCTTATTGGTGACCCTGAACCGCAACGCATAACATGTATTAGAAATACAAATTTTGAAAAAATTTCCTGCATTTTTAATTATTTCTCGAAAACTATATACTAATATATACTATATACTATATACTATATTTAAAAGAATGTATAGACAAACAAAAGTGGATGTTTTTCAAAATATTTATTTGTGATACAAGTGCGCAAGGTAGGTGATTGTGTGCGATTGTGAATTTCGCAGCATAAGCCAAACACGAGTTAGCAATCACCTATGCGCACGTGTATCACACGCTATTCCTTGCAAAGCTCGTCCGAAAAAGTTGTGTTAGGAGGAGTTAACGAAAAATACTAATTTTATATTTCATAGAGTGTAGTGAAGACCCCCCCCTTCCCCCCACCGTCTGCTACCCCAAAACGAAAAAAATAGGCATAGTAGGCACCGAGCGCCTACAAGGAAGGCTTTCGTAGCCTATTATGACGTTAATTTATGTCTCAACAGAATCTTGAGAGAAAAGATTTTTAAATTTTGTAAACAAATTTTTTTGAAAAAATGTAAAAAAATGTTGAAACAAAATTTTGAAAACTAATTTGAAGAAAAAAAATCGTTGAAAAAAGGTTTGAAAAAAAATTGGTGAAAAAAATGTTTGAAAAAATTTGCTGAAAAAAAATGTTTGAAACAACAAATTGTTTAAAAAAAAATTATCTGAAAAAAATTTGGCGCTTATGCTCTTTTGCTGAGCCAAATGTTGGCGTTTATGCCCTTTTTGTACAACGGACGAAAACGGGTACGAAATCCTAAAAACAAAACTTCAATCATTAAAACATTTGTTCAAGTTGAATCTAAATTTATTTCAAGAAGATACCAACACCAGTACTTAAAGTTACCCATGCCAGAGTCTGAAGTACCTTATCTCGAAAGTGCGCATGCGCAGCTTTTCACCGGTGCCTAAAGTAAGCCATCTTCAAACTGCGCATGCGCGAATATTGTTCCGCGCACAGTCTGCTCAAATAAGGTACTTTAGACACCGAAGTAATGAAATTAATGAAAGTTTAAAGAAAGTAGAAATTGCTCGAATAATGGAGAATATCTATTATACACTTTGCCTGGTCTCTTCTCGGCATTATATATGATTCCTGGGTAATCTGTATAATAGAGAGTATTAAATACTTAGCCTGGCCTTTGTAGGGCATTATTTAATGCCTGGGGATTATATATATTGCCGAATTTTATATTTTGCCTGTAAAATATACCAACAAATATATGTTCGAAATGTAACGTTTCGAAGTTTCCAAGTCGTTCACCTGATAAAGTACGCCATGCAGTGCGTGAGCGAATGATTAAGTAAATAGTCAGACACACTATTACCGAAAGTGACTGACTAGATATACCGAATATAATTGATTTAGCAATAGAATTCACATTCCTGAAAGAGCGAGAGATGAGGTAATCGGTAACCGAGAGTATCAGCAGAGGGAACTCACACGTTGGTCTCTCGCGTAACTTAATACTCATTAGCGTAAATAATTCAAAGCCCAATCTTATAGATCGGACGTATGCTCGTCCCATTTTTGGCATTGTACGTGCTCAACCCACTTCAAGCTCTACCACAGGGAACAGGGAGTATATAAACCCCAGAATCACACCTGTTAGTCGTCTTTACCGTCCAAGTAGTCATACTGTCAACTCGATCTACGAAGTACGAACCGCCTTGACTAAGTCGCGATCTTTACATAATTGTGACCAAACAAACGCTCTGACTAAGCCGCGCACTTTTAAATCACCGCAAAATACTTAACGTGTTATCGATCATTGAATTAAAGTTCTTTCGGCTGAGACTCTCGGTCGTCGTAGAGTACTTTCCGGATAAAGTCCAACGGTTAAACGTTCGTGAAAGAACTCACCCTTGATTAACATCCAACTAAATTCATAAAAATATCAGGTAGAATTTCTTCGCTGTTCTGCAAAATAACGGAGATCCAATTGACAAGCTAATTGAGTTACTTAAGAGTAATTTCATGCAAGTATACGGTAGAATTCCGTCGCTGTTCTACAAAATAACGGAGATGCAATCGACAAGACAACTCTCTCTTGCCCTTTCAAGAAAAGAAAGGTAGATGTAAGTTTTTATTGTACAGATTTTCAACTCATTATCTTTTTTCATCTTTTATAAACTTGTAAAATCGAACCTATACCTCTTATTTAAACACTGTATAATGACACAATCACCATAGGATTGATACGCCAGGCTTTACCAACCTGACTTGATCAGCAACACAGGTCCATTAAGCTAGCACCTCCACAATCGAATTTCAAAATTTTTCATAGCTCAGAAATTTGGGCTTTTTTAGGGTTTTTTGTGCTCCGATTAAAATTTTTGGGCTCTTTTACTTTTTCCGAAAATCAATTTTCTTGTGGAGTTGCTAGTTTACATTAAGCTAGCACATCCACTTCCTGAAAACACGAAATAATAAAAATGCAATTCCACCAGAATTTTAGGCTTTTTTTTGGGCTCTTGGAATCCACAAAAAAATTTCCCGGAAACAACCCTTAAGCTCCAATATCAACCCCCTTCACAAAATTTTAATTTTTCGCAAATTTAATCCAGGCATATTTTTGGGCTTCTTTGGTCTCCTCGAAAATACCTACTCAGATTTTTGGGCTCCAACCCTTAACATTAAAAATCAACCTCTTGGTACCTCGCAGATGTGACTTTCTCAAAAAATAATCTTTTTGGGAATTTTATAGTGTGGATAGAGTTTTTGATTTTTGGGCTGCTCGAAAATCCCCACTCCGATTTTCGGGCTCCAACATTTAACATTGAAAATCAACCCTTTTAGCACAACGCAGATATGACTTTCTGAAAAAATAATCTTCTTGCAAAGAGAACCCAACAGAACATACTTTATTTTTTAACATAAAGTACGTTTTTTTAGTTTTAGCAGTAGTTAAAACTGCTATTGGAAAAGAACTCAAGGCAAACTTTGGGAAAAAAATATTGCAGATTGAAGTTGTTAATTCGCAAAGAGTTATTTAGAATTTTTTTCAGGAAAGACTTGTATTTCTGATTTAATCCCAAGATTTTTGAACTCATTTTATTTCTTGTAAGACTTGCTACAGAACTTTACTTTTTTAATAAAGGTTTTTTTGAATAAATGTAAGCTCGCTCGAAAAAATTCCCTAACTTTTCCCTGATATTCCCAGCACAATAAAATTCACTGACATTTCGAAGTTTTTTAGGCTTTTTAGGTCAGCCATATCGGATCCACCATTTAGAATTTTTTAAATTTCCGAAATTGGACTTAAAATTTGCAATCAGTGACGCCGTAATACTTTCGAGCATGAAGTTTCGAACAATATGTATGCAAGATAAATGTATGCTTCAATGGCTTAAGCGGAGTAGACCGCTTACAATTAAAGAAGTTCAAGAAATAAATTATCATTTCTGTAGTATCTTTGAATATCAAAATTATTTTGTTATCGACGGTAGAAAATGTCTATTATTAGAAGTCGCCGAATCAACTGGATTGGATTCGCAATTGCTGCTTGATGAAATACCAACAAATGCACGCATAGAAAATGCCAAATTCACACTTCGGGGTATTGTGAACTTTAAGAGACCGTTAGGGAGAAGGTCTAACGATCATCTAGACATTGGACACTACACGGCCATATGCTTGCGCAAAAGCGGTGAGTGAATTGAATACAATGACTAAAGTGATAAAGCAAACAAATTTGCGAAGAAATCCCACATTACACCGCATTCATTCTTGTTTTCCCTGTAATTTTTAAATCACAAAAATTGAATTTCCTCCCAGATTGTTGAATTTTGAAGCCCGAAAGAAGAATTTTCTACAATGCAGTTGATTTTTCAACAACAAAATATGAATTTTCACTTGAAAAGTTAATTTTCAACCGAACTTAAAAATTTCGTTAAAAAAGCTAGTTTTTAAAAATAAGAAGAATTTTCAATAAATGATGAATTTTTAACATAGTAGTTCAACATTCGAAAAACTAGTTGAATTCTTTACTAAGCTATTGAATTTTCCAGAGAAAATTCAAATTTTCTACAAAACAGTTGAATCTTCAATCCGAAAACATGAATTTTTAAGAAGAATTAAGTTTTCAACCAAAAAAGATTTTTCAGTCAATAAAGAAAAAAAATGGTATGAAAATGTCAAATTTCAAAATGCAAAAAGATTATTTTTCTACAAAAAAGAACGAATTGTTGACAAATTACATACATTTTTAACCAAATAATGGAAATTTCAAAATAAAAAAGATCAACTGATTTTCAAATAGAAAGGAAACCATTTTCTACCAAATTCTTGATTTTTTTTGAGAAAAAAAATATTTCTATAATACATTCGAATTTTTAAGTCAAAAATATAAGCTTTCGATACAAAAAATAATTTCCAATCAAACATTGCAATTTTCAGTTGAAAAATTTTTTTTAACAAATTAGTTTGATTTTCAAACAAAAAGGCAGCTTTTCAACAAAATAAATATATTTTCAACAAAATGGTTACATTTCTAACCATTTTTCTGCCAAAAAATATAACTTTTGAACGAAGTTTGAACTTGCAACCAAATAGTTTAATTTCCGACAAAAAAAGATCAATGTTCAAACACAAATGGAATAGTTAAATTGTGAGTTTAAACAAATTAGTTTTCAATGAAAAAAACAATTTCAATAATAGTTCAATTTTCAAGTAAAGATTTGAAAATTAAGTATTGCTCAGTTTAGAACATTTAAAATTGCAGTTAATGAATTTTGAATATTCCTTTTTTTATTTAGGCATTTAACTTTGTACATTTCAACTAAACTGTGTTAATCTCCTAAAATTCATTTAAAAAGTACTATATATTTTGTGACTGTTCCAATTTTTCAAATTGCTTTGAAATGTTTCATTTTCAAATTTTTGTAAAGAGTATTTATTTTTAATGATGATTTGGAAAATTCAAAAAATATTTCATTTCAATCATATCTACGTGGTAAAAAAGTCAAATCTACGTGAAGTAGGTATTTTCGAGGAGCCCAAAAATCAGAGACTCTAAAAATATTATTTTTTGAGAAAGTCACATCTGCGATGTACCAAGGGGTTGATTTTTAATGTTAAGGGTTGTAGCCCAAAAATCAGAGTGGGTATTTTCGAGTAGCCCAAAAATCTGAAAGACTATCCACACTGTAAAATACTCAAAAAGATCATTTTTTGACAAAGTCATATCTGCGTTGAGCTTAGGGTTTGATTTTTAATGTTAAGGCTTGAAGCTCAAAAATCGGAGCGGGTATTTTTGAGGAGCCCAAAAAACCCCAAAAATATGCCTGAATTAAATTTGTGAAAAATTCAAATTTCGTGAAGGGGGTTGATTCTGGAGCTTAAGGGTTGTCTTGGGGAAATTTTTTTTGTCGATTCCAAAAGCCCAAGAAAAACCCAAAATTCTGGTGGAATTCCATTTTTATTATTTTGCATTTTCAGGAAGTGGAGGTGCTAGCTGAATGTGAGCTAGCACCTCCACAAGAAACTGGATTTTTTGGAAACAGTAAAGGAGCCCAAAAATTTTAATTGGGGCCCAAAAAAAGTCTCGAAAAAGCCAAAAGTTCTGAGCTACGGAAAATTCTAAAATTCGATTGTGGAGGTGCTAGCTTAATGGACCTCAGCAACACTGGTATCTCACGTTCTATATTTTCCATTCTACCCTCGCCTTTTGCTCGAGACATGACAATAGGACGCGTATTTTTTGTTTCATTAGTAAAAAACAACATTAAAAATCAGAAAATTAAATTTTTAGACAAACGACGAAAACTATGAAAAAATTAATAGACAAAAGTTTTTGAAAAAAACACAAGATACTATAAAATGTTCAATAACAAAATGGTTTTCAAATTCGAACTTACAATTTGATTTTAACCTTTTTTCACGAGACACGTGATGAGAAGGTATTGGTTGAAGCAGAAGGAGCTTTAACAAAAGAGAATTTACAATCACTAGATTTCAGTTGTCAATGGTTTTGACCTTTAATTTTGAAAGTCCTATGCAAAAATGTGGGGAATGTACATGGAATGTACATTGAATGTAAGGGTTGACTCCGTTCTTAAATTCACTTTAGAAAAATCGACTGACAACAATAAAATAAACTTCCTCGATGTCACTGTAATGGTAGAAGATGGACGTGTAATTTCAAATTGGTACCGCAAACCTACATGGTCAGGTCGTTATCATCACTTTCATTCCCATAATCCGATCTCTGTAAAAATAGACGTAAATTACTCTTTGGTAGACAAGGCCATAAAACGAGCCTATCAAAGGTTCTACGAAGAAAGTGTAGCTTTAGTAAAAAAAACTTTAATACAAAATTTATATCCAGAAAAACTCATAGCTTGTAAAACAAGTCTTAGAGTGTGTAATATCTTCGATGTTAATAATAACACAGGCTCACAAAAAAAGTGGGTTGTGCGAGAGATCAGTGTATGGTACCTTTACGTATTTTGGGCCGCTGAACACAAATCTGACATCAGTTTTTCCCCAGCGCGTCAGGATTTTCCCCTAGATGCGAAAAAATCTCTACAAAATCCGCTTTGTCGTCTATGAAATAACCTTTGTTATTTAAATCGGCTGGAAAAGGATCAGGCATGACATTTTTATGTATTTTGGGGCGCTGAACACAAATCTGACATCAGTTTTTTACCATACGCGTCAGGATTTTTCCGTAGACTCAGAAAATTCCCTATAAAATCAGCTTTGTCGGCTTTAAAGAGATTTTAAGAGAAAAGGGAGAAAGAGAAGGAGAAAACCACTCTATAGAACTCACAGTGATAAACGTGTGCGCAAGACCAGGGAAACAATGTAATAAAATTCTATTGCTAGTATGGAAACCTAGTTAATGTCGAAAAACTCAGGTCAGATGTGCTTTTAGTGTGGCTATTAACAAGAAAAAATTTTGAAGTAGGTTTAGTCCCCTCCTCTCAAATCCTGCCGGAGCAGCTTGAGCTAATAAAGGATAACTCAGATTTGAGTGATTCTTACTAAGACCTGGCTACATTATATGTATGACGTCCAATATAATAAGGCTGACATTATACCGGCGAGAATTGCGTTCATAGGAAATTAATCGTATCTAGAGGCAAAGCCAGACCTGCTGAGAAAGAACCAAGATCAGATTCGTATTCAGCACCCTAGAATACATCAAGATATGATTTGCGGGCCGCCTTTCAGATGAATTCATTACTGAGGGTATTTAATCTATAAAAAAGCTGACTTCCTAGGGAATTTTTCACGTCTAGCGTAAAAGCCTGACGGGATGAGGGTAAACTAACGTCATATTCGTATTTAGCGAATTAAAATATATAAAGATATTATACTCCGACCTGTTTACAGACGGTTTCAAAAATAAGAGCAATTTCATACACGAAAAAGCCGACTTTCTAGGGAATATGCTGCGTCTATGGAAAACCTCGATGTGATGCCGGGAAATTAGTCTCAGATTCGTGTTCAGCGCCCCAAAATAGATAAAAGTGTCATGCCTGATCTTTTTCCAGACGACTTGAATATCAAGGGTTATTCCATATCCGATAAAGCTGATTTTATAGGGCATTTTCCGCGTCTAGGTGAAGATCCTGACGTGCTCGGGGAAAACTGATGTCAGATTCGTGTTCAGCGCCCCAAAATACGTAAAAATATCATGCCTGATCTGTTTCCATATGACTTTAATAACAAGGGTAATTTATAACCAAAGAAGATGATTTACTAGGGAATTTTCCGCATCTAGGGAAAAATCCTGACGTGCCCGGGAAAAACTGATATCAGAATCGTGTTCAGCGGCCCAAAATACGTATAGATACCATACTCTGATCTCTCGTACAACCCACTTTTTTTGTGGGCCAGTGTAACACTAACAATAAATATGAGAATGGAAGTGATGACATTCCGAAAAAAGTAATGTACTTCCCATACGCTGATATTTTCTCCAAAAAATTTTAACACATTTTTAAAGATTCAGAACAATCAATAGTTTCAAAAACTGATAACAAACTTCAGAAGTTATATAGATCCACAAAAGACACCATAGAAAAAAATCCATAAAACGCACATCGTCTATCAATTAACTTGTAACCAATGTGGATGGGTCTACATAGGTCAAACTCAAAGGGAACTTACAGTCAAAATAAAAGAGCATAAAAGAGATGTTAGCAATTTTTTAAGTTAAACAGCCTTAGGAATATATGCCGTCACTATGTTTAAAACTTTTAATTGCAACAATCCCATTATTTTGGCCATAGAAAGAAAATTAAACCTAAAGAGAAATTCTTGAAATGATTCACATAATACGGAAGAAAAAATCAGTTTATTTACGTACAGACATCCAAGGCTTGAGTACATTATATCATAATTTAATTTTTACTAAGCAAAACCAGTCCAAATTAGTCTAACATAACTCAAGTGCACTATCCATTTACATTCAGAATTTAACTTGGTTTTAATTGAGGAAATGACGTTCTTGCGATCACGCATTCGTCAGTACCACGTGACTGCATTGAACTACTTTCTCAAAATATTTTCATCTCAGTACATAACCTCAAAAAACTGCAAGACCACGCGTCACCACGTTTGTTCTTGTTTTATTTCACAGAAAACCTTATTTAAAAAAATGGATTTTGGAAGCAAAATTTAAACCAAATTTTCTTATAAACTACATCTACAATATGTTAACAGAAATAAAAGTGTGCAAAAAACACACTTCAAAAAACAAATTTTCGTGAGCAGTTTGGGGTTATGTACTCTACTATGCAACTTAAAAGGGAACTTTATTCTAAATTCAAGGTTATATTCCAAACAATCTTTACAATTATAGGCTCTTTTATAACTATATATCTGTAAACTAAAAAAATAATCTAAATAGACGCATCTTCCATTCTAGGCATAGATGCAAACTCCTCAAATCTCTCGAAAACTCAGCATGTAATTCTGGGAAACACTTGAATGTTCAACCCATTTCTCAATTCTTTTCTAATTTATTTGGAATTTTTTCACTTTGGTCCAATCAAGGTATGTTATTTGTTCTGTCGCTTTTGTTAAAAATCATTCACGATCTAACATCTTTATCGAACCTTATAGAGTCTTGAAGTGGGACTGGTACCAGTCCGAAACGTTGATTAATGAGCTGGACCTAAAATAAAGGAAATTTCTGACCGCTAAGCCGAATAAGTTGTTTATCATATCGTACATTGAACACGATTTTAAACTCATTTGACACATCAATATAATAAATCATTTTATTTTTATATCGAAATTTTATTTCCAAAATTCAAGTGTAAGAAAAATGTTACATTCATTCCCAGGCGAAAAAGTTATATATAGTTTATATATAGTGGACAAAAGACTGATTTTTTAAATTTATTTCATACAAAAAACATGATAAAACAAATGAAAAATATAATAATATTCTTGTTCACCATATATAAACAATATACAACTCTTTTACCTGGGTTTTCATGACGATACTGATAAGAACTCGAGATCTATAATGTAAAGGTTTATTTAATCAAGCCAGATGTGAATAAAAGTATTTCAATTTATATTTGATTCTCGCAAAAGTAACTTTATTGTTACATAACAGTCAAAAATGATATTTTGACAAGAAATGAAAAACGACCATTTTTCTACATAATCAACGGATTACTTAGATTGACATACTTATTTTAGAGAACTAGATTCTAAGGTTTAATCAAAGTACAATGATAATAAGATAATACTTCATGACCATTCAAAAACCTTAATAAGCTCTTTATTTATAAGAAAACCCGGGATCGATGCAGGGGACAGTTTTGAAGTTACATGAGTATGTGGCGGTGTGGTGTTGGCTTCATAAGAAGCCAGGGCGCAAGCCATTTTTTTGCTTATAAAAAATTACAGAGCCCAACATTTGAGACCTAAGGTTCTTTTCACTCCTTAATTAGAACTTAATTTTGGTATGCTGCCAGTATTGATTGCAACACTGGTTACATATTTATAGGTGTAGTGGTGCCAGCTTCACATGTGAAACCAGAGCGGCTCATCGTTTTTAAAAAAACTGAAAGGACTTTGATTAAGCCTACTAGGGACCTTCAGCCTTAAATGAGCCCTCAATTTCTAAAAAAGAAACGAATAAGATCAAATTAACAGTTCTGAAGTTACAGGTATGGCGATGCTAGCTTCATGTGAAGTCAGCGCGCAACCCGTTTTTTATAAACAGAGCCAAAAATTTAGGACTTATGGCCCTTGAAAGCCCTAAATGAGGCCCTATTTATAGAATAGTTTTCAATTCGAATTCATAAAAAGGCGGTGCTAGCTTCAGAGACGCGACTAATCGAAAATCCCTACAAGCATTAGGAGTTTGGGAATGTTGTGCATTAATGCCCAAATAATACAACACGTTTTAAGTGTTTATGCTTGAGCGCTTGATCAGTTATAACAAGTCGTCAAAATCGCATGTTCTGTTCGGCAGAGGCAGTACTTTTCGAGCTTAAATTATGTGGTTAAGAGAGAGAGAGAAAGAGAGAGAGACCTATAAAATAAGGCGAACAGGCTTAGAATTTGTATGATGTGTGTATATAAGTATGCATATATAAAATAGAATCTAACTGTACTATTTGAACCCAAATGATTATAATTCTTAATTAATTTTTAAATTGAAATGAGAATTGTGGTTTTGATTTATACAATACTTTATAGTATATGAAGAAAGAGCTAATAGTAACTAGATTGAAATACCATGAATCTACTTTAGCATAAAAGTGAATAGAAATTGAGCGACAAAGTCCAATTGCGGACAGGTTTAAAATTTAAATCAAATAATAACTTTAATTGTGCTAGAACGAAAAGAAAGTCTCTCATCAGGAAGTTTAGGATGAAAACAAGGTGATAAATTGAGATATGCCAAAGAGCGTGAAACCAAGGCGAGGGTAACTTGCGTCAGACTCTTGAAATGATACGCGAATGTTCTTAAAAAAGGGAAATTGAAATCTTTAAAAATAGATACAGGGTTTTACTGATAGAATGTTTGTGAATCTAAATTTTAAAACGATTACTTCGGACAAATGAAATTTAAGAAACAAGAAAAAAAATTTGCCTAAGCCCGGATTTGAACCGGGAACGCCACTATCCGTGAGTGGAGGGTTAACCAATTACGCCATCGAGGCTGTAGCAGATATTTTCTTGTTTTCGATAGCTAACTTTTTGCAGTGAAGTACTATACGTATTTTTCAACTGCGACACATGTACCATTTTTGATCAACGAAGGTTTAATCTCATTAATATTTGGAAGATGTTATTTCCATTTGAAGATGTTAACGTCCGAGTTTTCAAATTTTAATTAATATAAATCTAAATGTTAAAACGATTACTTCGGACAGATGAAATTTAAGAAACAAGAAAAAAAATCTGCCTCAGCCCGAATTTGAACCGAGAACGATACTATCCATGAGTGGAGCGGTAACCAAATACGCCACCGAGGCGGGTAGCACATATTTTCTTGTTTTCGATAGCTACCTTTTTGCAGTGAAGTACTATACGTATTTCTCAACTGCGACACATGTTCCATTTTTGATCAACGAAGGTTTAATCTAATTAATATTTGGAAGATGTTATTTCCATTTGAAGATGTTAACGTCCGAATTTCCTCTTCGTAGGAGTTGTCAAATCTGCTAACCTCCAAGACGTACGGCAGCTCGGTCGATTTTGAATTTTACTGGATTTTGGAGTAGACAACAATGTTTCCTCATGGAGTAATTTCATTACATCATTTTCAGCAGGTACCACCAATGTATCTTCTAAATTCTCTTTGATGGTGTTCCTTTCCTGTTCTTCTATCTCCAATGGACCTTCCTCTACTGAGATTTGTATTTTTTCTGCGCTTTCTACTACAGTGCTGGGAACCTTCGTCTCAAATTCGACATCGCCGACTTTTATGTTTTCCAGGATTTGCTGCACAACCTAAAATACCATGTATGCTTATTCATTTTACTCAATAAATACTGGCATTAAATATTTTTTAAATGCCAAGCGATACTCCTCTTGAAAACTAAATTCAATATTTTAAAGTGAAAGCTCCTGCAATTCTAAAATTTCAAAATTTATAGAATAGAACATTAAATGGATTGAATTATTCTAAAAATCTATAGAAGGGATAAATTAAAAATTTAGGATGCAACATGAGAAATCAGAACTCTAAAATGATAACCAGTTTTAATTTTTTACTTTTAAATTGTTTGATTTTCAACACTTCTTTTCAAATTATTATTCATTCTTGAAATTTTCCAATCAAATATTTGTCTACTTAAAATGATTTCTTTCTTTCAATCTTCAACTAAAAATCGGACAATTTTTAGATATTACATTGAAAATTTGAAATTATAAAAAAAGAATACAAAACAAGATTGCTGTAATATGATTACAATTTTTGTGCGGATATTTGAATTTAAAAATACAATAGTGTGAAATTGAAAATTTGAAATCTCCAAAAATTAATCTAGAAATTGATTTCAGAAAAAACTCTACTTTCCAAGCCTTGAAGATTAAGCATTTTCAGAATTGTGCATTCAAAAATATCATTCCATATAATTTTAAATTAAAATTAATAAAATTCTGAAGACGATTTTTATATATAAATAATAAGTATCATGTCATATGGTATCAAGGGTGATTCAAAATGACTGAATAGATTTTTTCACTAAAACATGCGATTCCTGTCAAAAAAATCACTTTTTTCATCATTCAGAATTGTAGAATTTTAAATATTGCGAGCGACATTTCAAATGTTCACTTAACTTCAGAAGATTGAATGATTTAATTCCATAATTTCCTTGTACGCAAGAATTATTAAATTAAACTGTTTTCCCCGCGGCAGAGAGACTTTTCTTATAAAACAGGAATATCACTTAGTATTTGAAAAATATTTTGTTTTAGTATTGATTTACTTAGTATAAGTAGTTCATTGCATTTTGAGGTTAGAGCTTGAGTCCAACAACTTTTAATTATAAGTATAAATTATTAAATTATTATGTATACAGTGTGTGATATAATAGTATGTCTATTATTATGAAATACAAGACAAAAGGAATACTTTCTTTAGAAATGGATGAAGGTCGAACTTTTTTAAACACAAAACGATTACGGCACAATTTGTAAATAATGTATTAAAAATTTACCTTCTCAAATTGCATGGAGCTTTTCCTGATATCTTCTGCAGGTGAATTACTCAGCATCTCAAGTTTTCCTTTTGATGGTGATGAGAAAATCGGGAAAACTTTCTTAGTGGACGGTGAATTTGTAACATTAGATGGCAAATCGATATTCGCATCATTTTCACATGGCACTTCTTCTTTACACGCTTGTGACCCCGGTAAATTCAAGGTTGGCACAGAACTTCTGTGCAGCATTGTCAAGCCTCGTGGTGTTGTAAAAATATCCTTTTCGGCAAAATGCCCTCGGCAAATAAAATACCGTTTTGAGGTTATGGTCTCGTACGGCTGGCTTTGCAAAGCTTTGTTTCCTGTTTATTCCAGCCATTGCAACCCTACTGAGCGATTTGCCGGAAACTTATGACCAATAACCTCTTTATCAAGTACTTTTTTGCTATTGCAATTTATAACAACACAGTTTTTTCGATCCAATTGATCCATTCTGCAATAATCGATAACAACACTGGGACGCTGTCAAACACTGTCAAACAATATTGCCATTGCTCCCTCTGCACCCCGCTTCCCGAATTCAGAACTGTGCTAACGCCATCTGTGTCGGGCGGTGAACTATTTCTGTACCCCTTAATGCCTCTCGCACCGCGCGCCCTAGTTTGTGATTTTGCTGTTTTTGCCCATGGGAGTTGACCCAGCCTGCTGTCTGCTCTGTGTTTATGAGTTGTCAGTTTGCTACATAGATACGATCTCGACCCCGCTTACACAAATTATAAAGAATTATAATGTTGGTTGAATTGAGGGTCCACTGGCGCTTCGAGGTATTTTCTACAATCTATGTACCCGAAAATGTACAGTTATGTTGCCTTAATCTAGACTTGATTGTTGGCTGGACGGTAAAAGTTTTCTTATTATCTTTATATGAACAGTCCTTTCCTCGCGTTCGGAGGTAAGATACGGCTTCGGCGAAACCCCGGAAAGTTGTTTTTACATCTTTCTGAGTTTTCTCGAAAACCTCATTACAATTACCCCGGGCCTAGCCGAAGCCTACCGACTTTAGTTACTCGCGCGGTAACCTCATCTCTTCCCCATCAGCCCTTTTAGCCCAAACTCTAGTGTGACTCATTTAAAAGGAAACCTTAGAAAGCATGTTACGGAGAAAAACAAACAAACCACCAAAAAAGAAAAAACGAAATTGTAAATTTCTAAATTAAATTTTTTTTTTCAATTTGATCCAATATTTATTGTCATCCGAAATTCGTATGTATACAAAGTTGTTTTAGTACTAGCAACACATTAATTATTAATGATAATAATATGTTCAAATATTAAAGTCTTGTTAAAATCACGAAATAACCATCGCTTTGTCAATTTTTTTTAAATATTTCAGTATACATCATTTATTTAATTTAAATTCTTAGTATTAAGTCGTTCCCAAGTGTAACGCCAGAAACGGTTATCAATTGATCGTGCTTTTAACGGCATCAAATACAAAAATTTAATAGAGCTAAGTAGCTGACTTGGTAACTTCTTTTAGTAGCAAAAAAAATTAGCGAAAGATTGAATTATTATTATACTTAGTTTCAATTTTTTTCATTACATCAATGATATGAAGGAATATCGTTAACATTCACTATCCTAAAATTCTTTGTGATTGGATTTTGTTTGCTTGTTGCAGATTTCGCGCCTTCTTGTGAGGTCATATATTCAACCGCGCCTCTGAGCATGTTCATTTTCACCAGTGTTGTAGCTTTCTTTCCTATTACATATATTCCACGAAGATATCTTTCACCCCCTAACATTGCAACGACATCACCATTGGGTGCTGTCAGAACATTTTGTTCTTCGGTTTGAATGGGCCTATGGGCATTTGATTGTCCTTTTATTTCAATTTGTTTGTCGGCAGGAAAAGTGTAACTTCGAATTGCGAATCGCTATTGCGGATTAGTGTTGGGATAAGCGGAGAATAAGGTCTGGCTGGAGGAGACTTAGATCTGGAACGAAGAACAGGCCCGACAGGAGAAGACCTAGTCCTCGAACGAAGAAAACGCTTAGCAGGAGGAAGAGACCTCACAGGAGAATAATACCTGTCAGAAGGACAAAAAATTCAGGAACGAGGAACGACAGGAATAGGGTCGCATTTGGTAATCACTCGAACTGAGGACTCAACCCTGCAACAAGACACAGATGATTACATTTTTCTTTACGTGGAAAATCCTATATTGGTATGTAATGAACCCCTTGTGGCAATATTGTGAGGAAAGTCTAAAGAAGGATGTTTAATCTGTGAAACTTCCCCTAAAGAAACCACAAGCTTTTTGTATTCTCTTCTCAATCTTAAGGTATTGGTTGTATGTAAAAATTCACTTTTGTAGAATTCATCCAATCTCAACTTTTTCGGACTCAATGACTGAGAAAAAATTGATTTTATATTTTTAGGACATATAATCTGCTATTCATATGTTCCATTTTCCACAAAATTATATGAGATACGAAAAAAAAATTAAAAACCAAAATGGTTCATTTTAAAAAGGTCCACGAATTTGCTCGAGAATATTTTTTTAAAAGTCCTAAAACAGAAATCCGTGATCGAGGATTACAGATGTTATTGATTTGATCTTTAATGTCGAATGGTCTCTGCAACAATGTAAAAAAATACATATACCGAGCTTTACCGAGAGTTAAGTACGGTACCGAGAGCAAGATCCGACATATGCAAGCCAGAGGCGCTTGCAAGCTCACGAGCCGCGCGTAGTGCGCAATGAAAATGTGCCCGCTCAGCAATTAGATTCTTTAATTTCAATACCAGATCGAACATCTGCAGAAAAATTAGAGCTACAATAATAGTTTTGTTTGTAATCGTAAATTTCAATCTAAAAGTAGTCATTTAACATACATAGTTGTCAATTGTTCACAACATCCGCAACAATCTGACTTATGGGAAAACCGACGATAAATAAAAACCATAGTAAAACAAGCAGTCAACTAAATTTCTTACATTTTTATTTAAATATCACTGATATTGTTGCAATTGTATTTAAAATACTTTGTGGTTAAAAATTTTACATTTCTTTCCTAGATTATTAGAAATTAGAAATAGATCTGTTATCTGAATATTTATCTCAACCTTTGTCTGCTGTCTGAACATTTACATGATGCATCAACTCTTATTTGGAAATTTAACTATTATTGTATTGAAATAGTAAATTTATATTAAAGTGATAATCTCAGAATAAAATTATAACATAATAATTAGTGTGTATTTTTAAAGGGATGTGTGTGTATTTTTCAGGATAGAGGATCATTAACATGAAATATCACCTTCATCTATCACAAAGTTCGCCCTTTAATTTTATATTGCGCCATATTTTGCTAGAGATGTAATGTTAGCATAATCTTGAATTCTTTAAAATTCAATAAACTACTCTCTAAATTTCAATCACTGAGAAATGGGTCACTGAATCAAATCAGTAAGAATTTTTGCTGGTTCAAAATGCAATCACACTGATTCACATAGGTAGAAATGGGTCACTTATTTTAATCTGTAAGGATTTTCACTGAAAATTAGTGAAATATCACTGAAAAAAATTTAGAGCACATCTTTAAATTCATTAGAATTCTTTAAAATGCAATCACCTTGAAGATATGATTTTCCAAAATAGAAATTAGATTTTTTTCCTTTCTTTTGAACTTTTGTTATTATAAAAAAGGTTGATGATAATAATCTGTGCGGTTTCGATTAAATTAATGATTAAAAAAGAATAGTTTATTAATTCTTTTGTTTGAAAGAAAATAAATAAGAACTTTCTGTTAAGTTTAATTGTTTGAAGATTTGAGAATGACAACTGGCTAAGGACCTGATGAAGTTCGCTAATTGTTAGATTGAGAATAATGCATTCTAGACGCCAACTGTACATGGTTCTTATCCAGTTTAACTTCAAACAACCAAAATTCCAACTTAAGAGTCTACATTTCAACTTGGACAAATTTCTTTTTCCATTTTAACTCAATGTACAAATTCACAGGAATTTCATATCAGCAGGGACACTCTTTAATTTCATTTTCTATAACCACTCATTCTGCATTCTTCCGGATTAAATTCAAATTAAATTCGTACTTATTTTGCGACAAGCTTACATAAATAAAGTCTGAAAATAAATAGTAATTGGGATTGAATGTAGATTGAATCGAGAAAATTCTGATTTTCGTATAGGTTTAGAAAATTTTTCTTACGAGAATCCAGTAAATTTTCAATCACTATCACAGTACCTCCCAAACATAATTTTTCATCACAAAAATGTGTTTAGAATGTGATGATCTATATTAATCATACTTTTCACAGTGTCTAACGAAAAATTCTCCCACAGCTAATTAAATATTCTCCTGATATTTTTTCGTTAAAAATGGTTAACTAAATAGTAATATACACTTGATTTAAATAGGAAGTGTTTCTATATTTTTGGAAAAAAATACAGTTAAATGCTGTGACATATTTGCAGTGAGAGAAAAATATTCTTCGTTTAAGAGGATTCCACTTATTTTGATGCAATTTTTCCTCTACAATATGGTATGGAAAGTATTCTTCTTAATTTGATAGGATTGTTTTCTCTTGAAGAGGATTATTCTCAAATCAACAGGATCCTCTTGAAAGAAGAGGAAAAATTCTCTCAATTAGAAAGGATCATCTAATCTGTTTTGAATGCAATCCTCTGATGTGGAGTGTATTTCATCTTCTTCTAAATATGATTGGAGCCCGGGAAAATTTGCTAGGTTCGTATACACTACGTTATTTTATTGTTTATTTATTACGCGAACATTTTCTATAATCTATTAAAATTCGACGTAATCCAATTTTCGATTAGGCGACGACTTTCGCGGTGACGAAGCGTTTTTTTTTCTAACTTGCGGACTCTAATTGTTCTAGCAAAAACGCCAAATCACCAACTGGTTCTATACTTTTGGTTAATAGAAGCGGCATATTTGCCATTCTTCTTAATTTTTCGATACTCAATACATTGGTCTCTGAGAAAGAAGAACAACAAACATAAAAGAGAAATGCATGCGAGTTTTGTTGTACGGGAATACAGGAAAAAAAATTATAGCAATGAAGAAATCATACAATTTGTACCCCACGTGCATAAAGTAATGCACAATTTAAAAATTTACTTACTTTCGAACGACTGCACATTCATGCTGAGGTCCAAATTTTTTAACAGCCAAATCAGCTCCTTATCCATTGTTTAAATGTTATAATTAACTGCATCCTTAAAAATCCCCCGGTTTAATCAAAACTGACGGACACTAAACAAGTTAGGTCATTACGCTTTATTAACTCCGCATGCGCAAGTTCTGATCTGAGAGTAATTCCTCTACAAATTAGAGACTCGATCCTAGGGGAAAATGCAAAAGTCTTCCTTTTGCCATCTCTCCTTAAAAAAAAGAGGGAAATCCTCTAATTTCTAGAGGAATATTCTCTTTTTGAGAGGAAAATGTGAAAGGATTGAAGAAGAGGAATTTTCCTCTCAAATTAAGAATATTTTTTTCTCGGTGACCTATCTACTCTAAGTCAAAACGTCTTATAAAGGGTGACCACTATTTTATAATTTTTGAGTTCCAGTTATCTCCCGGTGCTTCGCGTAAAAAATCGTGATTGCTCCCGGTTTTCTCACGTACGTAAGATTAATTGCGGAAGTCGACGAAAACATAAAAGTAGAGCAAAACCTTTCTGCAAAAAATCTATTGATTGTCCCTGGGTTTTTATATCCTAACATTACAAATATAAAACAATGTGGAAAAACTAAAAAGAAGGAAAAATCGTATTCATGGGTGCATTTCTGAATTATCAACTATAATTGAATTACCACATTATACACCGAGGAAAAAAAGTAGTTGTGAAAATTCAAAGTAACAATGGCTTCAAATTTCTCTGGTCAGTGGTAGAAGCTCTTCGCCCAGCTAGGCATAACATTAGCGGCACTAGTGATGAGTTGCATTATGATTATATGAATTTTCCAATTGAGATGAAAGATATTCCAATATTTGAATTTAAGAATGGTTTGGTTGTTAATATATATCGTGTCGAAGAGATAATAATGCAATCGATAATTTTAGATGGTTGTGTAACAAATATTTACGCTTTTTTAAATTGGTAGCTTTTATTTATAAAAACATATGTAGGTACTATAGCAGTAAGGAATATCTATATAAACAAAATTGTAACAAAATCGAACTCTTTATTATTTATAATGAATTCAGGTGCAGCATCTGAATAAAAATGAATTGATATACATCTTAAAATATGCAGCTTCATTTAGAAAATACCTCAAATAAACACATTGGTTTGGATGCATACAATCTGTCACGAATTTTTTTTCCATGAAAACAAACTGCATTATTATGCCTTATTTATTGTTTTACATTATAATTTTTGTGGATAAATACTAAACAAAATTTTTTTGCCCACACAAGAATAATAATAATCGTCAAATTTTTGACACAAGTTCACATATGACGCAAAAGACCATTCAATACAAGCTTCAAGTGAATGAAAGATGTCTCACATATCCTGAAAATGCGCTCAGATAAGAAGTTTACATATTGGAAGTTACAGTTTAGCAGTTAAGCATTTCGTCTGAATATTGAAACGTTTGATGGTACCCTCTTGTACTTTTAAAAGTTGAATTGAAACATCGAGTATTCTCTATATATAATCTACTGTAAGAAACGTGGAGATTATATTCAACACAACAGATGTTTAAAATATTTTTACGAACCTAAAGTAATGGAATGAAGTAATATGAGTGATATACATTGATTCATTGATTGGTCTGGTTGATATATAGATCTCATATTATAATAATGCTGAGTGAATAGCCAAGGATAATCAAGTCTGTAGTTTGTAACACAAATATCAACTTTAATTAAGTTCAGAATACCTAAAACGTAATCAGTGGGAGAAGTGAAGAAATAACACTGGGCCAACTGCTTTCTATAAAATGACTCTGGCTTCCAGTAGAACCACGTTGAATCACATATTTGGCCACGTTTTACGAATGCGATATGGATTACCACAGGGCACAATGGAATCTCAACGACCGGTCGATGAAACTCTCGTGCATCTTGAGCGCACGGATGGACCAAAGAATAAATGGCTTTTGCATCCATCTCACAAGTGCCTTGCAATGTTTCTGGCACGCGAGTATGGCTTCGAGGTTGCAAATCAGTGATAGTTACAGACCTCCAAATGCGATGTCAGGTCTCGAGTTTGCAATGAAGAATGGTGTACGAAAACCGTAGTTTCAGGAAACATGGCAATTCTCTCTCTGACAAGTTCGGCAGGGCAGGGTGGTGTCCAACACTGTAAAGGCGACAAAGGTGGTAGAAAATCACGAGGTATTCAGTACGTGCATGACACACTCTACAGCTATCGCTTGCAACTTCATGACATAATATGCTGTCACATTACACTAAGATGGAAATCGCACTGTCTTGGCGCGCGGAAATAAAACTCTCTGTACCTGAATTAAGACATGATAATCTAAGGAAAGTCAAAGTTTTCTCATTCAACAAGGCTGTTCATATACATTTCTGTGAAAGCTTCCCTGCACTTTCTTATCGCGGAGCTGTTGGCGAAATTTTTTTAACTCTGCTTTCTTCACTCGGACTTTTACAAGTGAGGCATCTAGATGAAGTTATGCACTTTGCTCACGCCTGATCTTAACATTCAGGCCAAGGGTCTCGGACGCCTGTTCCGGTGTTTTGTGAACGAAGGCTCTTTTTCCAATCATCTCGCGTTCCCTGACAATTTTTAGGACAGCATATCTTTCCTTTGCAACACTGTAAGCTGTAACCAGAACAATTTGGTTATCAAGACATTGGAGATTCAGAAGTCTGGCCCACTTTGACGGCATGGGATGTAATAATATCTCACGCGTGGTAATATTGAGGGCCGCAAGCTCGTGCTTCACCCATGGAACTACCCTAACGAGTAGAAGAGAATCGGCACAGCAAGCCTGTTCGTCGCAGACACCATGCTCAACGTCGACAGATTGAATGAGCAAATAAGTTGAAGGAGACGCTTGTATCTGCTTTTAAAATAATCCATCACTAATGTTATGTCCTAAATGCGGCACTGGGGCACGCCTAGGTATGTATAGGTCTCTTCAGTGTCAAGATATCTTACGACACTCATACCCACAAACTTAGGAACCCCGGGAACGCCAGTAATTCGTTCTCGCTTCACAATAATCTTAGCATACTTGTCCGATCTAAAGTCTATACCATTCTCTCCTGTGTACCCGTCGACAATATTTAAATCACTCAAAAGTTTCTTTGAACTATAAACATACACCTACAGGTCATCCGTATAAAACGCATGAGTGACTTTATGCTCGTGATGGTTTCTGTCGCCGCAAAGGTAACCATGAGAATTGCATAATAGTAGCGATAGCAGCAGAAGCGTGATGCAAAAGATTAGAGGGCTCATGGTGTCACCCTTAAAAGACGCCCCTCTAAAAGGTGACGCGGTTCATTTTTACCTGATACTTTGCAGATGAGATAGTAGATCTAGTTTTCCAAAAGGGCATCAATAACTCGATGATGTTAATGTCACTTCCTTTTTTCCGTCTGCGGCTTGTTCATGCAGCGGTTGAAAAAGCGCTCTGCTTTCATTTCCAGTTGACGAGAGGTAGACAGATTGATTTCGCAAAGGCTGTTGCGAAATGTGCTGAAGCTCCTGGTATTTTTAGCAACACAGTGTGTGTATACTTTTTTTTTTACTTTTTTTATGGTTGGGTGGTGTCGTTGTTGTTCCCACGAACAGCTAGGGAAATGGTTTGACTATCTTTGTAGATCCTTGCAACAGAAACAGTTTTCGAGAATATGAAGTTCCAGTATATGCGGCAGTTCTAATTTTCGATATTTGACTCGATTTCCCTAGAAACGTTTGGCGGAGCGGTATTAGGGCGTAAGAGCGGCAGAGGTGGTAATAAAGCACTCTTAGAGCCGCATTGTGCCGTTGGATGTACGTCGTTCCCACATGAGTTGGACAACTAGATAGCATGTGTACTAGATGCTCGAGCTGTGCATGAAACCCTCCATTCGCGACTTAAATCCGGGTGATTTAAGGAAAGCCAACGTTAGCTCATACGACATAGATTGATCCTTCACATTTTTGTGGAAGATGCCGTGCATCCTGTTGCCGAGGACCTGTTTGCATAACTTTTTGTGACCCGATAACGAGGGATCTGAGCTCTTCCTTGGTCCATGGAACCACTCCAAATGAATAAAAGTACTACCGGAACGACAAGCATGTTCGTAGCAGATACTTTGTTCCTCGCTGATAGTTTGGAAGACCAAATCCGTCTAATGAGACGTTTGTATCTGCTTCGAAGAGTATCCTTTATAGATGGCACGCACTGAATGCGGCTCTGTGGCACGCCCAGGTATGTCTATATCTAGAATTCCTAGATCTAGGTGTAGTTGCTCTTTATTTTTAGCATAGATCTTAAGATCATCCGTGCAAAACACCTGAGTGACCTTGTGCTTTCGATTTCCAAGTATGACACAGAAGTACTCTTCAGAATATGGAATTGCGAGAGATAGTGGCAGCAATGTAAGGCAAAAGAGGAGTGGGCTCATGGCATTGCCCTGAAAGACACCTCTCTGAAATGTGACGTTGTTAGTTGTCACATTATGTTTTCCAGATGAGACAGTAAATCTGGTTTTCCAAAGTAGCATCAATCTCTTTATGAACCTCGCAATGTGCGGTTTAACCTTTAAGCTTACCAGCCGACAGATGATAAGTGTATAGGAGGTTGAATCAAAGGTTTCCGGTAATCAATCCAGGCCTTCCGTAAGTAGCGCTAGTTGGATCCTGCGTCTTTTCAGACACACCTATCGATGAGCGGTTTTTCCCGACTACCTGATACGCCTTTATATAAGCCGCGTTGTTCGTACATCTATCGCCACGTAGGTCCGATTGTCCGTACAATCGAACATTTAGGATAGCTGTGAAAATCTTATACAATGTGTTCAGACAAGTGATTGGCCTGTAATTCTTAGGATCAGATAAGTTGCCAATCTTTGGCAGGAGCACTGTGCACCCTTCCAGCAACCACTCCGGAATAGGCTCTTCCGACTTTAGATATGAGGTGAAAATGAGGGCTACATGCTGATGGGTTGAAGGAAACTTCTTCCTCCAGAAGGTCTTGATACCATTTGTTTCCGGAGAGGAATAGTTCTTCGTTCCTCCTCGGTAGTGATGGGTGGACATTCCTCCTCAGGTATTATGAGGGCACTGCACATCTCCTTGAAGCTATTTATATTCTTTGAGTGTTCTTTTAGTGGATACTGGACTCCGTAGACTTCTCTGCAAAATGCTTCGACCGGCTTTAGTTTGGGCGGATAATCGACAGTATTTGGAGAATCTTGGAAGAGTTGAGATAGTTTAGAGAAAAACTGTTCGTTTTCTCTCACCCAATTGTCCCTTTGCTGTAGACTTCTCCTAGTATCAGATAGTAACCGTATTCTGTCAACAATATGCTGCCTACTTGACAGCTTCGACTTGTTGAGTGTATGATAACGGATACGCAGTTCGCGCGCGAACTTTCGAACCTTGGTGGTGAAACTCCTGCCAGATGTTGTGTAGTAAATCACACACTGAATTCGGAAGGCATGCCTTCTTATCCAGCCTATCGTTCTGCTGGGTTGATGTATTTGTCTTTTGATCTTATGATTAGCCGTTGGTTTTGTTTTAAGGTTTGAATCTGCCAAAGCTCTCGCTGCAGTATACATACTAGGATTAATAGTCCAGAGGTCGGATTCTTGTGAAAAATCTCCACGAAGCTCGTCATCCAGTTCAGCCAGATCTTTGGGCTTAAGAGAAACCTGCATGTGGATGTTTCTCTGTGTCCTAAAGCATCGCTCTTCGTCTATTGGATGCTTCTCCGCAGTTAATCTCAGTGTCGCCCCTCTTTCTCGGTTGCCGTCTTGTTCTGGCTGAGGTAGAGTAAGCGCTCCGCTTACATGCCCCATTTTCCGGAGTTGTTCGGTATGTTTTCGCAGACGTTGATGCGAATAGTGCGAGAGCTCTGGCTGTTTCTCACACCACAAAGCACGCAGTCGTGCCGGTCCATCGCACTGACTCCGCACTGGCATTGTTTTCCGACTCATTGTCGGAAGACCTGCGCGTTCGATTGTTTTGAACCGCACGTACTTCAACTATGTTTGGTGTTATCATTGTTGTTTCTAAGAGCAGCTAGGGAAAGGGGTTAGTCCATCCTTTCAGAGCCCCTTATGTAAGGATGAGGCTGCATACTCTATTAGGTCGCCCGCTTTCCCAGAGTCACTGTTTGAGATACCTTACCCAGGTGGCAGTCAGCTTTCGGTACGGTTCTTAAGCCTCTACTTCGGGGTTAATTCCTTCGGGACCACCCCTGGACAATTGTCCGCGACTGCTTATAAATTATTGTAATTCTATTCAGCAGAAACCCTTGGTACAGATAATCATGATACCCAACAGCCGCCTCGGACCAACAGCACCAATAGCACCCTTATTGAAATACAAAAGAAATATTTTCCTTTGAGCCTCTCCAGTTGCCATTAAAGAATTTTCCTAGATGTTTTGACAATTAAACTCGATTCATCCACCAAGCCATGACAAATATTCATCCACATTCTTAACCATCAAGATACTCAAAGTTTGAAATGGGGAAATGTCTTTGACGTAAAATGAAAAACCGCAATGTGTTTGAGGTCGATTAGAATGCATCCATTATCTGCTCAAAACTGAAGAGTATATTTATCTATATAACACTTCACTTTTTCAAACATTCCTTCCATGTAAAATCTCCGCATTTTCAATAACCACCACGACTAACCCGTCATCACTCACTGTAGAAGTCAAAGTTGCTGATCATCAGGCAACAAATTTTTTACAGAATACGAGTATTATTTGACGCTAGGAGAAGTATGGAGTATTGGAAGAGGTCGGTTAGAGAAAATCAACAGTTTTTCTCTAACACATCTCGACTTATCCGAGACCCTCCAGATACTGTAGCTCAGCCTCCCAAATCGGAGGAGGTTAAGGAATTTCGGAGAGAAGTATACGAAGTCCACCATCCACTGAATAAAGACACAGAGAACATAAATAGCTTCAAGGACCTCTGCAGTGACTATCATAAAACCTAAGGAGGAATGCGTACACATCACTACCGAAAAGAAGAAAAAAGTATTAAAATGCATGGAAAACTATTGCGGAGTGGCTCGTGAAAGGACACACAGTGCTCCTCTCGAACAAGGGCAACTTTTCTGACCCTACTAATTATGTTGAAAAGCTTGAAGTTTCGTCCATGCATAGTGAGATGCATAGAGAGATTCATGCCCCTTTGGAAAACCAGATACACTATCGCGTCTGGAAAGGATCGTACGACAGGTAATAGCGCCACATTCCAGAAAGGCGTCTTTCAGTATCTTCTGGGTAAAACCTGTATATCGAAAGCATGAGGTCACTAATGCATTTTACATTAATGATCTCCAGATTTATGCTAGAAATTCAGATCGACTGAACCTAGCTCGTCGAAAGAAGCGCTGTACAAAACCTTGGCTCTAGAGATACCTACACATGCATGCAATGAACTTGCTTGCCGTCCCGGTACTACTCTATTCATTTAGAGTGGTTCCAAGGACGAAGGATGAGCTCAGAAGCCTCAATTCGGGTCCCGAAAGGTTATGCACATGAACAAAAGCTTGCAGCTTAAATCGTCCGTTTTTCGACCTTACACCTAACGCCCTCAGGGTGTTTCCGAAATGTTGAATCTCGAGTGTCTTCTACCAACAGCTCCACGACAAGAGAATGCGCGGCATCTTCTGCATAAATGAAGATATTACCTATTATAACTGCAGAGCGTACAATGAAACACTAAAAGAGCTTTATTATCATCTCTGTCATTCTTACGGCATTAGCCCTGGTACCGCTACGCCAAAAACTCATAGGGAAATTAAGTCAATTATCGAGAATGAGAAGTGCCGAATATACTGGAACTATATATCCTCAAAAATCGTTTCGGTCTGCAATCGAAGCCTGACATGGTTCTCCGTAACATCGAGAAACAAACCATGTTCGTTATCGAAGTTTCGGCACCAGCCGACAAGAACACGACAGCCAAGGAGAATGAAAAGAAATAGAGGTATGAGAGGGTTGCGACGGTTGTGCCCAGCATATTCTATTAATCGCCTAGCTTATTAGAATGGACGACTAGTCCTAATCATCGGTGCTCTTAGAGGTGCCAATCTTTGACTGGTGCATATCCTGAAAGGATCCCTACGTGGGAACAAAATTCTGGAAAACTTTGTCGGATCGTTGTATTGAGTCCGCCTAAGACTGCAACAACCTATCTCGCAGTCTTAAGATGTGGTTGCACCTGAAACATTACCTCGATTTCGTCGAGGTCGCGTGCCATTTTATGGAATGGCATCTGCTGTCGGTGAAGTCCCGCGGTTGTCCTTATAAAATAATTCTAACTATACAAATATATTTAAAAAAAAATGAGTTAAACAACTATGGCAGGGTCCCACTGAAGGAAACTACTATCCATGAAAATTACAATGGCTCCTAGTATAAGCGTGGTGATTCACACCTACGGCCATGTATCACGATCGTGAGATGGATCGCTATGGAGCATGATAAAATCACGACGGCAGGCTATTGAAACCCTAATGTGTCTGAAGGACATGGAGTGATTGGACAATCATTTTAACCAAATGTTCTGGTTAGAGTTTTCACAGATCCATTCTAAATTCTCAATACCTCTCCTGCTGTTCCTTCTCCTTAGGTGTGATTTTATAGTCGGCCGGAGCCGAGAATCCGATCTCTAACATAGTTCGTTGTTTGAATTCCTGGAAAACTGTCAGGCCTCTAGTGTGCAATGTAGGCTGCTTTTCGAAAGTCGTAGTTCCAAAAAAACGGCATTTTTCGTTTGTGGTGATATATCGTTCTCGTGTAAGTGGGACACCTAGTTAGTATGTGCCCTAGGCACTAAGGATGTGCATGACAAGCTCTGCACCTATGTCTGGCAAGTTCTTCACGTAAAATGCGGGAAAATTATACTAAGGTGGGAGTGACACCGTATTGTCACGCGAAAATGAAACCCTCTGTCCCTGAGATAAGTCCAGATGATTTAAGGAAAGCAAACGTTAGCTGCTTCGAATAAGACTAATCTTCCAAAGAACCCCGCAGAATTTGTACGGAAATTGGCTTTCGGCTAATTTGTTTGTAATTGAGGGAAAATGTAGTTCATGTCATCTTAAGAATCTTAGGAAAATGTTATTTGTATATCCTTAAAATAAAACTAATTTTCATGGGTTGCAAAATGCCTAAAATAGAATTTAGGCTCGAATTTAAGTTTTCCAAAACTTTCAACAAATAAATAGTTGATCTAATTTTTTATAATTTTATTAAAAATTCTGTTTTCCGTAAAATCGAAAAGATGAACGCACGCGTTGTTTAAACAAGTGCGTATAACTAATATCAATTTACCTTGAGCAACCGAGATCATTTTACGACGCAAATAGTACACACATTATGATTTCTGTGATTTTTGCGCCAGCACAGTTTAATTACATAGGTGAGGAAACTTTGTGAGCCTTCTCTAAAATCACGTAAAATCTTTTAATCATAAGAAATAATTGGAGATCTCAAGAAATTCCTTTAAATCCGTTGAAATATTTATAATCCAAAATATAACGCAATCTTTCCTTTGAGAGCTGTTAAAATTCTTTTATAATCCTATGAATTTATTTCAAACTTACTGTATATCGAAAAACCTTGAAGTATTGAAATGTGGAAATTAAAAATTGATTAAATAATTGCCAACAAATTTGATCAAATCTGTCAAAAAATGATATCCGTCTTTCTAATTCTTACACCATATTGGGTATATGTTATATTAGTTTTGTCGTATAAAAACCGTCATTTTCTAAAAGGTAAAAGATTATGTGATTTGCGATATCAATTTTAACGAATTAGGTGAATAATTTTTTTCCTTGAAGCAGTCTTTCCAGAAAATGGTTGGAGGGTAAAACCGTGGAGATCTGTAGAAAAACTGAGGTGCGTCGTCAATAAAGAAGAAAAGTTTTATTCAAAATGTTAAATTTTCGAGTCCAAAAGACGAGTTTTCGACAAAAGAGTTGAATTATCAACCAAATGATTGAATTTTAAACTAAGAAGATTAATTTTCTACCAAAATAGACGTACACCAAACTCTCGGTTGGAGTTTAGTGTTAGGGTTTACCTGCAAATAACCTTGGCTACGAAACGGGGGAATCTAAAAATAAACAGTCAGGGCTGTCATAATATTAATATTGCGTAATAACCGCGAGTGAGTACCCGCGCACTTTTTTCTTATGAGGGCTGGTGGAAAATGTTCAAGAACACACTGTGAAGGGTCTACACTTCTCGGTAGTGTAGGGAACTTAGCCGCATCGCTACAATGACCCTGACCTGTATAACATTCAATTGTACATTGCGTATAATTATACATTATATATAATCAACTTGATCGTTATAATGTCACCAAGGGACCCACCAAAAACCACCACCCTTTCTTCTTGGCAGGAATCCCCCCGGAACTGCTTTCGCATTTCTTCAGGGGGTGCCGTTTCTTCGCTTACTGGGGCGTCTGCTGGTCTTCTTTGTCGGTCACGCGCCTCAACCAAGATGTACGCATCGTCCTCAGTAGTGCGGTCGTCCCATGACTGGGCATGGCTGATTTCTGTTTTCATCTGGGTGGCTTCCTCGACGGGGCTGCCTCCCTAAATGAAGCACATCTCATAGTCCCCGGAAGATGGTCAGCCGGGGATTTTATTCACGAGCAGCGCAGAGAAAGCACTGGGGAATTCTCACGCACTCCACAGATTTGTGCCCTTCCTTGCCACACCTCCAGCACAATTCGGTCCTGCCTGGACCCTTACGGCCCGCTGCTATATGGCCGAAGCCCACCCTTACATGCCCTGTGCGTACGAGTCTCGACGCCAACTCGTCCACGTAGGCCTTAAGGTTTCCCCTAAAGGCCCTCTTCGTCATGCTAACCTTTATATTGTCCAAATTAATACCACCGAAGTGCTTCTGGACTGGCTCCGTCACCTCTTCTGCGCCTGCTGTTGTGTCTAGATCCATGACCTCGATCTCCATGTAGCTTTTTCCTTGCCGTGTGCCGCAGGGCCTACCTCGATGAGGACATCTCCATTCGTCGCTCTCGGACACCCCTGATTTTGACACCAAGGGTGTCCGGTTTCATCTTCTTTATGAGGTCTCGAAGGACCTCCGCGTAGTTGAAACTCTGAGCCGGTTTTAGTAGTACCGCCTCAGGACGTTCTCTCCTCTGCGGCTTCTTCCTCTTTGTGCTTTTGGGTGCAGCTATTGTCGTCCCTACATCTTCCCTCTTCGGTATTGAAGGTGCTGCTGTAGAAGTGCGGGTCCTCCGTTTCTTTGGCGCAGCCTCCAAAGCTTCTTCAGTTTGAGTCCCGCGTTGGCTCATGTCTTTGCCCACATCGCTTTATTCCCATACTTCTTGCCGACGTTTTTTTTCAACGCGTTTTATCGCATCTTGGTAATACCAATCACCGAAGTCTATGTAGTGATCCAGCTCGCTCACTGCACGCCGTGCCTCACCCAGTCCTTCCCTGATTGGCATAAACACCCTTTAAATCCTCCAGGGCTTTTCGACTTTGCTTCATAAATCTACTGGCAGCGGGATGGTGTCCCTGTGACTGGTCATAGAAATAATGCTGGTCAAAGTCCTATCTCTGCATCTCTCTGATTCGTCTTCTGTGATTAGTTACATTAATGAGTTAAGCTTTGCCTCAAACCTTTTCCAATGTTTTTTAGTCTGGGACAGTTGCATTAAACACACGGCAGAAAAATAAATTTTTGAATATGTTTGTCGGCAGTCCTGGCTCTATCCTTAAAATATGTTGAAGTTTCAAACAAAAAGAAAAACTAATTTTGAACAAATTAGGTCAATGTTCAAACAAATAGATGAATTTTTAGCTGATATTATGAGTCTTCGACCAAAATAATAAGGTTTTGTTAAAGTGACTTAAAACCCATATTTACCCCACGGGGGAGAAAATAACCCAGAGCGTTCGAAGTTTTTGACGAGAACCGCTTCGTAAGTGAATTCTTTATTTACGTTTTGTTATGCCAAATAATAAAGAAAAAGTGGGTTTTGTGTGACGCAAGATTAAACTCTGATTAAACTGTTGTGTTGGTCGATTTTATAGAATTTTCTGCCCGAAAAAATCCATCCACAGACATCAGTCGTGCAGCAAGGCCTCTTGTGTATCATAGATAAAAAGAAATATATTTGTGGAAAAATGATAATAATATGAGTTGGCAACTAAATAGTAAAATAAAAAAGTAAATATTTTTCTTGTTGCTAGAAATATTAAATAAACAAGTCAATATTTCTTTCATTTTCCAGAAACAAAAACGGATGTATGAAGAAATCGGCTCCGAATCTGAAGATGATCTGAGCGAAAGTGAAACAGAGGATTTTCTCATTGAAGAGAGTTCCGATGAATCGGCAGAACTATTTGATGAAGACGAGGAAGAATAAAGAGCCATGTTTCATGACCATAAGGCAAAACTAAGCCAATTTTGCGCACAGTCGAATAAAAATTATATGTCTGAAAATGCAATAATAAAACAACGTTTTTTAATCCATTTCGTTGAACTTTCTATGAATTTATAGCCCATTTTATACGCACTACATGATTTTGTGTAAAATAAAATATTTGCCCACATTTTGCCTTTTTTCGTCGGGTAACAACGGTTACTAAAATACGTCGGGTGAATGAGGGTTACCTTTCAACTGAGGAGTTGAATTTCCTACAAAATTTTTGAATCTATTGAGCCGAAAATGCGAATTTTTGACAAAGCAGTTGAACTTTCATCCAAATAATTATGTCTTCAGTTAAGAACTTAATTTTGGACCAAAGTAACAAATTTTCAACAAACTAGTTCGATTTTCAACCGCAGAAAAGAACTTTTAACTAAAATGATTAATCGTCAAATGAAATAATGAGAGTTGAGAAATACTGAGAGAATTTTTTAATTTTATTCCTTTAAGCCTCGTTTAAAACTTTTCCACAGGTTTCCGCAAGAGGATATAAAGGTCATATCGAAATATATCTATGTGTTTCAACAGGAGTTTCCTCAACCTTATATTACTAAGCACTGGCTTAAGACCATTTTACTATACCTGGTCTCACTCTCAGATGCCAGCCAGGTAGAAGAAAGATTCTTACGCTTTATTTTTCTCTTCCCTTTCTCACCCACTCACTCGTACATCTAACCCTCTAGTTAACAGAGACAAGTATTATTTCTACAGAAAGGGAAAAGAGAATGACTGGTCACTCTCCTGTGATCGGTCAGAAATCTTTCTCATTGTCAGGAAGACACCCTCAATGTTCACCCTCGGTTTTAACAAAGAAAATAATTATTTATCCTGAAAATAGAGAAGGATGTGACTGGTCTCTCATCTGTGACTGGTAGTAACTCTTCCTCTTTTCCAAACCTCACCATTGCGATTTACTTCACTTTTAACTTCCATTTTAGGTCGTTCTCCTCTGAGGACTTAAACTTCTTCCTCTTTTCCAGAAGATTTCCAACGAAGGTTTTATTTAAAACTCGAAATAGGATTGACTTTGAACATTCTTCGGGTTGTCGCAAAAACTTTTGGATACTTCACGTTTTGATTCCATGCAATTGTGACGTACTACCCAGGGAGTCCGATCTCTAATGATCGAAACTGGTCACATAATTAATTAACCCTAATCTTTCCTCGATATAACTTATGTTGGGACAAGGAGAAGCTAAATGAGTTTGAACGATAATTTCTAATCGATCAATTTATTGAAGAATTTAATAAAGTGACGACGTGACTTAGTGATGGCTGACAGCGACAGTGAGAACTCCGGCCTTCTTTCTTGGTCCCAACATTAAGGAAAGGAAACCGTTGAGTCTGATGGTCTTTTTGAAAGGGTATGAATATTAATTCTTTCAAACGTGACTCACCCGATTATGTTTCTATTATCCTTTTTGATCGTGGTATGTGGTTTTGGAGGCTCTTTCGATGATAAAGTTGATGAGGAGCATCTGGAAGCACAGTTTCCGAGGTTTTGGAATGTGGAATGATTTTCAAGGATGAGATCCAGTAGTAGTTGACGATTTTGATTATTTCGTACTCTCTGATACTTATGGTAGATAATATTTATTCCATTTATTAAGAGCACTCACACACTCTATCACTCAATTACAATTCACCTATATACGGCTTTTTCGTAGTCTGCCTACTGGTGTCTATACTCTAGTTTTGGGTTTGCCTAGTCTTAAATCTCGCGCTTGAAGTGTCAGGATGCGACAGAGTGTGCCTTGAGGGTGGAAGGATCACCGGAAGGAAGTTTGAGGGTTGCCGCTACTATCACATGTGTACAATAGTTGAAGTTGTCGTTGAAGTAATGATAATAATAAGATTAATTATTATAATAACTAGTTGCCTGGATGTGACAAAATATAGAATCAAACTCTGATAACCCAGTATAAAGAAGAAAGTTACGGTTCTTCCATATAAAGTATCACGTTCGGGTTTCTCGGTATATATACTCTTGTCCACTTTGATCGATTTTGACATTTGAACTTCTGTTGATAAAAAAAAACTAGGCCACTCTACAGTAGGTAATAAAATTTCATAGAATTCTCGGGAATATTTACTGTTATATAGAATATAATAATACTTTATTACGTGCTGCATAACGGTGTAGTCGAGTTATAATATACCTGCAATATTAAGCACATGTTTTAGCTTTTCAATAAAAACCATTTTTCCTAGTTAATCCGCATCCTGTCCGAATTGCTATTTTTTCAAGCTCTAGCCTGATTTGTCTGAAAAGAGCACGAATTTAATCTGAATTCATTCCGGTGAAATCCAGAACGTACGTATCATAAAAATAGAAATTCGAATGCTGTCTCTGTTGATACGAAATCTGTACGACTATTTACAAAACTTCTATTTTGATCTAAAACGTGTTAAAACCTTAAATCGGATGTAGTAATCGATATTTAGTAACTCTGTTAACTAAATAACTTAAAGATGTTTTTTATCGAGCAATGGATATAACAGATCATCTCATTTAAGCAGAAATTTTGAATTAAGTCTTCACAACCATGATCCTTGAGCAAGTCAAGGTGCTTTTGATTCTTTAATAATTAGAGGTTTTGATGCTGACGATCATGCTTCTGAATTTGAAGCTGAATCTGAGGATCAATTAGAAGATGACCCTGTGGATTTAAAAGTTACGGACCACGGAGAGAAAGTATTAACTGGAGATCTGTTGAAAAAATTGTTTTTCGAGAAGATAGAGATCTGACGATAATATAGAACCTTCTTTCAAGAGAAGCAAGGGGAGTCATGATAATAATTAATCAAGCACCCTGAAAAAAGGGATCTGAAATATCACTGTGGCTTTCACGTGGTTCGAAAGCAGCGATCTTGGACACGCCCATGTACTATGCTGCTTTATGTTCCAGGCCATCTAATCATCATAATTGACATCTCCGCATATTTCGCATGTTACGTGAAAACTCAGTTAAAACTAGGTCGATCCATTTTTCAGGTTAGCAATACTAGTTTTACCTTAAGTATTCATTGCAGACTAGAAATAATATGTGTCGTAGGTGAATGGCTGTTGAAGGGAAAAAGCTTGGACCTAGGCAAATGTTATCTGCCTGGGTTGGGTTGCGTTAAAATCTGGAAACTTCGTGTCGAATAGGATTGGAGCTGAATCGGACAGTCGAGCTACTCGAAAGTTTTGAGACTACGAACGGCTTCGACTTCCCGCAAGTTTTGAGCCACCCGAATGTTCAAGCCTTTTCGTATCCGAGGTTGCGATCAATTTTTTGGAAAATACGAAAAGTTGCCACATTTTTATTAAAATCGGTACCGGGGGGTTTTTGGGATTGCTGAACACAAATTTAGAGGACAAAATTTCACATTTTTTATTCAAAATCTGGCAATCTCGAATTTCACTCCCTAGATAAAAAAGAAAATAGTTATTTCTCCTGGCAAACGAAGAAGAGTGTAACAAATCACAACTCTTTCTCTTTTCCAGGAGATCCCTCTCGAGTTTCACCCCTAAGTTGACAAAGAATATAATTATTTCTCCTGGAAACGGACCGTTCACTCTCCTGTGAGCGGTCACGACTCTCCCTCTTTTCACGGAATCACTTCTTGAGTTACGGTTCCCTAGTTAACAAGGACAAGTATTATTTATTCTGAAAAAGGAGAAGAGTGCAACCAGTGATTCTCCTATAACGTGTCATAACTGTTCCCCTTTTCCACAAGGCCCACACTTGAGGTTTACTACAATTTTGATAAATAAAAGAATTATTTCTCCTGTAAAAGTGTTATGAGTGTGAGATTGCTCTCCACTGCAACCAAGCACACCTCTCCCTCTTTTCCAGGAGCCTCCCTCTAGTTTGACCCCCTAGTTGACAAAGAAAATAATTATTTCTCCTAAAAAGGGAGAAGATTGTGACCCGTCGCTTCCCTGTGACCGGTCGCAACGCTTTATCTTTATCAGGGGACCCCGTTGACAAAGAAAATAATTATTTCTCTAGAAAAAAGACCGTTTACTTACCAGTGAGCGGTCTTCACTCACCCTCTTTTCCAGGAATCCATTCTCGAATTTCGGCCTCCCTAGTTAACATAGAAAAGTATTATTTATTCAGAAAAAGGAGAAGGCTGTGACCGCTCACACTTCTGTAATCAGTCCTAACTTTTCCTCCTTTCCAGAGTACCACGCTCGAAATTTACTCCCTATTTAATGAATAAATGAATTATTTCCCTTTTCCAAAAGTCGCTATCAAGTTTCACTGACCTAGTTTATGAATAAGAAAATTATTTCTCCTGGAAAGGGAGCAGTTTATATGAATATGGCCTGAAAATCTGAGTACGTATTGCTGATCGCAATATCATAAATGATGCTCTTTTTCTCAAAAGTACTTCTTTCATGTGACGTTTCCAATAGCGCTTAGGTACTTCGCATTTTAACTAGTTAAACCCAGTTTTAACTGAACCCGGATATAGACGGTTCCTTATATACTTTAGTGAAGAACCAGAATATTCATTAGTCACACTGCTAACCAAATTCTTCATTAATGCTGCAGTCAGGTTTTGATATACGTACTTCAAAAAAATGAAAATCGTCTGTACTCTGGTCTTCTCCTTGATGTTCATCTCCAATTCTATTGGTGAATATAATAATAGTAATAGAGTGCTCCATGCAATATAGAATTCATTTTAGGTATATTGAATCATAGCATTTTTCGACATTGAACTGCCAACATTCCAAACTCTATCCGCGTTTGTCCGAAATGAGTAAAAATTTATTCTGAATTTATTCCGGTGGTATTCAAAAACTGTGAATTATAAAAAATATAATTAGGAATATTTAAATTCGCTACTGAAAGAGCACCAAACGTTCTATGATATAAAATTTCAAAATTTTTTATTCACGGGGCCTAACTTTACGCGGGTGTAGATTGCAGTTGTTTTTCGATTTTTTAATATACTTTTAATCAGAGCGGGTAGCTCTCACGAATAGGTGTTGTTTTCGGTAATTTGTTTGCGGTTTTCCAGAAAAATGTAAAATAGCTGCCAACTTCGATGTAGTTGTTTCACGCTTTTTTTAATTTGTTAAATAAAACGGAGCAATTTTCTCATATAGGGTTTTTTTTGGATACATTTCTTTGCTATCGGTCATTTATTGGTGTCTTTCTGCAAGGTGAGCCTCAAATGAATTGAACCGGAACATCCTTGAAGTTAGATAATATTTATTGCATACTTTTTTATGTTGCCATGAAAGTACGATTTTTTTAATTGCATATTAAAAATATACGAACATCATCCGAGGAGAACATTCTGTAAAAAATAAGTCCAGTAATATAATTTTTTAATAACCATTTATACTAAATAAATATATCACCCTTTGTAGCATAAACAGTTATTATTTTACAAAAAAAGCCTGTAGAACTGTTTCGAATCTATATTCAATATTGAAAAATTCCTGCGTAAAAAACGTTTTTTTTTCTTTAATTTTTCTTTTGGCTGGTAATTAGTGGTAGTTAGTGGCAGGGTGAACCATTTCTTATTAGTGTTAGTGTGAGCACCTCCTCCCTTGCTCCGCGCATCACTACATGCCGAGGTCACACGAGGCCAGCACTTCTAGGAATAGCATATAGTGATGTCCCTTAACTCGGAAGTTAAGTGTATATTATAAACCTTAAAATTCAACTATTCCTGTTCTTCTTACAGAGTTAATGAGTTCAGCACAGACGACATTAAGTGAATCACTTCCTGGATCCAACGGTGTCGATTTGCCTCCTATCCAAGAATTAGAATATGAATATACTCAACGCTTGAGTAATTTCGGAATACTATTTGATCGTGACATGTTACGAGTATATCCATGGAGAACTTTCTTAGCAAGGGGTCATGTCATCGTGGGATGGAAGCAGGGAGATAATATTCAATCACTATGCAATTTGTTTAGCGAAACTATGTTATTTGCCGTCTTTGACACAAATGACAACCGGTTGGTAAGTCTGACTCATGCTGAATTTAAGAAATTGGGTCCGAACCGTAGTTTGTCACTTGTTCGTGCACATGATGAAGTTTCTGCTGCACACTGTCCTAATAATCTGAAAGCAAACCAACGAGCACACTATGCAGCAAGCCAAGAAGCGTGGCAGCAGTCCAACAAGCATACCATCAAGCATATAATGAAGCATATAATGATGCACAACAATGTTTTTGAAGAAGACATTGACGCGTACTATCAATAATTTCAAATAAGCATTTGTAGCCGAGTGAATAGCACGCTCGCTTCTAATCCTGAGCGGCAGCAGGATATATTATTTGTGAGCCCAGGAAAACTGGAAAGGGTGCACACTGCGGTATAATGATATTTTGTGTGTCAAAATAAATTATCTTTCGAGAGGCATAACATAGAGGGATGAATCCTTTTGGACATTAAAGATGAATTATCGATTACGAATTTTACGTGATACAAATTTTTTAAATACATTTTTTCATGTTTGGGGGAAAAAAGCGATTGAAAATGCTATTCGAAACCTTTTAGGTCTGAGTTATTTCTACGCAATAAAATTTTACCATTCATCGCAGTTAAAGGTTACTGACGTCGCCGATTTTGAATCCGAAGTCAAAATGTCAAAAAAATAAATGGCGAATCCAATATAACGAAAAAATATTCTAAAATGAAGCGAAAATGTCTAGCAATTACTACTCCGGGGTTATTGATGCTCCTGATTCGAATCCGAAGTCGAACTGTCAAAATTCAAAATGTAAAATCCAATATGGCAAACTTCGAATTCGAAGTCCATATTTGAAAATTTTAAGATGTAGCAATTATCATTCATATGAGTTTTGTTTTAGAATTTTTTTAGAGTTTTAAAATTTTGACTTCATATCCGAAATCCGCGACTCCGAAAACCCCCGAGTAGTAATTATAAGTCATGTCGGGTTTATGAGGGGATTTTTGTCTGCCATATCGGATTTTCCATTCTTAGTTTTGACATTTTGAGCTCAGATTCGAAATCAGCGATCCCAAAAATCCCCGAGTAGTAATTACTAGTCATATCCTAAGTGAAAATTCCCGTACAGGAACCTCAGAGGATCCTGAATATGTTCGTTTACACAAACCTGCACGCGACCCCGTAGGAAACTATACGTTATCCTTCAAGGAAACCTTTATTCAAGCTAACCTTTGAATAATCCTGTACAGGTTCATTCACACAGTGAATTGAGATGTTGGTTCATGTACAGAATCTTGTTCAGGATTCTATACATGAACCTGCATAGGAATTAATCCGCGAGGGATCGCTAGTGACTTAGCTTTCTCTTGAGTCAGTCATATCTTCAAGGAAATAAAAGGAAGGCAACTCTATAGCTTTAAGCGACATGATATTCCGCGATGGCTTTCTATAAAAGAACCTATACGTGTTTCTGTACAGAAACCAGCGCCGCAATTTACTTCGTAAAGGAACCTGTAGAAGACGCTGTACAGGATCATTCAAAGGTTCCTTCGTCGGTGCAAGTTCCTTTTCAGGATCATGTACAGTATACTTCACCACATTCCTGCACAGGAACCGACAAGATTACCTTTACAGGTTCGTGTACAGTTTTGTGTACAGGAACATGTGCAGGATCCTCCGAAGTTCATTAACAGGAATTTTCAGCTATGATTGGCTTTATTTTAGGATATGTGTCCGCCATATTGTATTCACCATGTTGAATTTTGACTTAAAATTAGAAATACGCGACGCCAAAAACCCCCGAGTAGTAATTACTGGTCATATCTAGTTTATTATAGAATATGTGTCTGCCATATTGTATTCAAAATTTTGAATGTTGACATCTTGACTTCAGATACAGACCGGATTTGGAATCGGCATGAAAAAATCTATTGAAAAAATGTGTAGCACGTAAAATTGAATAGCTAAGTGCTCATGGTAATTAATAATCTAAATTTTATCCAAAAACTGTGAAATTTCACATGGATTTTCCAGGTTAAAAATTTTCGTTTCTTCACATTCTCTCTATTATTCCCATATTCTGCAGGAACCCATATACAGCATCCAAAATGATTCATTCCTCTATGTTATTCCTGTCGAAAGATAATTAATTTTGACACAAAAAATATCACTTTACCCCACTGTGTAAACCCATTAAAACTCAATGAAATTCCATGAAATCTTGTGAAATCCTTTAAAATCCCTTTCCCGGATATCACGTCGGTTTTCCTGAACATTCCTATAATATTCCAATAGAAGGTTTGGAGAAATCTGAAAAATGTTCCATGGGGTTTCCAGAAGTAGGTCAATGTACGCGTATAGTAAAAGGTTCCGAAGGAATGTTCGGGCAATGTCTGTGAAGAATTTAATCAATTAAATCCTTAAAACTCAATGAAATTCCAATTGAATGTTGTGAAATCCTGTAAGATCCCTTTCACGAATAGCACGCAAGTTTCCTTGAACATTCCTGTAATATTCCAATGGAAGGTTTGGAGAATTCCGAAAAATGTTTTAGCAAGTTTCCCGGAAGTGGGTAAATGTCCGCGTATCCAGGGAGGTTTCCAAGAGGGGTTTGGGGAATTTTCGTGAGGAATTTAATTAATTACCCCAATATGATGCGAACATTTTTCATGAACATTGTCCGGACCTTCCTTGGGAAACTTGGGAACATTTTTCGGACTTCTCCGAATCTTACATTGAAATCTTTCAGGAATGTTCAGGGAAACATTTGCGCTATCTGGGTTAAATCTGTTACAACAATTTAAAAAGTTTTTCTATTTCAATACTGGCTTTCCCTGAATCTTAAAAGAGGGTTATAAATTGACAAAAGACCTTCTTATCATTTTATGGCAGATAGTGACATCGATTTTAAAGAATTAAGTAAGTACATTTTTTCCGTGAAATTGAGTTATGAAATATCAATACGTCAGAAGGACAAACTTGGGGGCCATTCAAGTATTACAAAACGCAATTTCCCACTTCCGTCTCTCCCTTCCTATGTATTTTTCAATCTTTTCTTGTAGTTGTTCACCATTGATTAATATTATTAATGAGATAATGACTATAGTATGTATATTTTAGAGGAGAACCAGAATATTCGTTAGCTAAACTGTTAAACAAATTCTTTAATAACACTTCAATCCGTTGTTAATCTACTTGGACAAAATGAAGATCGTTAATTCTCTGGTCTTCGCCTTGATGGCCATCTTTAATTCTATTGGTGAATATAATAATTATTATAACATATCTAGAACATTAAGTACATTTTTAAGCTTTCCTAAACGATAAAATTCTTTCCGATTTAATCCGCATCCTTTCCCAATTGTTATTTTTTTCTCTGTTTCTGAAAACTTAAATTTTTCGCCTTTTTCTCGCTGTTTCGCTTAAAACCGAACTAAAGTAATAGAACCCAACAAGAAAAATCAACTACTTTTGGTTGAAAAGTCTAATATTACATTTTTGGTTTAGGGTTCATATACTTTGGTTGAAAAATTCCGTTTTTGGTTGAAAGTTTTATTATTTTGTTCAAATGCAACTATTTTTTTGAAAAGTGATCTTTTTTGTCAGAAATTCAGCAACTTGGCTGAAAGTTGATCAACTTTGTGAAAAATTTATTTTTCTGGTTGAAGATTCATCTCCTTGATTGAAAATGTAACTATTGCATTTTTAGAAAATTAATGTTCTGGGATAACTAATCATCCTTTGGGTTGAACTCTTGTTGAAAATTCATTTTTTTCAGATTCATCATATTAGTTGATAATTCACCTTTTTGGTGCAACTTTTTGATTATAAGTCAGTCTTATTTTGATTGAGGATTCAACAATTTGGTCGAAAATTTAACTGTTCGGTTAAAAATGAACTTTTTTGCTATAAATTAATATTTTTGGGTTGAAAATTCAATCGTTTGATAGATAATTTGTCCTCTTGGCTTTAAAATTGAACAATTTTGTTGAAAATTGATGCATTTTGTTTAAAAATCGTGTTTTTTGGTAGAGCATTAATCTTCTTGCTAGAAAATTCATCTTTTTGGTTGAAGATGTAACTCCTCAGTTAAAAATTCATCTTTTAAGTTAAGAGTTCGTCTCCTTTTTTGAAAATGTAAGTATTTCGTTAAAACTTCACTTTTTTGTTTGTTTTTTGTTTTGGTTGAGAATCAATTTTAGAACTTAAAATTTATCTGTTCCGTTTTTTGTTAAAAATTGATATTCTTAATTGAAAACTGATCTTTTAAAGTTGCAAATTGATGTATTATGTGAAAAATTGATCTTATTTTGGTTGATGATTTGAGAAAGTAGTAGAAAATGAAACATCGGTTGAAAATTATTATTTTGTTTTTAATTCATATTTTCGGCTTAAATTTAACTATTTGGTTAAAAATTTAACCATTTTGTTGAAAATTTCAGTTTTCTTATCGAGAATTGATTTTTTTAACTAAAAATGAAGCAATTCCATTCTTAGTTAAACATTGATATTTTTATTTGAAAGTTGATCTTTTTGAGTTTAAAAATCCATGTATTTTGTAAAAAAATTAATATGTTTTGGTCGAGAATTAATGCTATTAACTAAAAAAATTTTTTTTAACAATGCAACTGTTTGGTTGTAAAATATTTTTTGTTTGTTAAAAATTCATATTTTCGGCTTGAATCTCACTATTTAGTTAAAAATTAAACTATTTTCATATAAATTTAACTTTTTACTAAAACTTTACTTTTGTGTTGAAAGATTTTGGGTTGAAAATTTCACTTTTTTGTACATCATTTGCCCTTTTGGCATTAAAATTCAACAGATTTGTTGAAAATTGATGTGTTTTCTGAAATTTTTTTTTTTCAACAAATCTTCCCCTTTTAAAAGTAAAAAGATTTTTTTCTTGATTTGATGACACAATTAACAAATATTAAAAGTCGTTTTTTTGTTTAAAATATTTACCAATTGTTGAAACAAGTTATATATGTTTAAACAATTTTTACATTCTGTACACCGTGAAAAGTTACTATGTTCTGGCATTAATGCCGCAGTTAATGAATGTTAAGAGTGATATTGCTTGTAAAAGATATTTCGCAATCATTTAAACAATTATTATCACTTTCTCCTTTGAAAATTATAGTGTAAACAAATTATTAATGTGTAAATAATAATAATTATGGTATAATTTTCCTATGAAAAGGCGAAAGCAAATGATTAATAATTGTTTAAATAATTTCAAAACTGTCTTCAACTATGAACATCACTGCTAACATTTATTGAGTACATGAATAATTCCATAAAATAGCAAAATTTCTAGATTTACAAGACAAAAAAATTGTTTAAACAAATGAAAATTGTTTCAATATTTGTAAACTGTCTTTTACGAAAAATATCACTCTTAGCATTTAATAACTGCATTATTAATTTCATACTGTAATAACTTTTCATGAGGGGGAAGCATTATTTAAACAAACTAGTATTGTTTAAATAATTTTCAAATATCGTTGATAAAATATATTACTCTTGCATTCGTTAATTGTGTCATTAATTTCAGAAAAAATCATTTTTGTATGAAAAACAGTGTATAAATTGCTTAAACAAATTAAAATTGTTGAAATACTTATCAAGCATGTTAAGTTAGAATCAGTTTTCTTGAAATTCATCAACTTTATCGATTATCCCAAAAATGATCACTTTTCACGAATAAGAGGCGAAAAAAATGGTTTAAACAAATAATAATTGTTTAAACAATTTATTATTGTTTATAGCTATCTTTTTAATTAATCTAATGTAATGGGAAAATTGTTTACCAAATTTCCTCGAAAAATATTTCAGGAAGGTTCCCGGTAGTACGTATTTGTCCGCGTATCAGGGAAGGTTCCCAAGAAAGATTCCGGGAATGTTCGTGAAGAATGTTTGCATTATATCAATTTAATCAATTTGATTAATTAAATTTCTCGCGAACACTCCCCGAACCTTCGTGAATACTCGGACATTTACCTACTTCCGGGAAAATTTTTCGGAATTCTCCGAACCTTCCGTTGGAATGTTCCCGGAATCTCCTAATCTTCTAATTTATCCCTAGCGTTTTACCAAAAACTGCGAGAATCTCTCATTGTCAGTAAGAGAGAGATAAACTCTATGTTAGTCAAATATTTCGCTTGTGTTTCCCTGTTTAATCGTTCTAGTTCATATTATATTATAAATATTAAAATTCACCTATTTCTGTTTCTTCTTACAGAATTAATAAGTTCAACACAACAAATGAATTTGAAGGAATTATTTCCTGGATCCAACGGTGTCGATTTGCCTCCTATCAAAGAGATTGAACATCTATGCACTCAGGACATCCCCAATTTCCGAAAACTGTATAATCGCGACATGTCCAATCCAACTGCAACTTTCTTAGCAAGGGATCACGTCATTGTTGGATGGAAGCAAGGAGATAATATCAAAGGGCTGGGACTTTTGTTTGGAAAACCTAATGCATTTGTCGTATTTGACATCCTTTTATATTTTCAGAATATATATATATATATTAAGGAAAATAATTAACGCTTATTTCTATATATATGCAGGTGCCAAAAATCAGTTCTCTGAAAAAATAGTTTTTCTATGATTTTAAGAATAAAAATAATATTACGCATGATGTAATTTCGAATGAAAAACCTTATTTTTAATGGAAAAATATTAGAGCTGACAAAAAACATTTATTTTCACGATGTTTTTTGCAATTTAATTTTTTCATATTATCGCTTTCTACTAATTTTTGAAAAATTATTGAATTTTAATAAGTGATGGCTCATTTTTTTGGGGGAGAAACATTCTCTCAAACCCTACCATTTATAATCTAAAAAGAAAATTTTTTCTATGTTTAAAATCATTAAAACAATATTTTAACAAGTAAAAATTTTTTTATAGGGAATGTTTTTCCCGATAAATATGCCATGATTTATTAACATTCAACCTTTCTTTTGAATAGTAATAAGCGACAGTAAGAAAATATTAAATTACAAAAACTATTATTAAAATAATTATCTATCGTAGGTTTTAACATTTTTTCATGAAAATAATGTTTTCTCTTGCATAAAACATGACTGATGATATCATTTCGAATCTTAAAATCAGAACACTTTTTTTCCACAGACATGATTTTGGCACAACTACCTTAAGTCACTTCTTTTTCTCAAATCACTTTTTAGTCATTTTTTAGGATAAAGTCACTTCAATTACTTTTGAAGAGAAAGTCACTAAAGGCAAATTTTAAAATAAAAATATTAGTTTAGTCACTTCTTTCAATGAATTAAAATAGAGAGCCCAATGATTTATGAATGTCATAAACTTTTAGTTGAAATGCTCTAAATTCTTTTGAATTGACCTTAGTTTCTTTGAAGTTCTCTTGAAATCCACTGAATTTAATAGATATTTTTTAGATTTCCAAATTTTTAATCAACTCTGAAGACCTATTCTGCCGTCCTGATGAAGAAACTGTACAACTGCATTTTAGACGAACCCATATATTCAATAAAACGCGTTTGCATCTGTACCTTTTAACGTATGAGAGTTTTTGAATCAAAAAAGTTCTGTTTTCGGGTAAATCGGGCATGCTCTATTCATTAAAACAAAACAAAATGGCAAATTCCAATTATTTTTATGCAAAACTGTAAATATTTTAGATATTAATGCACAAAGTCGCCGAGAATCCTTACTAATAAACACATCTGCGCATATGTGCTGCCGAATACAGGAATCAGCCCTCAAGAACCTCCAGAGTTTCCTGGTAGAGAAATTTAACAACTACAAATTTTCGAAAAATTGATAAAAAAATAAAATTATGATGTAATTATTGATTATTTATTATATTAAAATTGATTTCTAAGTTATGTTAATACAAAATGTATTAATAATATAAAAGTAATTAATTTGACATTTTTATCATTAAAATCATTGTGTGAGCACAAAATAAAACAAATGAGTGTACAGACTTTGGTCAAATTATTGTTTATTAAAACCATCTAATTTCGCTTAACATTGTCATTAACACACCTTATGACTGACAAGCATAACGAAAAATTCTAACAACAAATAATAACCATTAGAGGAAAAGATTTTTGATATGTGAATTTTACTAATTCTACTAAATTTAACTCGATATTTTTTTATAAATTCTATAAATGTTAAAATGGTTTTGAATTCAATTTTTCAGTTCACTAATTCAAATTCTAAACCAAAAATTCTTTTTATAACAAATTGTTTGTGGCCAAAAACGTCTATTATTTGGAGTGGTTCGACAGACCAAGTTAATATTTTTTTTTACAAATCATCTTAAATCTGTGAGTTGAATATACATTGAGGTTCAAATTCTTCATTTAAAAAAATTATTATCCAAAAAATTAGTCCCCAACTCGATCAAGCGATCGAGCCCTTTTTCGAAAATTCATATTTTGATTTTGTGAGATTATTTTTTTATTTAACATTTTTTATTATGTGCACATCATTATACGTAAAATATGTAGTAAAAAAGATCTCACAAACATTTTTGTCAAACAATGTTTGTAATTCAAATAGTGTTACAAAAACCTCTATAGAGGACCCAGTTTTTGTTGACATAAAATTTTCTTGGAACTTTTTTACTACATATGTTATGTATATCACCGTACTTATAATTAAAAATTAAAAAATAGATTGCCGAGAAATCAAAATTTGAACTGTCAAAAAAAGGACTCGACCAGTTTTTCATCTCTTTTTAAAATATTCTTTCAAAATCAGCGAATTAAATGTATTTTTACAAAAATATTTATAATTTTTTTATATTTTCTTTTACAACAAAATCATGCGAGTGATTTTTCTCAAAACCATTGTCCAATTTTCTCATAATTTAAAAATTTAAAGCTTCGGAATTATTTTTAAAAATAACAATTTTTCTAATATCACCAAATGCTTACGATAGTCTGTAAAAGGATAATAATGTATTAATTATATTCCTATAATTGTTTCAGATAATTAATAATAATTATATCATCAATCAACTAAAATTATTTTCACTTGACAAATAAAAAATGCAGATGTGCTACTCAAAAGAAGGATCGGTGGCTCAAAGCTACCCTCGAAACCGGGTGAAGAAACTTAACATGTAATTGTGCTATTCGATTTCAGGAAATCTTACTGCAGAAGGACCGAGGATCCTCATGAAGAAAAACACATCTGCGCAGATGTCTTTCAGTTATCAGGATCTGAAGGTTCAGCACTATCCCAAATCCTGGAATTTATGTAAACATGCTAGAATTTCTGCAGATGTATTGTTTCTTCAACAGGAATTCTCAAAAATCGCTGCAGATCAGCGAATTGAGACCTAATTATCTCGAGATTCAATTACAATTTTTAATCATGATTAGCATAGTTAAATTCGTCTTTTCATTATGAATCCAACCATATAAAAAACTCATTTTTGATAAAAATGCAGTTGTACAGTTTCTTCATCAGGACGGTAGATCTACAGGCTGGTGTAGAAAAGAGTTTATTTTAAAAAACAATTTTCAAGTTTCTACGATATAGTCTATCTCCTGTTAATACGTAATTTATCAGTCAATCGTTCGATTAATTAATCAACTGTTTAATTAGTTTTTTCGCCAATTGGATAATTACGTAATTGATTTGTTTACATAACCTTTTATTGTCAACAATGAACAATAATTGTTTCCTTTGCGATTATTAGTTGCTCAATTTTTGGCATTATTATCATAAAATAATACAACCAAAATTTGAATCATATTCTCCATAATGATTTTTTGTAAATTAGAAAGTTTTAAAGTTTGATGGATCCTAGTGAATGCAATTTTCTGATTTTAGCGACATCCTGAGGGAGTTGCCCAAGTGACATTCAAGGAATCTGAAGCAGCTCAAGCGTGTGTGCAGTTATTAAACGGTCGTTGGTTTGGGCAGAGAAAAATAACTGCAGAAATTTGGGACGGAAAGACAAAATACAAGTTAGTTTTCTTTCTTACCGATATAAGCTAAACACATCTCGTCTCTTGAATTCTTGAGTGGACTTTAATGTTGGTAAAGCAGATTAACTGCTTTAAGTTCAGAATCATAAAAAATCAACGTATGAGAATTGCAAAGAATTTTACTATAGTTTAAGAACTTTCATGAAAGTATTCCAATTTTTAGTTCTGAAACATTTTTTTTTAGTTTGCATGTTGGTATTCATAAAGCCGGTAAGGTGGAAATTTATATGCAGTAAAACGCTACGAGAAATCTGCTTTGCCCAACTTTCTCAGTAAGGATGGAATTCGTGGATAAAGAGAAATAGAGATTAACTATAAATTCTAAATTTATACAAATTAAATTTATTGTATTGTTGTGAAACGTATTGGTTTCTATTTATAGAACTTAAGGTTAAATTTTTAATTTTTTGAGAGATGTCACATTTGTAATTTTCGAAAGGACTTGGTTTTTGAAAATCTAATTCACTCAATTTTTTTTTTTTTTTTTTAATTTTCTTTGAAGATGATAAAATAACTGATATTTTTTATATTTTTTGCAGAGTTGCCGAAACAGAGGCTGAGATCGAGGCAAGGATAGATAAATGGGATAAATATTTAGAAGACGTAGAAGATAAGAAAGAAGAGGAGCAAAAGGCGGCCGTTAAAAAGGAAAATGAAGAAAGAGAGGAAACGAGATCGAGTGTGAAAAAGTCATATGAGGAAAAAACAACGAGTGGAGATTCAGAGAAAATTAAGATGGAAACGAACCAATATTCATAGGTCCTAGGTTAGAAATAATATCAATTCAGTAAGTAGTTATTTTTCTTTAATAAATTCAAAACCATCGGAAATCTCCGCATTACGCAGACTAAATGATTCTCTTCTTTCGTTTCTTTAAAAAAACTATTCTCTGAGCAATTTCTACTGTTAAATTATCTCAAAGTTATTTCAAATATCATTCTTATAATCAGTCACGCTGAAAACTACATATCAATCGGATTTATTTCACTTCTTACTATAATAATAGATACTTTTATCATTTTTATTTCATTAACAGTTCAAATTTAAATTATTTTAAATGCAAAGCATTTAGCTCTTGTATGAGAACTTGATTTCATATGAATTATATAAGAAAGATTACAGAGCTAAAACTTGTGGAACTAAAACATTAAGCTTATAGACAAATATTGCATAAATATGACGATGTACAAAAGAAATAAAAAAATAGCGGTAGAAGTATAAATAAAATTATGAAATGTTTAATGAAAAGTATGAGCAGTATGATAGTATGCTAGAATGATAGTATGTAACACGGAATGGGTTAGAAGACTAAGTAGGAAGTGAAGTGCATATTAGAAATTCTTATTTCAGTCACGATCAAGTTTGAATAAGTGTGGAGACGCTTTGTCGTTTTTTCATTAAAATGAAAAATTAAAGAAGATATTACAAAATTTTGTTTGTGTGATTATGTCCTCCTCCTAAATAGTAATTAATATATTATAGTTTTCGTTCAACAAAAAATTACTTTTTTTGTGATATTTAAATTTTAGTTAATTAAGCATTGTCAGTACTTAAAAATAATTAGGAATATTGACAATATTGGAATATTGGCAATCCAGAACTGTTCCTGTGAATGAATTTCGTATACGTGAATGCATGTGATGAATGGCAAATTGTCAACATTCCAGTTTATAGCATCGTAATTTTAGGCATTGTAAAAGATCAGCCAAAAGTAAAGCGATGTGTTACTTTAGCCTTAGCCTTCTTTTAAGATGAGGGGTCATCCATTCCACAGTTTAAATAAAAATCTTGCAACATTTGAATTCGCTAACTTACTATAATTTGAGAAATGCTTCGTATAAATTTACAATCGTTTTGAAATCACCTTGCAATCACTTAAAGTCACGTACTAATTACTTGCAAACAGATACTTTAAATCTTATAAACAAATATTTAAAATCATACTAATAAATAAAAATAAATTAATGTAATATAAATTCGGCTGAAAAGTATAAATATTGCTTGGAAATTCAGTTTTGAATACTTTCAGCTTGAAATTGTACAATTTATTATTAGTAGACGTTTCCATTTCATATCGAATTGTATCATTTCTCAAATTGTAAATAGTTCAGTTTTGAACAATTAATTCTAAATTGTACTATTATTACATTTTAATCTGACATTCTGCACATTTTCATGATTAAGATTAAAGAATTATTTAACTCTGAACATATTAAATATTTATACTTCTTAAAATGTTTAACATTTTAATTTCTAAATTCTATAGAATTAAAATTTCTCAACACTTATGATTTTTTTTTAAATTTTTGAACATTTCAATTCAATTCTCAATTTCGTAGATATAAAATATGCTTTAAAACTGAAATTCTCCCTTTTTATACATTTCCAAGTAGAAATTGTATATTTACAAACGTTTTAAATGCAAAAGTTCATAATTTTCAATTTGTAACACTTTAAACTTAACATTAATTGCCCGTTACGATTTCCAATTGTACAGTTGTGCAATTTTGATATTTTAAATGTGAAGCTCAATAGTTTCGAACGATTTAAATGTAAAAAAAATACAATTTCAAATGTTTGAATCCAAATTATTTAATTCCAATCTCTTTTAATTTAAAATCTCTCAATATTGTACTAAGCGTTTCTTTTGAGATTCCGAATACTCGAAAAAATAAAAAATTTTATTCTGATAAGAATTTTACTATATTTGGAAAGGCTTCTATTTAATAGTATATTACATTGCAAACAGGGTTAGGCACGTCTTTACACGGGGACTCAATGTTCTCAAAATTAGTAGAAGAAGTATGGCATTTTTGTCGTTTTGTCCATGATTTTGAGTGTACAAAGATTTACAATTATAACACTTTGCGACGTAATTGCAGATAATTGAAGGATTCACGGATTCTATTGTTGTAGATGAAAATGTATGATTGACGTGGGAGTCATCTGCTTGGGCTGTGATTGGTAATTTCGTGTGACGCGAGATTTGAATACTTCAATATCAGGGGTGAGCAAAATGCATCAAGTCTTATCCATCTCGAGTACTCACTCCTGAAGGTGAACAGCTCCTCGACAAGAAGATGCTTAATGACACTTAAATCATCCGGATTGAAGTCGGGCACGGAGGGTTTTATTTTGGCATTTCCATTCTAGCATACCGTCGCCACATTTTAAGCCAAAACATTCCCGATGATAGCTGCAGAGTGTGTCTGGTTGTCCAACTCATGCGGGAACGTCCTACATCCAAAGGCAAAATGCGGCACCAAGAGTGCTTTATTACAATCTCTGCCACTCTTACTGTATATATATATATATATATGTTTTTAATTGGGAATCTTTTTCATGCTCATTTTGCATAAAATTATTCATGATAAAATAGATTTCTTTTCGATCTTAATTGAAAAAATTTTTAAATAGAGACACTAAGATCATGATTTGTTCCAATCTGCAGGGTTTGCTTATGAATATTTTCAGAATTCTTTCAACTGAGTCTTAATATTTTTGCCTCAGTTTGTTGAAAGAAATCTATTTTTTATTAAAAAATTTTTTTGAAAGAAGAATGCATTAAATATTAGCAATGTTAGAAATACATAAAAAAAATTTATTACTTCTTTTCCTAATTGGAAAATGTAATAATCTAAACAGATTGGTTCATAATCAACCATAAAAAAAATACTTAAATTTTCAACCAGTGATGAATCTTCGAGAAAAAAATGAGTTCTAAAAAAAAAGTGTAATAATGAATATTTGAAACCAAAAAATATTTTATTTTGAATCAAAAACAGTTTAATTAAACAAAAAATAGGAGTTTTCAACTAAAAACGATCAATTTTCTGACAAAAATGAAATAGCTACATTTTCAGTTAAAAAAAATTAATTTTCAACTAAAATAATGAATCTGAAACAAAAAAATGAATTTTTAACCCAATAGTTGAATTTTTAACCCAAACGATGAATTACTTTACCAAGAAAAGACAAATTTTCAACAAAATAGTTCAATTTTTACCCAAACAGATAAACCTTTAACCCAGAAGATTAAATGTCCATCAAAAAAGAAAAATTTTCGATAAAAAATAGAATAGTTAACTTTTGAGTTGAAAAAAATTAATTTTCACTAAAAAAAAACTAGTTTTCAATTAAAGAAATGAATTTTCAACCAAAAAGATTAATTTTCTATCGAAAAATATTAATTTTTAACAAGACATTATTTTTCAACCAAATTTTTAATTTTTGAAGGAATTTTCAACCAAGTAGTTAAATTTTCAGGGAAAGAAATGAAGTTTCAACCAAAAAGGTGAATTAGTCACAAAGAAGATATTAAAAAAATATTCTACCACAAAATACAAAGTTTTAACAAAATACCTAAATTTTCAAGCAAATAGCTGAATTTTCAACTGGAAAAGATAAATGTTATACCAAGCATGGAATAGTTACATTTTCTGTTAAAAAAATTCATCTCCAACAAAAAAAAAACGAATTTTCAACCAAATAGATAAATTTTCAACATAAAAGATGAATTTTCTACCAAAAAAAGACAAACTTTCATCAAAATAGATGAATTTTCATCAAAATAGTTGAATTTTCAACCACACATATGAATTTCGCACAATGAAAATTAACTGTTCATAAAATAAATTAATTTTCGACAAAAAATGGAATGGTTAATTTTTCAATTAAAAAAATTAATTTTTTAATTTAAAAAAAACTAATTTTCTACCGACGCAATTAATTTTTAACAAAAAAGATTAATTTTCTACAAAAAGGACTGATTTTTAACAAAATACATGAATTTTCAACGAAATGTTGAATTTTTAAATGAATTTTCAAACTAATAGTTAAATTTTCAACCAAAGAAATGAATTTTCAACCAAAAAGCTGAATTAATCACCAAGAAGATAAATATTTCACCACAAGAGACAAAGTTTCATCAAAATACAGACATTTTCAACCAAGTGGCTGAATTTTCAACGGATAAAGATAAATGTTAAGCCAAACATGGAATGGTTAAATTTTCAACTAAAAAAAATTTATTTTCAGCAAAAAAAAACGAACTTCAATAAAATAGTTATATTTTTAGGCAAAAAATTAATTTTTAACTAAAATAATAAATCTTCAACCAAAAAAATTAATCTTTAACCTAATAGTTGAACTTTCAACCCAAAAGATGAATTTTCAACCAAAAAAGACCAATTTTCAACATAATAGATGAATTTTCAACAAAATAGTTAAATTTTTCATATAACAGGATTAAGGTATAAAGAGAAGCTTAACTTTTTAAGAGAACTGGTAAAAATGTACCTTTTGTGAAAAATTTTGATTTTGAAAACTATTATTTGAATGTAAATAATGCAATAAAAATATTTAAAAAATGGTTATTTTTAATTTACTGTAAAAATACAATTTTGAATGTTGATTAACAATAAAGTTACTTAATTGTGCTCATGTCAAATATAAATATAAATATTGTTGTATGCGTCTGTCTTGATCAAATAAAATGTTATATTGTAGATATTGAATTTATCTGAGTTTCACCATGCACACAAATGTTCAATTTTTCGTGCTGTTGAACTTTAAAAATAAAATTTTGATACAAAACTAAAATAATTTAATACATTTATGTGACAAATATTTCCAGAAAACGTGGTAAATGGAATCTTATAAAAAATTTGAATCAAATTCAAATACTCGAATTTAATTCTACCTTGATGCATAGTTCATCCAGATATACCTTGAAAAGAAAAAAAATCTTCTAATTTAAAAAAAATGTAAATAAATGAATGGATTTTTCTCTCTGTAATAAAGAAACTTCTGTAAAACATACACAACGTTCTCAAATTATATAAGATTTTCTGTAAAATCTATAACAAAATGATCGAAAACGAACACAACATTTTTTAATTAAAATTGTAGAATATTGTAAAGTTTAGAAAATAGTAGCATTCAAAAAACCTTATTAGTTTGTCGATAGAGTCGAAGAGCGAACGCCTCTTGATACAAATTTAATATGTTGTGCGCCCTATAAACTAAAATTCCAGACACCAAATTGAGAGGAACTCTATTCTTTAACAAATCCACGACCAGAATTCGTCCTGAGATAAATAAAACGCCTCCTTGGAGATAAATTCTCTCCCTGCATTAAAAAAAATGTAATGTTATACTATCTAATATTATTTATCTGACTATATATTCCGTGATTTGGAAGAAAACCGTTAACTAAAAAATTAACGAAGCTGAGAAAACCGACAAAAGCTCTTCGAATCTTTATTCGCGTATATCGCGGATTCTAATTCATTTTCTGAACTTTTTTTGGTTGTTCTTGACTAATTTGCATATAATCTTTTCATTTCTTCAAAACAAATTGTTTAGAAATGTTAATTATCGAAATAATTAATCAAAACTGTGTTAACGGCGTCGATTGGGCTCTCTTCGAATAATGGAATTATTATCAATTATTATTGAATCATAAAATTATAATTATTATGAAATATTACATATCAATATTAGTATTAATATTTTTTGAATTTTTAATTGTACATTTTCAAAATTAAATACTCTTCAATTTTAAAAGATTTGCCAATTCTTGAATTTTTTAAATATGGAATTATAAATCATTCAATTTTGACGAATTATATTTTAATGGTGTGTAATTTGGAAAATTGTTTAAAAAGTTTAATTTTGAAGATTTACAATAGAAAATTCTTCTATTTTAACGATTTTCAATTTCAAATTCTTTAATTTCAACGATTTTCAATTCAAAATTCTTTAATTTTGAAGATTTACAATTGAAAATTCTTTAATTTTGAAAGATGTATAAATAACAATTCTTGAACTGTGATAGATATGAAGATCAAAAGTCAAGACTTTGCAATTCTAAATCTTCCAAATTGATGAAATTTGAAATGTAAGTCATTAAAATGACAATATTGTTAATTACTTACATAATTTTTTAAATTTAAAAACTCTTCAATTTTAAAGACTTGCCATTCAATTTCTTAAATTTCAACAATTTTCAGTTTAAATGTCTTCAATCATAATGATATATAAATAAAAATTCTTAAACTGTGATGATTTTCAAGATTAAAAGTGAAAAGTTTTCAATTTTTAATGTTCCAAGTTGATGAAATTTCAAATGTAAATCATCAAAATTGCAGAATATTTAATTGTAAAACATAAAACTTTTATAATTTTTATTAGTAATTTTTTTATAATTAGGAAATCTGAAATTTTAAAGATTGTCAATTCCAATTTTTACAATTTTAAAGAGTTAAAATAAAACAATCTTGAATTTGAAAATGATTCTATTATTAAGACATATGTTTCAAAGGAATATAATTTTAATCGTTTTTTAATAGTTCAGTTTTAAAGATTTACAATTAAAAATTCTTCAATGTTAACGACTTTCAATTTAAAATTCGTCAGTTTCAAATATTTGCAATTGAAGACTGTTCAATATTATTATTATCACCATTAATGGTATAAATTTCAATAAATTGGAAGTCGAACTTTTTTTTAACCGAAAATATAGATAAAAATGTTATAACTGTTATTCAATTTCATGAATAACGAATTATATGAAACTCTACCGGAATTCATTCATTTTTATTAATTGAATGTACATAAATTCCGAATGTATTAAGTAACAGCAAAACTCGAATTATTGATTAAAAATTAAAATATTTTAAACATACCACTTGAAAGAACTAAAAAGATTTAGAAACCTTACTTTTTGCCTGATACATTTTTCAACAATATAACTTCTTGCTACTTTAATACCGTTTATAATTATAGAAAATAAAGACTTTCACTAATAATTTTGTATTTTGCAACTTATAATAAATGCAGTTACGGCGTTTCTCTATATACAAACCTTTTTTAAAGTTAATAACAATTTAAAAAATTATTTTAATAATCAGATGCATTTTTTTCACGATTCCAACGATATAAAAAATTCATTTATTTTTTGCAGTTAATGATGTTTGTCCAAATCACGGCAGATATATTTCAAAAATTGTTTAGAGATACGGACCTTTCATCGGAAAGACACTGAGCAGTTATTACACGAGGCAACTGATTGACGCCAAGGGTGTGTAATTTTTCTATAAAATACTTTTCCTCGTGATCTGTCGTTCCCAAAACTAGGACTAGAAAATTTGGGTCTGAATAGGCTCTCATAATATTGGCAAAGACTGTTTCTATTGAAAGTCCCCTGGAATATAAAATGGTAATTACACTTTTTAATTCTATCAGGGCTCGGACTCGCCTCAAAGATCAAAAATAGAGTCAATAGTAGCATGAAATTTTTAAACTAATAAACTTATCATGCAGGCCTTGGATCGACTAGAATTAAATTTGGACTAAAACTTTTTTATTCAATTTCTTATACCAGGGTTGCTACAGAATTTATATTTCCAAATTCCGGGTCTTTTCCAAGTTTCTTCAAATGTAAATTAAAAAAATTTGAAACCTTTACGCTGACAGTTCCATTCCAGAAAAATTGAGAGACTTTTAAAGTGAAAAAAAAATTATTAAAGAAGAATCGCATACAATGAAACTAATTAAACTCTGATAACAATTATTTCTAAAGATGAAGAAGTTCTTTCAGAATTTTTCATTCAATAATTCCTTATTCAGTAATGCCAATAAAATTAATAAACCTCCCACAAAAACTATTTTAATTTTTAAGTATTTTTAAATCCCAGAAATTTCTACATACTTTAAATTAGTTAAAAATAAACTAACTTAAAATTCTACGGGCGCCCATATCTTAATTATTCTTTAATAAAAGGATTGATCCACGTCAAAAGTTTTTCTTTATAACGATTTAAACATATCAACTTGCATTATTTTTAAATGAGACAAGTTTATATGCATTTTGAACTTGGGTTGTCTGAATTTGAAAATTATGTGCATTCAAAGGTTTTATTTCAATATTTGGAATAATTTTTCGGTTCTTTATTTTTTTTAATTCAACATCTTGCGAGGGGTTGACCACTTGACTTTTGACTGTACACCAGATTTCAATATTTCAAAGATTTCGAAGTATTTCACAAAAATTGCGAAGATTTCATCAATATTTCAACCATTTCACAAAGAATTCAAAAATTTTAAAGTTGTCAAAAGATTCCAACAAAAGTTTCAATGATTTAAAAAAGATTTGATAGATTAAAATAATTTCACAAAGATTTCAAAAAAAAAAAAAAAAAAAATAGAAGATTTCACAGAGATTTGAAAGATCTCAAAGATTTAAAAATATTTCAGAAAATTTCGGAAACATTTCAGAAGATTTAAGAAACATTGCCAAATATTTCAAAAAGAATTCAAAGATTTAAAAATATTACAAAATATTTCAGAAAGACTTCGAAAAATTTCACAAATGTTTGGAAATATTTCACAAAGATTTCAAGACTTTCTAAGTTTTCAATCGATTCCATAAAGATTTTAATGATTTCACAAAGATAAAATTTTTTTTAATGATTCAAAGATTTCAATGACTTTACAAAGATTTAAAAAGATTTAAAAAGATTTCACAAAAATTCCGAAAATTTCACAAATATTTCAGAAGTCTTCACAAAGGTTTCAAACATTTCCAAAGATATCAAGATTTCAAAAAATTTCGCAGAGATTTAATTGATTTCACAAAGATTTCAAAAGATTTCACAATGATTTCATAGATTTCAAAAGTTTCACAGTGATTTCGAAGATTCCAAAAGATTTGAAAACATTTTTAAAAATTTCACAAAAATTGCAAAGAATTTAACAAATATTTCAAAGATTTCAATTATTTCATCAAGATTTCAAAGATTTAAAAATTTTTCAAAACATTTCACAAAGATTTCAGAAAGATTTTACAAAGATTTCAAAGGATTTCACAAAGATTACAATACTTTCACAAAGATTTACAAATTTTTAAAGTTTTTAAATGATTTCAATGATTTCACAAAGATTTCAAAACCATTCAAAGATTTCAATGACTTCAGAAAGATTTGAAAGATAAAATGTTTCACAAAAATTTCAAAAGGTTTTACAAACATTTCAAAGGTTTTCACAAAGATTTAAAAATATTTTTAATAATTTCACAAAAATTTCCATGAGTTTCACAAATATTTCAGAGATTTCAAAAGATTTCACCAAGATTTCAATTATTTCACCAAGACTTCAAATATTTCAAAGATTTAAAAATATTATAAAATATTTCAAAAGATTTCATAAAGATTTCAAAAAGATTTCAAAAGATTTTACAAAGATTTCAAAGGATTTCACAAAGATTTGAAAAGATTTCACAAAGATTACAATACTTTCACAAAATTTAATTTTTTTAAAAGTTTTTAAAAGATTTCACAAAGATTTCAAAACAATTAAAAGATTTCAATGACTTCACAAAGATTTTAAAGATAACGAAAGGTTTCACAAAAATTTCACTGATTCCACAAAGATTTAAAAAAAAATCAAAGATTTCAGAAGACTTCACAAAGATTTTACAAAGGTTTCAAAGAATTCATAAAATTTCACAGACTTCATTGATTTCACAAAGATTTCAAAAAAAAAATCCAAGATTTCAATGACTTCACAAAGATTTCAAAAGGTTTCACAAAAATTAAATTAATTTCACAGATTTCAAAATATTTCAAAAATATTTCAAGAGATTTCACATATATTCCAAAGATTTTAAAATGATTTCATTGATTTCACAAAGATTTTAAAGATTTCACACAGATTTCAAAGATTCCAACAGATTTCAAAGACTTCAACAATATTTAAAAAAGATTTCAGAAAGATTTCAAAAGATTTTACAAAGATTTCAAAAAATTTCACAAAGACTTCATAAACATTACAATGATTTCACAAAGTTTTAAAAAATTTCAAAAAAGCCAAAGTTTTCAAAAGATTCCACAAAGATTTCAAAAAATTTCAAAGATTTCATAAAGATTTCCATGGTTTCACAAAGAGTTCAATGATTTAAAAATATTAGAAAATATTTCAGAAGAGTTCAGAAAGATTTCAAAAGATTTTACAAAGATTTCTAAGAATTTTTCAAAGTTTTCAAAATATTTCAAGAAGATTGCAAAGATATCAATAATTTCGCAAAGATTTCAAAAAATTTCAAAGTTTTCAAAAGATTCCAAAAAGATTTCAATGACTTCACAAAGATTTTATAAAGATTTCAATAGTTTTTGACATAAAGAATAAATAAACTAGCTGTGAATTCGATCTCGAGTGTTTCCACTTTATTTGTATTTACATTTATATGGTGTTCATTTCACGAGCACTTTGCTTCCCGTTAGCAAATGTATTTGCTTCCTCATAGAGGAAGCATTTGTGGTTTTTTAAATCATAGACAAACTAAAGTTTTTATTTTGATTTATTTAAGAATAGAAATTTACAAAAAATACAAAATTACACAATAATATAAAAGAAAATTTTAATACAATGACAAATAAGACAAATCAAATTTTGTATTTAAAATGGTAATTTTTTGAGCTGGAAAAGGGAAGGGGGAAATTCTATCGCAGCCTATCCCTTTACCAGCTTTATGCTAAGTTAATTTAAGTTAAGAGTTAAGTAATTTCCAATTAAAAAATTAACTTTCAACAAAGAGGTTGAATTTTTAAACAAAAAACAGTAGAATTCAACGAAAAAATACGAATTTTTAACAAAAAATTCAAAATCAATTTTGAATTATGTCAATGACAAAAAGTTCACTATAAAAACCGTTTTTTCAAATATTATGCATTACCATGGCTTCCTTACTGTTTAATAAAATGTATCAATATTATAAGCCAATCAATTCGTCTTGAATCAACACATCTTTTCTATTATCACATCAACTTTAAATTATGAGAATGAGAAAATTTTGACTACAAAAATAGATTTTTAATATAATATAAATGACTCTTCAATAAAATGTATTAATATTATAGGCCAATCGATTCGTCTCGAATCAAAGAATATTTGTTATTCTTGTATCAACTTTGAATTATGTTAATAAAAAAAAGTTTTACTATAAAAAAAAAAAAAACGATTTTCAAAATATATAAATTACCATAACTTCTCTACTCGTTAATAAAATGTATTGATATTATAGGTCCATCGATTCGTCTCAAACCCAGGAATCTTTTATATATTTGCTTTTATATATTATATATATATATTTTTTTTTATATATATCAACTTTGAATTGTTTTAATGAAAAAAAAGTTTACTATAAAAACCGATTTTTAAAATATCATTTGGTGCTAAAAAAAATCCAATAAATATTTTTAGAAATCCTTCGGTCAGGTTCAAGATATTAGTGGTGAAAATAAGCCCTTCAAATTTCATCACCTTGTCATACCCTTCTTCCCCCCCCCCCCCACTGTTTATCCTACGCCAGTCAACACTTCACTCGCTGGGTAGATAACATTTTCAAAATAAAAAATCAGTTTAAATTATCCCGTGAATTATGAGAAACATATGTTATCATTGTGAAACCTTTTTGAAATTATTTTTTGCAAATTTTTTACAAAAGTTTAAAATCTTGCTAATGGAAAGATTTTGCTTGAAAATCTTTCTTATTCTTTTTCGAAATTTCAGAAAATAATTTGAAATCTTTTGAAATCTTTGTCAATTGTCTCTCCAAATTCATTTTTAAAATCAAAATTCAGTTTAAATTTTTCCAAAAATTTCAATAAAGATTTTTTATTTTCTTGAAGCATTTTAACTTCTTAAGATGCTTCAAATTTTTTTTCGAAATCTTCAAGAATTTAGATTTTGTGTGAAATTTTTTGAAATATTTTCAAATTTCAAATTTTTTCTAACTATTTCGAAAACCTTAAACCTTTGAAATATCTTTTCAAATTATTCTAATTTTTCCACAAATTTTCCTAAAGTTCTAAAAAATTGCCTTAAAATCTTCCAGAATCTGTTATGACGATTTTAGAAATCTTTTGTCATCTTTCTGAATCAATTGTCATCTTTTAAAATTTTTTCAAATATTATCTTAAAATTAATTATTAAAAATAAAATATCATTTCAAAATTTCCCATGAATTCTAAGAAAATTTTGTTATCATCGTGAATTCTTTCAAAATCCTTAAGTAGCTTCAAATTTTTTTTCCAAATAATAAAAAATGTATATTTTTTTGAAATTTCAAAATATTTTCTACTTCTAAATTAATTTTCAATATTTAAAAAATGTCGAAATGTCCTAAACTTACACGCATTTTTTATAAATCTTTGTAATCTTGCTGATTGAGAAATTTTTTTCAAAATCTTTCGCATTCTTTTGTGAAATTTCAGAAAAGAATTTAAAATCTTTTGAAATCTTTGTCAATTTTCTCTTAAAATTTATTTTGAAAATAAAAAATCAGTTTACATTTTCCCAGGAATGTTCAGAAATTTTTTTATTATCTTGAAACCTTTTAAAATTCTTAAAAAGCTTGTTCATTTTTTGAATCTTCAAAAATAAATTGATTACTATCATTGAATATATATTATTTAGATAACCTAACATTTCCCACAAACCTGAAGTTTGCAGACTTTTTTCAGGCGGCAAAAAATGAAAACGACGTCCAATCCAGGACACGGGTTTCTCGACAACAATAGTTTCAAATTGTTCCGATTATTTTCGAGATTTATTCATAAATATTGCACTCAGATTTTTTTCAGATTTTTACAATAATATCAAAAGGTCGCTCAAGGCCATTTAGGACAAAAATGCTCATTCCTAATTAAATTTTCGCTAATTATTAATTATTCATTTCTGGCGCGTATGAATCGTGTTCTTAACAATACAATATTGCACTCAGATTCTCTTCAGATTTTCGCAATAAAATTCAAAGGTCGCTCAAGGTCATTTTAAGGCCAAAATGACTATTCCTAATTGAATTGACGCTATTTATTGATCATTTATTTCTGGCGCATATGAATTGTGTTCTTTACAATACAATATTGCACTCAGATTTTTTTCAGATTTTCACAATAACATTCCAAGGTCGCTCAAGGTCATGTTAAGGGCAGAATAGCTATTCTTATTGATTTGACGCTATTAGTTGATTATTTATTTATCTTGCATATGAATTGTGTTCTGTACAATTCGATATTGCACTTAGATTTTTTCCGATTTTTACAATAACATTAAAAGGTCGCTCAAGGCCATTTTAGGACAAAAAATCCTTATTCATAATTAAATTAAGGCTAATCATTGATTATTCGTTTTTCACGCGCATGCATTTTATTCTTCACACGTCAATATTGCACTCAAATTTTTTTTCAGATTTTCGCAATAACATTCAAAGGTCGTTCAAGGTTATTTTAAGGCGAAAATGGCTATTCCTAATTGAATCGACGCTATTTATTGATCATTTATTTCTGGCGCGTATGAACTGTGTTCTTTGCAATACAATATTGCACTCAGATTTTTTTTAAATTTTCGCAATAACATTCCAAGGTCGCTCAAGGTCATTTGAAGGCCAAAATGGCTATTCTTACTGAATTGACGCTATTTGTTGATTGTTTATTTATCGCGCATATAATTTGTGTTCTTTACAATTAAATATTGCACTCAGATTTTTTTCGGATTTTTAAAATAACATTCAAAGGTCGCTCAAGGTCATTTTAGGACAAAAATGCTCATTCCTAATTAAATTGACGCTAATCATTGACTATTCATTTCTGACGCGTATGAATTTTGCTTTTTACAAGTCAATATTGCGTGTATATTTGTTCAGATTTTTACAATAACATTCAAAGGTCGCTCAAGGTCATTTGAAGGCCAAATTGTTATTCTTAATGAAACTGACGTTATTCATTGATTATTTATTCCTGGCGCTCATGAATTGTGTTCTATACAATTCAATATTGCACTCGGATTTTTTTCAAATTTTTACAATAACATTAAAAGGTCGCTCAAGGCCATTTTAGGACAGAAATGCTTATTCCTAAGTAAATTGATGCTAATCGTTGATTATTCATTTACAAAACGCATGAATTTTGTTCCTTACAAGTCAATATTGCACTCAGATTTTACTCAGATTTTCACAATAACATTCAAAGGTCGCTCAAGGTCATTTCAAGGCCAAAATTGCTATTCTTAATTGAATTGACGCTATTGATTGATTATTTATTTCTGGCGCATATGAATTGTGTTCTTCACCATTTGATATTGGGCTCATATTTTTTGTCAGATTTTCAGAACAACATTCAAAGGTCGCTCAAGGTCATGTTAAGGCCAAAATGGCTATTCTTAATCAAATTGACGCTATTTATTGATTATTCATTCCTGGCGCATATGAATTGTGTTCTTTACAATTCAGTATTGCACTCAGATTTTTTCAGATTTTTACAATAACATTAAAAGGTCACTCAAGGCCATTTTAGGACAAAAATGCTCATTCCTAATTGAATTGACGCTAATCATCATTATTATAATTAATTTTTCTTAATTAAAAGTTGACAACTAAACTTGATCATATATTATTAAAACTCTGATATGTTACTGTTTTTAATGCTTTCTATTTTTAATTTAAAGCAAAATAAAAAAAAAATATCTACCATAAAAAGAAAAAATGTTTGAATGACCATTTTTCGCAAAATGACCTTAAATAATCTTAAAGTAATATATAGCACACAGGTATTAAACCTTTTGACTAATTTTTTTGCCGCAATGAATAAATATACTGTTTCTCAAAAAAGAACTAGAGAAAATTCAATTGAATTTATTAAGAAAATGACCTTGAGCGACCTTTGATGTCATTGTAAAAATCTGAAAAAAATCTGAGTTCAATATTGTATTGTAAAGAGCACAATTCGTACTCGCCAGTAATAAATAATTAATGAATAGCGTCAATTTGATTAGGAATGAGCAAAAGGAAAAATGTAGAGGGGTGCCAAGTTGAATAAAAAAAAATGCAAGAAAAAATCACTCTAAGGTATACCTATAAAATCATGGTGACAAACAAACACACTTTTTTCGATAACCCCCATATGCCATGGCTCGTTTACTCGTAAAATATTCTTGTTTGATGCTGGTGGATCAACAGAACATAACAGAGGGAAGTGAATGCACATTCGTAGTGGTTGCAAGTACAGAGGCATTCCTGGAGATTCCACTAGGTGCACTGATTCAGTAGTCAGTTTGGTAAACCACTGTTTACCCTGTCCGGAAGTAGTCCCGGTACACAGAAGGTTTGGTGGCAGTGCATATCTGCCGAATCTCTGACATGAGTAGTCGTGTCACGCACACAAGTGGGAAGCAATCGCTGCTCGCTGGCTTTCAAGGACTCAGACTCGAGGCAAGTTATTTCACGTCGCCTCGGAGATGCATAATAAGGGTTCACGTCGTCGACCCGGAATTCTCTGCCGCCGCGGTCGGAATTTCTAGAGGCTTCTGGAAATATCATCCAATATTTTCATAAAATTATGAAAAAAGATCGTCCCTTGTTTTATCGACAAAGGTAAACAGCGAGAGCTTTCTTATTCCACTTTCTTGCGAAAAGTGGATGAATAGATGGAATTCGATCGACATGGAAAATTTTAATTTAAATTCCTGAAAAGAGGAGCATGAGTTTTCCGCAAATTGTATCTTCCCTATTGTTCAAGGCAGACTGTCAACACAATTTAGAGCATTATTACTACTATCCTGTGAGTAAAATGATATTGATTATCATTTTTCTACAAGCTCACATACGACACGAAACATTGACTATTAGCTTCATTCAGTGAATGATTTCTCGAAATTGAGTATAAGCTTCATTAAAGTGTCCGATAGAGGTATGACATAAAAATATTCTTACACCTGAAATATCAAAAAGATAGCAGATGCTACTATCTTATACTTGAAACATCCACGTTTGAACATCCATTTTTCACCTTGCATAGGAACGAAATTTGGATCGGGGTTCCAAATGTGGATCAGTGTTACAAATGTAGATCAGTGTTTAAAAAGTTGATCAGTGTTACAAACGTGGATCAGTGCTTGAAATGTTGATCAGTCTTACAAATGTGGATCAGTGTTCGAAAAGTGGATCAGTGTTACAAATGTGGATCAGTGTTCGAAATGTGGATCATTGTTACAAATGTGGATCAGTGTTCGAAATTTGGATCAGTGTTTGAAAAATAAATCAGTATTACAAATATGAATCAGTGCTTGAAATGTGGGTCAGTCGTACAAATGTGGATCAGTGTTCGAAATAAAAATCAGTGCTCGATATGTGGATCAGTGTTACAAATGCGGATCAGTGTTCGAAAAGTGGATCAGTGTTACAAATGTGGATCAGTGTTCGAAATGTGGTACAGTGTCCAAAATGTGGATCAGTGATCGCAATGTGAATCAGTCTTACAAATGTGGATCATTGCTCAAAATGTGGATCATTGTTACAAATGCGGATCAGTGTTCGAAAAGTGGATCAGTGTTTCTGTACACTGTTAAATGTGAATCAGTGTTCCAAATGTGGATCAGTGTTCAAAATGTGGATAAGTGCTCGAAATGTGGATCAGTGTTCTAAAAGTGGATCAGTGTTAAAAATTCGGATCAATGTTCGAAATGTGGATCAGTGTCACAAATGTGGATCAGTGTTCGAAATGTGGATCAGTGTTCTAAAAGTGGATCAGTGTTAAAAATTCGGATCAATGTTCGAAATGTGCATCAGTGTCACAAATGTGGATCAGTGTTCGAAATGTGGATCAATGCTCGAAATGTGGATCAGTCTTACAAATGTGGATCAGTGTTCGAAATGTGGATCAGTGTTAAAAATTCGGATCAATGTTCAAAAAGTGGATCAGTGTTACAAATGTGAATCATTGTTCGGAATGTGGATCAGTGTTCGAAATGTGGATGAGTGTTAAAAATTCGGATCAATGTTTAAAAAGTGGATCAGTGTTACAAATGCGAATCAGTGTTTGGAATGTGGATCAGTGTTCAAAATGTGGATCAGTGTTACAAATTTGGATCAGTGTTCGAAATATGGATCAGTGTTTCTGTACACTGGTAATTTATGGAAAACTATGCTAGAGTAGGCCCTAAAAATTTCAAAATTTTTGATTTAATTCATAGTAAATTATTGAGAATAGTGATTTACTCTGTTGAAAGACCGAACTATTCATTGAATTATTTTTGTTCAAAACCTGTCCATAAAAGTTAATTATCTAGTGTCTTTTAATGTTTTTAAGAAACAATTTCGAGGTGCGATTTTCAACTATTTAATTCGGATCAGTGTTCGATACTGATTCATATTTGAAAAGGCGATCCAAATTTGGCTCCTCTTCCTTATTTTTTCTAAATTCATATGGCTAAAACAAAATTTCTAAAACAATTGTCAATTTTTGGCAAAACAATTTACTAGACCGTATCCATTTCAAATCAGAAAAATAGAATTCAATTAGTTGAATCTCTTTGCTACAAAAAGTATTTTTTTGAAGAAATAAGGCGTCATTTATTTTTCCGATTTAGGAAAAAAAAATTTCCACCCGGCTATACAAGTATTTGAGTTTTTAGATCTATTTTTCGGAAAAAACAAAACATTTTCTCTAAACTTCTATATTTTTTGACCTAAATCAAATATCTCAATCTTTTTTTAAATCTATCGGAAAATTTTAAAATTCGTATTATTAACAAAATGACATCGACTTCTCTAGAAACATGAAAAACCTATTTTAATTAAATCCAACACTACAGTTGTATAATAACTTAATAAGTTTTAAAATCAATTTCATATTTCAGACTTCGCACTTTTTCTCATATTCCCGTCTTTTACCTTTTTTAAAGATTATCTGTTTTTTCCCCGTTTTAAAAATCTCTTCTTTTTCTGGATTTTTCTTTTAAGTTTATATTTTTCTCAAATATCCGATTATTTGGATGAAAATTTAATTATCTTGTTCTAAATGCCACTATTTTGTTAAAAACTCATCGTTTTTGATAAAAAATTAAACTATTTCGTTGAAAATTTGTTTCTTCTTTGGTTGATTATGAACTTTTTTAAACTGAAAATGTAACTGTTCTATTTCTAGTTATAAATTTATCCTTTTTTAGTTGAAAATCTAAATATCTAATAAAAAATTATCATTTTTAGCCGAAAATAAAAAAAAAATGCTATCTGGGTAAAAATTATCTTTTTTAGTCAAAAATCCATGTATTCCATTCAAAATTCGTGTTTTTGGTATAAACTTAACCTTTCTAGTTAAAAATTCATCTCTGTGGTTTAAAACTCTACTATTTCATTGGAAATTTAAATTTTTTGATGGCATTTAATTGTTTTTGATTTTATTGAGAATCTTTTTTGATCGAAATATCATTTAATAGACTTTTCGTTAAGGATTCATCTTTTCCGTTTGAAAATTCAACTACCTTGTAGAAAATTCGTCCTTTTGGCTTAGAATTTTAAAAATTTTCTAGAAAATTAACCTATGTAGTTGAGAATTAATTTTTTGTTAAAAATGCAATTGGTTTGTAGGAAATACGTCTTTTATATTTAAAAAATCATTTATTTCTAGATGCAACCTTTTTGTTAAAAATGCATAGTGTCGGGTGAAAAATGTATCTGTTTTATAGAAAATTCATCTATCTATTTAAACTTCGTCTTTTTGAATACGAAGTTAACACTTTTTTGTAAATTCATTCTTTTTGGCTGTGAATATGAGTAATTGATTAAAAATTCAGCTTTTTTGGTTCAATTTAACTGGTATAAAAATTTCTTTTTCGTTGAAAATTAATGTTTGTTGAACTGAAAATGTAACTATTCCATTTTGGGTTAGAAACTCATATCTTTTGGTTGGAAACTTATCTTTCTTAGATAAAAATTCAACTATTTTGGTAGAAAATTTAACTGTTTGGTTAAAAATTAAAGCATTTATTTAAAAAATTAACTACTGGTAGAAAATTAACTTTTTTATTGAAAATGCATCGGGTCAAGTGGAAAATTTAACTGCTTTGTGGAAAATTCACGTATTTTGTTGAAAATCCTTTTTTTTTCAGTAGAAAATTAATATTATTTTTTTGTAAATACATCTTTCTGGTCGTGAATTTAACTTTTTTGTAAAAAATGCATCTTTTTTGGTAAACTTAAATTTTTCTTTATATGTTGACAATTCAAATATTTGGTAAAAATTTTTTATATTTTGTGGAAAATTATTCTGTTTGGGTAGACAATTAATCTTCTTTGTGGAAAATTCATCATTTTTTGGAAAATTCGTCTTTTTTAGTTCAATTCAGCTATTTAAAAATTTCATATTTGTCTTATTTAAAATTAGTTTTTTAAAATTAAAATTTAACAATTCCATGTTTTGTTGAAAATTCTTTTTTTCCGGATGAAAAGTCAACTGTTTTTCAAACACTTGAGTTTTTACGTTGAAAATTCAAGTACTTGGTTGAAAATTCAAGTACTTTAGTAGAAAAATTAAGTGTTTCGTGGAAAATTCGTGTATTTTGTTAAAAATTCGTCTTTTTCAGTAAAAAATTAATCTCATTTTTTTTTAAATCATTATTTTCGTTGAGGATTAAAATATTTTGTTAAAAATTCGTGTTTTTTAATCATATTCAACCAGTTTAACTTTTTTTAATACTAATTTTTCAAACTAAAATCGTAACAATTCCATTTTTGGTTGAGTACTTATATTTTTAGTTGGAAATTCATCTGTTACGTGGAAAATTCATGTATTTCGTTTAAAAATCGTCTTTTTGAGTAAAAAATTAATCCCCTGTTTTGAAAAATCATCATTTTGGTTGAGGCGATTTAAATATTTCGCTGAAAATTCGTGTTTTTTTGGTAGATATTAACCGGTTGGAAATTAGTTTTTTTTTAGTGTTGAATATTATTGTTCTCAACTAAAAACTAATTATTAATATTTAACATAAAATGTAAAAATTCAGCTATGAAAGTGTTTCTGGTGCTTTTTTTAAATATGACTTATAAAATTAATATGCAATATTTTGCATCAAATTTTCAGTAATATTGTGTAATACTTCACATTTAGTATAAAACATTATTGTTTAAATATAACAGTTTTTCCATGTATTTTATTTTCTAATGCGCCATCAGCTGGAAAAGTAATAAAATACATAAAATACGTGCCCATAAAAAGAACAGTAAAAGCTATACCATATAATTTTAAAAAAGCATCAACATTTTTTATTAAGCTTCAATCACTAAAAAGTTTGTGAAATGATATAAAAAATTATACGAATGAAAAACAATGCCTAAAGTTATACATTTTTTGGAGAAATCAAACAATATTTTGAGATTTATAGAAATTTGTACTGCTTGATTAATTTTCATAATTTTTCAGACTTTTAAGACAATTTTTGGGAAAATTCGAATAATTTTAAAAGGTATTTAGAAGATTTAAAAGTTTTAGAAATAATAAAAAGAATAATTTTGAATTTGAAAATATTTCAAAAAATTTAAAACAAAATGTAAATTTTTGAATATTTTGAAAAAGAAATTTAAAACTTCTTAAGAATTTTAAAAGGATTCACGATAATGAAAAAATTTTCGTAGAATTCATGGGAATATTTGAACTGATTTTTTATTTTTAAAAATTCATTTTAAGAGACTATTTAAAAAAAATTTGAGAGATGACAAAAGATTTTAAAAGATTAAAAAATATTTCTAAAAACGTCATAATAGATTCTGGAAGATTTTAAGGCAATTTTCGTAAATTTTCAGAATTTTTAAAAAATTTATTGAAAAATCCGACTAATTTGAAAAGATATTTAGAAAATTTAAAATTTCTGGAAATAGCTGAAAGATCAATTATAATTTTAAAATATTTCAAAAAATTGTTAACAACATGTACATTTTTAAAGAATTCGAAAAAAATTTCGAAGCTTTTCAAGAAGTTTCAAAGACTTCAAGAAAATAAAAAAAAACTTTCGTTAATAAAAAATATTTCTCATAACTCATGGGACAATTCAAACTGATTTCTTATTTTGAAAAATAATTTGAGGATAATATTAAGAAAAATGTTCAACATTTCAAAAGATTTGCAAAATTGTTAAAGCAAAATCTGAAAGATTTACAGGCAAGTTTTAAAAATTTTTTGAATTTCAAGGAAAATTTTGGAAGAATTTGAAGAATTTTGTAAGATATTTAGAACGTTTGAAAGTTTTGAAAATGGTTAACAAATTATTAAAGTCTTGAACAGATTTCCAAAAATTTGAAACAATTTTTAAGAAGTTTTAGAGTTTTCAAGAAAATAAACAGATTTCTTGAGATTCCTGGGAGAATGTTCACTTACTTTTTATTTTGAAAGATTAATTTTTAAACAAAATTTGAAAAGGTTTCAAAATATTTCCACATATTATAATTTCAAAATATTTCTAAAAATTTTGAAAATATCTGGTAGATTCAAACATTTTTTTCATTCTGAAATATTTTTCAAAATTATATATTAAATTATATATTATTTATCCCGCAAAGATAATAATTTGGGTGAATTTTTTTCTAAAGTAATACATTTTTTGAAGAAATTAAACAATATTTTGAGATTTACAGAAATGTGTATTGCTTGATTAATTTCCATAGACAGATATAAAACGAAAAGTTAAATTTTGTTTGTTAACTTAAAGAAATACAAATATCTTCAGAAATTTTTATAAATTTTTTTCTCGATTCTCTTAAAAGGTGAGAAATGGTCCAACTTTAATCAGATTAAATTTAAATTGGGCGTATTTCCTACTAGGCAATCACAAGTGCAAACTTTACTGAACTTGGTTACTATAAGCTGGCTATACTCACGTTTAATTAAACATTAATTACGGAACATTAATTAGGGGTTGCAAAGATGCATGGCCCATTACGATCTTGGAATCGTTCGCGGTAAATGGGAAAAACAAAATGAGTCATTTTCCAAATAGATTAAAGCAAATTTAATTTTATTCATTGTACATTATTTATTTAAATGATTCATTTTCACAATTAAATATTAAAATTTTAAGCGTGTTTTCACCACCTGTCCACATTCAATTATATCGCTACCAAATTTCCATTTTATGTTTAGTGCCAATTTGAATACTACAGAATTTTTATTATTATGAAAAAATATGAACAATAAAGTAAAATGGAGATTTTCATCTGTAATTATTAATTTATTAGTATATATTAGTTTGACATTTATAACATTTTTAATGAAAGTTTTGAATTTTTCAATTCTTAATGATTTAAGTTTGAATTAATTAATTTTGAAAGTTTCCATATTAGAAAGCCTATAATTTGCGAAGCTTTTAGGACAACTAAATTAAAAATCTTTAGAACATTAAACAATGTTTAATTACATTTTTTTGTGAAAAACATTCTCTTATAATTTTCTTGATCCTTCCCGGAGCCGATTTTGAAAAATATTAATTTTTTAATATAAAAAAATAGAAACTTATTTTCTCCTGAAAACTAATTTTTCTTGAAAAATATGATTTTTCTTTTTCACTATAATTTTCTTTTCTTATTATTTCTCGTTCTCGACATGAATCTAAACACTTCAACAACTTTTTTCCCTGAGCTGAAATTATTTTTAAAATAAAAAAATATCTCTAAAAATATCTCGCTCCATCTTCAAAAAAAACTGGGCATATTGATTTTTTTAAATTAAAAATGAATTTTTTTTAAAATAGGCTACTCAGAAGAATTGGTTTTTGATCAAAAAATAGTGCTGAGAAATAGTTTCTGGGTATTGTGTACGTGATTTGATTCTCATTATTGATATATTCATCATCTTTGAAATTTCTGTAATTTCAATTTGAAATTATAGTTCAATTTTTTAGGCCTTGAAACTAAATTTTTTTGCTTTGAAAGCTTCAATTCAATTTGTTATTTAAAATCTTTAAAAACTGCAAAATTTTATATTGAAAGACTTGATATTCAGTTTTAAATTAAATAATTTTAGATTTGAATATTATACATTGTTGGGGTTCAATTTTAGTCAGTTTTTAATTTGACGATTTAAGATTTAAATATTCTAAGTTTCTTGGTTTTCATTTTTTAAGAACAAAATAATTTCAAAACAATGAAAAATTAAGACAATTTCTCAAACTCAAGCCTTTGAAATCAATAGATTTTGGAACTGGGCACTTAAAATTGGATTTTTTTAAATTGCAAAATGTTCGAAAATATTTAACATTTAAAACTCAACGTACAAACAAATTCGAAATGAAAGACTTAAAATTTTAGAATTTCAAATACTAGGGTCATATGCAATATTTTTTTTGTTTCTTTTTTAATGTTAACAGTGCAGTTTAATATATTAAAATTGTTCCATATTTAGTTAGAAATTTAAAAAAATAAATAAATCATTTAAAATTGAAAAATATTTGATTCAAAAATATCAAGAATGAATAATAATTCTTAATGAAGTAATAAAAATTACATGATTTAAAATTCAAAAGTTATATTCGTGTTTTTGGAAATAAAATTAGATCAAAATTTAACTGTCTCAAATTAATATTTCAGTAATTGAATCATGTTTCTTAAATTTTGCAATAAAACTCAAAAGTTTTTAATTCGTCAACGATTCAAATTTAAATAAAATAATTGAAATTTCAAGCGCTTCAAGTGTAAAAAAGTTTGATTATCATAATTCCTGATAATTAAACATTTTTTTCTTCCAACTGAAATTCGGATTAGTTTAATTTTCAATCAAATTTTTTTCCTTCTTGAACAGTGAAAATTACAATGGATTTATTTATTTTTTTTGTAAAAAAAACTTGTCTGAGCAATACTAATGTTAAATAATAATTTATTTTATGTAATCGTACTTCGGGATTCCAAAATTTTAGAAGATTTCACTTCTCAATATTCAAGTTAGTTTTCAATTTTTAATTTTCAAAACTAATCGCATCGAATTGAAAATTTGTTGATTTGAAAAGTTTTCAATTTTTGATTATTCAATTTCGAACGACTTTCATTGGAAATAATACAATTTCAATTCCTTTGTATTTCAAATAATCTAGTTTTCAAAATTCTAAACTGATATAATTTAATTTTCAACGTTATGAAATTGATCTATTTTGGAAATTTCAATCTGAAATCATTCAATTTCGAGATTTAAATTCAAAATACAATTGATCAATTTTGAGTGCTTTGAATTAGAAATGATATAGTTTCAACTTCTTTCTGATAAAAATATCTAATTTCCAAAATTTTGGTAAAAAATTTTTTTATTTTGAGTGTTTCTGATTAAAAATGTTGCAACTCAAAATACTTTCAATTTTAAATTAGTTAATTTTAAACGCTTTTATGCAGAAATGATATACGTTAAATTACTTTGCATTTCATTTGAAATATTGTTCTATTTTCAATGTTGCACAATCTAAAGTCGTTTGATTTAAAACTTTTCCAATTCAAAATTACGAATTCTTAATTATTGTCCAAAAAATGTAAACCTAATATTGAAAAAGATCAATAATGGATTTTTAAATAGTTTATATTTTGAATTCTGTTTCTAATGTGAGAAAATAAAAATCCGGAGACTATTTTTAAAGCTTTTATGCTTTTGTAACATTATAATCTGATCATACAAACATAGATACATATTTCAAATTTTAGAACTGTTATTTGTACAAAATAATGCAGATTCTAGAAGCAGATAACTTTTGGTTCTCTCGTTTGAATGTAATATATTCTCTTTGTAGAAACACAGGAACAAAAGGAATTAAACAAATGATCTACATATTAACATAATATCATCCTTGTTTCTCTACAGATGCAGAATTTGTAAGGTCCTTTATAATTGTGAAATTCACGAAAATAGAGTATTTACTAAATATTCAGAACTCTCATAATTATACCTAATCATAACCCGTGAATTTGTCGGCAATTAGGCTTTATGTACTACCTTGAAAATGGGTGTAAATGTATGGAAGAGATAATTATAAATTAATGGCGACATTCTTTATATTCTCAAAGGAACATTTTAGATGTTTGTAGAGATGATAGTAATTTCCGAGAAGTTTAACATACGCGTAGGAAATTTGGAAGCTTCTCTGTTTCTACGTCTTGGAATTACTATCTCTAAGAGCATCTCAATGTAATGCTGGATGTATTGTTCCAAGCATTGTTATGCTTCTTGGCTACTAAAATTTCTCCGCAGCCTCAAAATCTGCAGTATTGCTTACACAAAGTAGCTCAGATTTTGTATAAATATATATCAAATCCAATTGTGATAAATAAATGGCGCCATTTTCGGCTAATATCTCGAAACTATCTCGAAACTATTGTTGTCGGGAAATCCGAATTTATGATTGGTAGGAGGTGTCATTCTATTAGGTTTTTTTTTTAAAAAGAAAGATGAAAAACTTTATGACTATTGGTTTTTAGTAAAATGACATTTTTGCTGATTTTTTAAAAAATGTTTTTAATTGACCCAAGTATCATAATTGTTGCGAAGATTTTTTAAATTGGCATCAGGGTCGATAATCTTTATCCTTATATTAAAAAGCGCATGGCACCATTTTCGATTATTTCTCGATCCATCTCGAAATTACTCGAAACAATTTGAAAATATTCCTTATATTAAAAAGCGCATGGCGCCATTTTCGATTATTTCTCGATCCATCTCGACATTACTCGAAACAACTTCAAAATATTTCTCATAATAAAAAGCGCATGGCGCCATTTTCGATTATTTCTCGATCCATCTCGAAATTACTCGAAACAATTTGAAAATATTTCTTATATGAAAAAGCGCATGGTGCCATTTTCGATTATTTCTCGATCCATCTCAAAATTACTCGAAACAATTTGAAAATATTTCTTATATTAAAAAGCGCATGGTGCCATTTTCGATTATTTCTCGATCCATCTCGAAATTACTCGAAACAATTTGAAAATATTGTTGTCCGGAAACTCGTGTTCGTGATTGGATAAGGTTTTCATTTTTTTTGCAATTTAAAAAAAACAGTCTACAAACTTCAGGATTATGAGAAATGTAAGGTTGTCTGAATAATATATTCAATGATAATAATGATAAGCAATGTAAAAAAGGTACTCAGTACTTTGATATCCAAAATTCAATGTGTACACTTTTGAAGATTTCTAAAAAAGGAAGCTTTTTAAAAAGTTTAAAGTGTTTCAAGAGAATGAAAAAAATGTCTAGGAATTCCTAGGAAAATTTTAACTGATTTTTTATTCAAAAAACTTAATTTTGAGAGAAAATGGACAAAGATTTCAAAACATTTTAAATTATTTCTTAAAATTTCGAAAACAAAATATTTACGATTTTAAAGAAAAATTTTTTATTAGCAAGATTAGACAGTTTTATAAAAAATTCGATGAAGTTTAAGAGACATTCAGAAGTTTTGAAAAGATTCAAAATTATTTTGAACATAAAAATAATTCGAAGAAGTTAGAAAAAAACGTACATTTTTGAATATTTGGAAATACTAATTTTGGCTCTTCTGAAAGATTTTGAAATGTTTCACAGTAATAAACAAATTTCTTACAATTGTTGAGAAAATTTTAACTGATTTTTTATTTTGAAACATAAATTTAGGGAGAAATTTGAAAAATATTTCCAAACATTTAAAATTATTTTCAAAAATTTTAAAAAAGAATGTGTACAATTTTGAAGCAAAATGTGCAATTTTTTAAATATTAAATCGAGGAATCCTTTATATGTCCTTATATTAGAAAGCGCATGGCGCCATTTTCGATTATTTCTCGAATCATCTCGAAATTACTCGAAACAATTTGAAACTATAATTTGAAACTGTAATTGAAACTATAATTTGAAACTCGTGTTCGTGATTGGATGAGGCTTTCATTTTTTTTGCAATTATTTAAAAAGAGAATGAAAAAAATGTCTGGAAATTCCTAGGAAAATTTTAACTGATTTTTTATTCAAAAAACTTAATTTTGAGAGAAAATGGACAAAGATTTTTGAGAACATTTTAAATTATTTCTTAAAATTTCGAAAAAAAATATTTACGATTTTAAAGAGAAATTTTTTATTAGCAAGATTACACAGTTTTATAAAAAATGCGATGAAGTTTAAGAGACATTCAGAAGTTTTGAAAAGATTCAAAATTATTTTAAACATAAAAATATTTCAAAGAAGTTAGAAAAAAACGTACATTTTTGAATATTTGGAAATACTAATTTTGACTCTTCTGAAAGATTTTGAAATGTTTCACAGTAATAAACAAATTTCTTACAATTGTTGAGAAAATTTTAACTGATTTGAGTCGAGCGCTCGAGCGCAAATACTCAAACTTCGATATCTCGAAAACTAAGGGCCATTAGATCAAAAGAAAAAATAGGCCCCTAATGGATTTTGATGTACTTTTATCCTGCAAAGTCCCAGTCAAATCGAATAATTTAAAAAGATATTTAGAAGTTTGAAAAATAATCAAAGATAATTTAAAATTTGAACAGATTGTAAAAAATTGAAAACAAATTGTAGATTTTTGAAGATTTCGAAAAAAAATGTCGAAGCTTTTCAGGAATTTATATATATTATATTATTTATTATATTTATATATTATTTATTATTATGTGATTATTATGTGTAATTATTATTATGAAAAATTAATTTTAAGAGAATATTTAAAAAGATTTAAAATCATTTCAAAAGATTTGCAAAATTGAAATTTACGAGGTAATTTTTTAGAATTTAGCAATATTAAACAAAAGTAGGATAAATTCGAATCATTTTAAAAGATATTTAGAATTGAAAAAGATTTCAAAAAATTAAAAATAAGTTTTTGAAGAATTCGAAAAAAAATTTCGAAACTTTTCAAGAATTTTGAGTTTTCAAGAAAATCAAAAACTTTTCTCAAGATTGCTGGACACACTTTCAATGACGTTTTATTTTGAAGAATTAATTTCAAAAGATTTAAAAAAAACTTCAATCTATTTTTTAAAATCTCGAAAGAAATCTTGAAAATTTTGGGAATAAATTAAGCCCGTTGAAAATATGTTTGAAAATTCATCTCTTTTGGTGGAAATTTAATCTTTTTTATTAAAATTGCAACTATTTGGCTGAAAATTAATCTGTTTTGGTTGATGATTCAACTATTTTGGTGGAAATTTGTCTTTTTTGAAGGAATTTCATTTTTTTTATTTAAAATTAAAAAATTTTTAGTTGAAATATCAGTTATTACACTTTTTGTAGAGCATTCATATTTGAAAATATTTAGAACTATTGTCACGTACTACGTCGTGACCATAATATATATAATCAATTGTGAACCATTTACACTCAAGGGAATTGACAAATAAGACTATGCACCATAGAAACGGCTCCATTCAAAGGTAATAGAAAACGTCTGTAAATTGTATTGATTTAGGAAAAGAGAGAAGAGAGAGAGAAGAGGACTAAGGGGAAAACGCTTGCACCCAACACCGTTTTTCGTCGCTACGGAAATTACCAGAAGGAAGGATGGAACTCACGTGTGGTGGTATCTGCAAGATATTGATTAGGGGAATAAGGCAAACCATTGGACACACACACATACACACACTCATCGGCTTAAGAAGAAGAACCGATCCTTGGATCAACGAAATCTGTGGTCACTAAGTTTAACGAGCTTTGGGGTCAACGAACTCGACGGTCAACGAAGCCCTTGGGTCAATAAACTTTTGGAGGAATAAACTCATCACACGTGGAGGAGGATGGAAGTAACTACAACCACTCCAAGTATTATCGATAACACGTGGACCTCCTCCATGGAGTAGAAACTCCGAGGACACGTGGAGGAAGGTGGTACCAATGTCTGCCCACCCGAGTATAAAAAGGGTATCTTGCACCATTTGGTAAGAGTTTCTTTTCTCAGCCGTCTTGGTGTGCGGAAGCGCTGCTGTTTCACGTTTTCGCGGATCTTAACCCGAATTTCAGACCTTTCTTCTCAAAGGCCCGTCAACCTTCAGTCCCAGTCTCAAGTTCAAGTCCAAACAGTCTCAGTCTGAGTCTCAGTCTCAAGTTCAACTTCAACCAGTCTCAATCTCAATCCAGTCCTTAGTTCACTCGGATTCGACTTCGTTCCTGAAGGGCAGAATAAATTCCAGTTCCCCTTCAACTGCCTTTTCCAGTTGTTCTAACAGAGTTCAACTAGTTTTGAAGTGAAGTACCTCACAGTGTAAAATGGATTACCATCACTGAGTGGATTATTTGGATTACAATTTCCAGACCCGTTTCTCCCTTAACCTCTTGTAAGTCATTCCCCATTTTTGCTATATTGATCTTCAATAAATGTCTATTACTTATTTCTATTTTTGGATCCCTCACGCATTCATTTTGTCCCTGAACCTGCTCCTTTAGGCCAGAACATTTCTGCTCTGTAGATAAATAAGGATCTACCCTGACCATTGTGTGTTTCTACTCCTAATTACCATCCTAGGACGTAAGACTATTTTGTTAATAATTCATCTCTTGGATTGAAAATGTAAGTATTTTGTTGAAAATTCATGAATATTGTTGAAAATTTGTCTTTATTGGTAGAAAAGTATTCTTCATGGTAGAAAATTCATCCTCTCAATTAAAAATTTATTTAATTTTTCAAAAGTTAAACTATTGTTCCTTTAATTGATTTTATTTGATTTTACATTTATCATTTTAGTTGAAAATTCATGTCTTTGGTTGAAAGTGTAACTATTTCGTTGAAAATTCGTCTTTTTTTGGTGAAAAACTAATAATCATGATAGAAGATTCATCTTCTTGGTCAAAAAATCATCTAACCAGTTGAAAATCCCTCTTGTTGGTTGAAGATATGCTTCTTTTTTCAAACTTATTTATATTTAATTAATGTTGCAAAACATCGTTATGAAATAATTAGAAGGCACCACAGGATGATGTGTGTAGCCTTCAATATAAAGTTCCTTTACATTTTTTTCTCTGTTAAAGGAGTACATAATGGATTTCTCATATCTTATTTGTAGGTAAATTCTGCCATGGTTATCATCTCGAAAAATTGTAAACATAATTATAATTCAATTCATTATAATTTGCTGCTAAATTTGTTTAAAACTTAAATTATTTGTAAATTATATTGCCGTAATAAATTTACTTATTTTATAAATTGAAAGAAGTATTCGATCTGTAGACATACACAGATCTCTGACATACTTCTACTCAGAAAGAGAACAATAATTATTTGAATATGTCACTATAAGGAAATGGAGATTTTAATCCTACAGGTAAAGTAGAACCGAAACGTACACGAGTTTTACAAACTCTGTCTCTATTCAACCCAGTAACAGTAACACGCCATGGCCCTATACTCTTCTCTTTACTCAACAACTTTATTTCCGTCATCATTGATTCATATTGTATACAAGATGCAGATCACATTACTAAATACGAAGAAACATGTTGTCGTATCATCGAACTCGAACTACAATTCGATTCGATCATTATTCACAACAGTGATCCCAAAATACTTGCGCATGCTTAAACTGAACGGTGTTCATTGGCTATAGCTCGCATACGGGCGCGCACTACATCCAATCAACTATACTATAATCCAAACATGCCCAGATGAAGGCGACTCAATCAGCATCACTGATTTCAAATGCAGTACCACACACAGACGCACACTACTGTTGAGCGAAGAGGATATGAGCGGCCTAAAGTAAGCAACCGTTACGATGCGTTACTATAAAAAATCGTCATAATCTAAAACGACAATATTGTTTAGAGATTTTATATTAAGGATACATATTCAGTGCAATAGAGTTGAACATAATATAGAAAAGTTCGCGTTTTGGACATATGAACTTTAGTTTGGGGCAAAGAGCGAGACACGTGATGAGACAATCTTGAATAAAGTTTTCATTTCAGATCTTAATTGATTAAAATTAGGAGGTATTATTTAAACCCTAATTAAGATAAAAAATTTTACAGTCGCGAAAAATTAATTTTAGTTTTTATGAAAAATAATTATATCAGTATTTCCACATGTTATACGCGACTCGCAAAAGGGCGAGATACTTTTAATATTCATCATGAAAACCCTCTCGCATACGACGTTTATCCATTCGGTGGGCAACCATCTTAGATACTAGATCCTTTAGACTTTAAAGAGTGAGAAAGAAAGAGAGAGAAACCGATACACCCCGCGAACAGCGCCATAGAAATTCGAACGCGCGCATCTCGCTCCACTCGATTCTTTCCACACCCGCCAACTCCCACGCGCCACCGCGGGTTCAAAAAGGCGCGCTCCGCCACAAAACGGCAGAACGATCAGGGCTGGACTTCCCGCTCGGGCCAGGCAATTAAAAAAAACGCAAATCCACATACACTTGTGGGCGGTACCCGAACTACCAGATTCGGCCTCTCTTTGTTTCTTATTAACACTGTCAACTTAGACATACCTTATTTCTATAATTGTAGGCAGTACCTGTCACTTGATATTTATGCAATACAGTAAACAACGAATGTGAGGAAACTGTTTTTCTTAATACGCTCGTAAAGAACCGAATAAAGACTACATATATACTTAAACAAAATGGTAGGCATTATTGTTTCTTGCACCTAAACAGTAGGGTAATAACTTCATACTGACAGTTATTAAAAAATTTTGTTTTCTCTTTATAATACCCCCCCTTTCCCCTCACGGGTCGGCTGGCATACCAGCTAACTCGTTACCGCTGATACGGCTGGCATACCAGATGTATTCGGCTGGATCCCAATTTTTTGTACCAATTTTTGTTAGTTCGTTTATTTTACTCTGGACTTCAAACCAGTGGACGACGCGGAGGTGAAGTAACACTCGCGTCACCGAGCGGTCACTACTCTCAGGCACGAGGCTGGCAAGTTTCTGGACCCAATTTTAACCAAGGGTTATTCTTTGTTTCATAAACACACGACGTTTTTTTTTTAGACAAAGCCAAATCCAGAACGCTGCAACAAAAAGCGTAAGCCAAAGCCCGCCCCGGTAAGGCGAAACAACAAACGCATCAAAAAGTATTACCAACGTCCCGTGCTACGTGCTCCTGGGTATTCCACGAGGCCAGTGCGACCCATTTATGCCGGGCGCATGACCATTTCCTCGCACTTCCTCTTACGGAATTTCCATAAACCCATCTCCCTCGCTCCCTCTCTTTCTATCTTCAGAGATAGGACTCCCGTGCATTGTGTACCCACCTTCACGTACTTCTAGAACTAGTACCCTCTCACTCCCTCGTAAATTTTCCTGAATATCTCTCTACTATCAGCCTATAACAATCACTTCAAAAAGTAAGGAGCAAATCACGCATTTAAAAGTGCCCGCCAACTCCCATTGGCTATTGAAATAGGCGCTGACCCCAGCATACTGCTCATCCCTGAGATTTCTGCCATCACTGCACGCGTGCCCAAACTTGCAAGCGAAACGAGCCGCGCGCATTGAAAATCTTAAATGTTTGTTAAAAATTCATTTTCCTTCTTTTTGGTTTAAAATTAATTTTTTTAACTAAAGATTCAACTATTCCAGTTTAAGATTCAGCATTTTAATTGAAATCTTATTTCTTTCTTTTCAAGAAGATTTTTTAATTGGGATTAGAATCCATAATATTTATTTTTGTTCTGCAATTAATTTTCAAAAATATAATTTCTTTGTTTGAAAATTCAACTCTTATATTGTTTGAATATTTTTGAGTATTACATTGTACAACTGAACTTGTAGCTATTTAATTTTTGGTTGGAAATTGATTTGTTTGAATAAAAATTGATCTTTTATAGTTGGAACATTAACTTGTTGCAAAATATTCATATATTAAAAATTCATCTTTTTAGTCGACAAAATCAACCACTTGGTTTAAAGTTAAACTGCGTCTTGAAAAATTAGTCAAAGTAGGCGTCATTTTTAGTCGAAAATTCGTATTTTTTAGTTGATAATCCATTAGATTTGTTGATTTTTTTTCTAATTCAGAATATAGCTTGAAAATGTACCTTTCTTGATAAAAGGATAACTGCATGGTTGAAACTTGAATTGTTTCGTTAAAAATTCATTTTTTGGTCGGAGAGGCATCAATTTTATTACAAATTTATCTCGTTGGTTTAAAATTAAGTACATTCTTATAATTTTTTATTTTAGTTAGAACAATGCATCATTTTATTTAAAAACTCAACTTTTTCGTTGAAAATTCATATATTTTGTTTTATGTAATCTAGAGTTATCCTATGTAATCCAAAGTAATCTTAGGTAATCTTAGTCCATCTCAATTTATTGTCAAAGTTTCTTGTTTCTGCATTTTTGTGCGTAAAACTGACTTTTTTTTTAAAAAGCATTTAACTTGGTAATTTTATGATATACCACTAAAATTACAGGCAGTTATGAAGCTTTCAACAAATATGATGTGATAATAATCAACGATAGGTTTACTGAAACCCAAGTAATAAATTATATTTTTTCTTAGCTTATGTACTTGACTATTACGTGATTTTTTTATCTCGATGTTTACCTATTAAATACAGAAAGTTATGCAATAGACACTAAGGACTCACATGTCTTCATCAATCATGCGCACATAGAGCCTATTTACAAAACGTGTCAGTTTCTGCTTCCGTGGAAAAAATTTCCAAGTCAGCCTCAGTCGACATTCAGGAAATCTGTCTAATACTGAAGAAAAAATGAAGATCGCCATCTACATTCTAATTCTTACATTTTCGGTACATCTGGATTTTGTTGGTAAGTTCAATTAGTATGACCATACTTATAATTTTTGAACTTATTTCCAATTTCTGAGGCTTGTGACTTTTTTCCTGCGATGTCTTTAACCTTCTGTAAGTTTCTGGAAATAAAATTCTTTAGTTGTTAAATATGAACAGCTTTCTGTTCTAGGGAAATATAATCGGTTTCTTATGAAATTTCGTTGCTACATAAAGAATATTTGTATATATGTAACTTATGTTTTAATATTTATTCTTCTATCTTCTGTACTGGGCCCGGAAAATACCAACAAATGCGAGATAGCATTTTTATGCAAACTTATTGTTAGATGAGGTATTTAAGGTTTTTCGTAGTTTTTGATTATAAATCTGAAGTCAAAATTACAAAACTGGATGTTAAGGTTACATAACCGCTGTTGATCATTACAAATTTTGGTCTAAATTTCATGAAATTTCGTATCGAGTTGTTTTCAAGATTTCGATTTTGGATTTGATGTCAAGATTACATTATTAACTGTAGCGGTCACTAAAATACCTATATTGGGGTTCACGTAGTGAGGGAAAGAAGAATTGTCAAGAGTAATAATATTTAGGGAATAATTGGTGAATAAACTAACTGGGATTGTGACAATTTCAGGGGGGAACTAACAAGGAAACCTAGGTAGGTGTCTGCCTCCGATTTTCTTCACTCTGAGATATGTTGTACTACTCGAAGAACTGAGTGACAGGTGTTTTTTCTTATCTACCCGAATCGTGTTTTTGAGGTGAAAAGCCAGCTCGAAAATTAGGGTTTTAAATACGCAGTTAATTATTTTCCATTTAGCAGTGATCTCTTTCACAATGAAACCAACTGGAGAATTGTTGTTACAATGAGAGATCAAAAATGTGATTTCATCAAATTTTCCCGAAAACGTAAAGGGGAGAGAACTACCCCACTATTATTTTTCATTACACAAAAATTGTCAAACACTAGTAAATTCAGGCCGAAAAATTTGAAAAAAATATATGTTGCTCGCGGTAATTAAATAATGTTTATATGATTGTGCATTTTCAAAACAGTTATAGTCTAGGGGTTATCTACCTTGAAGTACATTCTACCATGTTTATCTAAAACAAAGTTGCTTTCTTGTATAAAACGAGTTAAAAAAATGTTTTTATAGTGAGACGTGAAAGATGTGATTTTGTCAAACTTTCGAATAATTTTTAGGTGGGTGTTCCACCCCAAAATTATTTTTGATTACACTAAATCACAATAAATGCAGTTTACTGTTTGTATGTTTCCATAAAATTAAGAAACTTCCATTATATAATTTGACTTTGTCAGAAGCAGGCCTTACGTTGGGCGGCATTTGTTTCAAATGTGATTTGACTGTATGCATATTTTAAATGCATTGTACTACAGAACATTTTTAACTGTTGGAAAAATGTGAACGTGATTATAACAAATAGACTTATAATGCCAGCTAGTATTATCACACATTATTATTCATTGTATGTGATACAGTAATGACGCTCCTCGAAGAAATGTTTGAAACACAAGGATTTTTCGCACCACGAACATCTAATAACGGCTAAATTTTCACATGCTTGAACTTGACACGATGTGTCGGAAAATGTCTTGAAGTAAAAATCTACTGGATTCTCAAATTCCCTTGGTTTTTCTGTGGCGTAGCAACTTTCAAACCAAAAGTATTTACAAAGTTTGTGATAAATTGGTGGTGATAATTGATTATGTACTAATAACTGTCACTTTATAACATTATTTTGTATGTGCAGCTTCATGTCATAGTTGAAAAGTATAAAAGAATCAAAAATGTCGGACGTAATTTTTTCAAATACGAAATCCGTAGACATTGAAAGGGCTGAACTTTTCCGGTGGCGCCTTCTGGTTTAATCATGCGAAGGAAACGACAACCAACTTGGAAAATGTTCTTTGGGAAAAATTATCACTATGGTAAACTTCATAACCAGAATAAATATGATATTGAAGCGTTCGATTTCGAACTCTTATTTTTTTAAGTTTAGTTTTCAGCCGACGTAAGCAGACGTAAGCTTTCCAGACTTTGAATTAGCTAGAAAGACATTTATTGGCTGAAAAATTCTTTCTTCCACAATAGGTCCAAACTTTCCACATTGTTCTTTTAGTACAAGAAAAAGCAGAGACAGAAGCTTTCCATCTGCTGAAATCGTGGGCCGAATAGTATAGCTGTGAGTTGTACAAGAAATAGATTGGACTACATATTCCACTCGTCGAGTACCTTCTACTGCTAATGTTTGGTCTGAATGCATCTCTAATTGAAATCCACTTTGATCTGAGTCATAAATATTTTCTCTCTCATATTGAGTGATGAGTGGCTTCACTTAATTCGCAAAATTGTCCACGTTTAATTTCAGTTTCCTTATCTTCTAATTTTTTTCTCGTGATAAATTTATTTACTTTTCTGGATGTTATTCTAGGAGTTCTATAAACCGCCACACCCACCAGTCAGATGATTCAAATCATGTATCTTCAGAACCAAGCATTTTTTTAGCATGCAGAGCCCATTTTTGTAGATTCACATCGTCGACCATCACAGGAGCATCAATTGTACTTCATAAATTATTTAATGTGCAGTCTGAAATGCGATGTAATTTTTTCATATAAGTACCTTCTTTATTTACTTGCCTTGCCTATCGCCTCAATTGATGTTCTGATGTTACTTGTCTGAATCGAGGTTTAACAACACTTATCGGGGAATTAGTATTCGTTTCGCCATTTCTCCGAAATTTGACTGGTCTTTGCAGGTTCATCTGCTGTTGAGCCAAGTTTAGGAGTCCATACTGCATATGTGTCTTTTACAGCCGAAGTCTCCCCTTCTTTGTATGGCTCTCGAAAGTCTAAAGTACTTTCTTCTACAACCTCCACGCCATTGACATCATTCCGAGCATGCATTTTTCGGCCTAACTTTACGACTGTTCAGCAATTTTTGTGTACACAAAAATAATTTTGGGGTAGTTGACCCCCCTAACAAATTTTCGAAAAATTTTAGAAAATCACATTTTTGGTCTGTTATTGTGAGAAAGTTTGTCCAGTTGGTTTCATTGTGAAAGCCACCACTGCTATATGAGAAATCATCAACTGCATATTCAAAACCCCAATTTTTGGGGGCGGTTTTCACCTCCAAAAACCCGATTTTGTGTTTGAAGAAAATCGGAGGCGGACACCGGGCGGATTCGTTGGACATTAAAAATGAAATTGGGGTCGTCTTCCTCGGGATGATCCTTAGTTTCGCTCGGTGTCAGTTTTTTGAGGAGAGAATACAGTTGCAAACACGCTTGAAAATTTACAATTCGCGACAATAGGACCGACTTAGTACCTTAGCGACCGCTACACAATTAGAACAAGTTTCGACTAGAGTTCGAAAATTTTCGAAAACATAAAATTGGAGAAGGTAACAAAGAATCTTACCGGTGAGTTACCGAATATGCGAGAATTTACGAGAAAGTTAATATTATATTCACAAATAGGCTTTGCTGATTTCCTCTATGTAGATCTTTTCATAAATTTCTTGACGGATGTAGTTTGCTTGTGTCGTCTTTATCAACATCCATTGTAAGTGAATAATAATTGTCATGAAATATAAAATGCCATCACTTCATCAATATGAAGTTAAAGAGTTTTTCCTTCAAATTTAATGTTTAAATTATTATAAATTGCAATTCCTGTAACTATTCCTAGATCTTTCCAGCTTGGTCGTAATTTATTTTGTTTCGTATTATGTTTCCATTCGACTTGATGTCCAATTTTTAAACTAGACGACCTTTCACTATATTTTCATCTAAACGTTTATTGGTCTTATCTCGATTAACTTCTATTATTTCTTTAGCTTTCTCAATGATGTTATTGTGTTTGATTTTCCATTTCTTCATTAAATCAACATAAGTAAAGGTTAGTGATCCTGGTATTGCTGATGTGATATTGAGATCTCTTGCGAAGGTCATCTCGAAAGGTTAGAAACCCGTACTTGTATTTTTAACTGTATCAAATACGAACATTATGAATTTCATATTTTCATCCCATTGTTCAATATTATCTGCCATTGATGTTTCAATGAGATTTTTAAAAGTTACATGCATTTCTTCTATGTTATTGTTTGCCTGTGCGTGGAACGATGTTGTTTCTGTATGCTAAATATTCAATGCCCCTTCAAATTGCTGCACTAATTCTCATAAGAAGTTTGTTTTTTCATACCTTTCATTTTTGATTGCTACTAGAACTGTTTACCAATTTCTCTTGCTTTTTTAATTGTATTTTTCTCACCAAGGTGGTTCGCGTGAGCTTTTTAATTATGATTTTCCTTTCTTCTTAGTTTATTCTCTGGTATTGTCATATCTCTATAAGAGTTTTTTTTCTGAAGGTGTAAAAGTCGGATCCCTGGAAATCAATCTCACTATTGTAATCCTTTGTTTCCAAACTCTGTTATCAATAATCCTTCGTAAAATATCCATTTTCGTCATTATTAACAGGCAACAGGCATACGCGATTTTCTGACTTCTTTAAATAATTTACTTCATGCGTTTGGTTTAGCTCTAATTCTGTTGTTTGTTATAGGGTTTTTGTTGCAAAGCCATCGGCTCTGCAACCAGTCGTGGTTTTCACCTTGAGCATAACGCGTGGTTCTGATTATTCGCGGTCATAGTTACTTCCAGGGGGACGCGTGAGGGATGTTCGAACATGATTGCAGGATATATTTTGTGAACGCTACCATCGCTGTAGGATTTATATTCGAATACAATGTTTCAATGCTCGCCTTTAACAGTTTGAGTTTAAATCGTGGTCCTTGCCCTGCGCAAACGATTTATATACAACACTGATCTGTAGACTCACCGGTTACCCAGAAAAGGATCTGTCTCTCGTAACAATATGGTTTAGCATGTAGTATGTACATCAGCTGTACAGCTACCATTTCCCAATGTCTTTTAATGTTCATCGATGATGTTGATTCTGAGGAGGCGGTACATATGATGAAAATCAAAATCAAAACAAATCAGCCTAAATCAAGTCATGAAAATACCGACGGATCGAGCTGGGTAGCATCTTGTGGTCCCTGAAGGGCTAGAAATCCATTTATTTTATGTTCACGATTGACTTTAGTTCATTGCAAAATCTGCAACGACACAATACATAGGCTTGAATGAATGAAAATGCGAATTCTGTAGCAAGTTTCTTTCACTTCCAGTGTTCAAAATTACAAATTTATCCACTTCTATTTGTTCTTACAGAATTAAGTTCGCAGGGCGACTCACCTCTTATACTTCCTCCTAAGAAGAGGTGGCAGTTTTCTGGGAGCCAACCAAGCCAACAAGCTGTGGGGCGTGAGTAACTTTATTTTTTGAAGATACTTCCTACAGATACGTTACTCAGAAGAAAAAAAAATAACTCGTTGCACTTACTCAAAGAAGTAACTTCAATTTCTCTAAAAGTTACTTACCACGGAACAGAACCGTGCTCGGTCAGTAGATAAACCTAGATTTTACTGGAAAACTTCAAGCGTAACTGGGGTGCTATTCTCGAGACCACCCTAATATTTTAGCGTGCTAAAATCGCTAATTTTCGAATGGATTTCCGAAATCGGTATTCTCGAGAGATTTTAGTATTGTAATTCCGATTGGCATGCTAAAATTTTAGACCACTTTACATGGAGTGGGTCTATACCAGTCTAAACGAGAAATAGCATACTGAAAGCAGACAAAAAGTGATGCATAATTGAAAAAAGAACGTCAAAAAGAAATACATACGATGTATTGACAAGTGACAGTTGTGAATACAAAACATTAACTAACCTCAAAATCAAATAAATCGCAAAACACGTGTCTACCTAATATGATACAAAAAGAGGTTTGGAAACCATCGTTTCAACTTTAATCGCATCTAGTTATCTATCTTACAAGGTAGAAAGAGTGGTCCGTTCGACTTAAGGCATCAGAGTCCAACCCCTGGGCCGGTGATGGTCTTCTGCGGCGTCTACAAACGTCATCGATGTAGGTAAACAGTACCACTTACTTCTGTACTCAGCATTTCATTGGCCAATTCCTTGATCTCACTCAAAAATTGATATCGGCAACGTCGCTTTATAAATAGTACACCATTTTTCTTTAGAGCGGTCAAGAACCAATCTCGAGAATACCGAAATCGCTTGAAAAATTTCAGTGCACCAAACAACCGCTATAAAATTTTAGCATGCTGAAAATATTAGAGTGGTCTCGATAATAGCACCCCTGCATCGTGTTTTAGTCGCTGAAGCATCAAAGCCAGCCGATAGTAATGATCGCTGACTGAAACAGGGCGCAGACACGCTGGAAAATTACTATATGATGATCGAAAGGCAATGATCCTGAGAACTTTTGAATAACACCAAAATTCAATGTCAGAATCAGATATTCTTCGAACCTAATTTTGTTATAAAAAATTTATCTACATAGAGAAATCGAAGAATCATGTTGGTCACCCGTTCATGTAGGAATCAAACTTTTATGGAAATCTCAAATAAAAGTGTCAATACATAGTACCGATTTTTCGACGCGGGTTTGTGTATTTTTCAAGACTGTTACGTAGAGTACAAAATTTTCTGATGATGTAAGATTTCTGCAGTATAACTTGTGATTATTCATGTACCAATAGGGTTAAAGTTTAAGAAGAATTTGTTTGTAAACTCTCGTGTAATATGTGTACACCAGCTGAAGTTAATTCGCGAAACCTTAGCATTTCTGGGTGATCACTACTGTCGCGGTGGGTAAAGTATACCTTAGTTTACCCTGAAGGAGGAAAACAAGGGTGAAATATCACTTGTTGACTTTACATCTGAAAAAGCGGCTATAAATAGGACATAATCATAAGTTTCCGCGTACAACGCACTCCAAAAAGTAGATAGTTGACATTATTTAGCTAATTAATGGCCGTGATGTTGACTTGGCACACTTTTTTGGTTGGCACGCAGTTGAACCCCAGCTCAAAAGGTGCTTAAAAGGAGCTTACTTTGCATCATTATGCGCAGTAAAATGACGCGGAATTTTTTCTGCGCATCAGAGTGAAGTTGTACGGTACTGGCAGCTGCACAGTAGAGTTATATGACACATGCAGCCGCGTAGTGTAGTAAAATGCCACAGACGGAGGCGCAGTGCAGTTACATAGCACACACAAATGCGCAGTATAGTGACACGGCATTTATAGCTGCACAGTGAGGTGAGGGGATACTTTATGCTGCACAATAAAGCAACATAGTCCTCACATCTGCGTAGCAAAGTTCATTGACACATATCGCTGCGCAGAAAAGGTAAAATGAACTTACAGCTACGCAGTAGAATTAGATGGCAATTACGGCTGCACAGTACAGTCAAATTTCAACCACGGGTGCGCAGTAATATAACACGTCTATTATGCCCGAGCAGTGAAGTAAGGGGTTACTTATGGGTGCGCGGTACAGTAACATCGCACTAACATCTGCGCAGTAAAGTTCCATGTTACCTATGTATGCGTAGTTGTTACGTCAGCTAACAAAAATTAATTTTCAACAAAATAATTAAACTTTTAGCAAAAGAGATGAACCTTTATTCAAAAACATTTAACAAATTTTTAGTTCATGGAAAAAACAACCAAAATGCCACGAAAATTGACCTCTCCATGTAAAGACGCAGATTGAAGACGAGATTATATAAGGAACTTTTTTCCCTTTATTTTGATCCCTAAGAATCCCTCAGGTTTCTTCATTTAGGAAATTTAAGGTTAAAAAATGATATCATTACTTTCATTAGTGAACCAGAGGTGTCATTGAACCCTCCACGGGACGATGGGAAGGGATAGGCGTGTGACCTATATCTTTGTAAACATACAAGAAAAAATTATTTAACAATCTTATTGAAAAAAAATACTGTTTTTCGTAATATTTTTTATCTTTGAACCTTGCGAGATGAGGTGACCAAATTTCCTAACTTGGTCTGATTTATGAAATGTTAATATGAATATCTCAGAAGGACCAGCTTGAATATAATCTATGAGATAAGATTATATGATACATCTGATGAAGCAATATAATCAGCACTGCCGTACCCTCCCACCTATCGCGAATGTCTGGGACTGGGATTGGCGTGAGGTGGCGTCCCCCATCACATCATAAATCCTTGTCACCTTCCCCTGCATCCTCATACCTGATTGGTTGAGAAAATCTAATCTATTCAAAAAAGTTCATATCAAAGTTTGACAGTCGAAAAAACAAGTAGCAGAGAACATTCAGAGATTATTATGCTAATTTTACATACCAATCTTAAAAAACTTTTTGGTTTGTTACAATTTTTATTAAGAGAAAAAAATAACAAATTTTAGAACTCTTGATATGAGGTCACTATATAAAATTATTTTCATTGAATTTTCCTAGAATAAGTTGCCATTTGTAATTTGGAACTAAATTATTAAATAAGTTCCACTAAATGCCAACATTTATTAAAAAGTCGGTAGTGGGATCAAAGCGAGAAGGGGAAGTCGCGATAGGTGGTAGTGCGATAGGCAGGAAGGTATCGTTGTTACACTGCAAACCAAAATTTTCAGAAACGCAGTAACCAGTGATTTCCCTAATTGCAAAAGATGTGAATGGTTTATACTCTGATCTTTACCTTGATGGTCATTCTCAATTTCATTGGTAATGATGATACTCTACTATACCTATAAGTTTAAAAGCGCTTTTAAGCTTTCCACAAATAATAATTTGTCCGACGCGACGAAATCCACACTGCATTTCAACTGCTATTCTTTTCCAAACTCTATTTCAATTTATCCGAAGTTAATACGAATTTAATCTGAATATTTTCCGTCGGAATTAAGAATGCGTGTGTTGTAAAAAATTGAATTTAAAGAAAAAAAATTCCATTGGTACGTAATGTATCCGTATTTTAAAACAAGAAAGTACATTGAGTTAAGGTAATAGCGGAAATTTTTCTGCCTTAGTCCAAATCATGCTTTTAGAAAAGGTTGAAAGGAGAGTCACCAGGTGAAAAATTCAGATACTCATTTGAGCATTATTCTATCACTTTTATTTAAATATTCAAATAATTTTAACCTCACTTTTTTTCTAGTCTTTACTTTCATTTCTAAAAAATTGATTTATAGACCTTTTCATCTAAGAGCGGAAGCTTCGGCTCCGCCATGATGCTTAGCGGATATTTAAAGGTTTTGGACTATGTGCTTAAAATGTGCACTGTGTTACCAAATTTCAATGTGAAATTGAATAAAAAAGATGTGCTAGGTGCTGAATTACAGCATGAAAAGGTGGAAAAAAACACTATTTGACAATTAAAAAGATTTTTGAAGTGCAGAAAACAATGTACCAAAGGGAAAAAGCAACAACTTGTTGACCGGTATGTAGAATGCAGGTTATGTTTGAATGCTTAAAATCTTTTGAAATTTTGTGAAATCTTTTGTAATATTGAAAATCTTTTTGAAATCTTTGAATTTTTTTTGTGAAATCTTTGAAATCTTTGGGATATCTTTAGACATTTTTTTTAAATCTTTGAAATGTTTGAAATATTTTGAAAACTGTGAAATTTATTCACATATTTTGAAATCTTTCAAATGTGTGAAAACTTTCTTAAGCCTTCAAAACCTTTGAAATCGTTTGAAATTTTTTGAAATCTTTTGTAATGTTTGAAATCTTTGTGAAATAATAAAAATATTTGTGAAATATTTGTAAAATCATTTAAATACTTTCAAATCTTTATAAAATATTTTTCAATTTTTGAAATCTTTAAAATCTTTTAAATCTTTTGGAATGCTTAAAATCTTTTGAAATTTTGTGAAATCTTTTGTAATATTGAAAATCTTTTTGAAATCTTTGAATTTTTTTGGTGAAATCTTTGAAATCTTTGGGATATCTTTAGACATTTTTTTTAAATCTTTGAAATGTTTGAAATATTTTGAAATCTGTGAAATTTATTCACATATTTTGAAATCTTTCAAATGTGTGAAAACTTTCTTAAGCCTTTAAAATCTTTGAAATCGTTTGAAATTTTTTGAAATCTTTTGTAATGATTGAAATCTTTGTGAAATAATTAAAATATTTGTGAAATATTTGTAAAATCATTTAAATACTTTCAAATCTTTATAAAATATTTTTCAATTTTGGAAATCTTTAAAATCTTTTGGAATGCTTAAAATCTTTTGAAATATCATGAAATCTTTTGTAATGTTTGAAATCTTTGTGAAATAATTAAAATATTTGTAAAATCTTTGAAGTCTTTTGTGAAATATTTGAAAAATAATTGTAATATTTTGGAATCTTTAAAACCTTTTGAAATGTTTTCAAAATCTTTGAAATATTTGTGAAATCTATTCAAATCTTTAAAATATTTGAAACATTTTGAAATCTTTACAATCTTTTGGAATGTTTGAAATCTTAATTTTTTTTAAATCTTTTGTAATGTTTGAAATCTATGAAATCTTTCGAAATTTTTTTAATTCTCTAACATGTTTTCAAATGTTTGAAATATTTGTGAAATCTATGCAAATCTTTTGAAATCTTCAAAACCTTTATCAAATATTTTGCAATGTTTGTGAAATCCTTAAAATCTTTGAAATTTTTCTCAATCTTTTGTAATGTTTGAAATCTTTCGAATCTTTGTGGAAACTTCGAATTCTTTGAGAAATATTTGTAAAATCGTTGAAATATTAAAATTGTTTACATCTTCGAACTGTTTTCAAATAATTGTGAAATTTTCTAAATTTTTCTGAAATCTTTTAAATCCTTGAGATTTTGTGAAATCGTTTAAATATTTGTGAAATCTTTAAAATCTTCATGAAATAATTGAAATATTTCGATATTTATTAAAATCTTTAAAAATGTTTGAAATATTTGTGAAATATTTTAAGTCTGTGAAATCATTGAAATTTTTGTGCAATCTATTTAGATTTTTTGAAATCTTCAAATTATTTGAAATATTTTGGAATTTTTGAATTCTTTATGAAATATTTTAAATCTGTAATGTGAGAACTTTCTGAAATCAAAATCCTTGATTGAAATTTTTTGAAACCTTTTAAATCTTTTGTGAAATATTCGTGAAATCTTTATAAAATCTTTGAAATAATTGTGATATCTTTGTGAAACCTTTTTCAACGTTTGTGAAATCTTTAAAATCTTATGGTATTTTTGAAATCTTTTGAAATTTTTTAAAAATCTTTCAAATGTTTTGTTTGAAATATTTGTGAAATTATTGAAATCTTTGTGAAATTAATTAAAATCTTTTGGAATCTTTAAATTCTTTGCAATCTGTATAAATGTTTGAAATTTGTTGAAATCGTTTAAATATTTTGTAATGTTTGACATATTTGTTAAATTTTTTGAAATGTTTAAAAATCTTTCAAATTTTTTGTTTGATCTTTAACATATTTGAAATATTTTGGAATCTTTGAAATCTCTGTGCAATCTTTTCCAATGTTTGTGAAATCCTTTAAATTGTTGTGAAAACTTCTTGAAATTTTTCAAGTTTTTTGAAATTTTTGTAAAATCTTTTGAAATATTTTAAATCTTGGTGAAATATCTGAAATCTTGAACTCTAGTGTATACTCAAAAGTCGATTGGTCAACCCCTCGATATGATTATAATAATTCCCGACTTTGAAAGAATTTTAATATAATATTAACGAGAATTGTTTAGAATTCAATAATTGTATAAGAACTTGTTAATAAATAAGTCTGCAATCAGTAAAATTTTTTGAAATCGAATTTATTTGACTAGATTTTTTTGGAAAAGTAAACCTAGAATTTTTATCAAAAGTAGACCCGCAAAACCTGGAAAAGTCATTATATTTTGAAACCATATGTATGTAGCAACCCTGAATATTACACAAACTAATCAGTGAATCTTTCTTTGCGAATTAATTTAACTAGGATGCATAATGAAAATATAGGTCGCCATGTATCTGTGGAATTAAGACGTAACATACCCTATCGTGACAAGCCCTCATTTTTTAATATTCAACAGGATTTTTATCACCCCGCTGACTCGTTGGGTAAGGTGCTGTATTTCATTGATAAAGATGAGCAGGTGTTTAACCAATCGGTGAGCTTTTCATAACGCTTACATGCAGCCTAACACATCATAAAATGTGTTACTATCAAGCATGCTAAGACTTCTCAATTTTCTGGTTTAAATGCTTAACTCTATGATATCATTGTATCATACTAACTCAACGCTTTCCAAGAAGAAACCTATTCTGGCACAATTTTTCTGCAAAGCAAGACTCAAGCAAGGCTCGACAAACAAACAAAAAACAAAGCTTTTCTAAATTTATAAGATCATTGAATTGTGATTTAAAGTCATTCTCAAAGAAGGTCATATCATGGCATGAAAAAGGAAAGGAAACAGCAAGGGTTGTCTATTGAATGAAAATATTTATTGAAGGGCTGTTCAAGGAAGTTTGTGAAACTTCACAGCTCGGCTTTAATAAGGGATTTTTTTTTTTTTAATCGTCTATAGATCAAACTACTTGATCTACAAAGCATCAAGAAGACATCAGCATCTGTCGTATTTTTATTTTAGAACAATTACATTTTCGAAATGTGTCTTATTCCAGGTTTATCATTTGGCTGAGGGTCGAGAGAAAACTCCCAAGTTTTTCGATGAGGATCTCGAAGATCATCAACCCTTTCCAACACTTAAAAATGTTCTTCAGGAACTGGATCAACATGTCGGTTGCAATGTTGAAATTAAGTGGAATATGCAGTTGAAGGTAATAACTAATTATTGACTTATTGAGTTAGAAAAAAACAGGAAATGACAGGGAATTTATTTTTAAAAACTGAGAATCATCATTTAAATCATTTTGGACAATTTAGACATTTTTTTCCCCCATTTTAAGAAAAAGGTTTTGCAATTTTTTGCTCTGAGATTTTTTTTGCTGATTTAATTTTGATAATCGAACTGATACCTGGTGCAAATTTTTGTCAGTGTATTTTTAATGATTCCGAGAAATTATTAATAGATTGTATTAATTTGAAGAAATTTTTAAAATTTGAGGGTGTTTTTAAAACTTCTGAGGCATTTTCAGAAGCTTTTATATTGAAATATTTTAGGGAATTTTGAAAGATTCCAAGGAATGTTTTTGATTAATTTCATCAATTTGAAGGGATTTCAAGGCGTTTGCAATATTTTAGGATAAAGACTTTTTTTTAATTTCGAAAGATATGGAAGGGTTTTACGGGATCTGTAAGATTTTGAGATATTTCAAAAGATTTTACAGGATTTTATAAGATTTCCGAGGATTTCAATGATTTTATGGGGTTTTAAGAGCTCTCAAGGTATTTTAATGAATTGTTCAGGATTCCAGGAAGTATTATCAAATATTATGTAATTTCACGGGATTTAATAATATTTTAGTGAATTTTAAAGAATTTATTCAAGTGAAGTATTTCGTAGGATTTCTAAGATTTGAAATTATTTTTTATAATTCACCCTGAATTCTTTTAATTCTTTGGAATTCTTTTGAATTTTTTTAATTCATTTAAATTCTTATAAATTCACTCCGTTCTAGTTAATTCAGTAGATTCTTTTGAATTTTTCAAAGTTTTTATATAATTGATCCTGAGGATCATTTGACAAAATGACTGAAGGATTTGAAATATTTGAAATATTTTAGGTTATTTTAAAAGATTACAAAGAAATTTGTAATTAGTTTCAGTAATTTAATGGGATTTTAAAGAATTTGAAATGTTTCAGTGGATTTAAAAATATTCCCAGGCATTTTCAAGTGTTTTAAAAAGTTTCAAGGGATTGCAAAAGATTCGAAATATTTTAGGAAATTTTAAAAGGTTCCCAGAACTTTTTTGGTTTATTTCAATAGATTTAAGGGATTTCGAAGGCTTTGAAATATTTTAAGGTATTTTAAAAGATTCAGAGGCATTTTCAAGAGATTTAAACAATTTCAAGGGATTTCCAAAGGCTTTTTAATCGTTTTTAGGGATTTTAAAGAATTTACATGCAGTTTTAAAGAATTTCGAAAGATATGGAAGGATTTTACAGGATCTGTAAGATATTTTGAAAGATTCGAAGGGATTTCAATGATTTTATGGGGTTTTAAAAGCTCTCAAGGTATTTTAATAAATTTTCGAAGATTTCAAAAATTATCAGATTTCATGTAATTTCACGGGATTTTATAATATTCAAATAGATTTCAAAGAATTTATTCACAAGAAGTGACGGATTTTGTAGGATTTCAACGATTTCAAAAGATTTTCAAATATTTTTTGCAATTTATTTAAAATTCGCCCTGAATTCTTATTAATTAATACTGAATTCTTTTAAATCCTTTTGAATTCTTCTAAATTTACTTAATTGTAATCAATTCAGTGGACTTTTAAAAAGTTTTTGTTAAAAAAAAAAAGTTTTTGTCTTTTAAACTCACCTTAAATTCTTAGGCATTGTATCAAATTCTTTTAAATTCTCTTTAATTTTTCTAAACTCATCTCAAACTTACTCAGTTGAATTAATTTTTTCATTTTTGAATTGTTTTGAATTTACTTTTATTGTTTTTTAAATTCAGTTTGATTTTTTAAAATGAATTTCATCGAATTCTTCTCATTTCCCTTAAATTCCTCTAAATTTACTCAAATTTTACTAAAATTAATGAAATGTTTGGGATTTTTAAAACTATCCCCAATTCATTTGAATTATTTTGTAGTCATTAGTGACTTTTTTTGTTTATAAATTAGTAGGGTTTCAAAGACTTAAAGAGATTAAAATTTTTTTTTTTTAATTCACGCTTGATTCCCAATTCACTTGAATTCTTCTAAATTCACTCAATTCTACCTGATTCAGCGGATTTTTTCGAATTTGTAAAAGTTTTTATTCAATTGATCCCGAAGTCTTTTAAATTCACCTGGAATTCTTAGGCATTTCGTAAAATTATTTTGAATTCCCTTGAATATTTCTAAGCCCATTTCAAATTTTGCAAATTCAATGAAATTTTTTAAATATTTTTATAAATTCGATCGAATTAAACAAATATTCGTATAAATTCAAAAATATTTAATCCGAGCAAATTCTTTATTTAAATAAAACAAATTGCATTGAACAAATTATTTGTTTGAATCAAATCTTTCATATATTAGAATTAAATAAATGGTTTGTTAATTTAAACAAAATATTTGTTTCAATCAGACGATAACATTTTTTTTTATTCAAACAAAATTTTTTCTAATTGTATATTATGCAAATCATTGAATTCCATTTTTACTTTCATGTAAAATAATCTTCTTATGTAAGCAATGTGCATAGATTGTTTTTACAATTATGGTTCACACAAATTTTACTTAAAAAAATCAGCAATATTGAGTCGTCAAATAGAATATAAATAATGTTTCCGCATTAAATAATTCTATATGTTTTATCGTTTCAAAAAAATTGAAATGTTATAATTGTACAAAAAATTCTTAGATTTTTTGCATTTATATATAAATACAAGATTGGTGATTTTTTGAATCAATCATATTATATATTACTGTCGAGGTATGTGTTAATTCTCAAATCGGTGAACATTGATTATTGCAATCATGTTACAATCACCTGTCAATCAATTGCGATTTGAAATTAATTTTGAGATTCGTCCAATCCACTTGTGAATTTTCGTTGAATTAAAATATTATTATTAATAATTTAAATATTAAAATTACTCAAAATATTTTTAAAAAAATTCAACATTAACTTTTTGATATAGTGTATTTATTACGCCTTCTTATTGATTAAAAATCGAAATGGATCATTTTGAAAACTATAATCTTACATTTATTTTCAAGTAATTTATTAATTAATTCAAAATCATTTTTTTAAATTAAGGGTTTTAATATTGAAATTCTTCAATTTAGAACCTTTTAATGTGTAAATTATTTCATTTTTAAAACTCGAGAATATAACATTGTTAGTTTTCCAGCACTTGATTAATTATGAATATTTCAAATTTAATATCGCGGGATTTTGAAAAAAAAAATAACAAAAGTTATGGAATTTTTTCAAGGAGGAATAATCAGAATTGCCACAGTCATTTTTAGTAACTTTTTTTACTCAAATCACTTTTTAGTCACTTTTTAAAAATAAAGTGACTATAGTCTCTTTTTTAAATGAAAAAATCACTTTATTCGCTTTTTTTCAATAAACTAACCCATGGGTTAAATACTATCAAATTCAGGTTTATTTCTGAATTTTGTTAAATTCATTTAAAATAATTTAGGGTATTTAAAAGGATTGCAAATTTTTTGTAATAGATTTCCATAATCGTAAGAAATTTTCAAGGATTTTAAATATTTCAGGGTATTTTAAAAGATTTTGAACATTTTTCAGCAGATTTCAATAATTTGAAATTATTTCAAGGGACTTAAACATTTCAGGGTATTTTATATATATTTTAGGTATTTTAAATATTTTACGGCATTTAAAAAGATTTAGAAGAATTTTGAATAGATTTAAATAATTTAAAGGGGTTTCAGAAGATTGAAAAGATTTTAGGGTATTTTTAGAAATTCCGTGGATTTTTCCAGGACTAAAAAGTTTAAAGGGATTTTTCAAGAAATTTCAAAGGGTTTTAAATATTTTAAGGTATTTTAAAAATTGTCAAAGAATCATGAGTAGATTTCAATAATTGAAAAGGATTCCAAATGATTTTAAAGATTTTAGGGTATTTCTAGAAATTCCATGAAATTTTCAAAGTCTTAAAAAAGTTTCAAGGAATTTGAAGATATTTCTAACGAGTTCAAATATATGTTCTGGTATTTCAAAAGATTCTGTAGAATTTTCAATAGATTTCAATAATTTGAAGAGATTTCAAAGGATTTTAGGGTATTTTCAAAACTTTGAAGTAATTTTCAAGGGCTTTAAAAAGTTGTATGGAATGAGAATGAGATTTTGAACGATTTCAATCATTTGAAATGATTTTAAAGTATTTTAAAGATTTTAAGGTATTTTTTCAAATTCCCAGAAATTTTTAACAGCTTCAAAAATTTTTAGGGGATTTCAAAACATTTTAGATAATTTGAAATATTATAGTGTATTTTTGATATATTTCAATAATTTATTGTGATTCCAAAGGATTTGAAAGCTTTCATAGTATTTTTTGAAATACCAAGTAAGTTTCAAGAACTTCAAAAAGTTTCAAGGGATTTCAAGAGATTTCTAAGGATTTGAAATATTTGAGAGTATTTTTAAATCTCCAAGGAATTTGCAATTGCTTTCAATGATTTAAAGAAATTTCAAAGAATTTTCAAGAGTTTAAGGTATTTTTAAAAATTCCAAGTAATTTTAAAGAGCTTTACAAAATTTCAAGGGATTTGAAAGGATTTTAAAGATTTTAGGGTATTTAAAAAAATTATGAGATATTTTCAAGAGTTTCAGAAAATTTCAAAAAATTTTAGGAGATTTCAAAGGATTGAAAATATTTTAGGGTATTTTAAAAGATTCCGAATAATTTTTAATAGATTTCAATTCTTTGAAGGCATTGCAAAAGTTTTCAAAAAAATTTTAGGGTAATTTAAAAGAATTTCAAAGAATTTGCAACTAATTTCAATAATGTGAAGAGATTTCAAAAGAATTTTTAAGAGTTTAGGGTATTTTAAAGAATTCCAAGTCATTTTAAAGAGATGTATGAAATTTCAAGGGAGTTTAAAGGATTTCAAAGATTTTAGGGTAATTTTAAAAATTACAAGGAATTTTCAAGAACTTTAGAAACCTTCTAGGATTTCAAGAGATTCAAAAAGATTTGCAATATTTTAGAGTATTTCAAAAGATTCTAAATAATTTTTAATAGATTTCAATAATTTGAAGGGATTTCAAAAGTTTTTTGAAAAGATTTTAGCGAAATTTGAAAGAATTTCAAAGAATTTTCAACTGATTTCAATAATGTGAACAGATTTCAAAGAATTTTTAAGGGTTTAGGGTATTTTCAAGAATTCCAAGTAATTTTAAAGAGTTTTACAAAATTTCAAGGGATTTCAGAGGATTTTAAATATTTGAGGGTAATTGTGAAAATTGCAAGGAATTTTCAAGAGCTTTAGAAACATTCTAGGATTTCAAGGGATTTCGAAAGATTTGAAATATTTTAGGGCATTTTGAAAGATTTCGAAGAATTTTCAATACATTTCAATAATGGGAAGAGATTTCAAAGAAGTTTTGAGAGTTTAGGGTGTTTTTCAAAATCCCAAATAAGAAGAGCTTTACAAAATTTCAAGGAATTTCAAAGGATTTCAAAGATTTTAGGGTAATTTTAAAACTTACAAGGAATTTTCAAGAGCTTTAAAAAAATTTCAGGATTTCAAGAGATTTAAAAAGATTTGAAATATTTTAGGGTATTTTAAAAGATTCCAAATAATTTTTAATAGATTTCAATAACTTAAAGGGATTCCAAAAGTTTTTGAAAAATATTTTATGGTAATTTAAAAGAATTTTCAACTGATTTCAATGATGTGAAGAGATTTTAAAGAATTTTTTAAAGTTTAGGGTGTTTTTGAAAATTCCAAGTAATTTTCAAGAGCTTTACAAAATTTCAAGGGATTTCAAAGGATTTTAAAGATTTTGGGGTATTTTGAAAAATTACAAGAAATTTTCAAGAGCTTTAGAAAGTTTCTCGGGTTTCAAGAGACTTCAAAGGATTGGAAATATTTCATGGTGTTTTAAAAAATTCCGAATAATTTTCAATAGATTTCAATAATTTGAAGGGATTCCAAAAGCTTTTGCAAAATATTTTATGATAATTTAAAAGAATTTTCAACTGATTTCAAAAATGTGAAGAGATGTCAAAGATTTTTTTAATTTTTAGGGTGTTTTAGAAAATTCAAAGTAATTTTGAAGAGCTTTACAAAAGTTAAAGGGATTTCAAAGAATTTAAAAAATTTCAGGGTATTTTTAAAAATTACAAGGAATTTTCAAGAGCTTTAAGAACATTCTAGGATTTCAAGAGATTTAGAAAGATTTGAAATATTTTAAGGTATTTTAAAAGATTCCAAATAATTTTTAATAGATTTCAATAATTTGAAGGGATTCCAAAAGTTTTTGAAAAATATTTTAGGGTAATTTAAAAGAATTTTCAACTGATTTCAATAATGTGAAGAGATTTCAAAGATTATTTGTTGGTTTAGGGTGTTTTTAAAAATCCCAAGTAATTTTGAAGAGCTTTACAAAATTTCAAAGGATTTCAAGAAATTTTAAAGAGCTTTAGAATCATTCGAGGATTTCAAGAGATTTGAAAAGATTTGAAATATTTTAGGGTATTTTAAAAGATTCCGAAAAATTTTCAATTGATTTAAATAATTTGAAGGAATTCCAACAGTTTTTTGAATCGATTTTTTTGTATTTTTAGAAAATATCAAGGCATTGTCAAGAGATTTAAAAAAAGGCTAAGGATTTTCAAGGACTATAATGATCTCTTAATTTACTCAAATCTACTTAATTCAATAAATTAATTATTTTTTAGATTTTGTTCAATTCATCTTGATGTCTCTTAAACTCACTTCGAATTTTTAGGGGTTTCATTAAAGCCTTTTAAATTCCCTTGATTTTTGGTAACTTATTAAAAACTTACTGAATTCAATTAAATTCTTTATGAATAACATCGAATTCTTCTCATTTCTCTCAAATTCCTCTAAATTCACGCCAATTTCATTTAAATCAATGTGATGTTATGGATTTTTAACATTTTTTTCAATTAATTTGAATTCTTTTGAATTTTACTGGGATTGTTTTGAAGTATTTGGAATCAAATTCTTTTGAATGCCTCTAAATCATTTATATCATTCAATCTTTATTTTAATAATTCTAATCAATCACTTTGATTATTTATGCTTTTAAAATAATTAGTCATATTTGGTTTAGAAATGAAACACCTTTGGTAACTTTCCCGATTCAAACAGATCACTTTTTCACTTTTTCGAGTAAATTGGGCTGTTGCAACCCTGAGAATATTAATTTAAACATTTATAAATTGCAATATGAAATTGTTTAATTACATTTATAAAAGGTTCTATTATAAAAACCTGACAAGATTAGAATTTTGATTTGGGATCACCCTAAATAGTCAGAAACAACGTGAAACTTTGTGATCAATGTACACCGATTTTTGCAGTTGTTAATACCTCGCCATTGTTCATGAATTGTTAAAATATATAAATTGTTTTCACTTGTAAAGTTATACTACAAATCTTTCAGTATCATGTTCATCACGTTAAGTCATCTTAAGAAATTTCAGGAGACGTAGAAATGAGTTGTCAATTTCCTTGCATTTTATCTCTTCCTTCTAAAGAAAGTACATATATCGACGCCTCCATTATATACCGGTCCCAGTCGCGTTTAGGCGGTGTGCCGTTCCACGCCTCGTTTATTCGGTATATCGCGCCACGTCTAGGTCAGTCGGTGTATCGATCCACGCCTCGCTAAGTCGGTGTACCGCTCCACGCCTCGTTCAGTCAGTGTACCGCTCCACGCCTCTTTCAGTCGGTTTACCGCTCCACGTCTCGCTTAGGTGGTGTACATTTTTGTTGCTGTACACCGCCTAAGCACGTCGTGGAGCGGTATATAATGGAGGCCTCGATATAATTATTTATGTTGTATAAAATAATAGTTTCCATTGCAGTATTTGAATATATACTGTATTATAATGATTGTTGGCTGGATCGTAGGACGCAGATAATTAGCCCCTATTGTGTACAATAAGGGACGTAATAAACAATCATTAAAAATTGTATCTGGGACTTCGAGGGGTGAACTGCCTCCTCGCCTAATCACTCTTTTCCTCGAAAATGTTTTCGAAAATAAAACCTTTTTAAATTCAAAAGGGTTCAAATCGAATTCTTAAAAAAAAATTCGTAAAGAATTTGTGCAGTAGTACAATTTTGAAATGAAATAATAAGGTAAATTGTAACATTATAGACTATTACCTATGTGAAGTTGAATTGTAAGAATGTGTTTCGATATAAAAATGCGGAGGCCAAGTGGAACCAAAAGCTTTTAAATAGGGGCAAAAATTGTTCAAGATTTTTAAAGACTTGGCCTCCTTTTGGATTCCTGTCCGTGTTCGGAATATTTATAATAATTAAAGTGATTGTGCGACAAGAAATAAATGAACGTCGACTTTGCATATGATTCTATCCGATGAAGAAAATGCTACTCAAATGATATAACTGCCTTGAAACTATTTAAAAATTAGCTTTAACAGGGTTGCTAGAGGTCAGGAGTTTCAGAAAGTCAGGGAATTTTCGATAAATTGTAGTTAAAGTTAATTTTATTATTTTGTTGAAAGTTAAAGAATTTTGTTAAAAACTCATTCTCTTTTATAGAGAATTCATATTTTTGGGTTGAAAATTAATTTCTCTGGTCCATTGATTCTTTTTTATTCAAAATAACATTTTTTAACTGAAAATTTAACTATTAAATTTTTTGTGGAAATTTTTTCTCTTCTGATAGAAATTTAATTTTCTTGATTGAAAATTTATCTGTTTCGTTGAAAATTTAACTATTTCGTTGAAAATTAATCTCATTTGGTTAAAAATTAATTTTTTTTATGAAAATTTAACTATTCTGTTTAGAATTGAAAATTTATTTGTTTTAGGTGAAAATTCGACTATTTTGATGAAAATTCGTCCTTTTCGGTTGTGTTAAACTTTTTGGTTGAGTTATACATATATGATTCATAATTTTAGTTGAAATCTCTATTTGTTGAAAATTTAACTATTTTGTGCAATTTGTTTTATGGTAGTAATCTAATATGTTGAAACTTCATCTTTTTGACTAAAAATTAATTTCTTTGATTGAACATTTAACCATTTTGTTGAAACTTTTTTTGTTATTGAAAATTTACTTACTGTATTTCTGGTTGAAAATATATGTATTTTGTTGAAAATCGTATTTTTTGGTAGAAAATCAACTTTTTGCATAGAAAACTCAACTATTTTGTTGAAAATTGATTTTATTCAGTTTAAAATTGATTTGTTTACTGAAAATGAAACTGTTTTCTTTAAGTTGAAAATTTACCTGTCTAAGGTGAAAAGTCAACTATTTTGTTAAATTTTCTTTTTTTTTCATAAAAGTAATCTCATTAGTTAAAAATTCATCTTTTTCATAAAAAAAAATTATTGCTCTGATTGAAAGTTTAGCTACTTAGTTAAAAAAATATTTTTCGTTGAAAATTTAACTATTCTATCTTTGGTTAAAAATTTATCTTTCTCAGTTGAAAATTTATGTATTTTGTCAAATATTTTATTTTTTAGTAGAAAATTCACGTTTTGTGTAAAAAATTCAACTATTTTTTTGAAAATTAATTTTATTTAATTTGAAAATAATTTGTTCACTTGAGATCCAACTATTTTGCGGAGAATTGATTTTTTCAACTGAAAGTGTCACTATTCTATTTCTGGTTGAATTTTTTTTTTTTAAATTGAAAATGTATGTATTTTTTTGAAAATCGTATTTTTTTCGTAAAAAATTAATTTTTTGGATAGAAAATTCAACTATTTGGTTGACAATTAATTTTATTTAATTTAAAATTAATTTGTTTACTAAAAATTTACCTGTTTTCTTTCAAGTTGAAAATTTACCTGTCTTAGGTGAAAAGTCAACTATTTTGTAAATTTTTTTTTTTATAAAAGTAATCTCATTAATTTAAAAGGTCATCTTTTTTATTTAAAAAATCCAATTTCTTTGATTGAAATTTTAGCTGCTTAGTGATAAAAATTATTTTTCTTGAAAATTTAATTATTCGGTCTTTGGGTAAAAATTAATCTTTTTCAGTTGAGAATTTATGTATTTTGTCAGATATTGTATTTTTTGGTAGAAAATTTTGGTTTTGTGTTGAAAATCCAACTATTTTGCAAAAAATTGATTTTTTCAACTGAAAGTGTCACTATTCCATTTCTTGTAGAAAATTTATCTTTTTTTAATTGAAAATGTATGTATTTTGTTGAAAATCGTATTTTTTGGTAAAAAATTAATTTCTTGGATAGAAAATTCAACTATTTGGTTGAAAATTAATTTTATTCAGTTTGAAATTAATTTGTTTACTGAAAATTTAACTGTTCTTTTTCAAGTTGAAAATGTATCTGTCTTAGGTGAAAATTCAACTATTTTGTTGAATAAAATTTTTTTTTATATATATAAAAGTAACCTTATTAGTTAAAAGTTCATCCCTCTTAAGAAAAAAATCCATTTCTTTGATTGAAAGTATAGCTACTTAATTAAAAAATGTAGTTTTGGTTGAAAATTTAACTATTCTATCTTTGGTTAAAAATTTATCTTTTTTAGTTGTAAATTTATGTATTTTGTCAAATATTGTATTTTTTGGTAGAAATGTTCGGTTTTGTGTTGAAAATTCAACTATTTTGCAAAAAATTAATTTTTTCAACTGAAAGTATCACTATTCCATTTCTGGTTGAAAATTTATATTTGTCAATTGAAAATGTATGTATTTGATTAAAAATCGTATTTTGTTGTAGAAAATTCACTTTTTGTGTGAAAAATGCAATTATTTTGTTGAAAATTAATTCTATTTAGCTTACAATTAATGTATTTTGTCAAATATTGTATTTTTGGTAGAAAATATCGGTTTTGTGTTGGTTTGAAAACTCAACTGTTTTGCAGGAAATTGGACTCGATTTTTTTTCTTCATTGCCTGAAAAACTTTTTTTTTTGTTTTGAAAATTAGCCTGCTTTTGTTTAAGGATTCAAGTTGTTGAAAATTCGTATTTTTTGGTTTAATTCAACTGTTTCTGATTGAAATTTAAAATAATTTTTTGGTGGAAACATCAACTATTACACTTTTTGTCGAGAATTTCATTTTTTATCGATTATCCATCACTTTCGTTGAAAATTTGAATATTATTTTGAAAAAAAATGTTTATGTGAAAATTTTAGCTAAAAATTCTATTTTTCTATTTTCAGTTCATAATTTACCTTTTTGAGTTAAAAACTCAACTATTTGTTTATATTATTGTGTATGAATGTTGCCCCTAAGGGACTTTAAAATAAATTTTGCAACCAATTTTTTTTGTTTCAATGTTTTTATAGCCAAAAAAAATTTAGAACAATCAGGGAAAATACCAAAATTGATCAGAGAAAAGTCAGGGAAAGTTAGGGACTTTCGAAATTGGAATTTTGTAGCAACCCTGTTTTATTTCAAAGTTTAAAGTACCAAATATATTGTAGTTCTGTTTAAGTTGTCATTATATAATTAAGTTTAAAAAACAGATAACTAGACTAATCCGTATGCACTAGCATACCAGTGATATTATTAAAAAAAAATCCAAAAGATAATATATTACTATTGTTATCTAAGTAATTTTGAGTTCACCTTTTTTCACTAATGTTTTCCACTTTTTATGTAGGTGAACATATCTAGTAACATAATAAACAGATAAAGTACAAAATACTTCAGATAAAACTTTTATTAAACTATTTTCCAATGAAATTTCGTTTTCCGGTCACAAAGCAACAATTTCAAAATTTACAAGATACAAATTATAAAATGATGGAGCACTTATAAAAACGAAAAGATTAAATTTTTAAAATAATCGTGAATTGAAACGTATTTTTCTTTGTTACTTGTAAATCTCGTTTTTGTTATGAAAAATGTTATTGTAACAAATATATATATGTGGAAATGGATAAGTGTTGAAGTTGGAAGTAAAACTTAAAGATTAAAAGATACGCGTATACATATGAATAAAAAAATAAATATTATAAATATATATATATTTATTTATGTATGGGTGTGAATAAAAACTCAAGATGTTGTCTACATGTACTACATGCACAGCGCGCGTATAATAGAAAATCATGTTGCAAAGTTCGGACGTTGCATGCATAAATTAAACAAGCTAATTGTCCCCAAAATCATCGTGGAAATGGCATCGACTTAAGATAACAATAAGAATTTTTTGTCAATAAATATTCAAGTTTCTCACATATTGTTTATATTTTATGTACCTGCCACAATCTCTCTAAAGTTATCAAACCGAATGCTTCATAAAAAAAAAGCGCGGTTCTGTTCCGAGCTACACGACAGTAAACCAGCGACTGGTCACTTACCGACAGACGATAATGGTTCGTGTCCGTGCTAAGATTCCACCATTCTGACATTAATCAGATATTTAGTAGGAACCTGCATTACCGACCGATGATAGGACAGGTATCTAGATAACTTTCAGCATATATATATATATATATATATATATATATATCTAGCTCTTGATGGAATTTTTGAACTTCGGCTTTCTTCACTTCGGCTCTCAGAAGTGAAGCATCTAGATGGAGTAATGCACTTTCCTCACTTCTGATGTTAGAATTCATGAAAAACTGGGCGGTCTGACTTCGGAAAAGTCATGACGCAGTATTTTTTAATATTCGAAGACAATTTATTGTCATCACACCACCAGCAGAAGACATCTACTACGAAACGAGCCTTGAGGTACCCCTGACGTGGAGTAGAGAGTTTTTGATGAGAAACCTTGGTGCATTACACGGTTAGGACTATTTGATACATGATTAATCAATAACTGCGTTACATTACTAGGGATATCAATAATATCCATTTTCGATTTAAGAATAGTGCGGTCGATTCTGTCGAAGGCTTTTGAAAAGTCGGTAACCTTTTAAACCTGGTAACCATTTTGTACAGCGTCACTGAGATATTGTGTCAAACACATAGGGCTGTTGACCGTAGACTTCTTTTGAACACAACCTTGTTGTTCATCAGTAAGAATGAGTTCAATTGCTGCATGAATTAAAGGGGCTATTGAAAACTTAAAAACTTTCACAAAGTTAGAAATTATGACTACAGGACAGTAATTAGCTATCTTGGACTTATCACCAGTTTTAAAGACAGGAACGATCTTTCCGATCTTCCGGGCGACTGGAAACAACCCTATTTTCAGAGCTCAATGTTGTCAGAACGCAATACATAGACTTTGATCGTCTGGTGATAGATTCGATATTGTTTATGAATTGTTAGGAATATTGAGGGCTGATTTTTATCGCCTTCTCAATGCCACTAATATAACGGAGGGGATCTTTTTTTTATTGGTATGCTAATGTTTTCCGAGAAAAGTTTTATCTTATCTATGTAATAAGTCCAATTTCCATGCTTACTCCTTTTCAAAAGGTTATCTCTGATGGTTATATCATTTATAAGAGATTGGGATAACTGAGGTGGGTATATTTTATGTCACGAGATCTTAAATTTAAAGAAGGAAACACAGTCCCATAGCAACTTTCAGCCATTTCAATTTGGAACCAGCAGAAAACGTTTTCCTCCGTCAAAGATATTTAGATCCTGCGGTACAGCTTACAGAACCCAGAATAGAAATGACGAATCAGTCCCAGTGCAGTTGTCAACCAAGTGCAACGGTACAGGGAAAGGAGTGAACCTGACAAGTTATATCCTTTTTCAAGAACATGAAATCTAATCGTTGCCCACTTCTTCCTTCCAGCTGGCAAATGGAGTACAGTAGTAGCTATGAGTTAGGGTTAGTCGAATATGAAGTCGCTAGTGTTTTCTCCTAGGGTGATGCGGTTCACAGATGGCGCTAGAAAACCTTAAGCAGTACCTAGGTTCAAGGGTAGTATCGAGTGATATAGCGGGATGGTAAGCATTTTCCAGGACTAATGCTATAAAAGCCTGAAAGACATGAGGTGAAAGCAAGAAAGAATTAAAAAGGTTATGAATGGTTAATAACAATATCCTGCGGGTACAAAAAATGATTTTAGGAAATAGTCGAATTTATTTGAGTACAATTATTGTAATAACAAAACATCGCTTATTGAGTTCTACCGCGAAAATTAGATTTACATATGAAATTATTTTAATTTGAGTAAACATTTTTTTCCTAAGCGGGATCATTTCTGATAATGATACACTTTCCTGTACACTTCCATTTCCTCACCTTTTCTGATGACAGTTTATAATTTGTAAGTAAAAATTGAATAATTAGAAGTAACTTATTCCATCTTAGGGATATTACATATCACTCTTACAATACATGGTATCTTTATATATTTTCATACATCTTTATACTTAATTTTTATCGAAGTTTGTTTAAAAAATCCACGTTTTGTTCAAAAATGGGGTGTTTTTTAATATCTAGTGTATTTTTTCCAACATTTATATACTTTTTTATTTTATTCTTTCGTCTGACCACTTTCTACGATATTTAGGCAAAATAAAAAAGTTGTCTTCAAACCTGTGAGAAAATGCAAATTTTTTACGGTTTGAAGGGTTCAACACACGTGGGATCTAAGATCCCCTTGTTGAAAAAATTTGTAAAAAATGCACAGTTGTTTTTTCATCAAATGGTGGCATTTTTGGGAGGAAGGGGGGAGGGGGAGTCGAAAAATCAAAGAAACTTTGATTTTGTTGAGCCACCCTAATGATTGTGCTATTGAAAATTATGTAGGGGTCTTTTGCGGCATGAGGAATAAAAATATATTGTACAAAAAAAGGGACAATTTTTCTGATGGAACAAAAAGTAAGTATCATTCATTTTCTTATATCCCTAGAAAACGAATTTTCTCCCAGAAAATTCTCAAATACGCGTTTATTTTTCGTAAATAGAAAACCTACATAATGATGATTAACCCTTCGGAAGCAACCGACTTCTGAAACGCTAATTTAATTTTATGCACTTCATTACTAAAGACCTTTTCCATCTGATAACGTTCCAAAAAATCCAGATTTCTAAAAAAAAGACTCCATTTATTTCTGTTTCATGTAAAATATTCGGGGGCTGGTTTCACTCTTTCAACCCAAATATCCACAGAAAAGAAAAAATATGTGTAGCATACTTTTTTGAGTACTACAATATATATCAAGGAGAATAAAATCAGAGGCGGACACCTGCGTGAGGTCCCTTGTAAGTTGCGTATTTTCACCTCACCGTGAAATATTCCTAAATAGAGAACCGCCTTGATTAAACCGCGTGCTTTTATTTTACTGCAAAAGAGTAACGCGGAATCTAGCTTTGAAAATAAAGTCCCTTCGGTCTTCGGTTGTCGTGTAAATTGATTTTGAATTATTTGTACAAATCAATTGAAACAACCGGTAGAATTTCGTCGATATTGTACAACGTATCGGGGATATCATTGACATTCAAATCTTCTCTTGCCCTTTCGAACTGGAAGGTATCGTAAGTTCTTACATATTAATTAACTGTAATTCATTTCTATTCTCATGTCTTAGTAAATATTGAATATGTGAAATCACTGTTACTCTGAATTTACACAATCCCCTGGGATGGATGAAGTGCAAATGATCCCAAAATAATATAAATTGTTAGGCTTTATCAACCTGACTTTGTCAGCCCATTTAACCTTCTTCACCTACACTATCATTAACCTACCTTCGCCTTTGCTTGGGACGTGACAGCTGATTTGGTGGCAGGATCGTAAACGCAAAGGGTTTAAAACAATGTCGTCAAAGATCAACGTTCAAAAATTGCGTTTCCGCAAACTAATAACCTTTTAAAATAAAAAATTCTACATCAATTTTGGATTTCGTAAATAGACCAAAACCGAGTGAAATTCCCATTGAAAGATGATTAAAGAATTAAAAATTGTAATAGTTTAAAATTTGCACCTTTTTCGATATCCTAATTGCTCAACTGATTCGAGAAGGCAATTCTGACCATTTGAAACATTTAGAATCCAGTAGGGAACTTCAATGCATCAAACTCATAACTAGTTGCAGCATATTTCGAATTTAATTTTAAAATCTGCATTTTTAGCTGAACGCGACTCATATCATACAATTTCGTATGAATATCATTATTTCAAATCTTCGGTAACCATTCGAATTATAGCTACAGAGTAATAGTCTAATCTTTACTGCCCTTTTCCACTGAACAACGCTGAAAACTGCTTCTTAGTGATAAATGTACGTTTGCGGTCAGATATTTCCTTTGCATTAAAACGAATGATATATCGTCTAAGAAACACAATCATCATTTCAGATACAACTACATTCATGCAAATAACGCACTTATGATACAGCCATTTTCGTAAAATACTCGAATCTTAATAATTGTTTCAAGTGAATATTTGCCAACCATCCACAAACAATGAATGAGTGAAATTTCAAATGAATCAAAACTACCATTGCTCGAAATTGCCTTCGTACAATCCATTTGTGAATATTCGCTCAATTCAGGTGGATAAACTACCATCCCTTATTGAGATCAATCACTTTGAAATATTAATCACTCACCTTCTTTCTCAAACAAGTACAACATAATCTGTACGTAGCCCTAAAGAGAGTTCAAACGGATGAATGAATCAACACATCACCGTTTTACAAACTAAAAACTAACTTTGGATAATCGATTTGTGTATCTAACAAAAGATTTTACGTAGTATCATTTTGGACTTATGTTATCAAATCAATGAAATAGAGTTTATCTTTGGTAGTTTCACTGACATGGATACATGAAAGTGTTCTCGTTTCATTGCTGCTTTCTAAAGATCGAAAGAAAATTTAAAACTTATTTTGATTTTCAAAATTGAAATAACTTTTTGAAAGTTGTACTTTGGAAATCAGTTCACACTCTCTAAAAGAATTACAAATTTCCAAATCAATCATTTTATACCCTTTTGTTACTGTTTTTACTTGAATCAAAACACAGTTGAGAATCAAAGTAAGACTGAACAATACCGTCAACACTTGCCAAAAATAATTTGATTGTTCGCCAAACCAGAGTAGTCACATCATACGAATTTTGTGTCGCTGAATTTGAATCCACTCAGAATTCCAAAATCAGCTTTTGTTCGATGTCTAACCTCAAAAAACTTGTTTTTGTGTTGATTTTCTGGTGATAGGAAACATGTTATCAAACAATGCAAGTTTGTTCGAAAATTATGATAGAGAATACACATTTAGCAGCTTAAAGAACATAGAAATTGTTTATTTCTACACTGCCGAGAACCAGCCCCGAGGCCCAGAAGAGAGTGGGCTCAGAAGAAACGACACAGGGGGTGGGGGGCCTATCCTACGACGGGGCACGAGCTAACACCCTGATGGTGGTGGTGGTCGACACGAGCTACCAGACTCCCTGCTCACTTCGGAACAGTTTGATCTCTTCTAGGACGCCACCTGGAGAATGCTCGAAAGAATTTCTACAAATAAATGGCCATAATACGAGACTACCTTCTGTCGGGGTGGGCGTCTTCGTATTTTTCTCATCCAACCCAGCGGCTAAAGCTGGGCTACTTAACACAGTGGCCAGTAACAAAAACCAGCCCCCCTAATCCCCTTATGTTATCTCGAACTAACTGTGGTTCCTGGATTAGCGAGATACATGTGTGCCTTGCAGCGATGCTCCTTTGTAGAACCACAGAGGCGCCTTCGCTTTGATAGAAGTTAATTTGAGTACTGGTTGGGCCAGTAGCAGTCATTTTAGGTCTGCTACTGGGTTTTCTGTATCCTCCTATCTCTGGCCGGAAACCCTTTAGCTGACCTGTTCGAGGTGGTAGAAGGGCCTATTCTTGAGGACTGCAAGAGCCCTCGTCTGGAAATCAGGAATTTGTATGAGCAGAAGTTGCTTGTTACATTCCGTTGTGTCATCTTCCTGAGACAAACCGTGCTTGACGTTTCGTCAGGACGCTGTCCTTGTTAAAGAGTTGAATCCCTCCTATCGCCGAAGGACCACCTACGGGTCCTTTAGGAGCAGCTCAACTTCACATAGTTTTAGGTCTGCGCCTTGTCAGGGCCTTGTCCGGGTAGCTCGTGTACACTACTACCACCGTCATGGTCTTTGCTTCTGCCTCTTCATAGGCATAGTCTCAACTTACCCCTGGTGGGGTTTTCTTCATCAAGGCTACGAAATAGCAACACTAGGCTCAAAATTACAAAAACTTCCTCCCCCGAAAAAAGTCCTCTTTACCGAAATCACCATCTTGAGAAGGGGATAGCGAAGATTCTGTTGTCCCCGTTTACAGAAAGAGTCATAGCGTCCTGCCAGACGTAGGACTTGCGTAATTGACCTTCAAAGGCAATGATTCATCGAGAAGTGGACCCTTGCTTTTGCCCCAAAAATCTCCATGGATACATCGTTTATGCGATACCTATGTTGATGTATAAATCGACGGGGCAAGGGCTTCTGATTCGAAAGGCAAATCCCAAGCTAATATTGGCGTATCGTTTGACAAAAATCATCCCCTAAACGTCTGGCAAGCAGCTACAGGACGCCAAACAATCAACGTGGCAGAAATCAAAGTGGCCATGGTAGTCGCTCAGAGGGCCGCAGCCGCAGGAATGCAACAGCTTAGAATTAATACAGATTCCAAGTTGCTCATCGGCAGCGTAACCTATATAGACCCACCTGGACCCCGGAAAAAAAGGATCCTAAGAAATCTGCTTACATAAAACTGATGATTCTAACATAAACCGTCAACGGAAAGAGCCATTGACCTACGAATTTGATAGCCAAACTCCTAGTGTCTACCAAAAGTCTTGATTTACAAGACCTGTGAGAAAGCCGACCACAGAAGGGACAAATCCTGATCATCAATAACGGTCGATCAAAACAAAATATGTAGCTGTGAAAACTAGAAGTTTCGTAGAATTTCACTGAGAGAACATGATTGCTAGTCTAAAAAGCCTTCGCCTGGCTCTGGAGAAAGATGAACAGAAAACATTACGTATGGTGAATTCATGGGACTTGCTTGTTTCTCTGCCCCGAAATAAAATGCGCCACAGTTTTGACTCTATTCTCTGGAATGAAAATACCCAAAGCACTCTTTGTCATGGTAGGACGACACAAGGGCATGACAAAAACGAATGAGCGCGTCCGAGAGCGGTTCACACGGCCCGGCCTGCGGAACCAAATAAACCACTACATACAAAATTTTCGTTGTTGTCTGAAGAATATACTCATGAGACCCCGTACTTACAATCCAGTGGTGATTATGAATACACCATTTGGCGTAATTGACAGAGTGTCAGTTTATACTGTAGGAAAACTCCCTACGACCCCGAATTGTAACCGGCATATGATAACTATGTAGGTCAACTTCAGCAAGTATTGCATAGCGGTACCAATTCCGTTGCTACTCACTTCTACTCTCACTATGGTGCCGCGAAGTGCATCCTGAGTGATCGGGGAGAAGTTTTTTAAAGTAAATGAGGAGGAAAATGGATAAACTTTTTAACGTGAAACAATTGACGACCTCTGGGTAGCGTCCTCAAACGAAAGGATCTGTGGAGAGAACCTATATATGGTTTTGACAAATTTTATAAAACATGACGCGAAAGATCATGACGACTGGAAGAGACTGCACCTATTAGCCATATTTGTGTACAATACTTCCGTTCATGAAATGACGGAGTTCACACCCTTCGAATTGTTGTTCAAAAGAACCGCACAGGTGCCCACTTCGTTTTGATCTGATTCCCAACAAAACGCAGGTTTTGTTCATAGGGAAGGAAATAACAGCTGAATTGTTCAAATGACCTAAAATGTATGGACCGTATCTTTGAATCCTTCTATGTGGTGTAAATGCCGCGAACGGCATTGGGTAAAACAAATATCTGTACATAATCACTTTTCTTCCCAGCATTAGCAAAATCTACTAAGAGAGGCAGGGTCTCATACGAAGGATTGTTAGTGTCCAGAAACTTACTATTTTTATGTAGATTAAAAAATATCAGCATTTCCTTGAGAAATATGGATGCAAAAACAAATCTCTACTGGGCCATTGAAAAGTGACACTCGTCAAAGACTGCATTAACATCTCCGAATATTACCAATTAACTGGGAAACATAACGTTGCTAAAAATCGTTTCATGGACTTTTGCCTTGAGATGGAAAACTAAAACGTAGGACCAAAAACAAATGGCACAATTATGAACATCAAGGACCATGGTGAGTAATGGATCTTTACGGTTCGTAATGAATATATCATTTAACAGAAAACCAGATTAGCAACTCTACCGTATACATTCAATATCCGTATCTTCGAAAGTATCTGTAACCTACTTTGGACGGGCGTATATAAATTTTAATTTTAAAAACAGAGTCCCAAATTTTAGCCATTCTTTTAGTCAACCCACATTCTACAAAGTTTATTTATGAGCAGTATTGAATTTGTATGCGAGATCAAGTAGAAATTAGAGGCATTTACTGATCACTAGGAATTTCGCAAAAATCATTGAACACTTACTCGTTTATCTTATTTTGGAGTAGGTTGTTAACAATCATGGTATCAATTACCTATTTTCTCCTCTCTCTAATCTCAATAGTATTATTAGCCTGTGTCGCTTGTATTAGCAAGAAGCGATTGGAGAGGTACAGTATTAGTGACGTCAAACCAATTACTTAAAATTTCAAAGAAGCTGACCCCGGACAACACCATGAATATAAGTTAGAATCAAAAAATATCTCTAGGAGCCACTAACACGAATTCAAATCAGATTTTTTGCAAGAAAATCATCCAGCGGTCTTCTAAAAAAGCAGCCGATATATCCTAAGTATCAGAGATGCCTCTGCCCGAAGTACAGCAACCGACGCAAACGCTTCAATCCTGGAAGTGTAACTTTTGAAAACATTTCACACAAACGTACCATATTCTCTATGCTAAGTTCAAACATCACTCAGTATCGGCTAGGATTGACTATAAGTTACATTACTTCTTGATATAATCACTAAAGCACTTGCAAGGATGAAAAATTTGAAAATCACAACTAAAGCCGTATACATCTATACAAAAAGCGTCTGAGCCAACGATATTTTAAGTACTGGCACGTTTCGAGAAGTTATCTCATAAGTTTGTTACCTTCTTTTATAACTCAGAAATTTTACTGTGAGAAAATAATTAATCCAAATAGCATGGAAAAGGATTGTTCATTTCGACCCAGTTATCAAGGACAATAACACAAATTTTCAGGGTGGGTTTGTCACGTACCGCCCTGGTTGGTGCATTTTCTTATATTCAAGCATTTTCTCTATGTGAGCAATCGATTTATTTGAACAACTGATCTGACCTTTAATAATTAACTCTTAGTAATAATATTTAAATTACCGTTGCCTAATTAACAATTACTTCCTATTACAAAATAGTTTTAAAATTAGAAAGTGATGGTAATTGACAGTTATAAACTGCTGAAATGAATAAACTTAATTGGAAACAATTAATGATCATTAGTCCATGAAATTCAATTATAATTCATGAATACTTAATGCAGGGACACAAAAGTTTTTTTGAGACACTTTATGACGCTCAGCATTCTTTAGAAGTCAACGGTTCCCAATATATAGCTTCGCTTCATAGCTCTTTTCTAAATTTTCACTTGACAATGAACATCCTATTGAAATTGGCAAAATGCTTAGGAAAATGTCCTACCTCACCTAATCATGTTAACCTTCGAGTCAGTCACACTTGAAATGTTTATGAGAGTTCTTGGCTACTTCTTGCACCGACAAGAAGTACTACCAAATCGTAAAAAAAAAAACAAAAAAAAACGGTTTCTCATGCTCGTCTGCACTCGACGCGGAACTAAGCTAGGTCGCGACTTCATTAAAAATTGAAGTTAGAAATTTTCCAGGAGAGATCCTTTCGAACGTTAGTCTGAACCGAACCCTCATTTTCATGAAGTATCAACGTACGTAGCCCTTTAAACTGCATTAACGGAAATACGACACTTTTGGATCTTCAGTCGACGGCAGATAGAGCGCAAATTAAGGTGATACAACGGCGTATAGACGTGTACCCATTTGAATTTAAAACCAGGAGAGATTGCTTACCACCGTCAAGGATGTTCAGATTATGCGAATCACCTTACTGAACGCAAAATAAGAAGTGCGAATCGGTCCCAGTGCAGTTTTTATACAAACGCAACGGTCCAGGGAAACGTGTGAACCTGACAAATTACATCTTTTTGAAAAAACGAGAAACCTAATCCTTATCCACTTCTTCCTTTCCCATGGAGAATGAAGTGTGGCAGTATATATAAGTTTGGGTATGTCGAATATGAAATCGCTTGTGTTTTCTTGAATCCTTCAGAAATTTTACTATCTGTTTTCTACTCTATTTTCTTCTAGCTTGCATACATGAGAATCAAAACTTGAGACTGTGAATCAGTTATTTTGAAGAAAACACTTTTATTATTGTAATTCAATGGCAACAGGACAGCGGAAAAAGTAAACAGCTTGAACTGACAGGATGTTAATCACGATCGCACAAAATTGAACAAATCAATCAAATTAATTTCACAGCTTGAAACTCGGGTATATTATAGAAATTAGAGCTCCTTCGCAGGTTTTCAATATCAAAAATTATAATCCCTCACGTGAAAGTTCGTTATTTACATTGACTTCATATTTTCAAACAACCAATTCAAATAAAAATCCGATTAAAAACTACCATGAAGTTTTAATGTTTCCATTCAATTTTGTTCCAACTTCAGGCTACAAGGATTATAAAGTTTTATCTTAGAATTTTTCCATTGGAACAATGATACACAGTCTGCGATTATTCACAATTTGCAACAACTTTCATAAAAAGGTGTGGCAATATTGGGTAGCATCTGCCCACATGACATTCCTTAATTTCATCTGATGTCGCTTATCATATTTATTTTTATCCTCAAATTATTTCTATCTGTCTTATACATTTTACGAAGAATCCCAGTATTATTCATTATTGCAGAAACGTCACCATTGGATGTTGATAACACAATATATTATAAGTTTGGCGTGATAAATATTACCATTTCCTACAAGCAATCGAATTTCCTAATCGGCGGAAAATAGTGTCTCCTAAACTCGAATTGGCGGTTATGATGTGGCTTAAGAATAAGCCGAATATATTCAAGTATTATAAGTGCATATCCTAGTGCTTCATGAGAAGAAGTCCTGCCCAGGGGAGAAGTGGATTTGGCATGAACAGCAGTCTACTGAATTGAAGTCCGATCAGGTGCATTTTATCTGGTACCAGAGGAAGAATTAGGATAGCGCGTGCTATTCAAATTCCATTCTGACTCTAGTGAATCGTAATGTGCGAAAGCTTTATTAAAACTGTTAGGGAAGATTGGGTGATTTTTTCCTACTGGACAACACCCTATTTCATCTGCAGTCAAATTATCAACTGCGCCGCTTAACATATTTATTTTTATTCGCGAATTATTTTCATCAGTCCTATATATTCCATGTAGAGTCCCACTATAATCCAATATTGCAAATACGTCACCACTCAATGTTGATACTACAATATATTCTTGGCTTGACCCAAGCACATAGTTCGTATGATATATTCGCATTTGAATTGGTTCATAGTCAGGAAAAACATATCTTCGAAATTCAAATCGCTGGTTTTGGTTTGTGCTAGGAATAAGCCGAACATAGCCAAGTTTTTCTATTGCACATCCAAGTACTTGAACAGAAAGAGGCCTTCCCGGAGAGGAATTGGACCTGGCACGAAAAGGTGGCTCCTGAGGTGAAGTCCGTTCAGGTAAATTTTCTCTGTCAGAAGAAGAAGAACCAGGGTTACGTTCATTATTAGGATTCCATTCGAACTGTAGTGTATCGTCATTTGCTACAGCTATAATAAAACTATAGGGAAAGATTGGGTGACGTGTGCCTACTAAACAATCTCGCATTTCCTCTGGGGTCAAATTATCAACTGTTCCGCTTATCATATTCACTTTAATTCTTGATTTGGCACTATGTGTCGTATATATTCCACGCAAAATCCCGCTATACTCCAATATTGCAAAAATGTCACCATTGGATGCAGATACTACAATCTGTTCTTGGGCTGGAAGGGGAATATATTTTCTTTCTTCTTTTCGCCATCTGATTCGTTCACCAGCAGGGAAAACGTATCTTCTAAATTCGAATCTTACGTTCTGATTTGTGCGGGGAATAAGCCGAATGTATCCAAGTTGTCCAAGTGTATATCCAAGTACTATAGGTGAAGGCGGCCACCCAGGAGGCGACCTGGCTTCGGCATGAAGAGGAGGCTCCTGGGGAGAAGTCCGGTCAGGTGAATGTTGTCTGTCAGAAGGAGAAAAACCAGGTTTACGTTCGCTATGAGGATTCCATTCAAACTGTAGTGAATCGTTGTTTGCTAAATATTTAATGAAATTTTTGGGAAAGATTGGGTGTAGTTCGCCCACTGGACAATCTAGCTTTTCATCTGGGTTCAATTTAGTAACTGCGCCGTTAATCATATTCACTTTAATTCTCGATTTAGCATTATCTGTCTTATATATTCCACGAAGAACCCCGCTTCGCTCTAATATTGCAAAAATGTCACCATTGGATGCTGATAATACAATATGTTCTTTGATTGGCATGGGAATATATTTATTTTTTTCTGTTCGCAATCTGAGTGGATGTACTGCAGGAAACACGTATCTTCGAAATTCGAATCGTATGTGCTGATTTTTGCGGGGTATAAGCCGAATGTATCCAAGTTGTCCAAGTGCGTATCCAAGTACTTTGGGAGAAGGAGGCCTTCCAGGAGGCGACCTGTCCCTGGCACGGAGAGGATGCTCCTCAGGAGCCTGAAGTATACGACGAGGAGGTGAAGAGCGACAGTAAACCGGGCGGGGAGTGTCAAGGCAATCTCTGCTTGACTGCGAACTCAACTCTGCGAAAAGAAATACAGAATTCACTTCTGTTGTTGATCGAACTTCAAAAAGAGCGTGATACTTTATTCTTGTTTTTGGTATAAAATACTTTGAAATCATAAGTAATGGATTCTGTAAAGGAAAGTGGTGCCGAGAAATGTCAGTTTAAAAATGATTGAGGCTAACTGTGTTTGAGTTAAGCAAGACTCCATTTTTTTTCTCAATTTTGGAAATTCATGGATAATTTTACTTAGCATAAAAAAGCTTTCTTATGTTCAAAAATTACTTTCATGACATTAAAAAAATCAAATCATTGAGAATGACGATTTGATTTAAAAAATTCAGCGACTCGTCATTTTTAATGGTTTGATATTTTCAATTTTTTCGGAAGTTTATTTTGAACATTTTAAACATGCTGAAAAAAATTATATTCAGAGCTTCTAGACTTTTTTTCATGTTAAAGTGTTTATACAAAAATTAATTTTTCCTACCGAGACTCAGAAAAATCTGAAAAAATGACGAGAATTTTTCATATTACGCCGATTAAGAAACAAAAATAGGATTTACGTTTTTTTTTTCAAAAATTCCATCAACAAATTATTATATTTCCTTTTATTTCAACTTTGCCTAAATGCAACATATTAATTAATATTCGAACATTTCAAAAGATTCCGAAAGATTTTACAGAAATTTTTAAAATGTCACATAGATTTTTATGTAAACTAAAAGGCTTTCTGGAAATCACCACGACTTCCAAATATTAAAAGATCAGACACAAATTTCGAATATTGTAATATTTTCAAATTATCACGAATGATTTGAAAAATCTTTCCCATGTATTTCAAGGAATCTTTACACTTTTTAAATTATTTCAACAAATTCCACAAACATTTGAAATAATTTACTATTTGTTAAATTCTTTGAACTACAAATGAGATGAAATTATTAATAAAAGCAAATCAAAATTTTAATGAAGTGAAGTTAGATCATCGTGAAATTCGTAACATATTCGTGTTTAATATCAAATTCATCAGTAATGGACAAACAAGTATAATATGTAATCAGATTTGGACTTCAAACATTCATAAAAGAATGCTCATTACCATTAGAGCATCAGAGTCACAAAAGAACGCTTTCACGAGCTGTCCGCTCTGCTAGCGCACATTTGTCACATTCCTCGGAAAAATCGAGGCGAGAAACGAGGAAGGACGCCACAAGACGAGGCAAAACGACACGTGGAATAACAAGACAGCCGGTATGACTCGTCTCGTCCCGTCTCGTTCCTCAAAAATTCTCGCTCGGAGGCAACACTACGATGACGTCATAATTTTTCACGACATAAATATACAAATGGCTATTACATGAATATAGGCTGGAAAGAAGGACTTTATGTTTGCTCCACGGGCCTGAGAAATGGCCATATTCATGCATGTATTAAATAATTTACAATAAAAATGATAGATATATTATATTAGTATATTCACCAATAGAATTAAAGATGACCGCCAGAATGAAAACGAATGTATAGACCATCCTCATCTTCGCCATGTAGTGGGAAAACTGATGAGGGCTTCAGTGAATAAGTGGATCTACAAATGTAACTAAAGTATATTTTATTGCATCATCCAAATACAAATATGAACGTAAGAAGTCGTTCTCACACCTGGTATATGTGAGATGACGATGTTATTTGTTTCAAGATTGTCCTTCAGAGATATAATTATTAAATTTCCATCCCAAATGGAAGGCTGTAGCAATGAGTGTGAGTAGACGACAGTAACCTACAGCAAGACATAAGATTTGAAAAGATGCGTACCTTAGTTTACTTTTAAAATGAAACCACTATAGACTTCATTTTATTCAAAATCCTGTTCAAACATAATAAATTTATTTTTTAAAAGAAAACTGCGGGCAGTATGTAAACGTATTGGAAAGAAAAATCTTTTAGAAAAGGTGCCGGGCCAGGATCGTGTGACTTTTTGGATTCATTGGAAAAAAATTAACTTCTTGAAGGTTAAAGTTGAAATTATTTGTCAAAAATTAATTTTATTAATTGAAGTTGCATGTGTTTTCATGCAAATCAATCATTTTCACTCAAAATGTTAACAATTTAGTTCTAAATTTGAAGTTTTAGTTTTAAATTTTCTTTTCTTGTAGTAAACTAATCTTTTTGATTGAAAATTTAAATACACACCGAAAAGTTTATGTAACTACTTTGTTGAAATTTCATCTTTATTGATTGTGTAGAAAATTCTATTTTTGTTGAAATCTCTGACACTATGTCTGTCGATAAGTATTTAGCATTATTTTATTGTAGAACCTATACCCTCATATTCGTTATGGATAGTTGTTTTCAGTTTGATTTCGTTGAGACAGGAAAGTACTGACTATTGAGCGACATAGTGAAAGAGATTCGAAAAAACTATAATTTTCTACATCATTTATAGAACAAGGAGCAAGTGATAATAATTTTCTGAATAACGACATTCGTATATTGTGTAATTAATTTCAGCAAATTATATCGTTTGATGATTTACTGAACAAAATATCCTGTTTGAAAAAGAATAATTGTCTTAACAATTATGAATAAAAGCAATATTTGGAAGATTTTATAACCATTATTAGATTATATGTAACATCCGAGTTTTTAAATTCTGAGTTAATATAAATTTCGATAATAAAACGATTATTTCGGACAAATGAATTTAGAAGAGCAAGAAAAAAATCTGCCTCAGCCCAGATTTAAACCAAAGTAATCTTTTTAATATTAAAATTGATATTAATTCAAAATTTAGAAACTCAGATGTTAAAATCTACTAATGGTAATAACATCTTCCAAGTAATAATAAGATTAATCCTACGTTGATCAAAAATAGTACATATGTCGTAGTGGAGGAAGACGTATAGTACCTTCCTGTAAGAAGGTAGCTATGAAGATCAAGAAAATATTTGCTGATGGATCGGTTGCGTAATTGGTTATTGCTCCACTCATGAATAATGGCGTTCACAGCTCAAATTCGATCCAAGGCAGATTTTTTTCTTTTTTAAAATTTATTCATCCGCAGTAATCGTTCTAGTATCGAAATTCATATGAATTAAAATTTGTTATTCTTGTGAAAAATGCCTCAAAACTTGCATACAGATGCGCGCGCGGTGAAAATTACTCTTTAAACATCCATTGTGGGCTTCTTAAACATCACGATTAGGTGCTGAGAATACAATATGTCCTCGGGTTGGCACGGATACGTGTGTATTGCATTCTACTAGCAAGTGAATTGGTTTATCGTCAAGTAAAACATATCTTCGAAATTCTAATCGCCGGTTTTTATTCGTGCGGAGAATAAGTCAAACATGTCCAAGTTGTTCTAGTGCATGACCAAGTAATTCCTAGTTAATTTTAGTCACACTTTGGGATACAAATTATTACAATGTCAAGGAACTGCACCCTTTCCCAGGTGTTGTGGGGGCGGGAAGGCATCCCCGTGTCAGGTCACATAAATAACGTAGGTCACACACGACCCCCTTTCCCGGGGCTTGTGAGGGCGGGAAGGCACCCCTGTGACAGGTCACAGAAATGACTTAAGTCTCACACGACCTCCTTGCCAGTCTATCGTGGGGGCGGGAAGGCACCCCTGTGACAGGTCACATGAATAACTTAGGTCACACACGACCTCCTTTCCCAGGTGTTGTGGGTGCGGGATGGCATCCCTGTGACAGGTCACATAAATAACCTATGTCACACACGACCCCCTTTTCCAGGTATTGTGGGGGCGGGAAGACATGCCTTTGACAGGTCACATGAATAATGTAGGTCACACACGACCCCTTTTCCGAGGTGCTGCGGGGGCGGGATGGCTCCCCTGTGACAGGTCACAGAAATAACTTAAGTCACACATGATCTCCTTTCAAACCTATCGTAGGGGCGTGAAGGCACACCTGTGATAGGGCACAAAAAATAACCTAGGTAACACACGACCCTTTCCCAGGTATAGTAGGGGTGAGAAGGCATCCCTGTGAAGGGTCACATACATAACACAGGTCAAACACGACCTCCTTTCCAGCCGATCGTGGGGGCGTGAAGGCACACCTGTGACAGGGCAAAAAAGAGAACTTAGGTCAATCAAGACCCCCTTCCCCAGGTATTGTGGGGGCGGGAAGGCACCCCTGTGACAGGACAGAGAAATAATTTAGTCACACACGACCTACTTTCCAGCCTATCGTGGGGGCAGGAGGGCTACCCTGTGACAGGTCACAGAAATGACTTAGGTCACAAACGACCCCCTTTCACAGGTGTTGCGGGGTCGGGAATGCATCCCTTTGACAGGTCACATAAATAACATAGGTCACACACGACTCCCTTTCCCAGGTGCTGTGGGGCCGGGAAGGTACCCCTGTGACAGGTCACTGAAATAAATTAAGTCACACACGGCCTCCTTTCAAATCTATCGTGGGGGCGTGAAGGCACCCCTGTGATAGGGATCAAAAAATAACTTAGGTAACACACGACCATTTCTCAGGTATTGTGGGGGTGGGAAGGCACCACTGTGACAGGTCTCAGAAATAACTTAAGTCACACACGATCTCCTCTCCAGCCTATCGTGGGGCGGGAAGGCACCCCTGTGACAGGTCACAGAAATAACTTACGTCACACACGACCCCCTTTCCCAGGTGTTGTGGGGGCGGGAAGGCATCCCCGTGTCAGGTCACATAAATAACGTAGGTCACACACGACCCTCTTTTCCGGGGGTTGTGGGGGCGGGAAGGCACCCCTGTGACAGGTCACAGAAATAACTTAAGTCTCACACGACCTCCTTTCCAGTCTATCGTGGGGGCGGGAAGGCAACCCTGTGACAGGTCACATAAATAACTTAGGTCACACACGACCCCCTTTCCCAGGTGTATTGGGGGCGGGAACACATCCCTTCGAGTGGTCACATGAATAACTTAGTTCAAACACGACCCCCTTTCCCAGGTGTTGTGGGGCGGGAAGGCATCCCTGTGACAGGTCGAATTAATAGCTTAGGTCACGCACGACCCCCTTTCCCAGGTTTTGTAAGGGCGGAAAGGCACTCCTGTGACAGTTCACATAAATAACTGAATTCACACACGACTTCCTTTCCAGTCTACCGTAGGGGCGGGATGGCACCCTTGTGATAGGACACAAAAAATATCTTAGGTCACACACGACCCATTCCCAGGTGTTGTGGGGGCGGGAAGGCACTCCTGTGACAGGTCACAGAAATAACTGAAATCACACACGACCTCCTTTCCAGCTTATCGTGCGGGCTGGAAGGCACCCCTGTAACAGGTCACAGAAATAACTTAGGTCACACACGACTTCCTTTCCAGCTCATCGTGTGGGCGGGAAGGCACCCCTGTGATAGGGCAAAAAAAAGTTAGGTCACACGAGACCCCCTTTCACAGGTGTTGTGGGTGCGGAAAGGCACCCGTGTGACAGGTCACAGGAATAACTTAGGTCACACACGACTTCCTTTCCAGCCTATCCTGATGGCAGGAAGGCACACCTGTGGCAGGTCACGGAAATAATTTAGGTCGCACACCACCACCTTCCCAGGCTATCATGAGGGCGGGAAGGCACCCCTGTGACAGGTCACAGGAATAACTGAGGTCTCAGACGACCTCCTTTCCAGCCTATCGTGGGGGCGGAAATGCATCCCTCTGACAGGTCATAAAAATAACTTAGGTCAAACACGAACCAATTTCCAGCCTATTGTCGGGGCGGGAAGGCACTCCTGTTATAGAGCACGAAAAATAACTTAGGTCACACAAGAACCCCTTTTCCAGATGCTGCGGGGGCGGGAAGGCACCCCTGTGACAGTTCACGGAAATAGCTAAGGTCACACAAGACCTCCTTTTCAGCCTATAATGTGAGCAAGAAGGCACCCCTGTGGCAGGGCACAGAAATAAACTATGTCACACACGACCTCCTTTCCAGCCTATCGTGGGGGCAGAAAGGCATTCCTGTGATGGGGCACAACAAAAAACTTATGTCACACACGAGCCTTTCCTAGTTGTTGTGGGGGCGGGAAGGCATTCCTGTGACAAGTCACATGAATAACTTAGGTCACACACGACCTCCTTTCCAGCCTACCGTGGGCGCGGGACGGCGCCCCTGTGATAGGGAACAAAAAATAAGTCAGGTCACACAATCCCTTCTTTATCCGGTTTTATGGGGGCGAAGGGGCACACCCGTTACAGGTCACAAAAATATCTTAAGTCACACACGAACTCCTTTCCAGCCTATCGTGGGGGCGGGAACGCACCCCTGTGACCAGTCAAAGAAATAACTTAGGTCACACACGACCTCCTTTTCCAGGTATTGTGAGGGCGGGAAGACACCCCTGTACTGGTCACAGAAATACCTTAGGTCATATATGACCCCCTTTCACAGGTGTTGTCGGAGCGAGAAGGCATCCCTGTGACAGGTCATAAAAATGACTTAGGTCACACACGGCCCCCTCACCAGCTTATCATGCGGGCGTAAAGGCACCCCTGTGATAGAGCACAAAAAAACTTAGGTCCCACACGGCCGTTTCCCAGGTGCGTGGTGGCGGGAACGCACACCTGTGACAGGTCACATGAATAACTTAGTTCACACGCGACCCAATTTCTAGCTTTTCGTGAGGGCGGAAAGGCACCCCTGTGATAGGGCTCAAAAAATATCTTAGGTTACACACGACCTCATTTCCCAGGTGTTGTGGGGGCAAGTAAACACTCCTGTGACAGGTCACAGAAATAACTGAAGTCACACACGACCCCCTTTTCCAGGTGTTGTGAGAGTGGGAAGGCATCCCCGTTACAGGTCACAGAAATAACTCTGGTCAGACACGACCTCCTTTTCGGCCTATCGTGGCGGCGGGACGGCACCCCTGTGATAGGGCGCAAAAAATAACTTATGTCACACAGTATATCCTATTCCAGGTTTTGTGAGGGCGAATGGGACCCGTGCGACAGGTCACAGAAATAAGTGAGCTCACGCACGACCTCCTTTCACAGGTGTTGTGGGGGCGGAAATGCACTCCTGTGACAGGTCACAGAAATAACTGAAGTCACACACAACCTCCTTTCCAGCCTATCCTGGGGGCGGAATGGAACCCCTGTGACAGGTCACAGAAATATCTCAAGTCACACACGAAATCGTTTTCAGCCTATCGTGGGGCGGAATAGCACCCCTGTGGTAGAGCACAAAAAAACTTAGGTTACACACGACCCTTTTCCAGGTATTGTGAGAGCGGAAAGGCATTTCTGTTACAGATCACAGAAATAAATTAGGTCACACACGACCTCCTTTCCAGCCTGTCGTAGGGCGGAATGGCACCCTTGCGACAAGTCACAGAAATAAATTAGGTCACAGACGACCCCCTTTTCCTGGTGTTGTGAGGGCGTGAAGGCATCACCCATTACATGTCACAGAAATAAGTTAGGTCACACACGACCACCTTTTCGGCGTATCGTGGCGGCGGGACGCCACCCCTGTGATAGGGCACAAAAGATAACTTATGTCACACAATACCCCCTATTATAAGTTTTGTGAGGTCGAAGGGGCCCCCTGTGACAGGTCACAGAAATAATTTTTGTCGCACACAACTCCCTTTTCCAGGTGTTGTGAGGCCGGGAAGGCACCCCTGTTACAGGTCACAGAAATAACTTACGTCACACGCGACCCTCTTTTCCAGGGATTTTGGGGGCGGGAAGGCATCTCTGTGACTGGTCACATAAATAACTGAGGTCACACACGACGTCCGCTCCCAGGTATTGTCGGGGCGGGAAGGCACCCCTGCGACAGGTCACGGAAATAACTTAAGTCATGCAAGACCTCCTTTCCACCCTATCGTGATGGCGAGAATGCACCCCTGTGACAGGTCACAAAAATATCTTCATGCACACACTACCTTCGTTCCATCTTATCGTGGGAACAGGAAGGCACCCCTGTGACAGGTCATCAAAATAACATAGTTCACACGTCCCTCTTTCCCAGCTGTTGTGGGGGCGGGAAGGCACACCTGTGACAGGTCACAGAAATGACTGAGGTCACACACGACCCAATTTCCAGCCTATCGTGGCGGCGGAAAGTCACGCGTGTGATAGGGCTCGAAAAATAACTTAGGTTACAGACGACACATTTCCAGGTGTTGCGGGGGCGGAAAGGCATACCTGTGACAGGTCGCAGAAAAAATTTAGGTCACACACGACCTCCTTTCCAGAATATCGTGGGGGCGGGAGGGCACCCTTTGATAGGGAACAAAAAATAAATTACGTCAAACAATACCTCCATTTCCAGGTTTTGTGGGGGCGAAGGGGCACCCCTGTTACAGGTCACAGAAATATGTTGAGTCACACACGAACTCCTTCCCAGCCTATCTTGTGGGCGTGAAGGCACCCCTGTGACAGGTCACAGATATAACTGTGGTCACATGCGACCTCCTCTCCAACCTATCCTGATGGCGGAAAGCCATCCCTGTCACAGGTCCCAGAAATAACTGAGGTCACACACAACCTCCTTCCCAGCCGATCATAGGGGCAGGAAGGCACCCCTGTAACAGGTCAAAGAAATAACTAAGGTTACACAAGACCTTCTTTCCAGCCTATCGTGGGGGCGAAAAGGCACCCCTGTGACAGGTCACAGAAATATCTTAAGTCACACACTACCTCCTTTCCAGCTTATCGTGGGAACGGGAACGCACCCCTGTGACAGGTCACAAAAATAACTTAAGTCACACACGACCTCCTCTCTAGCTTATTGATGGGGCGGGAAGGCACTATTGTGACAGGTCACAGAAATAATTTAGGTCACGCACGACCTCCTTTTTAGCCTATTCTGGGGGCGGAATGGAACCTATGTGACAGGTCACAGAAATCGCTAAGGTCATACACGAACTCCTTTTCAGCCTATCAAGGGGGCAGAAAGGCACCCCAGTGATGGGGCACAACAAAAAGCTTATGTCACACACGAGCCTATCCCAGTTGCTGTGATGGCGGGGAGGCATTTCTGTGACAGGCCACATAAATAACTTAGGTCACACACGACCCGCCCACCCAGGTATTGTGGCAGTGGGAAGGCGTCCCTGTGACAGGTCAAATATATAACTAAGGTCACACACGATCCCCTTTTCCAGGTGTTGTGGGAGCGGGAAAGAACTCCTGTGACAGGTCACAGAAATAACTGAAATCACACACGTCCTCCTTTCCAGCTTATCGTGAGGGCTGGAAGGCACCCCTGTAACAGGTCACAGAAATAACTTAGGTCACACACGACCTCCTTTCCAGCCTATCGTGAGGGAGAGAAGCTACCCCTGTGACAGGTTTCAGAAATATCTTCAGTCACACACTACGTCCTTTCCAGCTTATCGTGTGAACGGAAAGGCACCCCTGTGACAGGCCGTGGAACTAACTCAGGTCACACACGACCCCCTTCTCCAGGTTTTGTAGGAGCGGAAGAGCACCCCTGTGACAGGTCACAGAAATATCTTAAGTCATACACGAACTCCTTTTCAGCCAATCGTGGTTGCGAGAAGACACCCCTTTGAAAGGTCACAGAAATAACTGAGGTCAGACACGACCCCCTTTCCCAGGTGTTGTGAGAGCGGAAATGCACCAATGTAACAGGTCACAGAAATGACTAAGGTCACACACGACCCCCTTTTCCAGGTGTTGTGGGGGCGTGAAGGCATCCCTGTGACAAGTCACATGAATAACTTAGGTCACACACGACCCCCCCCTCTCAGGTATTGTGAGGGCAGGAAGTCATCCCTGTGAAAGGTCACATGAATAACTTAGGTCACACACGACCCCCTTTCCCAGGTGTTGTGAGGGCGGAAAGGCACCCCTGTTACAGGTCACAAAAATAACTTAGGTCACATACGACCCCCTCTCCCAGGTATTGTAGGTCGGGAAGGCACCCCTGTCACAGGTCACAGGAATATCTTAAGTCACACACTGCCTCCTTTCCAGCTTCTCGTAAGAACGGAAAGTCACCCCTCTGACAGGTCATAGAAATAACTCAGGTCACACAAGGCCTCCTATGCAGCATATCGTGGTGGCAGAAAGGCACACCTCTGACAGGTCATAGAAATAACTTAGGTCACACGCGACCTTTTTTCCAGCCTATCGGGGAGCGCGAAGGCATCCCTGTGATAGGTCACAAAAAAAACTCATGTCAGACAAGACCCCCTTCTCCAGTTGTTGTGGGTGCGAGATGGCAACTCAGTTGCATGTAACAGAAACTACTTAGGTCATACACGACTCCCTTTCTCAGGTGTTGTGCGGGCGGGTAGGCACCCCCGTGACAATTCACATAAACAACTTAGGTCACACACGACCCCCTTTTCCAAGTGTTGTGGGGGCAAGAAGGCATTCCTGTGACAGGGCACATAAATATTTTAGGTCACACACGTCCTCCTTTCCAGCCTATCGTAGTTGCGGGAAGGCACCCCTCTGGCAGGTCATAGAAATAACTTAGGTCACACGCGACCTTCCTTTCAGCCTATCTTGGGGGCGGGAAGGCACCCCTGTGACAGGTCACAAAAATATCTCAAGGCACACACTACCTCCTTTCCAGCCTATCGTGGGAATGGGGAGGCACCCTTTCCCAGGTGTTGTAAGAGCGGGAGGGCACCCCTGTGAAAGGTCACAGAAGCAACTTAGGTCACTCACGGCCTCCTCTCCAGCCTATCGTGTAGGCAGGAAGGCACCCCTGTGACAGGTCACAGAAGTAACTTAGGACACACACGACCCCCTTGCCCAGGTGTTGTGAGGGCGAGAAGGCGCCCCTGTGACAGGAAACAAAAATGACTGAGGTCACACACTACCTCATTTCAAGCTTATCGTGGAAACGGAAAGGCACCCCTGTGAGAGGTCATAGAAATCAATTGGGTCACAGACGATCCCCAGGTGTTGTGGGGTCGGGAAGGCACTCCTGTGACAGGTCACAGAAACAACTTAGGTCTCACACGACCTTCTTTTCAGCTTATCGTGGGGGCGGGAAGGCACCCTTGTGACACGTCACATGAATAACTCAGGTCACACACGACCTCCTTTCCAGCCTATCGTGAGGGAGAGAAGGTACCCCTGTGACATGTTACAGTAATATCTTAAGTCACACACTACGTCCTTTCCAGCTTATCGTGTGAACGGAAAGGCACCCCTGTGACAGGTCGTAGAAATAACTGAGGTCACACACGACCTCCTTTCCAGCCTATCGTGGGGGCGGGAATGCACCCCTCTGACAGGTCATAAAAATAACTTAGGTCACACACGACCCAGTTTCCAGTCAGTCTTGGGGGCGGAAAGGCGCCCCTGTAATGAGGCACAAAAAGGAACATATGTCACACACGACCCTTGATCAGGTGTTTTGGGAGCGGAAAGGCATTCCTGTGACAGGTCACATAAATAACCTAGGTCACAAACCTCCCCCTTCCGCAGGTGTTGTGGGGGCGGAAAGGCATCCCTGTGACAGGAAACATGAATAACTGAGGTCACACATGACCTCCTTCCCAGCTTATCGTGTGAACGGAAGGGCACCCCTGTGACAGGTCACAGAAATATCTTAAGTCATACACGAACTTCTTTTCAGCCAATCGTGGGGGCGAGAAGACTCCCCTGTCAAAGGTCACAGAAATAACTGAGGTCAGACACGACCCCCTTTCCCAGGTGTTGTGAGGGCGAAAATTCACTACTGTAACAGGTCACAGAAATGTCTAAGGTCACACACGACCCCCTTTTCCAGGTGTTGTGGGGGCGGGAAGGCATCCCTGTGACAATTCACATGAATAACTTAGGTCACACACGACCCCCCCTCCCAGGTATTGTGAGGGCAGGAAGTCATCCCTGTGAAAGGTCACATGAATAACTTAGGTCACACACGAACCCCTTTTCCAGGTGTTGTGAGGGCGGAAAAGCACACCTGTTACAGGTCACAAAAATAACGCAGGTCACATACGACGCTCTCTCCCAGGTATTGTGGAGGCGGGAAGGCATTCCTGTGACAGGTCATAGAAATAACTTAGGTCTCACACGTCCTCCTTTCCAGCTATCGTGGTGGCGGGAAGGCACACCTCTGGCAGGTCATAGAAATAACTTAGGTCACACGCGACCTTCCTTTCAGCCTATCGTTAGGGCTGGAAGGCAGCCCTGTGATGAAGCACAAAAAAACTCAGGTCACACACGAGCCTTTCCCAAGTGTTGTGGGTCAAGAAGGCACCCCTGCGGTAGGGCACGAAAAAGTTAGGTCACACAAGACCCACTTTTCCATGTGATGTAAGGACGGGATGGCAACCCTGTCACATGTCACAGAAATAACTTAGGTTACACATCACCCCCTCTCCCAGGCATTATGAGGGCGTTAAGGCACCCCTGTGACAGGTCACAGAAATATCTTAACTCATACACAAACTCCTTTTCAGCCTATCGTGGGGGGCGGGAAGGCACCCCTGTAAAAGGTCAGAGAAATAACTTAGGTCACACACGACCTCCTTTTCCAGGTGTTGTGAGGGCGGAAAGGCACCCCTGTTACAGGTCACAAAAATAAGTTAGGTCACATACGACCCCCTCTCCCAGGTATTGTGTTGGCTGGAAGGCACCCCTGTCACAGGTCACAGAAATATCTTAGGTCACACACTACCTCCTTCTCAGCTTGCCGTGGGAACGGGATGGCACCCCTGTGACAGGTCATAAAAATAACTAAGGTCACACACGATCCCCTTTCCCAGGCGTTGTGGGGGCGAGAAGGCACCCCTGTGACAGGACACAGAAATGACTGAGGTCACACACGACCTCCTCTCCAGCCTATCGTGTGGGCAGGAAGGCACCCCTGTGACAGGACACAGAAATAACTTTGGTCGCACATGACCTCCTTTGTCAGGTGTTGTTGGGGCGTGAAGGCACTCCTCTGACAGGTCACAGAAAAATCTTAAGTCACACACTACCTGCTTTCCAGCTTATCGTGGGAACGGGAATGCGCCCCTGTGACAGGTCACAATAATAACTTAGGTCACACACGACCCTTGCCCAGGTTTTTTGGGGTCGGTAAGGCATCATTGTGACAGGTTACATGAATAACTTAGGTCAAACACGACACTCTCTCCCAGGTATTGTGGGGGCGGGAAAGCACGCCTGTGACAGGTCACAGAAATAACTTAAGTCACACACGACCTCCTTTCCAGCCTATCGTGGGGGCAAGAAGGCACCACTGTAACAGGTCACAAAAATATATTCAGTCACACACTACCTCCTTTCAAGCTTATCGTGGGAACGGAAAGGCCCCCATGCGTCAGGTCATAGAAATCAATTGGGTTACAGAAGACCCCCTTCCCCAGGTGTTGTGGAGGCAAGAAGGCTACCCTGTGACAGGTCACAGAAATAACTTTGGTCACACACGACCCTCTTTCCCAGTTATTGTGGTGGCGGGAAGGCATCCCTGTGACAGGACACATGAATAACTTAGGTCACACACACCTCCTTCTCAGCTTGTCGTGGGAACGGGATGGCACCCCTGTGACAGGTCATAAAAATAACTTGAGTCACATACGACGCTATCTCCCAGGTATTGTGGGGATGGGAAGGCACTCCTGTGACAGGTCATAGAAATAACTTAGGTCTCACACGTCCTCCTTTCCAGCCTATCGTGGTTGCGGGAAGCCACACCTCTGGCAGGTCATAGAAATACCTTAGGTCACACGCGACCTTCCTTTCAGCCTATCGTGGGAGCGGGAAGGCACCCCTATGACAAGTCCCAAAAATATCTTAAGTCACACACTACCTCCTTTCCAGCTTATCGTGGGAACGGGAAGGCATTCCTGTGACAGGTCATAGAAATAACTCAGGTCACACACGACCTCCTTTCCAAGGTGTTGTGGAAGCGGGATCGCACCCCTGTGACATGTCACAGAAATATCTCAGAAATAACGTAGGTCACACATGACTTGCTTTCCCAGGTATTGTGGGAGCAGGAAGTGACCCCTGGGACAGGTCACAGAAATAACTTAGGTCACGCACGACCCTCTTTTCCACTCATTGTGGAGGAGGGAAGGCAACGCTGTGACAGGTCAAAGAAATAACTAAAGTCACACACGACCTCTTTGCTAGCCTATCGTGGAAGCGTGAAGAGACTCCTGTGACAGGTCATAGAAATAACTTAGGTCTCACACGACCTAATTTCCAGCCTGTCTTGGGGGCAGAGAGGCGCCCCTCTGATATGACACAAAAAGAACATAGGTCACACACGACCCTTAATCAAGTGTTTTGGGAGCGAAAAGGCATTCCTGTGACAGGTCACATAAATAACTTAGGTCAACAAGACATTCTTTCCAGCCTATCGTAGGGGCGGGAAGGCAACCCTGCGATAGGTCACAAAAAATAGCTTAGGTCACACAAGGCCCCCTTTTCCAAGTGTTGTGGTGAAAAGAAAGCATTCCTGTGACAGGACACATAAATATTTTAGTTCACACACGACCTCCTTTCCAGCCTATCGTGGGGGCGGGAAGGCACACCTGTGATAGGGCACAAAAAAGTTAGGTCACTCAAGACCCCCTTTCCTAGGTGTTGTGGGGGCGGGAAGGCATCCCTGTGACAGGACACATGAATAACTTAGGTCACAAACGACCTCCTTCCCAGCCTATCGTGGGGGAGAGAAGGCACACCTGTGACAGGTCACAAAAATATCTTAAGTCAAACACTACCTACTTTCCAGCTTATCGTGGGAACGGGAGGGCATCCCTGTGACAGGTCATAGAAATAACTTAGGTCGCACACGACCTCCTTTCCAGGCTATCATGAGGGCGAAAAGGCACCCCTGTGACAGGTCACAGAAATAACTGAGGTCACACACGACCTTCTTTGCCAGGTGTTGTTGGGGCGGGAATCTATCCCTGTGACAGGTCACAGAAATAACTGGAGTCACACACGACCTCTTTTCCAGCTTATCGCGGGGGTGGAAAGGCCCTCTGTGACAGGCCACAGAAATAACTTAGGTCACACACGACTTCCTTTCCAGCCTATCCTGATGGCAGGAAGGCACCCCTGTGACAGGTCACAGAAATAACTTAGGTCGCACACGATCTCCTTTCCAGGCTATCATGAGTGCGGAAAGGCACACCTGTGAAAGGTCACAGAAATAACTTAGGTCACACACGACCCCCTTTTCCAGGTGTTGTGAGAGCGGGAAGGCACCCCTGTTACAGGTCACAAAAATAACTTAGGTCTCATACGACCCTCTCTCCCAGGTATTGTGAGGGCGGGAAGGCACACCTGTAAAAGGTCAGAGAAATAACTTAGGTCACACACGACCCCCTTTTCCAGATGTTGTGAGGGCGGAAAGGCACCCCTGTTACAAGTCACAAAAATAAGTTAGGTCACATACGACCCCCTCTCCCAGGTATTGCGGTGGCTGGAAGGCACCCCTGTCACAGGTCACAGAAATATCTTAGGTCAAACACTACCTTCTTTTCAGCTTGTCGTTGGAACGGGAGGGCACCCCTGTGACAGGTCATAAAAATAACTTAGGTCACACACGACCCCTTTTCTCAGGTGTTGTGTGGGCGGAAAGGCACCCCTGTGACAGGTCACAGAAATAACTTAGGTCACACACGACTTCCTTTCCAGCCTATCCTAATGGCAGGAAGGCACCCCTGTGACAGGTCACAGAAATAACTTAGGTCACACACGACCCCCTTTCCCAGGTGCGGTCGGGGCGGGAAAGCATCCCTGTGACAGGTCACATAAATAACTTAGGTCACACATGACCCCCTTTCCCAGGTGTATTGGGGGCGGGAAGACATCCCTTCGAGTGGTCACATGAATAACTTAGTTCAAACACGACCCCCTTTCCCAGGTGTTGTAAGGGCGGAAAGGCACTCCTGTGACAGTTCACATAAATAACTGAATTCACACACGACTTCCTTTTCAGTCTATGGTAGGGGCGGGATGGCACCCTTGTGATAGGGCACAAAAAATATCTTAGGTCACACACGACCCATTCCCAGGTGTTGTGGGGGCGGGAAGGCATACCTGTGACAAGGGACATAAAGAACTTAGGTCAAACACGACTTCCTTCCCCAGGTGTTTTGGGGCGGGAAGGCACCCCTGTGACAGGTCACGGAAATAACTTAAGTCACACACGACCTCCTTTCAAACCTATCGTGGGGGCCTGAAGGCACCCTGTGAAAGGTCACATAAATGCCTTAAGTCACACACGAACTCCTTTCCAGCCTACCGTGGGGGCGGAAAGGCACCCCTGTGACAGGTCACATAAATAACTTAGGTCACACACGACCCATTCCCAGGTGTTGTGGGAACGCACTCCTGTGCCAGGACACAGAAATAATTTAGTCACACACTACCTCTTTTCCAGCCTATCGTGGGGGCAGAAGGGCTCCCCTGTGACAGGTCACAGAAATGACTGAGGTTACACACGACCCTTGCCCAGGTTTTGTTGGGTCGGGAAGGCACCATTGTGACAGGTCACATGAATAACTTAGGTCAAACACGACACCCTCTCCCAGGTATTGTGGGGGGGGGGAAAGCACCCCTGTGACAGGACACAGAAATAACTTGAGTCACACACGACCTCCTTTCCAGCCTATCGTGGGGGCAAGAAGGCACCACTGTAACAGGTCACAAAAATATCTTCAGTCACAAACTACCTTCTTTCAAGCTTATCGTGGGTACGGAAAGGCAACGCTGTGGCAGGTCACAGAAGTAACTAAAGTCACACACGACCTCTTTGCTAGCCTATCTTGGAAGCGGGAAGACACTCCTATGTCAGGTCATAGAAGTAACTTAGGTCTCAAATGACCTCCTTTCCAGCCTCTCGTAGGGGCGGGACTGCACCCCTGTGACAGTTCACATGAATAACATAGGTCACACACGACGCAATTTCCAGCCTGTCTTGGAGGCGGAAAGGCGCCCCTTTGATGAGGCACAAAAAGGAACACAGGTCACACACGACCCTTGATGTGGTATTTCCGGAGCGGAAAGGCATTCCTGTGACAGGTCACATGAATGAGTTAGGATACACAAGACATTCTTTCCAGTCTATCGTAGGGGCGCGAAGGTAACCCTGTGATAGGTCACAAAAAATAGCTCAGGACACTCAAGGCCCCCATTTCGAGCCTATCGTGGGGGCGGGAAGACAGCCCTGTGATATGGCGCGAAAAAACTTAGGTCACACAAGACCCCCTCTTTCAGGTGTTGTGGGGGCGGGAAGGCAACCCTGTGACGGGTCACAGAAAAAACTTAAGTCACACACGACCCCCTTTCCCAGGTGTTATGGGGGCGGAAAGGCACTCCTGGGACAGGTCTCTGAAATAACGTTGGTCACACACCACCCCCTTTTCCAGGTATTGTGAAAGTTGCAAGGCACCCCTGTGACAGGTCACAAAAATATATTCAGTCACACACTACCTCCTTTCAAGCTTATCGTGGGAACGGTAAGGCACCCCTGTGACAGGTCATAGAAAGCACTTGGGTTACAGACGACATCCTTCCCCAGGTGTTGTGGAGGCAAGAAGGCAATCCTGTGACAGGTCACAGAAATAACTTTGGTCACACACGACCCACTTTCCCAGTTATTGTGGAGGCGGGAAGGCAACGCTGTGACAGGTCACAGAAGTAACTAAAGTCACACACGAACTCTTTGCTAGCCTATCTTGGAAGCGGGAAGACACCTGTGTCAGGTCATGGAAATAACTTAGGTCTCACATGACCTCCTTTCCAGCCAATCGTGGGGGCGGGAATGCACCCCTGTGACAGTTCACATAAATCACTTAGGTCACACATGACCCAATTTCCAGCCTGTCTTGGGGGCGGAAAGGCGCCTCTGTGATAAGGCACAAAAATTAGCTCAATTCACACAAGACCCCCTTTGGTACGCGTTGTGATGGCAAGAAGGCATGCCTGTGACAGGTCACATAAATATTTTAGGTCACACACGACCAAATTTCCAGCCAGTCTTGGGGGCGGAAGGGCGCCACTGTGATAAGGCACAAAAAGGAACATAGCTCACACACGACCCTTGATCAGGTGTTTTGAGAGCGGAAAGGCATTCCTGTGACCGGTCACATAAATAACTTAGTTTACACAAGATATTCTTTCCAGCCTATCGTAGGGGCGGGAAGGCAACCCTGTGATAGGTCAGAAAAAATAGCTCAGGTCACACAAGACCCCTTTTCCAAGTGTTGTTGGGGCAAGAAGGCATTCCTGTGACAGGTCACATAAATATTTTAGGTCACACACGTCTTCCTTTCCAGCCTATCGTTGTTGCGGAAATGCAAACCTCTGGCATGTCATAGAAATAACTTAGGTCACAAGCGACCCCCTTTCCCAGGTGTTGTGGGGGCGGAAAGGCACCCCTGTGACAGGTCACAGAACTAACTTAGATCAGACACGACTTCCTATCCAGACTATCGTGCGGGCGGCAAGGCGCCCGTGTGCAAGGTCATAGGAATAACTTAAGTCACACGCGAACTCCTTATCAGCCTATCGTGGGTGCAGAAAGGCACCCTCGTGAAAGGTCACAGAAATGACTTAGGTCACACACGACCCCCTTTCTCAGGTGTTGTGGGGGCGGGAAGGCATCCCTTTGACAGGTCACATGAATAACTTAGGTCACACACGACTCCCTTTCCCTGGTGCTGTGGGGCCGGGAAGGCATCCCTGTGAAATGTCACATAAATAACTTAGGTCACACACGACCCCCTTTCCCAGGTGTATTGGGGGCGGGAATACATCCCTTCGAGTGGTCACATGAATCACTTAGTTCAAACACGACCCCCTTTCCCAGGTGTTGTGGGGGCGGGAAGGCATCCCTGTGACAGGTCGAATAAATAAATTAGGTCACGCACGACCCCCTTTACCAGGTGCTGCAGGGGCGGGAAGGCGCCCCTGTGACAGGTCACAGAAATAACTCACGTCACACACGACCCCCTTTCCCAGGTGCTGTGGGGACGGGAAGGCATCCCCGTGTCAGTTCACATAAATAACGTAGGTCACACACGACCCCTTTCCCGGGTATTGTGGGGGCGGGAAGGCACCCCTTTGACAGGTCACAGAAATAACTTAAGTCTCACACGACCTCCTTTCCAGTCTATCGTGGGGGCGGGAAGGCACCCCTGTGACAGGTCACATGAATAACTTAGGTCACACACGACCCCCTTTCCCAGGTGTTGTGGGGGCGGGAAAGCATCCCTGTGACAGGTCACATAAATAACTTAGGTCACACATGACCCCCTTTCCCAGGTGTATTGGGCTGGTGAACTCCAGCAAGCGAGATTCAGCAACCCCAAAACGGTTGTTGAAGTTTATTGCACGGCTTTTCCTTTCTTCGACCTTGGAATGTCCTTAAACCTGACGCGGTGGAGGTAAATGGACCTCGAATTTCAAATCAGCGACCCCAAAAACATATGTGAAAGGCTTTTTAAGTTTATTGCATGGCTTTTCCTGTATTTGACCTTGGAATGACCTTGAACCTGAAGCGGTGGAGGTAAATGGAACTTGGATTTCGATTCAGCGACCCTAAAAACATATGAAGAAGGATTTTGAAGTTTATTGCACGGCTTTTCCTGTATTTGACCTTGGAATTACCTCGAACCTGAAGCGGTGGAGGTGAATGGACCTCGGATTTCGATTCAGCGACTCTAAAAACATATGTAGAAGGTTTTTGAAGTTTATTGCACGGCTTTTCCTGTATTTGACCTGGAAATTACCTTAAACCTGACGTGATGGAGGTAAGTAGACCTCGGATTCTTATTCAGCGCGTCAAAATACATAAGGATAAAGCATTCTTGTCAAATAGTCCTCATATTTTTTTTTTTTTTGTAAATCAGTGTAATGAAAACCTAATTATTCACTCATCAGCCTACGTGTGTGAATAATTTATTTGAATATTTACATACCCTCAAACAAGATTTGCGGTTTTAGCCAATAAAAGTCAACAACGGATCATTGGATCTTCATCGTCATATCATCATTGGGTTCAATATAATATGCTCAAGACTAGCACCAAGGACGATAGAACACAGCGGCTGGTTGATTTATTACTGAAAAATATTGCGATGTAGCTTGTTTAATAACAATCCTTATAGATAAGGTATTTATATGACAGCAAAGACAACCGGAAAATTTCTTAGTTCTCATTCACGAAATTCTTTAAGAATCAGCTCACGTCGTTTCTACCTGGGAAAAAATGAAAATCTTTGTTGGTATTTTAGTCACAACATTCGTGGCTTTGGTCGACTTCAAATGTAAGTATAGTATGGTATAATGCCATTCTAGGAACATTAATAACCCAAATTCCTTTACCCTAATTTTTAAATCCTAAAGAACCGACGGGAGTAGCTAAATGGTGATTCTCAACTCGTCGAGATCTCGAATGTTCAGGACGGCTGGACGCGGTTAGTGTTCGGATGGTAACTCCCTGTGCTCAGGAGTTCTGGTTATATGCAGTTTTTCACTTCTCTGACCAAATTGTCAGGCGAATTCGAGCGCTCCCAATAAAAATGCTGCTGCAGATGGTAGAGGATTTTAGGCATCGAAGAACCCACAGGATTAAATACGTTAGGCATTAATTTGAGCAAGGGGACGATTATGCAACATTCCTAAGTCCGACATCTCATTAAGAAAAATCATGCGGTTAAAATTAGCAAAATTAGGGAGCCCATAAAAAATTTGCATTTTTTTTTCAATAATTGTTTTCCCCGCAGAACCTGCAGTTTCCCATAATCATGAAATCAAAGGTATTTTTAATGCTAGGGTGAGATGATCCGGAAATTCAACTCTTGATTTTTGTTATTCATACCCCCCCCCCACCCCCTTAATTTGTTCGCTATCCAGAAAAAGAAATTCCCCTTGTTTAAATAGGTCAGCATCAAGATTCCAACATGAACTTTCCAAATATTTTGAACTAATTTTTAAAGTTTCCAACCACTATTATTTGTTTTGACAATTTTCACACCTTAATGATTCGTAAAAAGTTCCTTCTTTCGGGAAAAATTATGTAGTTGATGAATGTAGAAAAGAATATTTTTGTTTAACATATTTTTCAAATCTTTGCGCAATTCTGATTGGAATATATTTTTTTTACTAAATTGTTAATTATTGCTGATTATTCAAACAATTTTCATTTGTTTCAACAGTCACCCGCCTTACAGTATATCATGAAAAGCTATGATTTTCTGAAATTTACAACATTTACAAATTTACAAATATTAAATTCACGAATTTACAAATATTTCGAAGGATTTTCAACAGATTTTGTAAGATTTTCGAGGATTTCAGTAATTCTAAGGAATTTTAGGGATTCTCTTTATTAAATCAGAAGGCTTCAATAGAAAAGTTTAATTCTTCTTACTCCAAGCACATTTTCACGAAGAAAAATATAAAGTTTTTGGAACAATATATATATATATAGAGAGAGAGAGAGAGAGATTACAACAAATGTCTTCTGTTTGCTTCTCGTGAAATTTAATCATAAGATATAATTTTCAAATAAGTAACGCATTTTATTCCAAAATTAGGTGTGAACGGATCAGGAGAAGGTAGTAGCGATATTAATCCTCAACCAAATAGAAAACGTCGTCAACCTACTCAATCGGCTGAATCTGAACCTCCAATTGATATTCAACCAAATAACACCGTCACTTTAATTATATCGGATAGGTCCGAGTTTACTGGAGTTCTCAAACCTTACGGCTTAGATGATCATCCTTGCTGGATTTTTAGTCCAGAAAATGGTAAAATTATTGTTTATGTACTAAAGTCAAATGGAGATGGTTGGATTGCAGAACATTTCGAAAGGACTAAGCCCCCTTCCCATAATGAATACACTTCTTTTGCTGAAGCTCCATATCCAGTAATCATTCAATTTCATAACACTCCTTTCGTTGCAATACTTAAGCCTTTTAATCGAAAAAGATCTACTCTATTTGCTAATCGTTTTGCTGCAAAAACTCACGCTTTTTTAATAATGCCAAATAGCATTCGCTACAGTGGATATTTCGAATAACGATACAAATTTTCTATACGAAATTATTTTCCAGGCTTTTGATTCGTTTTAAATTTTCTCTAAACCTTTTTGAGCTCTGCATCCGATTTCATCCGAAAATTTTGGCTAGAGGGTCTTATCCAACTTCATTAGAGAATGTTTTCAATTTATTCATAATTGATGTACTAGCTACTGTTTGTCAAATGTTTTGTTCAAACTATGGAATGATAATATAAAACTTCAGAATAAGGTTTTTCAGAATCTTGTAACAGAATGCCACAAGATTTTGGAATCTAATAAGAAAAATGCTAATATGAAACTTGTGTAATACTACCGAATAATAACATTGTGCAATCGATGATATATTTGTTGAATAGAAACAGTATGATAAAAACCTTGTTGTTGAAGAATTTACTTATATTTATTTCAACCTATTCTATAGTTTTAATATAAAAAGGAAATTTTTAGATTCAAGATGGTAACAGCCTGTTAGGCCGAGTCTTGTGCCTTCTTCAACATCCCAGACAATTCCAAGGTTCTGATGTTGAGAAACTCCATTTCCAGAATACCTAGCATGCGACCCCTTTTGACGTTGAACCATGATGCTTTCAGGCTGCCTCCATTATTTTCTCTCAAACTTTATCCAGTTTTCATCCATTTCTTCTACCCGCAGATTTTCGAGCGCGAGCTATTGTTTTTAAGCTTTACTAATTTCCCGGTAGATCCGCTTCTTATCAGTCTTAGAGGCCTCATTTCCTTTTTCTGGCTGAGATTTCTTGCATCTGCGTAGCTTAACAATTAGGGCTCAGTCGGAAGGAATCAATCACCACGTCCATTGTAGCGTCTGCTATTGTGGACGGAATATTGCGTCAACGAGGGATGTCAGCCGCGTGACGAGACAGCTTCTGAGCTTAAGTACCTCGCTTATATTGCGTTAGCCTGCCCAGCTTGAATATTATTTGACTGATTTCGTCCCTAATTCTCCTCTTTCATGGAGGTTGATTTCTATCTCTGTAACAGGTAGTGGTATTGCACTGAGGTATATTTTTTAATCCTTGTGTCCTGACTCTGGTAACTGCTGCACAGTATACGAGCGTCTGTCCCCGTGTAATAGATAGGTGCTCAATCAGGTGCCTTAAAGTCGGCTCTACATCTCGGATTCTATATAGAGCGCCTTCGAAGTTCTCTTAGAAATGCTTGAGATTTTCTGAGACTTCTGCATTGTTTGTGTTTTTGTCCAGTCGTTGTGCTACCAAATCAAGGCACTGTACTGCCTCCTGCACCTCAGGCAATAGTTCATTAACAAAGATTGAGCGTTTTTAGCCTGCTATATTTTGTTAGCTTATTCCACCAAATGAAAACATGCATATTCAAAAAAATAGGTACTCGTTTTATAGGTCCACCACTGCTTTTAAACTGAAAATGAGTACGAAAGACAAATATTGTCCGTTTCTTTCTCCACTTCATCCCACTCCAGATTGTAAACCCTCATCCTGCATCTTCATAACAGCCTTTTTGACTCCAACTCCTGATGGCTGAGTTTTTCCATGGGTTGAAGTTTGTTGTGTACGATAATTTCAATTCATACAATTGTTTCAAGAACACTGTTACGCTCTCTGTCGCGTCGGCGTTAGGAAGCGCGCCTGTAGCACTCTCCCAGATTGACTCTTATCTTTTCAGGAATCGTCCACAAGCGCAGGTGACGTCTGCTGCTTGCTACTTTCAGTTGATTTCTGCTTTGACAGTGTATTGTATTAGGAGGGGATTAATTTGAAGGGCATAAAATAAATTGGGAAGAATGATAAGCCGTTGATGTTTCATTTAAAAAATCTTACTTTTGGGATGTTATAGATGAACCGAATGCAAGCATTAAGGATATGCTCAAGCTTGGCATCCAGCTCATCAGTAATATCGTCATATACCACACTGCCGCAGTCAAAGAAAGGGAGGATGGGGCTTTGAATTCGGAGGATACGCTTTGGAGTAGGAAGTGATTCTTGATTCCTGTTAAGTTCCTAAAGGACTCTAAAGGTTTTCCTCGAAATATCCGCAACTTGTTCGTTTCATGTAAGATAGCGATTAAGAATATAGCCTAAATTTTTCACATACATCACAAGGGCATGAGAGGCCCTTCGATCGAGAGAGGAGGTGAAGTTGCAATTGTTGCAAGTAAGGCAGAGGAACAAGGTCCTATGATTATAGCTTTAGTTTCAGCAGAATTAGGAGTAGGACCATGTGTCAAGGCACACTGCACCATCAGATCGATATCCGCCTGTACCTTTTGATGTAAGCTCTTAAGAGTGGCAATAGGTCCAGAGAGGTAAAGCTTGAAGTCGTCAGCATATTTTTGATAGTTGCAGTGTCGAAGTCCCCTACCTTGAGGGACACCACTCTTAACGTCCCTACAATCAGAGCGATCGCCATTGCTGATTCGTAGCAGATTATGATTAATTGTATCAAACGCCTCAGAAAAATTGAAAAGGACAACAACCGTTATTTCCCTCCTATCAAATGCCAGTTTCTGGTCAGAAGTTACTTCAAGTGAAGCTGCAAGTGTACAATGCCTGGACCGGTATCCAGATTGAATTGGGTCCATTAAATGGTTAGTTTCAATGTGTGCAGTGAGTTGATGATGGGCAATGCACAGAGGATGAATATCTGACGGAAATCTTTTGAGAGAGGTAGGGTTAGCTATTTTAGGAACAGGGCGAATAATTGCCTCTTTCCAGGTATCAGGAAATATTCCTACCTGTAGAGATATGTTAAAAATGTGCAAGGCAATAGGACCAGTGACCAGATAAGCTAGGCAAATCATTTTTAACAAAAATGTTTAACTTCATACCAAAAACATTAATTATCAACCACAAGAATTAAGTAGTGATTATGCTTAATTACACAAATTGATTCATGAATATAAAAAAGTATTGAAAACTACGCTCCTTATTTGAACACATATTCAAGCAAAACAGATTTGTATTGATTCAGCGTTATCTCTATCGTGACTTCAATTTAATAATATCTCAATCAATTTTCAACTGGAATTGGTATATTTACATTTTTAATTGAAAAATTAAGTTTTAACCAAAAATAATTGATCATCCAAAATAGAAAAAGATTTCAACCAAATTGTTGAATTTTCAAGCCACAAAGACATATTTTTGGCAAAACAGTTAAATTTCATAACCAAAACTATGAATTTTAAAAAAAAAAAAACAATTTTTCAAACAAATTGTTGAATTTTTGACCCAAAAAAGGAATTTTCTACCAAAGAGATCAATTTACTACCGAAAAAGACCAATTTTTAACAAATTTTTTGTCTATATTTCCAACATTTTGTTATATAATTTTTTTTAATATTTTCAGCTATGTGTATTTAAATACAATTTAGTTACGTAGTTTCCAAAACACCTAAATTGTATATGTAAGAAATTATAATAATTTCCAAAACATAAATCAACGCTGTCATTTTTATTGTTCAAAACTGAAGAATTCTCAACGGAAAATCTATAAAATTAAGTATATTTCAATATTTATTCGTTGAAATTGAAGAATTTTTTATTGTCAATCTCTAAAATCGAAGTGTTTCAAAAAAACGCATTCAAAATTACATACCATTGAAATCAAAATTGTATAATTTTAAATTATTAAAATTAGAGAGTTTCCAGTTTTTGAAATATAAAGTCGACTGAAGTCATCTTAAAGTTAGTGATTGTAAATTCTCTTTTGTGAAAGCTCCTTCGGATTTGACAAACTCATTCTCACCATGTGTCACGTGAGAAAAAATGCTCAAAAGCAGATTTTCAAATCTGATTTCGAAACTATTTTGTTATTACACATTTTATTGTACCTTGTGTCTTTTTTGCAAAAATTTAATTTGTTTTTCTGTAATGTCATTTTTCACGATTAAAACAAAAAGTACGCGTCTTATAAAAAAATGATTATTAACAGATTTGTATTTTTTTTAGGTGAACAACTTTTGTCTTTTGACTTTTTCCGTTTTTGCGTTGACAATGTGTTTTCAAAAGATCATCGAAAATCCAGATCTGATGCCAGGTTTTATGCTTACAGGTACCATGTACATGTTGCCTGAAAAATCAGATACTCAAAATGCATCTGAATTACGACCGATAGCCTGTCTTCCAACAATTGATAAGTGCCTTGCAGCTTTCTATGTCGTGCGATGATGCTTTTGGGTACAAGAAGCAAGTATTTTTATCATGGAAAACCAAGGATAACTAGATAATTACGCACTACGTCGAGTATCGCTCAAGGAGGCTTCTTCAGTTCATGATGGTTGAAAATACATGATAATGAGGATGGTCATCAACTTACCCATCTTCTGTACATGGATGACCGGAAGCTAGGCCAACCAGAAACTGCAGCAAGTGATCCATGTAACAAAGCAGTCACCCAATGATGTCTGCATGGAGTTCGAAGTAGACAAATGTAGAACTGTCTATTTAATCAGAGAACAATTAGGAACCGTAGAGCTAGAGTAAATACCAGAAGACTCAAGTCAGTTTTAAAGAGTTCTCTCAACTCGGCCTTTCTCAGTTAAATAGTCTCGCAACTGTATAACTTGTGATTCACTCTGAAGAGTTCTCTCAACTCAACAAGCAAGATCAGAGCAATCGACGCCTATGCTGTACCTTAGCAGAAAAAGGGCGTCCTATCTCCGGAAACGGAGTGATTCGCGATAGCGTTTCAAGACAGGATTGTCAGCGCCCGGGACTATCGCAAGCACGGTTTACATTATGACGTAGTTCACAGGAGCCGGTTTTGTGGAAATCCCGATGAATCGATTGAGCACATTATTAATATTGGTTGCGTAACAGCTCAGAGAGAGTACATGCTTAGACTTAATGATATAGCGGGCGTCCTACATCAATAATTTTCCCCAAACCTAGAACTTCTGATAGATCAGATGCCTCACTATAGAAACATTCCCGTGCGCGTTTTAAAAAACAAAGACTACATCTTATACAAGGATGATGTAACTATCCAGACGGATCACTATATCCAAGCCAATCATCCAGACATCGTGCAGCGTGAGAATAAAGGCGGAGGAGTTTACATTAACAATTTTGCTTGTCCAGTTAACCGGAACTTACAGGCAACCTGTACAACCAGGATCCCTAAGTATAGCGTGCGAAGGCGTGAAATAAAGACAAAATGAAGAAATGTGAAACATAGATATATTCATCTTATTGTGATTCTTGCTGATGTCATGTAGCCTTTGGTACGGTTTTCAACGCCTTGGCTTGGGTTTTTTTCCTGTGGGACATTCTCTGGACAATTGTCCAGTGTCAGTAACACTGCGACTCTTTTATAGGTTATGTGTTTCGCTATGTAGATTTAAATTCCAACCCCAGACATCTCGTTCAGACTGCCAAAGCAAATTAAAGTCAAAATTGATATGAAAAATGACTATTGAAAGTTATCACTGATAATCAACTGGGCTTTAAATAGAAAGTGTTAATGAATAATATTTATTTTTTTCAATTTATTCTAGTATCTTTTACAATTTTTTTTCATAGAATAACACATTCCTAAATTTCCATGAATCCGCTTTAATTGACAGAAAATATTATAGAAAACATAGTTTTCATTTCAACCTTTAAATATGGACGTGATTTCATTTTTGCACTAACAAGGTCCTGAGGTCTCACAAACAGCTTTATATATTTTTGTATCTACTTGAATAAATACAGAAGTTTTTTATTACCTATATTATACCAGTATATGAAGAAGAATTGGTATGAGTAACAAAATAATCAATTTTATCCAATTCTATTATCAATAATTTTTTACACTAGTTAAGGGAGAGATTCACATATCAAAAGCAATATGCGGTCAGAAAGACCTCACGCCAATACGCAGAAATTTGAAGAGAATTAGAAAATATTTATCAGAAAGCTTGTAATGATAAATTTCCCCGAGAAACTTACCGTCCCTCAGCTCACGCCCATTACCTGAAAATTCTCTTCAGCAAAATCAAATACGTAATTTGGAATTTGAGCGCCAGGCGCACATGCACCAACCGGACACTCAAAAACTCAATAAATTGGGCGTGGGCCAGGTGGTTGCCCGGGCTGGCTTCAGCCCTTTGGTTGAAGTTGCTGGTAAAGGCGGTGGTTCAACCTATTTTGGAAAGATCTCTAGGCAAAAAAGCGAATCTTACTCGAAAATAATTCAAAAACTAGTGTACTATAAAATTTGGTATTCACGTTCATTCCAGACCGATCAACCTGTACAAAGATTAAATTAAAGTAAATTAATTCTGAAGAAATCGTATGAGAAAGAGGCTAATTCGTTTGGCTATTACTCTAAGGGCTCAAGCGAGAGCGTGCCGAATTTAAATACTAACGAAAGCTAAAGTAACCTCTTCATTTATTACAAGCGAAGATTTACTAAAGTGAGGATAGGTTCCCGATAGATACCAAATGCAAAATAGAGAGAGAATGGATTTATCGGTTACTCCAAAATTTGGTGACTCGAGGCCAGCATCGTGTCCCGAAAAGAAAAAACTATAAGTGTTCAGAATCAATTTTCCAGGCAACTAGACGACCCGAGAAAATTTATTTACGGTACATTTGAAATAGGACATGAGGCCAACATGGCGACCTAAAACAAGGCACGAACAAGGCAAAATAAAGCAGAAGGGTTAATGAACACTACTCATTGTTGAAACCGTAGCGAGAACAAAAGCAGAGGCGGTAATTGATACCGATTTTTCCCCACGCGATAATCAAAAATTTTAAATAAATATAACCATAGACCTTGGAGTCTCGCGGGTTTCCTCATGTTCAGACCATTACTTCCACAAAGTGGTACTCAATTACAAAGCTCAAACCACTGAACATGAGGATCCGCGAGGATCCTTAACTTTGTTGCCGTAATTTTGTGACCTCACGAGCGTCTTCTCGTCAAACTTTGGGCGAGTGTCCACGGCGCGGCACTGATTGGCTGCTACCTTAACGCTGCCGTGGGACTGGTCGATTTGGAATTCAATTCGCTCTCTGCTGCTGTAGTGCCCGTTTGAAAGAAAGATGCAAGGGCGGTTCTACTGAATGCTCAACTGGTGTCCCTTGTTTGAGAAAAGCGACGAGGCAAGTTCATAAATAACAAACGAAAATTCACTACGAATTAATCCTGATTCTTGAATTTAACCCAAATATGCCCATGGAGTGTCATGCCACGTGACGAGAGAACAGATGACACTTTAAACATCAAATTATAATTCAGATAAGCATGCCTAAAATTTGGTCTTGTTACAAACTTTACAAATAGTTTTTCATCCGAAATTTGTATTGCTACTTGAAATGTCCGCTGTAACAAATTCCATTTGGCATTGTTAAAAAAGCGTGAGTTTCGTTACACCAGCGTGGAACAAATAGGTCCCATTCCTTCCGATCGAAAATATTAAGTGTTGCAACAAAATGAGTACTATGTAATTTAATGACTAATGGAGACGGTGCCTCAGTAAGAGAAAGATATTCATGAATGGAAGGGGATCTTGTCCTGTTGAGGTGTTCTGCAACCCAACCATACTTATTTGGCATTCGTATATAAATTTCGGTTTTATCATACACCTTGTTAAAAATCCAGTCAGGATACAGTAAGTGTCCGTAAGGTTTTAGATCTCCTGTGAACTCAGACCTGTCTGACATAATTAAGGTAACTGGTGTTCCTGATCGAATATCAATTGGACGTGCAGGTTCAGCCGGTTGAGCAGATGGACGACCACGTTTGCGTTTTTTTTCACGATTTAAATCATTACTGCCTACTCTTGATCCCTCCGCACCTGATTCTATAAAAAGAAAACGCGTGACTTATTATTGATATTATTATTGCAAATGGTAACTAAAAGTGATTTTTATGTACTGGTAACTTCAAATTCATGTATGAAAATGCTATTGATATATGGCGAAAAATAGACAAAGAGTTGAAAATTGAGATAGAGGCTAAGATTGACTTAAGGCCCAACATAGACGTTAGGCCCAAAATAGGCATGGGGCTCGAATTCGGCATAGGGCCTGAAATTGACAAAGGGACCAAAATTCATATAGGGCTATAGGCTAGTTTGCTCGCGTCATTTCGTAAGAGGACTACTCGCTGTACACAGTACCAGGTGTCTGCAATCTATTTGTTTTATTATTTTATAGTTTTATCTTGTGTGTGTAAGGCTGTGCTAATAATATACATTATATATATATATATATATATATATATTCAGATTTTATGAAAGCAGGAATTGAAAACTAATTAAGATCCTGCTTCCATCAAATCTGAATATGTATTATCAGCATAGAATTACACACACACCAGACAAAGCTTTGAGGTTAGTTAATATGCGAGGTTTCTGATACAGTTAATATACATGCAAATACAGTTATATTTCCATAATCAAAAAGACTTAAAAAAATAGTAAAACAATAGATTCAAAAAGTAATACAAAATCATAAAACAAATAGATTTCAGGCTTACCTGGCCCTGTTTACAGCGAGTTCACGAAATGTCGCGAGCAAACTAGCATATTTTGCGTCACTTCTTTCCCCATTCTCAAAACTACAACACTGTCAACCACACTGACGAGTCCACACAAGTGAACCCGAGAGGAAACGCCGGTAGTCGAGAACGACGACTGCCTTTTTTACCAACTCTTTGGAGGCATGATTGTCAGGTTTCCACTGTTCGACGCCATACCATCGGGAGTGACCACGTGACACTTCGATGGTTATGACGTACGGACATGGAAATCTGCCTTATCGATCCCACATAGCTTACCGCTACAGTGGTGAACCCGACAACGAACACGCACATCCTTCTGGATAAAAACGCAGTTACGAATTTGATTGGTCAGCGGGATATCGTCATTCACTCTCTTCTAGTCTTTTCTCTCTCCAGCACTTCGTACAGTAGGCTTTTCTCCGTCAGCTGACGCAACCAGCCCAGTCGACACCGCGGCTCTTGCAGCCGAGTCAACTTAGCGGGATTTCTTCAACTCTGCTCCCAACTCTTCAAAAGCCACAATGGTCTGAGCCAATTACTTCCTAGTTTCGCGCACTACTCTGGAGCCTACTAGATATGGGCTCACCAGCGTCAATCAAGAAAAACTGATCTGACGTTTCCCAATAAAAACACCAGCCAATCAACTTCGTCCACTACCATCTATCTATGAATTCTGATCACAGAAATTCAGCACCGTCTGGCGCGAATACTGGTCGGATGGGTGACCAGACAACTGAATAAACCCAAGGCAGCTGTGGTAGGGTTCACTTGTGGTCAACCACACTGACAAGTCCAAACAAGTGAACCCGGGACGAAACGCCGGTAGTCAAGAACGCCTTTTACCAACTCCTTGGAGGCGTGATTGTCAGGTTTCCACTGTTCGACGCAATACCATCGGGAGTGACCACGTGGCACTCTCGATGGTTATGACGTACGAACATGGAAATCCACCTTATCAACCCCACGTAGTCTTACCGAGACACACCATTCCCAATATTACACTTACGTTTGAAGTCAAGCAAAGCTGTGAGAAGTAAAATACAAACGACGATCTTCATTTTTACTAGCTAGAAACGACGTCTACGAACTGTAAGCTACTTATACAGAAATTTCGCAAATGGGAACTGATAAATTTTCAAACTGTCTTCACTGCTATATGCATATACTGACGACGGTCTGATTGCAATGCGAAAAAGTATGGCCATAATTTATACCTTGAAGGCAATTAAGTTCTAAAATAAACTGAAACCTTGAAATCTCATTATTTGGTTTTAAATATCTGGTCTATACTCATTTGTGTTACAGAAGCCACGACAAAGTTCAAAACTATTCATCAAAAGGAATATCGATGTCGTAGATGTTTTTGTGAGACCTGATTTTTTTTTGATAAAAATTGTCAATAAATCAAATACTTGTTTCACATCAATAAAAATATGTATTGCTCAACACAAAAAATGGAAAATTTTTTTGTTTGAATTTTTATGAATCACGCCCGGAAATTTGTTTGAATATCATCCCGATAAGACTGTTTTATAGGGTCTCAAAAAAAACCACATAAATGAAAAAATGGGTTTGGCGAGTTTTTAGCTCTAATTGTGATTTTTTGCGGTTTTTTTATTGCAAATTGTTTCCTATATATGAAACATAGCTATCTTATTCTATATTAATACTAGATAGTTTTGGTTTTTCCTGAATTTCGTCCATTTTTCGATTGTAGTGAAGTAGTAATTAATTTAAGTTAGCAAAAATAATTGTTTTAACAATTTATTATTATTGTAAATAATATTCTCTTTGCTTAATGGTAGAAAGTTGCGTTTTTTCCTTAAATTTTCAAATATTAACCGAAATGCTTGAAATTATCTTCAAATCTTTAAAGTCCTACGAAATACCTTAATTCTTGTGAAATTCTTTGCAAATTGAAGAAAAATTATAAAATGTTTCGAATTTTTCTAGATCTATTAAAATCCAATAAAAATCAGTTAAAATCACACCATCACAATCCTTGAAAATCTTTAAAATTTTCGAAGTCGCTTGAAATCATTGAACATACCTTAATATCTTTTAATCTATATGAAATCTTTTAATCCTTCAATCAGTTCAAATCCTTATGAATTTTAGAAAATTCTTCGCAAATCCAATAAATTTGGCTTTAGTCTTTGTGAAGTGATTTATATCTTCGAAATAATATGAAAAATCTTAATTAATTGTTGCACTTTGTTCAGTTTTGAGATATTAGTAATGAAAAGAAGCCCTCCGAATTTCGTCAATTGTTACCATAATAAAACTTCCTCTATGAGGAAGCACATCGTATGAAATTACGAAATAGCAATCAAGAAGGGGAGAAAATTGAACAAATAATTGTGAAATAATGTTTTTTCTCTACTTTCCTAGTTCAACAAATACAAGATCAATTAAATGTTTTTATTGCAGAGAATAACATAGTTTTCATATAAACATCATATTTTTCATTAGATCTAGAAATTTTGTTTCGGATGAAATCGAAATAATGTTTCATCTGAGAATTGTATTGTTAATTAAAATATCCACTGTAGCAAATGCCATTTGGCATTGTTAAAAAAGCGTGAGTTTGTTGACGTAAACGTGGAACAAATAGACGATGTATCTCCCGATTGAAAAAATCAAGTGTTGCAATAAAATGAGTGCCATGTAATTTAATAACTAATGGAGAAGAAGGCGCAACAAGAGAAGTATATTCATTATGGGAAGGGGGTTTAGTCCTTTCGAAATTGTCTGCAATCCAGTCACATCCATTTGGTTTTCGTATATAAACTTCGGTATTACCATGCTCACTGGTAAAAATCCAGGAAGGAATTGCTAGGGTTTCGTAACGTTTGAGAAATCCAGTAAATTCAGACCTATCCGACATAATTATAGTAACAGCGGTTCCTGGTTGAACAACAATTTTACGTGCTGGTTCAGGTAAACGACCACGTCCGCGACGTTTGCGTGGCACATCATTTGTGTTGCTACCTACTTCAGATCCCTCTGCACCTAATTTTGAAAAAAGAAAACAGAAAATTTGAAGATTTAAAAATTACAAATATTTTCATCAGGGAGTAGTAATAGTAAATAAAAAAGTTTTCAATCGCAATTTCAAATGAAACGATAATGAAATTATAAAAATTAGTAATTGATGTACATTATAAACAATTTCAGAACATGTTATGTATAGTTCATAAATATAGATATCATACAATATTACACTTACATTCAAAGTCCAGCAAAGCCACGAATATAAGGAGTAAAGTAGCAACAACAATCTTCATTTCTTTCTCAATAGAAACGACGACAGCGGAATGTAAGCTGACTTCTTATAATTTTTAAGAAGGTCATCGCTGCCATATATACTAATCACCATCCTCCATTTGGATCATATACCTTTATTTACTTTATGATATGAAGATTTCATAATTTTCCACATTTGTCAGTTCATTAACCAGAAAACCTCGAGAATTTAAAAAAATCAACAACAAAATAGTGCCACCGAGAGCCCTGAGCTGTCACGTCATAACACTACTATGTGCAGCGCTGACTGAGGTCCGTCCACTCGGCGCCGCCACCAAGACAAAATTAAAAATGGAAAACACTATATTTTTTTTTGCTTTTTTTTCAAATTTTATGCTCAAAAAAAAATTTTTTGCCCCTCAAAGTTCGGAGATAAGAATGGCGGCACTAGCACGACGTACACTCAGCGCCACCACCTATTTACCCCTTTTATAATTTCTTCGAAAAACTACCCTTGCACAGTACAGTTACTCGAATAATAGATTCTCGATTTTTCGCTCCACGAAATTGAAGTGCCGAATTTTTTTGCTAGCTGAATTCGAAGTTTTCGATTATTTTGCTACTCGAATGATAGATTGCCGATTTTTTTCTCCATAAAATTGAAGTACTGGATTTTACAGATACTATAATTGGAAGCTCTAGATTATTCTGCTATGCGAATAATAGATTACAGTTTTCCTGCTCCTCGAAATTAACGTATCGAATTTTTTGGTACTCGAATTTGAAATTGTAGATTATTCTGCTACCCGAATAATACATTCCCGATTTTTTTGCTACTCGAAAATAGAATATATCAGATATTTTGCTACTGGAATTCCAAGTTCTAGATTATTTTGCTGCTTGCATAATAGATTCACGATATTTTTGCTTCTCGAAATTAAAGTACTCGATTTTGTTGCTACTCTAATTAAAAGTTATAGATTATTCTGCTACAAAAACAATAGATTACAGTTCTTTGCTCCTCGGAAATAAAGTAGCGGACTTTTTTGTTACTTAAATTTGCATTTATAGAATATTCTGCCACACCTATAATAGATTCCCGATTTTTTTGTTGCACGAAATTAAAGTACCGGATTTTTTGCTAGTCGAATTTGAAGTTCAAGATTATTTTGCTAGGCGATGAATATATTCCCGATTTTTTTTTCTGCGTGGAATTGAATTGAAAGGCATTGATTTTTATGCTACTTGAAATTAAAGTACTGAATTGTTTGCTACTCTAATTCAAAGTTCTAGATTTTTCTGCTACACGAATAATAGATTACAGATAATTATTATTAGATTCTTGGCAAATTTTAAAATAATTTTTTTTAAACATGTTTTTTTCTTAATATATATGGCAATGAATTGGATACCATGAGAATACATCATTATTCAATAATAATTCGAGTTCCAATATAATGAAATTATTATTAGATTCTTGGCAAATTTTAAAATAATTTTTTTTAAACATGTTTTTTTTAATATATATAGCAATCTATTGAACACCATGAAAATTTATCATTATTCAATAATAATTCGAGTTCCAAGATAATAAAATTATTATTAGATTCTTGGAAAATTTTTAAATAATTCTTTTTAAACAAGCTTTTTTCTTAAAATATATAGCAATCGATTGGAAACGATGGGAATATATCATTATTCAATAATAATTCGAGTTCCAATACAATAAAAATATTATTAGATTCTTGGCAAATTTTAAAATGATTTTTTTTCAACAAGACTTTTTTCTTCAACAAGTTTTCTTTTAAATATATAGCAATTGATTGAACATCATTAAAAGTTATCATTATTCAATAATAATTCGAGTTCAAAGATAATAAAATTATTATTAGATTCTTGGAAAATTTGAAAATGATTTTTATTCAACAAGTTTTCTTTTAAATATATAGCAATCGATTGAACACCATGAAAATTTATCATCATTCAATAATAATTCGAGTTCCAAGATAATACAATTATTATTAGATTCTTGGAAAATTTTAAAATTATTTTTTTTAAATAAGCTTTTCTTCTTCAAATATATAGCAAACGGTTGGACACCATGAGAACATATCATTATTCAATAATAATTCGTGTTCCAAGATAATACAATTATTATTAGATTCTTGGCAAATTCTAAAATGATTTTTTTTAAACAAGTTTTTTTTCTTCAAATATATAGCAATTAATTAGGCACAATGAGATTTAATCATTATTCAATAATAATTCGAGCTCCAAGATAATACAATTATTATTAGATTCTTGGAAAATTTTTACAAGATTTCTTTTTTAGGTTTTTTTTCTTCCAAAATATAGCAATCGATTGGACACCATGAGAATACATCATTATTCAATAATAATTCGAGTTCCAAGATAATACAATTATTGTTAGATTCTTGGAAAATTTTTAAATGATTTTTTTTCAACAAGTTTTCTTTCAAATATATAGCAATCGATTACACACCATGAGAATATATCATTCAATAATAATTCGAGTTCCAAGATAATAGAATTATAATTATATTCTTGGAAAATTTTTAAATTATTATCATTATTATTAGTATATTATTAAGCCGTTTCCCTTTCGGGGTAGGCGCGAATTGATTTTTTTAAACAAAGTTTTTTTCTTCAAATATATAGCAATCGACAGGACACCATGAGAATATATCATTATTCAATAATAATTCGAGTTCCAAGATAATTATTATTAGATTCTTGGCAAATTTTAAAATAATTTTTTTTAAACATGTTTTTTTCTTAATATATATGGCAATCAATTGGACACCATGAGAATACATCATTATTCAATAATAATTCGAGTTCCAATATAATAAAATTATTATTAGATTCTTGGCAAATTTAAAAATGATTTTTTTTTAACAATCTTTTTTCTTCAAATATATAGCAATCGATTGGATACCATGAGAATATATCATTATTCAATAATAATTCGAGTTCCAATATAATAAAATTATTATTAGATTCTTGGCCAATTTTAAAATGATTTTTTTGCAACAAGTTTTTTTTCTTCAAATATATAGCAATCGATTGGACACCATGAGAATATATCATTATTTAATAATAATTCGAGTTCCAAGAAAAAATAATTAATCAACAAGTAAAAAAAAAACAAATTAACACTTGTTTGCAAAAAATTTGGTTAAAAAAGTCATTTAAAAATTTGCCAAGAATCTAATAATAATTTTATGATCTTGGAACTCGAATTATTATTGAATAATAATATATTCTCACGGTGTCCAATTGATTGTGTGAGACGCTAATTCGAAGAGATAAGGAGCCATAGAAACACAAGAGCTTGCATAAAAAAATGCATGGACGTGAAGGAAGGTATGTCAGAACAGAAAAGTGCGGTGAGAAATATTTTATAAAAAGAGTCTCAATAGGAGTGAATGACGCCTGAAACAAAAAGACCTTGGATACTAATGGGCACAGGTGGGGAGCTTTACATGATGACTCTGTGAGACTTTTCACCTGGGGTGATTGTTAGAGATATTGATCAGCAACTTGGGTCGGAGGAGTGTCACGGAACGAAAGTGTTATTTAAACAAAACGACAATTCTATAGATCAATCTGTAAATCTATACCCCCTTCCCCATATTACTCCCATATTACATTCAAGTAGAAAGAGCTTTCACAAACGAGAATTTACAATCACCAAATTACATTTGCAGATAAAATGGCCTAATGATATAATAATAATAACGTAAAAGAGTTCTCATTTCGGACAAAATCGAGCGCGAAGCACGAGAGACGTGATGTGATCATCAAAGTAAAAAGAGCTTTAACGAAAGAGAATTCACAATCACCAAATTACAGTTGATGTTCTGACTGGTAGAGTTCCATTTCCATATCTCCAAGAAGAATCCAACGATAGCCAAGTAGGGACTTTTCACTGAATGCAGATAGCCAATCGATCTCGAATTTCAGCCTTCATCCGCAATCCAATACTGTTTTCCTCTCGCGTATTGTTCCCCGTCTCGTATGATATCAGCTGCCGGCGACAGGCGATTAAAACGTACGTCCTTAAAAAAAAATCTCGAGAAACTCCCCTGTTCGTAAATCATAGGTAGTTTCCTTTCAGGGCGTAATAATACGAATAAACGCGCAGGTAGACAATGCCCGCTGTCGAGAAATACGAAGTAAAGGTACACCATAACTTGAAATCCTTCGCCTTTTTGTCCAAGAGAATCTGGTCGTCCTATCCTATCCGCGATTGTAACAGAGAGAACAAACACCACTGCAACAGTTACGTTGTTGCAGAGCTGAGCTTTCACCTCGTCAAAAAGGAGCGATCCGTGAAGGTAGTGCCGGTACCATGGTAAATAGAATGCCCTTTATGGGGTTTTCACGGAGCGCCGCCCGCCCGGTTTAGTACTTTAAATTTAAACGCCCGGATTTTTTTTTCTCTCGCTGAGGTAGTAATGCCGGTGATACCTGAGAAGAGTCCGCGCCCTAAGAACGCTTTTCAATTCGGCTGAGGATGGAGATTAAAAAAAGAACGAGAGTAGTTTTTCTGTCGAGTGTTTGAGAATTTATCGTTTTTTGAAATTTAGAGTGTTTTGCGGGTTTTTTTTCAATGGGAAGCATTCTCAGGAAAGAATATTGCAGGGAGAAAGAAATATCACTGTTAGAAAAATCTGTACTAGATTTACGTATACATGTAGCGGAAGCAAGAATGCACAACATGAAATTAAATTTAATACACCGTACAGTGAATTTAGTATATGCATATACTGAATTGAGTATACACGTAGCTGAAATTTAGTATAGGTGTATACTCAATTCAGTATACATGTATACGAAATTTAGTATATGCATATACTAAATTCAGTATACGCGTTGCGTTTCGCGTGGGTTCCGTCTTCATCATCTGTAAACATGATCAGATGAAAAATTAAATTAAAGAATAAAGTTTTCATTTTCAAATAATCATATCGTTAAGCTACATTCACGTTAATAAATTGAAACATACCTTTTAGAGAGAAGACTTCGCAGATCCTCGCAGAAAGAAGCCGAAGCAGCTGAATATAGTAAACACGTATATGAATTTTAGTATACACTGTTAGAAATGTTTGCAATTTTAGTATACATGGGCATATTAAATTTCCTATATGTTTACTAAATTCATTACACTTTGTAATTTTAGTATACTTACGATACTAAATTTCTTTTATGAAGTTATACGAATACTAAATTTATTAAGTGTACAGTAAGTTTCTTTCCCGTATATGAATTTCATAGTTTCTGTATACTAAAATTCATATATGCGGTTTACTATATTCAGTTACGCAAGCGCGTTTTGATTTACGCAAGTTGGGCAACGTGGCCGGTGGCATTTGTTTCAGTTATTTGCAATGCTAAAAGGTTCGGCTTCTTTCTGCGAGGATATACGAAATCTTCTCTTTAAAAGGTATGTTAAATTTATTAACGTAAATGTAGCTTGACTATATGATTTTTCAAAAATTAAAACTTTGTTCATTAATTTCAATTTTCATCTCGTCATGTTTACAGATGATGAAGACGGAACCCACGCGAAACGGACCGTATATACTGACTTTACTATATACGTATACTTTCGTATACATGTATACGCGTATACTAAATTTCATGTAAGTGCATACTAAATTCAGTATATGCATATACTAAATTTACTGTACGCTGGTATAGTAACTTGAATTTCATGTTGTGCATTCTTGCTTCCATTACATGTATACTAAATCTAGTACAGATTTTTCTAACAGTGTACAGATAATCAGAAGGAATTGAGATTTTCTTTTAATACTTTTGTTCTTCATTTTTTTTGGTCAAATTTCGAAAACTATTTATACCATTTTCCGTAGACCATTTAAAATGGATTCAATCATAACTTATTGTAAAGATTCTTCAGATAAATTTGAAAAAGGTGTTGTTTACAAGATCTACTTGCAAGATCTGTAAGATGACTTACGTAGGATGGAGGAACATAAAAGTGATGTTCGTTTGGGACGTTGTTATAAGAGTTTTCTTGCTAGACATACGAGAGGGTTTGTTGATGTTGACCATTAGTTTGACTGGGATAATGTTGAGAGAATTTATGGAAATGCTTTATATTAAAAAACAAAATAAGTTTTCTATTAATTTGAAGGCTGATTTGGATAAATTAAGCAAAAGTTATTCCAGTATGATTAATGACACTTAGCAATAGGTTTTCATGAATCTTGACTTTCTCTTGTTTCTTGTTTGTTTATAACGGATTTGCCTTTTGACCCACACTTAGATCTCAGGTATCGAGGAGATAGCATCGTGGTTTTGTCGCTGTACCCACCTGTTCTAATTTTTCTTATCTTGATAAAGGTACTGTATGAGCACCGAAATGTTGGTGGATATTATAAGTGCTTTATATTGTGATTTGATAATAATTTAAATAAAAAAGATTTGGTTAGTTGTCTTCTCATTTTTCTTTCCTCTTTTTTATTTTTGTCCAAAGAAACAAATTTTGTTTGTTTGTTTGTTTTTAGGAATTGCAATAGGAGCATTTTGTGATGGTTGTCCTGGTTGTCCAAATTTGATTGTTGGAGTCCTGGTTTATTTTCAGGAATTCTATACATTGACTTAAGTGTTGGACATTAAATGAGATTTTGAATTTGATTTTAATCTAACTTGAAATTCTTAAATATCAGAATATCTTTGTCTATGTCTTTTCCAAATGGTTAAACTGAACAACTTCTTTGAGTCGCCAATCATGATACCGATCATCCTGAATAACTCCCGTTAGTGTGATAAATAAATCACGTTAGTGAAACTCTCAACGTATTAGCTTGTGACTTGCAATAAAATTAGAAGGTGTCATTTTGGATGACATGAAGGACATTACAATGATTCGCCTTTATTTCATGCCCCTATGGAAGCGGTCGATCAAATGAAAATGTGTGGTTCTTTTTTGGGAAATGAAATAAGTTTGGGGATGTTGAGGCTCGTGTGGTGGCTTGCAACGGCACGTGGACGTGCCATGGTTAAACAGAGGGAATATAATATAGGGATCGAGATTCGAGATCTGAACGCGTGCACGCGTTCTGATGGCTTAAATTGCATTCTGGAAGCAAAAACGTGCATGTGTGGTGGAGGTAGGAAGGGAAATGGGGAAAGGGGGAAAGGGGGAAGAAGGGGATAAGGGTGGCGGCTCTTGACAAAGGAAACCCGTGGTACTAACCAGGGCATTAGCAGCAACCCCGTTTCCGACAAACAAGTTCACCATCCCCCACATCCCCCATATCCCCCTAATCTCCCCCAGAAATGGTCCAGTTGAGCGATGGGCGAGTTTCTGCTTTCTGTGCCATTTGGGGCATGAAAGCTTGAGTACTGAGGGGTTATTCTAAAAATTGAATTATTATTTTTTGTAAATTCCGCTATTTCTTGATTCAAAATTTATTTTTTAACCGGAAATTTTCCAAAAATTACATATTTTCTTGAAAATTTAAAAATTTTTTAATTAAGATTCTTTTCATTGTGTTATTCTTCTTTTTAGTGAGCCGAAAAGAAAGGTTTTTCGGAAGTTTATTTTTTGATTGTGAATAATTTTTTTTGCTCGTTCTTATGATTCTTTCCAATCTGCAGGGTTTGCTTATGAATATTTCTAAGGTTTATTTTAATTGAGTTTACATATTTTATTTTATTTTCTTGAAAGAAGTCTTCTGTTAATTCAAATTTTTGTGAGAAGAATGTTTTGAATTTCAGAAATTTCTGTAGAAATGCATTTATATTTTAGATTGTTTTATTTTCCTAATTAGAAAATTTAATAATCTGAATAGATTGGTTTCAGAATTACCCACTGATTTTTTTAGTTGAGGATTCATTATTTGAGTTCAAAATTCATATTTTTTGGTGGAAAATTAGTCTTTTTGGATTGAAAATTCAACAATTTGGAAATTCATGTATTTTGAAAATTCAACTATTATAGTAAAAAAATCATTTATTCGATGGACAATTAACTTTATTGTTGAAAATTCATATTGTTGGGTAGAAATTTCAACTGTTGTGGTAAAAAATTGAGTTATTTGATGGACAATTAACTTTATTATTAAAAATTCATATTTCTGTGTTGAAAATTCAACTGTTCTGGTACAAAATTAAGTTATTTGATATATAATTAAAATTTTTGCTGAGAATTCGAATTTTTGGGTTAAAAATTTTACTTTGAAGTTTAAAATTAACATTTTTGTTGAAAAATCATATTTTCTTGTTGAAAATTTATGTATTTCAAAAATTCTACAGTTGTGGTAGAAAATTCAAGTATTTGATGCAAAATTAACTGGTTTGTAGAAAATTCTTCTTTTTGGGTTGAAAATTCGTTATTTTGTAATGAGGATTCGACTGTTTTGTTAAAAATTTGTCATTGTGGGTTTAGGATGCAACCATTTTGGAAGAAAATTCAATTTTTTCTTGCCGAAAAATCATATTTTCGTTAAAAATTTATATTGTTGGTTTGAAAATTATCTTCTTAGCTGACATTTTTTTTTTGGTTGAAGATTTATCATTTTAGTTGAAATCTCATATTTTTATCTGGAAAATTAGTCTTTTTCGTTTGAAAATTCAACAATTTGGTTGACTGTTAACTTATTTGTTGAAAATTCAACTGTTTTGTTGAAACTTCACTTTTTTCTTAAAAAATAATATTTTCAAGTTGGAAATGCATGTATTTTGAAAATTCAACTGTTATGGTAAAAGAATCAGTTATTTGATGGACAATTAACTTTTTTGTTGAAAACTCATATTTTTGGGTAGGAAATTCAACTGTTATGGTGAAAAATTAAGTTATTTAATGGAAAATGAACTGTATTGTTAAAAATTCATATTTTTGGGTTGAAAATTCAACTGTTCTTGTATAAAATTCAGTTATTTGATTTATAATTAACTTTTTTGTTAAGAATTCCCATTTTTGGGTTGAAGATTAACATTTTGGTTGAAAAATCATATTTTCTTGTGGAAAATTCATGTATTTCAAAAATTCTACTGTTGTGGTAGAAAATTTAGGTATTTGATGGAAAATTAACTTGCTTGTAGAAAATTCTTCTTTTTGGTTTGAAAATTCATTTTTTTATATTAAAGATTCAACTGTTTTGTTAAATATTTGTCATTGTGAAATGAAGACTCAACCATTTTGGAAGAAAATTCTATTTTTATACCGAAAAATCATATTTTCGTTGAAAATTTATATTTTTGGTTTGAAAATTATTTTCTTGGTTGAAAATTAATCTTTTTTGGTTGAAGATTTATCATTTTAGTTGAGATTTCTTTTCCGTTGTTCAAAATTTAAGTATTTTGTGGAAATTTTTTTTTTCTTGGTTGAAAATTAATTCTTTGAACTGAGCATTCAACTATTCTATTTTTGGTTCAAAACTAATCTCTTTTTGTTAAACATTTATATATGTTCTTAAAAATTAGTCTTTTTTGGTAGAAACTTAATTTTTTTGGTAGAAAATATATCTTTTTGGTCGAAAAATAAACTATTTTGTTCATACAACAAATTTTAGGATGGTAAATATTCTTAGCTTTGTTTGAATTATTTCATTAAAAATTCCTGTATTTTGTTGAATATTCGTCTTTTTCAGTAGAAAATGAATCTTTTTGGTTAAAATTTCATCTTTTTGGTTAAAAATGTAACTCTTTAGTTGCAAATAATTCATTTTTTGGTTGAGGATTCAACTATTTTGTTGAAAATTCGTCTTCTATGGTCAATACAATTGTTTTTTATTTAGAATTAAAATTTGTTGTTGTTGAAAATTCAACTACTGGGATGCAAGTTGAACTACTTTCTCAGCAGTTGATTTTCTTGGTTGAAGATTCATCATTTTACTCAAAATTATATCTCTTTTGTTGAAAATTGAACTATTTTGTTGAAAATTCGTTAATTTCGTGGAAGAAAATTAACTTTGTTAGCGGAAAAATTAACTATTACATTTTGAGTTGAAAATTCAACTATTGGATTGTTAAAAATTCATATTTTCTGGTTGTAGTTTTGCCTTCTTGGGTTGAAAATTCAACTATTAGGTTGAAAATGAAATTTTTTGATGAAAAATCATGATTTTAGGTTGAAGATTCTACTATTTTTGTAGAAAATTCAATTTTTTGGTTGAAAATGAACTCTTTTGTTGGAAAAATTATATATTCTAGTTGAAAATTCAAGTATTTTGAAAATTCAACTACTGTGGTAAAAAGTCCCGTTATTCGATGGAAACGAATTGAAACGAATTTTCAACAAAATACTTAAATTTTCTACCACGCAAATGAATTTTCAACTAAAATGATGAATGTTCAAACAAAAAAATAATTTTTTTATCATGAAGACGAACTTTTAACAAAATACATGAATTTTCAACTTAAAAACATCAATTTTCAACCAAAAGTGGAATAGTTGAATTTTCAGTTCCAAGAATTAATTTTCAACAAAAAAGAAAAAAAAAAGAAAAAACAACAGTCTTTGAACAAAATACTAACATTTTTAACCACGAAAAAGATATTTCAATAAAAAAGTTAGTTTTCAACAAAACTGTTGAATTTACATACAAAATAGTTGAATCTTTAACCCAAAACGACGAACTTTTAATAAGAAAGTTGAACCTTTAACCCAGAAATATAAATTATCAACCATATAATTGAATTTTAAACCCAATATGACGAATTTTCCACTAAAAAATCTAAATTTTTCTGAAAAATTAATATTTTTGGGTTGAAATATCAACTATATTGGTAGGAAATTGAACTAATTGCTCGAAAATGAACTTTTCTATTGAAAACTCATATTTTTCAGTTGAAGATTCAAGTGTTCTACTGAAAATTTGTCATTTTGGGTTGAAAATTCAACTATTTTGACAAGAAATTTAACTTTTTGGTAAAAAATTAGTTTTTTTGTTGTTTAAAAGTCATATTTTTGGACTGAAGATTCAAATTTTTTTTCTAAATTCAATTGTTTGGTTAAAAATTAATTTTTTGTGAAAATTCATATTTTTTAGTTGAAAGTTCAACTGTTTTGTGGAAAATTCGTAATTTTGGGTTACAAATTCTACTATTTTGGTAGAAAATTCAACTTGTTGATTTCAAATTCATATTTTTGGTTTGAAGATTCAACTTTTTTGTTGAAATTACGTCACTTTTTGGTTAAAGATTAACTTTTTCGTTGAAAAATCTTCTTTGTTCACTATTTGGGTAGAAAATTCAACTGTTTGGTTGAAAATTCATATTTTGATGCTGAAAATTCAACAGTTTTGTTGAAAACTTGTCATTTTTGGTTAAAAATACAACTATTTTGGTAGAAAATATAACTGTTTGATTGAAAATGAACTTTTTCGTTGAAAATTCGTATTTTTGGGTTGAAAATTCAACTGTTTTTCTGATGATTTTTGACTTGAAGATTCAACTGTTTTATTGAAAATTTATCATTTCGGGTTGAAAATTCAACTATTGTTGTAGAAAATTCAACTGTTGAGTTATAAATGAACTTCTTCGTTGAAAATTTATATTTTTGGGTTGAAGATTAAACTGGTTTAATGAAAAATCGACATTCTGCTGGGTTCAAGATTTCACTTTTTTGATAGAAAATTCAACTTTTTGGTTAAAAATGAACTTTTTTGTTGAAAATTCATATTGTTAGGTTGAAACTTCAACTGATCTAATGGAAAGTTGTCATTTTGGGTTAAATATTTAACTGGTTTATTAAAAATTTGTCATTCTTGGTTGAAGATTCAACTATTTTAGTAGAAAATATAACTGGTTTGATTAGAAATTAATTTTTTTGTTGAAAATTTATATTTTGGGTTTGAAAATTCAACTGGTTCAATAGAAATATGCCATTTTAGGTTGAAGATTCAACTATTCTGATAGAAAATTTAATTTTTTGCTTAAAACTGAACTTTTTTATACAAAATAATTCATATTTTTGGATTGAAGATTCAACTATTTTGTTGGAAATCCGTCATTCTAGGTTGATGAATCAACTGTTTTGATAAAAATTGAACTGTTCATTTACAAATACACTTTTTTGTTTAAAATTCATATTTTCCGGTTAAAGATTCAACTGTTTTGTTGCAAATTTGTTATTTGTGGTTGAAAATTAAGTTTGTAAGCTGAAAATTTAAATGTTCCATTATTTTTGTTTGGAAATTAATGTTTTATAGTTGAAAATTCATATTTTTGGGTTGAAGATTCAACTGTTTTGTTGAAAATTCGTCATTTCGGGCTGGAAATTAGATTTTGGAGCTGAAAATTTAATTATTCCATTTTTGGTTCAAAATTAATCTTTTATAATTGATCATTCATGTATTTTGGTTATTATTGGTCTTTTTTAGTAGAAAATTAATCCTCTTCGTTCAAAATTAATATTGCAAATTACCGGAAAAAATGAAAAACATTAATTTTTGTTGGTTGCAGATTCATCATTTTAGTTGAAACTTCATTTGCTGGGTTGAAAATTGAAGTATTTTATTGAATATTGGACAGTTTTTTCGGATTGAAAAAATATTTTTTGAACTGAAAATTCAACTATTCCATTTTTGGTTAAAAATTGAATGGCTTGGTTAAGAATTGGCTATTTCTGGTAGAAAATTAACTTTTTGAGCTGGAAATGTAACTATTCCATTTTTGTTTGAAAATTAATGTCTTATAGTTGAAAATTCATATTTTTGGGCTGAAAATTCAACTGTTTTGTTGAAAATTCATATTTTTGGGCTGAAAATTCAACTGTTTTGTTGAAAATTCATTTCCTTAGTTGAAAAGTGAAGTATTTTATTGAATATTATACATTTTGTGGGTTGAAAAAATATTATTCGAACTGCAAATTCAACTATTCCATTTTTTGTTGAAAATTAAACTGTTTTGTTAAAAATTCTCTATTTTCGGTAGAAAATTATCTTTTTGAGCTGAAAATTGAACTATTCCATTTTTGATTTAAAATTAATCTTTTATATTTGAAAATTCACGTCTTTTGTTGACAATTTGTCTTTTTTGATAAAGAATTAATCTTCTTGGCTGAAAACTAGTTTCTTTGGTTGAAGATTCATCATTTTAGTTTAAAATGTATGTAGTTTTTTTTTTAAATTCGCTTGTTTTATTGAAAACTTAATTTTCTTGGTTGAAAATTCATATTTGCGGTAGAACAATCAACAATTTGGTTAAAAGTTCATTATTTGGTTGAAAAGACAATACATTCAGTTCAGCATCCCCCCAATCTCCCATACCAGAAATGGTCCAGTCCAGTTGAGCGATGGGCAGGTTTCTGCTTTCCGTGCCTTATGCCTATGGGGCTCGGCAAGGAGGAATACTGACAGGCAGGGGGTAATTTAACAGGGGATTTTGTACCCGTTCGAGGGTTCCTAGCAGTTGCTAGCCCAGAAGTTTCCTATGTCGTTTGATATTGATTACAAGGGGGTGGTTCTGGGGGGGGGGGAAGAGGCCAGGAGGGTGCCAGTCCCTGATTTTATACCCCGATTGGCACCGTTTGCAGCCCGCGATGGCCGCTTTGAACTCTTTGAAGTTGCCGGAAGACCCGCTCACTCTTTTTTCCTTCACAGTTTACAGTTTACTTTACTTTCCGTTTTGACCTTTTTTTCAGATTATTCGTTATCTCCGGCCAAGCCGAAATCCAACGAGGTCAGTGTTCCTTTTGTTTCGCGCCCGACGTGACGTGACACCTCCTCCTCCTTTTTGCTCAGGTAGCTTTCATAGCACCTCTGCCCATGAAGTATAAAAAAAGAAAAAATGTAGTTTATTTTAAGTTATAAGCATCAATCGAAACAGTTTACACCTCCAAATATCCATTATTGATACTCTACTACAGGGCTCACCAGAAGGCAGATATTGAATTCCTTGACTGCCTTGACTGCCAGTGGCAGACATTGACTGCCTTGACTACCAGTGGCAGTCACTTGAGTACCTTGACAGCCAGTGGCAGTCATTGACTGCCTTGACTGTCTTGACTACCAGTGGCAGACATTGACTGCCTTGACTACCAGTGGCAGACATTGACTGCCTTGAGAGCCAGTGGATGTTATTGACTGCCTTGACTGCCTGGACTACATTGACTGCCTTGACTACCAGTGGAAGTCATTGACTGCCTTGACTACCAGTGGCAGTCACTTGACTGTCTTGAAAGTCAGCGGCAGTCATTGACTGCCTTCACTACCAGTGACAGTCATTGATTGCCTTAACTGTCAGTAGCAGTCATTGACTGCCTTGACTACCAGTGGAAGTCACTGACTGCCTTGACTACCAGTGGCAGTCACTGACTGCCTTGACTGCCAGTGGCAGTCATAAGACTAAGTTAAATAGGCCCCAATAAATTTTCGTCGAACTTGTTCTTCGGTTGGTCCATAGTCCTTCGCGGTAAATTAAAGTTTAAAATGAAAAAAAATGAAATTTTATGCGAATTCGAGTACAAAAGATTCAGACCCTTCGGTGTGAACGATGAGCCGTAACGAGCCATAACCGTGATGACTGCAACCCTTCCCAGGACTCCTGGAAACCGAAGAAAAAAATGACAGAAGAACTTTCTGGCAGTCAAACACTTGTCATGGCAGTCAACGCCTGCTGTAAGTGGTCTAGCAGTGAATCAATTTCCATGGATTTTTATTTCATAATTTTAAGAACAGAAAATACAATAAATAATATATACTTTTGTTCTTTTTCTCTACAGACAAACAGATTTCTCACGAGCATTTTAAAAAGAATAGATGACTTGTTAAACAAATAGTTGAATTTACGAAAAAAATTCATTTTCAACCAGATTGTTAAATTTTCAACTAAAAAAGATGAATTCTCAACAAAAATTGTGATAGGTGATATTTCAACAACAAAATTTAATTAAAAATAACAACAGTAGGATTCAACGAAAAAATACGAATTTTCAACAAAATAGTTGAATCTTCAACTAAAAAATAATTATTTTCTACCGAAAGAAGAAACAACAAGTCTTCAATCAAAAATATAAATTTGAAATTTTAACCAAAAAATGCTTTAATTTTAAATCGAAATTTTCAACTAAAAAAGATCAATTTTAAGTAAAAAATAGAATAGTGGAATGTTCAATTAAAAAAAAAATTTTCTACCAAAACTAGATTAATTTCTAACAAAATAGTTTGAACACCAATAAAAACAGATTAATTTCGAAGTGAAAATCGAATTGTTAAATTTTCAGTCAACAAAAATTAACAATGAACCGATCCGAAAAACAAATTTTCAATTAAATAGTTTAAATTTCAACCAGTGAATCCTTAACCAAAAGATAATAATTTTCAAACAAAGAGCCACATTTTTAAACATAAATATTAAGTTTCTATGAAAAATAAAGATTCTTCAATAAAATACTTCAAATTTTAACCAGTTATATTTTCATCCAAGAAGAATTTTTTTTACTAAAAAGACGATTTTTTGTTACAAAATACATGCATTTTCAATTGAAAAAATTAATTTTTACCAATAAAAACGAATTTCCAACAAAGTAATTTTATTTTTCCTTCAAGAAGATAAATTTTCAACCGACAAAATTAACTTTCTATTTTTTTTATTCTAAAAAATGCATTGGAATTTTCATCCAAAAAAGAAAAAATTGTTAACTAAAAAATTTGAATATTGAAAAGAAAAATGGAATAGGTTAATTTTCAGTTAAAATAATTAATTTTCAGTTGTAAAAGATAAATTCTCAATAAAAATTGTAATAGTCATATTTCAACCTAAAAAAGTTTTTTATTTCAAATAAAAACAGTAAGATTCAACGAAAAAATACGGATTCTCAGCAAAACAGTTAAATACTCAACCAAAATAGATTATTTTTCAATCAAAAATTTATACCTCTAAGCAAAAAGATTAGATTTCTATAAAAAAAATTGACCAAATTGTTATATTTTCTCCCAAGAAGATTAATTTTCTACTAAAAAAAAAACGAATTTTCAAAAAAATAATTGAATCTTCAACTAAAAAAATATTAATTTCCAGTCCAGAAGATAATATTTCAGAAAAAAGACGAGTCTTCAACCAAAAAAATAAATTTGAAATTTCAACCAAAACGTGTTTTAATTTTGAGTAAAAAATAATTGAATTCAACTAAAGAAGACGAAATTTTCAGCTAAAAAAGATTTTTTTTTCTATAAAAAATAGAATAATTAATATTTAGTTAAAAATAATGATTAAAAAATAAAAATAAAAAAAAGTAAGAAAACATTTTTAATCAAAAATAGATTAATTTTCAACAAAATAGTTTAAACCTCGACCAAAACAAATTAATTTTCAAGTAAAAATTGAATAGTCAACTTTTCAGTCAAAAGAAATTATTAGTGAACCAGACAGAAAAACAAATTTCCAATAAAACCGTTTAAGTTTCAACCAGAGAGATCAAAAATAAAATAGTCTAATCCTCAACTAAAATATATTAATTTTCAACTAATTTTCTATACAAAATAAAGATTTTGATTGATTTTGATAGAAAAATTATATTTTCAACCAAAAAGATTAATTTTTCACTAAAAATACATGCATGTATTTTCCACAAAATAGTTGAATTTTTAACTGAAAAAGGATCAACTTTCAACTAAAAATGGGACACTTTAATTTCCAATTAAAAAAAAAATAATTTTTAACAATAAAAACGATTTTTCAACAAAATAGTTTAATTTTCAATCCAAAAAGATGAATTTTCAACCAAAAATATTAACTTTCTATTTTTTTCCTAAAAAATGCATTTGAATTTTCATCCAAAAAAGATAATATGTGAAATGAAAAATATAAAATTTGAAATGAATTTTCAACAAAAAGACGGAATTTTAAACTCGAAAATAAAAATTTTCAACGAAAAACTTTAACTTTTACAAAAATAATGTAACTTTTATTTAAAAAAACCCGACATTATAACAAAATTAATAAATTTTTAACAAACAAACGAAATTTTAAAAACACAGATAAATTTTCAATTAAAGAGATGAGTGTTTAAAGAAAATTAATTTTCAACAACCTAGTTCAATTTTTAAATATTTAGTGTAATTTTCAACCAAAAAATATTAAATATAAATAAAAATGTAATAGTTGATGTTTCATATAGAAATAAGTCATTCAGACATATAACTGTTGAATAGAGTTTTCGAGATCACTTTTGTTTTTTGAAAGTTGTTCCTTAATGTCATCAAGGTTATTTTGTAGTAGCCTGGTCATTGTGGCTTCAATTGATTCATTTCTAGATGTGGGATTAGGAGAGGAGGGCCTAGATGAGCAGCATTTTGAGATGACTCCCTTCGAATTTATTTTATATCTAGCAGCACAGCCTTCATGGTATAGAATACCGCAACCGCTACGTCTGATTCCTGAGCGAGGCTTACTACCACAGTGGGGACAGAGGGTGTCCAACGTGTCAACAGAAAATTTGGTATTTGACATTATAAGAGAGTATATTCAGTGAATTGGCGTATGTCCTCACTGTACATTTCCTTCGACCGCTTTTTTAAACTAACGTAGTTATTCTTCGTGAATAAAATTAATTAGGTCAATTTTTCAATTAGTTAGGCAATTAGGTCGAAACGTACGTCGGTTAAACATGAGAAATAAAGTTTGATTCTTTGACATCTGAATCCATTGCCTTTCATATGACCGTATGACCAAATTAATTTTATTCACGAAGAATAACTACGTTATTATAAGAGAGTGTCAACAAACTTCGAAGAAATGTTTTTGTTTTGAACTAACAGTCACGATGAACCGTTATGCAATAATTTAACGTAAAAAAAGATCGTGACAGATGGTAGAAATCAGATAATTTAAAAAATTTTAGCCCTAGGGCCTTCGAAAAAAATAGCTTAGTTTCAATAGCGAAAAATATTCATCCAGCTGAATAATAATACAAAGTTCACAAGCACAAACACCAAGGTTGACACCAATCTTTAAATATGATTACGAGTGTAAACACTTGTTTTTGAATTTTTGCGTGATTTTCCACTAAAACCCAGGTTTAAATATGTAGAACTCTAAAAGAGCTGACACTAAACACTCACTTAGTGAAGAAAATCAACTTTTCAAGAGATTTCTTCCACAAAACTCAAAACTTCGAAGAGCGACCGAATTACCGAACGTTAGTTTCAGCCATTTTGTATAGATATCAATAATTTGAAGGGGTTTTAAGGAGTTTTTAAGATTTTAAGGCATTTTAAAAGATTACAAGGAATTTGCAATCGATTTTAATAATTTGAAGAGATTTTAAAGATTTTTCAAGATTTTAGGGTATTTTAAATATTCCAAGGAATTTTCAATCGATTTCAATAATTTGAATGGATTTCAAAAGATTTGAAATATTTTTAGGTATTTTTAAACATTCTAAGGAATTTTAAATAGATTTCAATAATTTGAAGAGATTTTAAAGAATTTCAAAAGATTTTAGGGTATTTTTCAACATTCCAAAGAATTATCAATAGATTTTAGTAATTCAAAGGAATTTCAAGGATTTTCAAAAAATTTGAAATATTTCAAAACATTTCAAAGAATTTTCAATATATTTCAATAATTTGAAGAGATTTGAAAGAATTTAAAATAATTTTAAGGCATTTGAACATTTGATAATTTTTTTTTAAATTCCCAGACATTTTTAAAAGTTCTAAAAAATTTAAAGGGATTTCAAAGGATTTGAAATATTTTAGGATATTTGAAAATATTCCAAAGAATTTTCAAAAGATTTCAATAATTTAAAGGAATTACAAGGGATTGTAAAGATTTAAGGTATTTTTAAAGATTCCAAGGAATTTTTAACGGTTTTAATCAATTTCTGGGGATTTTTAATATATTTTAATAATTTGAAGAGATTTTAAAGGATTTCAAATATTTTTAAATAGATTTGAGTAATTTGAAGGGATTTCAAAATATCTTAAATATTTTAGGGTATTTTGAATGATTCCAAGAAATTTTTTAATAGATTTTAGTAATTGAAGGGATTTTGAGATATTATAAAGATCTGAGAATATTTAAAAATATTCCAATGAATTTTCAAGAACTTAAAAAATTACAAGCGATTTTAAAAAAGATTTTAAAGATTTGAGGGTATTTTTTTAAATTCCGAGAAATTTTAAAAATCTTTAATAAACTTTGACGTATTTCTAAAGATTTGAAATAATTTAGGGGATCTTAGAAGATTTCAAGGAATTTTAAGTGCTTTAGAAAATTTCGAGGGATTTTCAATATTTTAGGGTATTTTGAAGATTCCAAAGAATTTTTAATATATTTTAATGATTTGAAGGGATTTTAAAGGATTTTAAAGAATTTAGGGTATTTTGAAAGATTCGAAAGATTTTTAAATAGATTTTAATTATTTTAAGGGATTTCAAAAGATCTGAAATGAATTTTAGGTATTTTAAAAGATTACTAGAACATTTTAAATACATTTTAATAATTTGAAGGGATTTTAAAGTATCTAAACATTTTAGGATATTTAAAAAAATTCCGAGGAATTTTCAAGAACTTAAATAAATTTCCAACGGATTTTAAAAGATTTTGAAGATATGTTAGGGTATTTTTTTAAATTTCAAATAATTTTTAAGATCTTTAATAAACTTCGAGGTATTTCAAAAGATTTAAAATAATTTAGGGTATTTTACAATATTCCAAGGAATTTTAATGGCTTCAGAAAATTTCGAGGGATTCTTAATATTTTAGGGTATTTGTAAAGATTCCAAAGAATTTGTAATATATTTCAATAATTTAAAAGGATTTTAAAGGATTTTCAGGAATTTAGGGTATTTCGAAAGATTCCAAGGATTTTTAAATAGATTTTAATCATTTTAAGGGATTTCAAAAGATCTGAAATGTTTTTTTAGGTATTTTAAAAGATTCCAGGAAAATTGTTAATACATTTTAATAATTTGAAAAAAATTTAAAGTATCTGAACATTTTAAAGTATCTAAACATTTTAGGGTATTTAAAAAAATTCCAAGGAATTTTCAAAAATTTAAATAAATTTCCAATGGATTTTAAAAGATTTTGAAGATATGTTAGGGTATTTTTTAAAATTTCAAATAATTGTTAAGATCTTTAATAAACTTCGAGGTATTTCCAAATATTTTAAATAATTTAGGGTATTTTATAATATTTCAAGGAATTTCAAGTGCTTTAGAACATTTCGAGGGATTTTAAATACTTTAGGGTATTTGTAAAGATTCCAAAGAATTTTTGACATATTTTAATAATTTGAAGGGATTTTAAAGGATTTAAAGGAATTTAAGTTATTTTGAAAGATTCCAAGGATTTTTAAATAGATTTTAATCGTTTTAAGGAATTTCAACAGATCTGAAATGTTTTTTAGGTATTTTCAAAGATTCCAAGAAAATTTTTAATACATTTTAATAATTTGAAGGGATTTTAAAGTATCTAAACATTTTAGGGTATTTACAAAAATTCCAAGGAATTTTCAAGAACTTAAATAAATTTCCAACGGATTTCAAAAGATTTTGAAGATATGTTATGGTATTTTTAAAAATTTCAAATAATTTTTAAGATCTTTAATAAACTTCGAGGTATTTCAAAAGATTTTAAATAATTTAGGGTATTTTACAATATTTTAAGGAATTTTAATAGCTTCAGAAAATTTCGAGGGATTTTCAATATTTTAGGGTATTTTTAAAGATTCCAAAGAATTTTTAATAGATTTTAATAATTTGGCGGGATTTCATGGGATTTTGAAGATTTCAGGGTATTTTTAATAATTCCAAGTATTTTGAAATAGATTTTGATAATATGTTTTCAATAAAAACAACTAATTTTTAACCAAAAGATTAATTTTATACCAAAAAGATTAATTTAAAAAAATTTAACAAAATATATGAATTTTCAATCAAATATTTTAATTTTTCATAGATATTTCAAC
>JAABKJ010007545.1:141197405-141683321 GCA_011634705.1 Andricus grossulariae
GGTTAATCTGCTAACAAAACAAAAATTCAATAAAAAATATACATTTAAAAAAAAAATAGAATAGTTAAATTTTCAACTAAATAATAAACGAAGTTTCTACCAAAAAGATTAAATATCCATCAGAAAAAAAATTTCGACAAAAAATTTAGTTGAACTTTTAATTAACAAAATTAATTTTCAATTCAAACATGGAATAGTTAAATTTTTAGTTGAAAAAATACTTTAAAAAAGGAGTTAACAAAATAGTTAAATTTTAAACTAATTTGAAAAATAAGATTTTTCAACTAAAATGATGGATCATCTACAACAAAAAAAAATGAATTTTCAAGTAAATAGTTGAATTTTGAACCAAAAAAAGTATTGACATATTACATCATATTACATATCACGTCATATTACATATTACATCATATTACATCATGAATGTAAATATCACAAAATTGTTTGATGTAAAAAGGAAATCAATCAATACATTATAAATTTCTGAATTAATAATGTTTTTAATATTGATGTTAATTAATTTAATGATGTTTATTAATAAAATTATTAAATAATTATTTTTTAAAAATTGAATTGAATAAAAACTGAAACATTTCCACTACCTTGAGCAGGATAATATGTAATTTAATTGTGTGTTGCATAACAGTAAAAAAATGTTTTACAACTTGTGCCTTTAAAATGAGATAAAAAAAGTTCTCTCGGACATGAGGGAGTTTTAACGAGAAGTGAGATAATTTATGCTTTGATAAATGATAAGGAAATTCACAATGTTTGCGATATTGTGCAAAGCTTGTAGAATTTTAGCTAATGAAAAATAATATTTATTCTTTTGTATTTTAGACGTCCTTCATTTTTATTATTTCAGAATTTATAATTTTATATATATATATAGATAGTTTTTCGGACTGCATGTGTAAATACTAAATAATAATTAGAGAATGTCTCTCAAATAGAGCATTAATTATAACCAGAAGACATTTTTTTTCATTCAATACTCCATTTTTTTATTGGATTCATAATTTTATTTTATTATTATATTATCTTATTCAAAGAAAATTTTATAGGTATAGATAGTGGAATGAACAATAATATAATAATAATAACAATAATAATTCACTATGTCCCATTCAGTGAATCGAGAGAAAAGTTGAATGAATGAAGATAGTAATTACGAGCAAATTATATCTAAATTCTGAAGAATATGTAATATAAACTTGCCGATTTCGCATTGTTTACGATTTATAAATAAATTATTTTCATTATTTAAAAAGAAAATTATTTTATATATCCTCTACTACTGCATTTACATAATTTTATTATTACAGAATTGCACAAAATGCTAAAGCCTTTTTAAGGGATTTCAATAGAAATCAAAAAAATTTTTAACATTTAGTAAAATATTTCTATAACTTCAAAATAATATTACAAGAATTGGGGTACTTCTAGGAATTTGATTTATTTTCAGGAATATTCAAATATTTCCAGGAATGATTTCAGATTTCATGTAATTTCACGAGATTTTCGCAAGATTTCAGAGATTTCGCCAAATTTCGAAGGACCTTACATATTTTAAGGTATTTCTAAAGATTCCAAATTTTGTATCAAATATTTAAAATGTTTTAAGGGATTTTAAACGATTTGAAATATTTAAAAATAATTAGAAAGATTCCGAGGAATTTTCAACAAATTGGAACAATTTTTAAACTTTGAAGAAATTTTGAAGGATTTGGAATATCTTAGGATAGCTTAAAATATTCCAAGGAATTTTCAACAAATTCCAATAATTTTACGGTATTTTCAAGATTTTCTGATATTTTCCAAAATTTCAAGGTATTTGAAAGATTTTAGGGTATTTTTTAAAGATTCCAATGCATTTTCAAGATATTTTAATAATTTTAAGGGATTTTAAGATATTTTCAAGATTTTCCGACATTTTCCTAAATGTCAAGGAATTTTCAACCTTTTTGGGTATTTCCCAAGATATCAATAGGATTTTTGTGTATTTTCCAAGATATCAATGGGATTTTCAAGTTTTAGGGTATTTTTCAAAGGATTTTAATTAATTTTCAAGAGATTAATGAAATTACAAGGGATTTTAAAGGATTTGAAACATTTTGGGATAGCTTAAAAAAGATTGCAATGAATTTTCAACAGATTTGAATAACTTTAAGGGATTTTAAAGATTGTCCGGTATTTTTCAGCATTTTAAGGAATTTTCAAGACTTTAGGGTATTTTTTGAGATTCCAATGAATTTTCAAGAAATTTTAATAATTTTAAGGGATTTCAAGGCATTTTCAAGATTTTTGGGTATTTCCAAAATTTAAAGGAATGTTCAAGATTTTTGGGTATTTTCCAAGATATCAATAGGACTTTCGGGTATTTTCCAAGATTTCAAGGGATTTTCGACATTTATGGTATTTTTTAAGATTTCAATAAATTTTCAAGAGATTAACGAAAGTCCAAGGGATTGTAAATATTTTAGGGTATTTCAAAAGATTCCAAGGAACTTTTAGTTTGCTTCAATTATCTAAAGAGATTTCAAGGGATTTTCAAGCTTTTAGGGCATGTTTGAAGATTCTAACAAATATTTATAAGCTGTAAAAAATGACAAAGAATTTTAAAGTATTGTAAATATTTTAAGGTATTTTTAGAAATTCCAAAGAATTTTTAGTTTGTTTCAAAGATTTGAAGGAATTCCAAGGGATTTCAAAGGATTTGAAATATTTGACAATAATATAAAATATTCCCAGGGATTTTCAATAGATTTTAACAATTTTTAAAATTCTAAGGGATTTAAAAGTATTTGGCATATTTTATGATATTTTAAAAGATTCCAAGGAATTTTCAACAGATTTCAATAATTTCAAGGGATTTTAAGAGATTTTTTAAATTTTCATGTATTTTCCAAAAATACCAAGGGATTCTTAAGATTTTAGGATATCTTTTAGGATTTCAATGAATTTTCAAGAAATTAACGAAATTCCAAGGGATTAGAAATATTTTATGATAGTTTGAAAGATTTCAAGGAATTTTCAACAGATTTCAATAATTTTAAGGGATTTTCAAGATTTTCGGGTATTTCCCAAGATATCAATAGGACTTTCAAGATTTTAGAGTATTTTTTTAAGATTTAAACGAATTTTCAACAGATTTGAACAATTTTTAAAATTCCAAGGAATTTTGAAGGATTTGAAATATATTTTAAAATAATTTAAAAGACTCCAAGAATTTTTCAACAGATTTGAACAATTTTTAAAATTCCATGGAATATTGAAGGATTTAAAATATTTAAGGATAGTTTAAAAGATTCCAAGGAATTTTAAACATATTTCAGTAATTTTAAGGGATTTTAGTGTATTTGACAAGATTTCAAGGGATCTTCAAGATATAAGGGTATTTTTTAAGATTTCACTGAATTTTCAAGAGATTAACAAAATTCCAAGGGATTGAAAATATTTTATGATAGTTTGAAAGATTTCAAGGAATTTTTAATTATTTTAAGGAATTGTAAGGGATTTTCAAGATTTTCGGGTATTTCCCAAGATATCAATGAGATTTTCAAGATTTTAGAGTATTTTTTAAGATTTCAAGGAATTTTCAAGAGATTTGAACGAATTTTAAAATCCCAAGGAATTTTGAAGGATTTGAAATATATTTTAAAATAATTTAAAAGATTCCAAGAAATTTTCAAAAGATTTGAACAATTTTTTAAATTCCAAGGAATTTTGAAGGATTTAAAATATCTAAGGATAGTTTGAAATATTCCAAGGAATTTTCAACAGATTTCTATAATTTTAAGGGATTCTAAGAGATTTTCAAGATTTTCGGGTATTTGTCAAGATTTCAAGGAATTTTCAAGATATTTGGGTATTTTCCAAGATATCAATAGGATTTTCGGGTATTTTCCAAGATTTCAAGGGATCTTCAAGATATTAGGGTATTTTTCAAGATTTCAATCAATTTTGAAGAGATTAATGAAATTCCAAGGGATTTTAAAGGATTTGAAATATTTTACAATAATTAAAAATATTCCAAGGGATTTTCAACAGATTTGAAAATTTTTTAAAATTCCAAGGGATTTTAAAGTATTTGGCATATTTTAGGATAGTTTGAAAGATTCCAAGGAATTTTCAACAGACTTCAATAATTTTAAGGGATTTTAAGAGATTTTCAAAATTTTCAGGTATTTTCCAAAATTTCAAGGGATCTTTAAGATTTTAGGGTACTTTTTAGGATTTCAATAAGTTTTCAAGAGATTAATGAAATTACAAATTTAAAAGATTTGAAACATTTTGGGATAGCTTAAAATATTGCAATGAATTTTCGACAGAGTTGAATAATTTTAAGGGATTTTAAAGATTTTCGGGTATTTTCCAAAATTTCAAGGGATTTTCGAGATTTTAGGGTATTTTTTAAGATTCCAATGAGTTTTCAAGAGATTAAAGAAATTACAAAAGGGATTTCAAAGAATCTGATATATTTTAGGGTATTTTAAAATATTCGAAGGAATTTTTAATAGATTTTCAATCATTATAAAGTATTTTTAAGATTTTAGGGCTTTTCAAATAATCTAAAAAAAATTCCAAGAGCTTTTAATAATTTTACAGGATTTCAAGGGATAACAAGGGGCTTGATTAAGGTTATTTTTAAAAATTTGAATAATTTATAAGGGATTTTCAAGGATTTTACAGATATAAGGGTAATTCTAAAGATCCCAAGAAGTTTTTAAAAGCTTTAAAAAATTTCAAGGAATTTCAAAAGATTTAAAATGTCTTAGGGCATTTGAAAAGATTCCAAGGAATTTTTAAAGCTCATCAAAATTTCAAAGAATTCTCAAGATTTTAAGGGGTTTTAAAGATTTCAAAGAATTTTTTAAATATTTAAAATATTTCAAAGGGTTTCAGTGCATTTTTAAGAATACCAAGGAATTATTCAAAATTTCAACAATTTCAAGGGATTTACAAGATTTTAAGGTATTTCTAAAGATTTGAAGAAATTTTCAAGACATTCAAAAAAATCCAGGGATTTTTAAGAGCTTCAAACAATTTCAGGGTATTTTAAAAAATGTACGGTACTTTTGAAGAATCCAAGAAGTTTACAAAAGTTTTAATACATTTCTATGGATTCCAAAAGATTTGTAATATTTTAGGGTATTTTAAAAGAGTCCAAATAATTTTTAAGATCTTTCGGAAATTTCAAGGGATTTCAAATGATTTCAGATAATGTGAAATATTTTAGGATATTTTCAAAGATTCCAGAAAATTTGCATTTAAAAAATGTCAAGGGATTTTGAAGGGTGGGTAATATTTTAGGGTATTTTTAAAGATTCCAAGACATTTTCAAACTATCTCAATTATCCGAAGGGATTTCAAGGGATTTTCAAGATTTTAGGGTATTTTCAAAGATTCCAGAAAATTGTTATTTAAAAAATGTCAAGGGATTTTAAAGGATGGGAAATATTTTAGGGTATTTCAAAAGTCACTAAGAAATTTTAAAAATATTTCAGTGATTAAAGTGATTACAAGGGCTTTTGAAAAGTTTAGGGTATTTTAAAAGATTTCAGAAAATTTTTATTTAAAAAAAGTCAAGGCATTTAAAAGGATGGGAAATATTTTAGGGTATTTCAAAAGATTCCAAAGATTTTAATATTATTTCAATGATTTGAAGAGATTTTCAAGATTTTAGAGTATTTTCAAAGATTTCAAGACATTTTCATTTAAAAAATGTCAAGGGATTTTGAAGGATGAGAAATATTTTAGCGTATTTTTAAGGATTTTAAGACATTTTTATTTGAAAAATGTCAAAGGATTTTAAAGGAAGGGAAAGATTTTAGGGTATTTTTGAAGATTCCAAGAAATTTTTTAATTATTTCAATGATTCGAAGGGATTTAAAAGGATTCTAGGGCATTTTCAAAGATTCCAAGACATTTTTATTTAAAAAATGCTAAGGGATTTTAAAGGATGGGAAATATTTTAGGGTATTTTCAAAGATTCCAAGAAATTTTTGAATTATTTCAATAATTTGAAGGGATTTTAAAGGATTTTCAAGATTTTGTGGTAATTTAAAAGTTTCCAAAGCATTTATATTTTTGAAGAATGTCAAGGAATTTTGAAGGATGAGCAAATTTTTAGGGTATTTTTAAAGATTCCAAGAAATTTTTAAATTATTTTAATGGTCTAAGGGGATTTTAAAGGATTTTCAAGATTTTGTGGTATTTTAAAAGATTCCAAGGTATTTATAATTTTGAAGAATGTCAAGGGATTTTAAAGGATGAGAAACTTTTTAGGGTATTTTTAAAGATTCCAAGAAATTTTTCAATTATTTTAATGATGTAAAGGGATTTTAAAGGATTTTCAAGATTTTGTGGTATTTTAAAAGATTCCAAGGTATTTATATTTTTGAGGAATGTCAAGGGATTCTGAAGGATGAGAAACTTTTTAGGGTATTTTTAAAGATTCCAAGAAATTAAAAAATTATTTTAATGATTTAAAGCGATTTTCAAGGATTTTCAAAATTTTGTGGTATATTAAAAGATTCCAAAGCATTTATATTTTTGAAGAATGTCAAGGGATTTTGAAGGATGAGAAACTTTTTAGGGTATATTTAGAGATTCCAAGAAAATTTTTAATTATTTGAATGATTTTAAGGGATTTCAAGGGATTTTCAAGATTTTAGGGTATTTTCAAAGATTCCAGAAAATTTTTATTTAAATAATGACAAGGCAATTTGAAGGATGGGAAATGTTTTAGGGTATTTTGAAATATTCCAAGACATTTTAAAATGATTTCAATGATTTGAAGGGATTTCAGAGGATTTTCCAGATTTTGAGGTATTTAAAAAGATTCCAACACATTTTTATTTAAAAAATGTCAAGGGATTTAGAAGCATGAGAAAAATTTTAGGGTATTTTTAAGGATCTCAAGAAATTTTTATTTAAGAAATGTCAAAGGATTTTAAAGGATGCGAAATATTTTAGGGTATTTTAAAAGATTCCAAGACATTTTTAAATTATTTCAATGATTTGAAGGGATTTCAAGGGATCTTCAAGATTTCAGGGTATTTTCAAAGATTTCAAAGAATTTTTGTTTGAAAAATGTCAAGGGATTTTAATGAAGGGAAAATATTTTAGGGTATTTTAAAAGATTCCAAGACATTTTAAAATTATTTCAATGATTTGAAGGGATTTCAAAGGTTTTTCAAGATTTTGAGGTATTTCAAAAGATTCCAAGACATTTTTATTTAAAAAATGTCAAGGGATTTCAAGGGATTTTCAAGATTTTAGGGTATTTTCAAAGATTCCAGAACATTTTTATTTAAATAATGACAAGGGAATTTGAAGGATGGGAAATGTTTTAGGGTATTTTTAAAGATTCCAAGGCATTTTTAGTTTGTTTTAATGATTTGAAGGGATTTTAAGAGATTTTCAAGATTTCAGGGTATATTTAAAGATTCCCAGCAATTTTTTAAGAGCTTCAAGACATTGCAAAGGATTTCAAATGATTGATAATATTTTGGGGTATTTTCAAAGATTCCAAGGAATTTTCAGTTTATTTGAATGATTTTAAGGGATTTCAAGGGATTTTCAAGATTTTAGGGTATTTTCGAAGATTTCAACGAATTTTTGTTTGAAAAATGTCAAGGGATTTTAAAGAAGGGGAAATATTTTAGGGTATTTTAAAGATTGCAAGACATTTTAAAAATATTTCAATGATTCGAAGGGATTTCAAAGAATTTTTGAATCAGATAGTCAATAGAAACAATAATTTCAAAACATAAAATTCATTCAGTCTCATTCAGTGAATTCACAGAAAATTTGAATGAATGAATGAATGAACGACATGAGATAGTACCTATATAATTATGTTGTATTCTGGGATAAACTGTTTTACGAGCAAAGTATCTGTGAAGAATATAATACAATAAAATGATAAAGGCTGCCAATTTCGTATTGTATATGCTGTAAACGATTTATAAATAAATTATACCTGGAAATTTTCGACATTACAGCAGGTGTAAACTGTAGATGGATTTAAAAACCAATTTATTTTATTAATCATTACTCTACTTCAATAAATAATTGATTTTTATTAAAACGCCACCATTGAACTTTTTTGACATTTTTTTAAACGATGCAACTAGTATTCTGCTAATATTTCGAAAAAAAGACACTAATTTTTCATTTTTCAAAATATTTTCAAAAATTCAAGTATCAAATAATCATGGAAAATTTAAAAGATTTCAAGAGATTTCTAGGATTTCAAAAGTCTCAAGATCTTTTTAAGGGATTTCTAACAATATTCCAAGGGGTTTTAGTGGATTTAACTGATTTCAAGGATTTCAAAAGATTTTGTAGATTTTCAAAGCTTTAGAAGTATTAAAAATATTCCAAGAGATTTCAGAGGATTTCAAAGTTATTACATTGAAGATTTCAAGAGGATTCAAAATATTTTATGGTATTTTAAAATATTCCAAGGAATTTTCAGTTTATTGCAATAATTTGAAGAGATTTCAAGGGATTTTCAAGATTTTAAGGTCAGTTCGAATATTCTAGGAAATTTTGCAAAGAGGGATTTTCCAAATTTTAGAGTTTTTTCAAAGATTCCAAGAAATTTTGAAATTTTTTTAAAAAATGCAAGGAATTTCACAGGATTAATAATATTGCTGGATGTTTTAAAAGATTCTAAGGAATTTTTAATTTTCTTCGACGATTTGAAGGGATTAAAAAGGATTTGAAATATTTTAGGGTACTTTAAAAGATTCCGAGGAATTTTTAAAAGCTTCAGAAAATTTTTAAAGTTTTCCAGAAATTTTAAAGGCTTTGTAATATTTTAGGGTATTTTGAAAGATTCCGAAAAATTTTCAATAGATTTCAATAATTGAAAGTATTTCAAGGGATTTTTGAGATTTTAGGGTATTTTCGAAGATTCCGAGGTATTTTTTAAGAGCTTTAAAAAAAATGCAAAGGATTTGAAAGGATTGATAATATTTTACGGTATTTTCAATGATTCCAAAGAATTTTCAATTTATTCCAATGATTTGAAAGGAATTTAAGGGATTGTTGAGATTTTAGGGTATTTTCAAAGATTCCAAGAATTTTTACGAGTTTAAAAAAATGCAATGGATTTCAAAGGATTTGAAATATTTAAAAATATTTTTAAAGATTTCAAGAAATTTCCAATTTATGTCAATGATTTGAAGGGATTTCAAGAGATTTTCAAGATTTTAGGGTATGTTTAAAGATTCCAAGAATTTTTTTTAACCTTTAAAAATGCAAAGGATTACAAAGGATTGGACATATTTTACGGTATTTCCAAAGATTCCAAGAAATTTTCAATTTATTTCAATGATTCCAAGAAATTTTTCAAGAGCTATAAGAAAATGCAAAGGATTTCAAGCGATTGATAATATTTGATATATTTTCAAAGATTTCAAGGAATTTTCAATTTATTTCAATGATTTGAAGGGAATTCAAGGGATTCAAGATTTTAGGGTATGATAAAAGATTCCAAGCAATTTTTATACGCTGTAAAAATGTCAAAGAATTTTAAAGGATTGTAAATATTTTAGGGTATTTCAAAAGATTCAAAGAATTTTCAATTTATTTCATTGATTTGAAGGGAATTCAAGGGATTCTCAAGATTTTAGGGTATATTTAAAGTTTCCAAGAAATTTCTTAAGAGCTATAAGAAAATGCAAAGGATTTCAAACGATTGATAATATTTTATATATTTTCAAAGATTTCAAGGAATTCTCAATTTATTTCAATGATTTGAAGGAAATTCAAGGGATTCAAGATTTTAGGGTATGTTTAAAGATTCCAACAAATTTTTTAAGAGCTTCGAAAAATGCAAGGGATTTCAAAGGATTTACCATATTTTAGTGTATTTATAAAGATTCCAAGGAATTTTTAGTTTGTTTCAATGATTTGAAGGAATTTCAAGGATTTTCAAGATTTTAGGGTATGATTAGAGATTCCAAAAACGTTTCAACTGCCTAAAAAAATGCAAGGGATTTCAAAGGATTGATAATATTTCAGGCTATTTTCAAAGATTCCAAGGAATTTTCAATTTATTTCAATGATTTGGAGGGATTTCAAGAGTTTTTCAAGATTTTAAGATATGTTTGAAAATTTCAAGACATTTTTAGAAAGATTCGAAAAAATACATGGGATTTCAAACGATTGATAATATTTTATCGTATGTTCAAAGATTTCAAGGAATTTTGAATTTATTTTAATGATTTGGAGGGATTTCAAGGTATTCTCAAGGTTTTATGGTATTAAATATTCCAAGCAAATTTTATAAGCTGTAAAAAATGGCAAAGAATTTTAACGGATTGTAGATATTTTGGGATATTTTAAAAGATTCCAAGGAATTTTTAATTTATTTAATTGAATTGAAGGGAATTCAATGGATTCTCAAGTTTTTAGGGTATATTGAAAGATTCCAAGAAATTTTAATAAGCTGTAAAATCTTTCATAGGATTTAAAATTATTGTCAATATTTTAGGATATTTTAAAAGATTCCAAGGCATTTTTAGTTTGTTTTAATGATTTGAAGGGATTTTCAAGATTTTAGGGTATATTTAAAGATTCCAATAAATTTTTCAAGAGCTTTTATGAAATGTCAAAGGATTCTAAAGGATTGTACATATTTTAGGGTATTTAAAATACATTCCAGGGAATTTTCAATGAATTTCCATAATTTGAAGGGAATTCAAAGTATTTCCAATATTTTAGGGTATGTTTAGAGATTCCAAGAAAATTTTCAAAAGCTTTAAGAAATTGCAAAGGATTTCAAAGGATTGATAATATTTTAGGGTATTTTTAAAGATTCAAAGGAATTTCCAATTTATTTTAATGATTTGAAGGGAATTCAAGGGATTCTCAAGGTTTTAGGGTATATTGAAAGATTCCAAGAAATTTGTATAAGCTGTAAAAAATGTCATAGGATTCTAAAGGATTGTAAATATTTTTGGGTATTTCAAAAGATTCCAAGGAATTTTTAGTTTGTTTCAATGATTTGAAGAGATTTCAAGGGATTTTCAAGATTTTAGGGTATATTTAAAGATTCCAATAAATTTTTTAAGAGCTTTAAGAAATGTCAAAGGATTTCAAAGGATTGATAATATTTTAGGGTATTTTCAAAGATTCCAAGGAATTTTCAATTTATTTCAATGATTTGAAGAGAATTCAAGGAATTCTCAACGTTTTAGGGTATGATTAAAGATTCCAAGAAATTTTTATGAGCTGTACAAAATGTCAAAGGATTCTAAAGGATTGTACATATTTTAGGGTATTTTAAAACATTCCGGGGAATTTTCAATGAACTTCCATAATTTGAAGGGAATTCAAAGTATTTTCAATATTTTAGGGTATGTTTAGAGATTCCAAAAAATGTTTTAACAGCCTAAAAAAATACAAATTTTCAATTCATTTAAATGATTTGAAGGGATTTCGAGGGATTTTGAAGATTTTAGGGTATTTTAAAAGATTCCAAAGAATTTTTAGTTTGTTTCAATGATATGAAGGGATTTCAAGGGATTTTCAAGATTTTAGGGTATGTTTGAAGATTCCAAAACATTTTTTAAGAGCTTCGAAAAAATGTAAGGGATTTCAAAGGATTGAACATCTTTTATGGCATTTATAAAGATTCCAAGGAATTTTCAATTTATTTCAATGATTTGGAGGGAATTCAAGGGATTCTCAATGTTTTGGGGTATATTGAATGATTCCCAAGAAATTTTTATAAGCTGTAAAAAGTGTCATAGGATTCTAAAGGATTGTAAATATTTTTGGGTATTTCAAAAGATTCCAAGGCATTTTTAGTTTGTTGTAATGATTTGAAAGGATTTTAAGGGATTTTTAAGATTTCAGGGTATGTTTAAAGATTCCAAGAAATTTTTCAAAAGCTTTAAGAAATTGCAAAGGTTTTGATAATATTGATAATTGATAATATTTTAGGGTATTTTTAAAGATTCAAAGGAATTTCCAATTTATTTTAATGATTTGAAGGGAATTCAAGTGTGTTCGGTTCCCAAAATATTTATGGTTGACAAACTAGCACCAACCACGAGGAGCGACGCAAACAATGTTCAGTCACGCGTCATTTCCGGTAAGAAACTCTGATCTTAAAATCTGAACACTCGCGACAGAACTCACTTATGGGGTGAAAGTCGAGAAGTTAAGCTTCTCGGTTTACACCTTTCTCAGAAAAAAAAACGAGAAAAATCACTGATTTGCGGCACTTGGAGGGCTGACTGGGCACTTTCGCGGCCCTTCAATTTAACAAAAATCAGGAAACGGCCACCAAAACTCGCCGCCAGATAACAAAATTTGCTTAACCTTTGTATTTAATTTTCTTGAGAATTCTTTCTGCCCCATCAGACATTTTTAATTTTGTTTATATCCTCAGAATCCTCTTCAAAATTCATTTCAAGCCTTCCCAGTTTATCATTACTACCGAGCGTTCGCAGCGAGAGTGAATGAACGCGCAACGCATAGCCAGCAGGTTCGCTTACTGACTTCGTTCCTGTTGTCCAATCAGAGCGGCATAACCACTTATGTCGACGTTCTACACCAATCGCAGCTCCCCGGATCCTCCACAGCCGCCATCTTGCTGAAAGAACGTACCGATATCTCTGTCGCCAAAACAGAGGAGAACTTGGTTAATATCAGAGCACGGCGATTCCGAGTGGAATCCTCTTTCTCACTTCACATTTTCCAGTCAGAATCCTTAAGTATAAATCAGAAAGGATTTAGGTTTGTAGAGTGGTTTCACCGAATGCGAGCGCCCTCTGCGATTCCGGGTGCTTCCGGGAGATGGGCTTGAAGAATTATGGAATTGGGCTGCCCATTGAAAGGCTCACTTCTATCTCCTTTTCTTTCCATCGTTTGAGCTTCCTTCCTCCGCTAACACGGTGATCTGCGAGCTCCAGTCGATAGGTCAGAAAAGGACAGACTATCGGCATCCTCTATGGCTGAATACTGGTCGGGATCCGCAAGCCAGAAAAGGACAGTCTGTACTCGAGTTCGCTCCCTCTCTTTCTGACTTACCGTGACAGGACCGCTCTGTGGTTTTCCGAACGTGTTGTTGTTGACGATACCCTGCTGTGCATCTCGCTTTGAATTCAAGTAAAAAATGAGAAAATACAATAATATTGGGTTAGAAGGCTGTAACTTTTGTTTAGAAAAGAAAGTCAATTTTCCACAGCACACTTTTTAATTTCAATCCTTTATTTTTATTTGCAGATTTGAGTGCACATTTCGAGCATTTACATACAGGCGCTCCTCTTTCTGGTATTCCTCGTTCTGGAACTTCTTATTCTCCTGACAGACATAAACCTCCAGAAAGGTATGTTTCTCCTACCAGACGTCATTTTCCAGTCAATTCTTCTCCTCCTGCCGAGTCGCCCGTTCGGGTCAGGTCCAGGTCTCCTCCCAGGAATTCTATTTCACGAGCACTTGGATATAAACCTAAACACCTTAGACTTATTCGACTTATTCCGCACGCGAATCCCAACCGACGATTCGAAATTCGTAGATACACTTTTCCTCCCAATAAACCAATTCATTTGAGAGGAAAAGGTAATGTTTATGAGCCCATGCCAACCGACGAACAAAGTGTATTATCAACGTCTAACGGTGACGTTTTTGCAATAGTGAGGGAAAATAAAAGACTTCGTGCAATATATGGAACAAGAAATGGACATCAACGCGTAAAAATAAACATGAACAGCGAACTGATTGTGGATATGGCCCCAGGAGAAATCAATGAATCTCCCGTAGGCTGTTGTCACCCACTCCCAAGAAATTTTAAAACAGTAGTTGTAGACGAGTTTCGTCCACTGGATTATTGAAATTTGTTGCAAAATGTTAACTTCCAATACAATATTGTTTGTGATCCGAAGCAGGATCAAAATGTTACAAGTAACTGGTTACTGGAGGGCCAAATTCCATAACCGATGGATAGACGATGAAAACCCTAAATTTTTTCTTTTGTCTTAGGCTACCGATTTACATGTTTACTTTTAGCAATAAAATAAATGCGTGTTTTTCGTTTGTTTCTTTTTTTTTTAATAAAAAGTTCTATCCTATACCACAAAACAATTTTAATTATGTAACGTTAAAAATATTTATTGTGGAAAAGCGAAAAATAGGTATTAATTTATTTTGGAAACAGATTAATTCTCAGGGGTAAGATTTTTATAAGATATAAAATTGCGACACTTATCGAGCCAATAAAAATATAAAGTGTAGAATACTGATATTTTTCAGTTGAAAATACAACTATGAGTTTCAAAATTCACTTTTTTTAGCAAAATTATTCTTCATGGTCGAAAACTAAAGTATTTGGTTGAAAATTTATCTATTTTTTCAGGAAATTGGCTTATGAAAATTGATATTTTTCAGTTAAAAATTCAATTTTTGACTGAAGATTTATCTCTCTGGTCGAAAAGTAAACTATTTGGTTAAAAATTAATCTTTTATGTATGAGAATGCAACTGTTTTGTCAAAAATAATCTTTGTTCATTGAAGACTAATTTTTCAAATGAACATTGAACTATTCCATTGTGATAATTAATATAAATTTTGATGTTAAAACGATTACTTCGGACAAATATAATTTGAGAAACAAGAAAAAATTTGCGTCAGCTCGGATTTCATGTTTCTCAAATTTTATTTGTCGGAAGTAATCGTTTCAACATCAAAATCTATATTAATTAAAATTTCAAAAACTCGGACGTTAGCATCTTTAAATGGTAATAATATCTTTCAAATATAATTTGGATCATTCCGACGAAATTTCGTCTTTAGGGTAGAAAATTAATTACCTTTTTGAAAATTCCCTCTTTTCGATTGGATATTTAACTATTTGGTAGAATATTTATCTGTTTTGTATGAGGATTCCACTTTTTCAATGAAAATTCCTTTTTTTTTGTTGAGAATTAATTTTCTAAAGTGACATTTCAAGTATTGCCTTCTTTGTTTCAAATTGCTTATTTTAATTTGAAAATTTATCTTTTTCAATTGAAAATTCATGCATGATGTTAAAAATTCGTCTTATTGGTAGAACCATGATTTTCTAGATTTAAATATAACTACTTGGCTGAAAGTTGAACAGTACTTCTTTCCAATATATTGTTAATAATTTGACATTTTATTATTACTAATGTTACGCTTAAAACCGCAAGATCTCTCCCCCTCCCCCCTTAGGCTCGCTTGATAAAGCGAGGGCCGCAGACATGCTGATCATCCTTTCCGCACAGGCGACAGAGGAGGACTGAGCTTGCCTATTTCCTCAGCACAATTAGCATTTAAATTTAAAACCATATGTGTTTTGGCCTATCTACAGCCAATGGCCATCCTTCTCTTCTTCTGATGTTCGAGATCTCATTGCCTTTGATGCCACTGTGTCTAGGACTGTGTCACTCGGTTATCCGTCGCTAGATTATTCAGTGCTTCAAGGACTCACATACTACTAGCGGCGTAGCTGTTGTTTCATTCAGGTCCATCATAGCAGCCATGGCCTTGATGGTCAGATGAAGGAGCTTTATCTTTGTTAGTGCCCCCAATTCCACCGTGGGTGTCGACCCCAACTTTCTCCTGCGGCTCTCCAACAAAAGCCATAGGGTCCCTGTGAGCTTTCTGCACTTGTTGTACTCGTTGCATAAAAGCTTCTTATCTATGATGGCTCCTAGATATTTAGCTCTTTTTTTGATTTGAGTTGTTGTCCTCCCAGTTTCACTCTACTCGTGATTCCCCACTTGGAGCGTCTGGTGAATTATACCGCGACCTTTTTACTTGGATTGATCCATTATCCCGTCCTCTTCCACCAGGACTTCACTATCCCCAGTGCATGCTGCATTGACCCGAAGAGCAAATCTGGATAAAGCGATAAAACACCTCCCTTAGTTGTTCTGAGGTTCTTGTTGCTAAACATGTCGCAGGTCAATTCCACGACCGTATTTGACACACAATTTGTGATCATGGTTGTCCTGGTCACCTCTCTAGAGGTATAGTTAAAGGCTTGTTCAATTTTCATAAAGGTTCTAATCGCGAAGCCTTTCTGCTTTAGTTGTCTTTCGATTAGGTTTACTGATCCGCATAGGGCCGTTTCGGTCGAATGAACAGCCCTATAGGCATGTTGCTCCTTGTAAAATGACCTGCACAATCCATATAAGTTAGTAAATTTTTATTGAGTTAAAAGTTCCATTAGAATGTTGTTCCTGCATGTTCCTCCAAATTCATCTGTTTACAATTAGAAAGTGAATGAACATATGTTTAAAAAATCTTGAAATGCTGATAGAAGCTTGTAAATTTTCGTACAAAAATAATTATTCAAGATTTTGAAATTTTTTCACGGCATCACTTAGAAGGAGTTAGTATTTCTTCATCTAAGAGTAATAGGGGTGTTTTTTGGGAGTTTCAGATTATTATTATGGGGTTGGAGATAATAAATCGAATGTGACTTGTATAATTATTTCAAATAAAAAAAAAAAAAACTTAAAAAGAAATTTTTAAAAATTGTTGAAAAATATGAAATTTCGTAGAAATTGTTGATGTACGTTGTTGGCTTCAAGGTTACGTAAATTGAAACCAATTGAGTTGTTTCAATCGTTCATAGTGAGTTGTCATAATTTTGTCTTCGGCAAGAAAAAGAAGATTTGTTTAGAGAATATTCGAATAATTATTCAAACACAAGGTTTAAACCATTTCGTATTGAGACAACAGTGAGATTTTTAAGGGAATGAAATTTCACTTTCACAGACATAATAAAGCATAATAAAGCTGTATACGATGCTTTTATTCAGTGAAAAATAACGAATGAAGCGAATGTCATCTCGGAAAATGTGAAGCTAGCGTATTTTGGCGAACTAGCCAGAAAATTGAAACCTTCAACGCTTAATGTACAACATTTTAGGTCGCAAACTTGTATTTCATTTACAAATTGATGTAAAAAGTTTCAGGTCACACTAATTTTCAGCATTAGCGGAGCATGTCGTAGTGCTGAATTAATCAAACTTACTCTCGAGGATATCCTAAAGCATGACGATGTTATGGTGATCAAACTTAGAGACACAAAGACTAAAACATCAAAAAACTTTACCATTGAGGAGAAATTTCTGAAAAAGGTGAAAACGCACCATGCCCTGCGACCTCAAAACACAACTTCGAGCCGATTTTCCTCAAACTATCGTGATTGACGATGCACAAATCAAGCAATAGAAAAAAATAAACTCGGAGGAATGCCGACAGAAATTGCCAAATTTCTAAAACTGCCCAATCTAGATCACGAACGGCTTTATCTAGCATATGCGAGAAGATTCTTGTTTTTCAATTTTTGTTGTCCCAAATTCGGGTGCGAACATAACGGAGATAAAAAGAGTTGGAGGTTGAAAATCAACAGCAGTTGAAGAAGGTTATATTGAAGAATCAATAGGCTGTGAGAGGAAAACCGGTCAGCAAATTGCATCTGCAATCACAGATGCATCCACAATTACCTTTTCTTTCGAAAAAGCATCAAAATTTGTAGATGTAACCTCGATCCTTGTGACGTTTGCAAAAGCTCCAAAACATCAGAAATAAGAAATCCTGGACATAATTTAAACATAAGCGCAAATTATTTTGAGTATGAATTTTAAACGTCCATTGATTTACAAGGGCGAAAGGTGTCATTGCAATTAACAAATTGCTCTGATGCAAATAATTATTTTGAAAATTAAAATTCTTTTTATAAGAACTGGCAGTATTTGAATTTTTATTTAGGCGAGTTTTGAAAAATGTATCAAAAAATGATAAATTAATAAATAAAACTGAATGTAATTTTAAATTGAACATTGAAGTTGTTTTTCTATAAATATAAGTACCAATAGATAAAGTATCCCTAAATTGAATTTTAAATTAAACATTGTAGTTTTTTTTCTGTGTGTAAGGGGCTTCGCCCCTGGACCCCACCAGCGATCCGTCCTGGGACCCCGCCGGAACTTCGCCCCGGACTTCAATCGACACTTTGCCAATGGAATCTTTTCTTCTCGAACCTTGATGTGATTGGTTGGAAAAAAAGTATCGTATGCTTCTCGGGAGGAACGCGCCTAATTTTAAAATAGAATAATATTATAAGAACGCTGTAAGATTTATCCATAGTTTTAGTTAAAATTAAATAAATTGTACATTAAATAGTTTTTTATAACTTCACAACTGAGCTATTGACCAATGAAGGACACTTCCACTTGTATAAATGCGTACCTACAAGACATTATGCACCCTTCACAGATTTAGTCAAACACACTGATGGAGGCCACCATTGTGTGCCGAAACGTTTGAAACAACTTACTTGGTTTCAATTTACCTGATCCCAAAGCCAACAACTTTCATTAACAATTTCTAAAAAATTTATTTTTGTGGGTCAATAGAATCCCCCAGCGATCACTATGGAAAATATGAAATACCATTAGAAAAAAAATGGTATAGAAACGTATTTTAGAGGACTGTCAGTTCTTGATAATTATTTTTTTAAGTTTATGTAACTAAAAAATAACTTGTAATAAATTTTTGTACAAATATTTGTACAATCATGGATCATCAATCAAAACGAACAAAAAATTTAACAAAGTAGTTCTACTTTCAACTATAAATGGTTGTATTTTCAATAAGAAAAGATGAGCTTTAACTAAAAGTTGATATTTGAACGAAAAAGATTTTAATATAAAGCCAAAAACAGTTGAGTTCAACCAAAAAATACGAATTTTCAACCCAAAAAGACAAATTTTAAACAAAGCAATTGAATTTTCAACTGAAAAGAATGATCTTCCCACTTAGAAAGGTGGACTTACAAACGGACATAAAGTTGTATGTATAAAGGGACGTACAAAAGGACATGAAAAATTGTATGCAATATACTATCAACATCAGCCTCTGAGAGTCTTTGTGGAGTTTGATCAGCTTTAATTTAGTGGAAAAAAGTGTAAAAATCCCTTCGAAGTTTCAAAGTACTCTCTTTCAATCGTAAATATTCATCTGTTTAAATAAAAATTTTGAAATTATTCATTAACTTTTTATTTTATACCAGAGCTAATGGTTTCTGAGGAACGCCTAATATGAATTGATTAAACAAATTTTGAAATCACGCTTTTATTTCTTCTGGCAAGGTCACAAATCCGGTGGGTAAGAGCATGCAAATTCTAACAAACAAAATTTACATTTAAGCTTGAGAAGCTCAGATCGTTTGGTGACTAATTAGAAATAACATAAAAATTTCATAAAATTTCACGCCAAGTCAGTTTTATTGTGTAAGTGAACAATATCTGCGGTATCTCAGATTCACTTTAGAACAGGAGTTTTTGTTTAAAATTATAATTTACACTTTAGGACTGGAAATTTCATAAAGAATTATAATTTTTCTTGGAGCAGGTCATATTTTACTTGGAATAAAAACTTTGACAAAAGTTTTACCCTGATTAAAAAAAAGGGAATATGAAAACATCAGCGCTCTAAGTCGGAATTCATCACAATTTGAAAGTTCCTTCTTCTAAGTTTTGAAAAAATATAGTTAGTAAATTTCAGAATTATAATATCAAATTTCGTTAATAACCATAACAATAATATATAATATATAGAATATAATTTCATTTCGAAAAATCTCTGTTCCAAATTAAAAATCATTTAAACAATTTAATATATTTAGAAATCTCTCCACAAATCTTTACAAATCGTTTGCAGTCATTCAAATCTTTTGAGCTTTTTTGAATTAGCCAGGAAAAATTAAAAATTAAAAATTTGTATTAGTATTTCAACGCTTCAAATGGGTGATTAGAGTAGACAGTACATACATTTTCCATGTAACCGATGTATATCGTTATATCGTAAATGATTATGTACATTGTGTTATCAGTTCTAGCGAATTCAGTAAGTACATGTTTTTCCTTGAAACTAACTCTAATACAATGTAAATATCTGACAAGTACAAGCTTTGAACCTATAATCTCACAGATAACGACTGGAGGACATATGTATATACAGCCTAATGAAACACCCGAACATTCATCAGTTACAATAATAATCAAACTCTGCATTGATGTATTATTTAGTTTTCCATCTAATTCGAAAAGATGACGATTTTTTCTACTCTCTTCTTATTATTGGCAGTCATCCTGAATTCTATTGGTAAATATAATAATATAATATATCTATAATTTTAGGTGCATTTTCTGAGCTATACGCAAATCAGAATGTAAATATGAAATATAAATATCTGAGAAGGACAAGCTTGATGGATACAATCTGTCACATAACAAATGTGGGATATTGTATAATCCAATAAAGCACTAGAATATTCTCCACTTACATTTTTGATCCAATTTTTCGTTATTGAATTGATTAGTTGTTCATCTAATTTAAAAGAATGGCTATTATTTCGACTCTTTTCTTATCATTGACGATTATCCTCAAATATATCGGTAAATAAAATAATAGAACATATCTACAATTACACGTACAGTTTGTAAGCTATACGCAAACATACAAACATCACTTCAGACGATTTGGCTCTCTAGCTCTCCAAAACACCTAAGAATTATTTTACATAATCAACCTTAACACTAGAAGCTGACCCCAAAGATGAATTTAGCAAATCAGCGCAAGAAAACCTATAGATTTGAGCTATTGCTTAGCTCACTGAAAAAGAACAACAATTATCGCCCAAAAACAACAAATAACTCTTACATCCACCCCTGATTACACATGAAGATCATCAAAAAAAGGTAATCGTACAACACACGTGCCTGAATAATCACGCTGCACGTTGGCAGACAAATGATTCTCGCACGCACGCTGCCCTGACCAAGTGACATTTTAGCTTTCATTGATTCCAGTTAGAGTTAACCTTGCCTGTTACTATCCAACTAAATGTGGTGCTTTGCAAGGCAGTTCGTGGTAAAGCAAGAGGAATTTTGATTGCCTTCAAAACTTTGTAGAAGAGCTCGGCTCCGATGAGAGCTTCCACTTCTCCCGACTGGTAGAATTTTTGATGAGATAATCTTATGTGTTTCGGAATTTCAAGGATGTTTTTATCGACATGAGAGGCTGAAGCATGGCTAGTTATTTCAGGTAGCCTCAAAAAGGAAAGTTTTGTTGCATAGTTGGAAGACCTAGACTAAACTTTAGCGAATACCCAATAAGTACTTGTTACTTCTACGGTATAAAACTGCCTCGATAGAAGATTCTAATTGTGTTCTTTCCAGGTCTAAATACTTTGCTTATTTTTCTATCATTACATTAGGCTGTTACCCACTATCCAAAATTATCCTACATGCATACCCATGACCTTTGTTGTTAAGCATATCTACTGTCGCGGTTCACAATAAAACTTTAGACGAATTCATTTCATGTACATTTTCACCTTGACTTTTACTATTAGTATTTTCGTTTTCTTTGGAATTCGATTGCGATTTAACATCGCCTTCCTTCAGCGTATGGTGTGTCCGGTTACATGCAGTACAATTTCCCGATTTGCACTTATTATTTCAATGATGACGCCTCAAAAAATTGAAACACAAACATTTCTTTTTAACAATTTGCATTTTTTCACTTGCAGACATATTCAAAAATTCTGGGCATGAGTTTAAATAATGATCATCTTTACAAAGTAAACATGAAACATTTGATTGTTTATTCAAGAATGTTTGGGATAAGTGACTTTCATTTCCACTACTGAATGGATTATTTTCAGTCTCATGATTACTTTTCGATTGATCAGTAGATCGTGGATTTAGCGTTTCTAACATTTGACATTTTTCATTTAAAAATGTATTCAATTCATGAAAGGTTAGAATTTCGCTGCTTGTTACAGACCTTTACCATTATTTCCGCGTTTCTTTGTCTAGTTAAGTAATAATCAAATATGCCTGAGACAGCTGTCAAGTAAATTTCTTAAACATGCTGATGGCTCTTTGCTTACTGCTGTTAATTCACAGAAAGGTTGTGTATGATTTTGTATAATAATTTTGTTATTGTCGTAATACTCTTTGAGGAGTTTCCAGGCTGTATCGTAATTTACTTCAGAAGTTTCTAAATTATTAATTACGCGGGCCGCATTACCCATTACGGAAAAGGAATCTTGGAATCCTAAACACTCATCGGATACACGGGGAAAAGTAAGAAGATCGAGCTTTGGCAAAGAAAATCGTCTTCGCATTGTTATTTGTTGGCATGGCACGGACGAGTGGAAGGTTAGTTTCACGCGCGTAGTACTGTTGGTGGGAGAGGAGAAACTTTCGCCTCGGAGAGCGCGTGAAAGAAGCGTTGCCAACTTTCGTAATTCATGTTCTCCAGCTGATGGAAACTGTCGGTAACGCAGGTCATCAAAGGTAATGATGCACTGTTACCGACAGTTTCAATCGGCTGGAATATCTGAATTTTATAAGTTGGCAACCCTTCTTTCACGCGCTTTCAGAGGCGGAAGTTTCTCTCCTTTCAACCGTTCTACGCGCGTGAAACTAACCTTCCGCTCCTTGGTGTAAAACCGACCATTGTCGATAGTTCCGTAGAGAGTGTACGCGCGACTATCCCTTTCAATGTTTCAAGCTAGGGATTGCGTCGAGAATTTAGCTCAGCTTCGAGCTCCGCTATACGATTTCTTTGATAAATCATGTAAAGATTGCTTGGATCTGGTGCCAATAATCCCATGAAAATTTGAGCCTTGTCATAAAATTTGAAATAATTTGTTGGTAAGCTTGTACTTAGTGGATTCCGCTGGACATAACCTTTCTATTTTGATGTCGGTATAGGTAAAAAGCTGATATAAGTATAAACTATAAGTGGAGTAACAGGTGGTGACAGGAACGAAGATTTATCCCTTACACTTACCGTATGGATTGATTGGAGGGAATTAGTGTTTCATATAATATTAGGATAAAAATTTAAAGATAATACGATCATAATTAAATTATTACCTCACAAATTGTGACCTATGGTTAAGATCATAGTGAATGTGGCGACTATTCGACTGGTTTCATGTGTTTTATTCTCAGTCACGAAAAATATATTTTTATCCGTCTGCGGTGAGTACAATAATTTTTAAAACGAAAATGTAATGAGTTTAATGTTTTTTGGAATCTGATGTCCTGATGTAAAAAGCCAGTGTTTGTTTTGCAAGATTGGTAAAAATATATGTGTGATGCCTATATTCAAGTTTCATATTTCATAATGAATAATAGTTATATATTTTTAAACACATTTTATATTATAATAATAATATATTATATTAATAGAACGTTTCACCTATTGGGCTGGAACTATCTTTAGCTTCAGAGAAAAAAAATGAATACAATAAGTTCAAAGTACCGCCATCGGGTCTGATTGGCACAGATTAGGATACTATTTTTCATTTCAATACTCAGGACCTTATACTCAGTCTCTGAACCCGGCACAGTATAGCACAGTAGCGCCCAGAGAGGCGCGATGTAATAAACTTCTGATACGGCACTGACTATTTCAGCGTATAGGCCGTCAAGGGACGCTTAAGGCAGGGGACAGAAACAGTAAAGCGTAAAGCTGGCGCAAAATAAGAGGGCACAAAATTGGGAGTTTAGTGTACTCTAATTTAGAGTTGGAATAGGAAATTTATGAAAAAAGCATAATCTTCACTTGAAATAGGGAATTTTCCAAAAATAAATACAATTCTGACTTTCAGTCAAGTAAATTCACAGAAAAGAATGATACTTTTCAGCTGCAATAGGGAATACGTACGAGAAATATAAACAAAAATTTACGTGAATAATTACCATTATCCTGCGTTGAAACAAGGGAGTTTCGAAAGGAATTGCAATTCTAAGTTGTGAGATGGAATTTCAGTACAGAAATATAATTTTTAGCTTAGGACAGCGAACTTTTGGTGAAGAAGTAAAGCAGGCATGTTTTTTCAATTATTAGAAGTTTGTTTTTGGGACAGAGAATTTTCTAAAGGAATTATAAGTTTCATTCTAGGTTCACTTTAGAACAAGAATTTCCGTTAAGATTTATAATTTTCACTTCAGAATCGAAAATTTCAAAAAGAATGATAGTTTTCTGTTTTCTATTTAGAAATCCTCACAATTTGAAACATCCTTCTCAACAATTTCAGAAAAAGGTAGGTAGTGAATGCATTTCAGAATTATAAAACATACTTTTGTAAATGAATATAATTCGACCATGAAACAGAGAATTTTTCACATGCAAAGGGAATATTGGAAAATAAGTTTATTTCTAATATGAAAGGATGGATTTCAAAAAAATCTTCTTTCAAATGCAGAATTATAATTTCATTTCGAATAATCCCTGTTCTGAATCAGAAATGTTTGAAACTGTTTAGTATGTTTAGAAATCTCTGTAAATCTTTAAAAATATACTAGACACTATATCAATTGTCTGCGTAAACGAAGGATTTCTCTGGAACGTAAAAGCTTATATAAATTATGATATCAGTTTTAACAAATGTAGCAATTATATTTTTTCCTTTTGATTGAGCCTGATGAAATGTAAATATCTGCGAAAGACAAGCTTCACACTCATAGTGTATAATCTAAAAGATAACAACTATAGAAAATATGTGTTATATAAACTGCTGTAGCACTGAAATATTCTTCAGTTACATCATAAGTTCAATTTTTCGTTAATAAATAAAATTAGGTTTTCATCCGATTCGAAAAGATGACGATTATTTCTACTCTCTTCTTATCATTGGTGGTTATCCTCAATTACATTGGTAAATATAATCATATAAAATATATATAATTGTAGGTACACTTTTTGAGATATACACAAATCAGAATGTGTGTAATTTAATCTACATTCTATCCTCATTGTAATTTTCGTTCAAACTTTGTTTGAGTTTGTCTGAAATAAGTAAGAATTTAATCTGAATTGATTCTGGAGGAATCAATAATGTGTGAGTTAAAAAAACTTTTAATTCAAAAAGTATTCCTGTTGGTGAGGAATGCGTACCATATGTTACCATGTGCATATATGTTAGACTCCTAAGGAGTCATCCAAAAACGTACATAAGACACTAGGGCTCAAAAGAAAGCCAACAAACAAGATTTTTCTTATATACCAAGAAGTATAATTTTGGATTTAAAAAGCCAGCTTTTTATTAAAATACATGAATTGGTAACTAAAAAACATGAATTTTCAACGATAAATATAATAGCTGATATTGTATGTATCTTGCAATCTAACGGACGTAACGGGATTGTTCTGCGTGGTTCTAATGTAGTTCAAATTCATTCATGTACATCACCAAGGCAAGTAAAAGCGATTAGGCAAAATACCTCGCAATTGTAATTGGACCAGTCAGAATAGAATTTCAAACATGCCTTTCCCACAAAATCCTGGTTAAAAGTATTGGAAGTTTCCAGTTCCAAATTTTCTGGGTTTAGTTTTTATCTGCAATATTCGAATTGTTACTAAGCTGCAAAGTGGGCTTGAATTGCCTATTTCGACGCGTGCGGACTACCCAAGAAATTCATTCCCACGCCCTTTCCGGGTTGCGTACACCATCATTCACAGGTGTATTCAAGATCCAAAATGGAGAATAGGAGAACATTTTATATTGTAAATATGATTAAAAAAATATATAATTTTTTTGATCAGTTAACTAAGACGAAACTGTTTCCGTTCTATAAACTGACCGTTTGAAATCTTCCACTTCAGTGACTTATTTTCACTCAACTTACAATGTATAATATTTAGTAATTTAAATCATGCAAATGATTCTGAATCGCTGATTTGAAGTAATATTCTGCCGAGTTCAGCCCACTCCTTCAGATCATCCGGTTCGTCGTCCTGAACCTTGACATACTTTTGAAGGTGGGATGCATGATACCTGCCTGCCCATCGTTCTTCTGGCGATGCCAACTTGTAAGTGTTAGGTGAAATTACCTTCACGACAATAAAAGGGCCACGAAACTTTGGAGGCAGGTTAGACGACACATGAGTTCCTTTCTTTGATAGCACTTGATTCGGTTTCTTAACCTAATCACCGACCTTGAATTTTTGGTCGCGAAGAGGCTAGTTATAAAACTTGGCTTGTTTCACGAAAACCTCCTCTTGAAATTTACTCACCAAGTCACTCCAATACTCTAACCGTGTTATGAGAGGTGCCACGACTTGTAGATCGGCTGGTGGCAATTTTCCCTCCCCCTCCCTAAGACTGCTCATAGTTTTTTGCGAACTGTGCTCCCAGCCGAAATTAGGAAACGCTGGAGTCACTCGGCTTGTACTATGAAGGGCCTTATTGTAGACAATTTAGAGCACGTCCAGATGAGACACCAATTTTTATAATCTTGTTCAACTAATGACATAATCATAGTTTTGAAAGCCTATCGCTTTTGTCCACCAGATTAGCCTAAGCATGATTAGTGGAGTGAACGAACGGTAAATAACGATCTCGAATGCCGAATGTTTAACCGCTTTATTATTAAATTTGGTGACAATGTCCGAGTGGATTAGTTTAAGTGTTCCTAACCTTGTCACGATTAACTCGAGGAAAGCTTCATTGATGTTTTTCGCATTGGCATGTCTCAGAGTTGCAACTTCTATCTATTTGGAAAATAGATTCTGGAAGATCAGCAAATATTCATAGCCCTTCTTAATTTGAGGGAAGGGCCCCACGACATCTGTAGCGACTACGGTTCATGGCTCCTGGATAATCCTCTGAGTCATCAACCCGCGTGACTTAGCCCCTTCAGGTTTATTCAAATGGGGTTTCTGTCAATTTCTATCAAAAACCGTATTATTTTCGAACATGCTAGGCCAATAATGACTGTAGGTTCTCTGAAACCATTAGTTTTCAAGCCTCCTAATCATCGATGATCAAATAACGGATTGTTTCGGCACCTATAGAGCTCTGCGTTTACCGCCATTCAGCCATGGTACTTCCTGGCTGACTTCAGTACTGCCTTATGCCGCCTATATACGGTATAGTGCATCTAGCATTTGGTGTGACGATCCCTTTCAAAGGAAAATTTCAAAGCGATATTTGAGGAGATCCAGCGACAAGCGCGCCAATCTGCCTGTCGGATTTTTTAAATGATTTTTTTATTTGATTTTTGAGGCTATTGTAATCAGTCACCACTAAAAATGGGTATAATTTGAGTTAGTACCGAAACTTTCTGATGGCTCAGAGTACGGCTAGGCACTCTTTCTCAGTTGATGAGTTGTTCTGCTGAGCCTGAGACATCAGTTAACTTGCGTATGCGATAACACGCTCTTGCTCGTCAAGCATTCTGATGATGACTATCCCCAAACCGTGATACTTGCATCAGTCTGAAGGTAGAATCCTAGATTGAAGTCGGGGTACGCCAAGACAGAAGATGACACCAAGGCTGTTCTAAGAGTGTTCCTGCTTTTCTTCCCTCGAAAAAGTGTAACTTTTTTTGTTTATACGTGTGAACTGCCTGAACCGGGCAGTGAAGACAAGAGCGAGCGAGCGATGATGGTTGTCACACAGGCGATAAAGCAAAGGTACCTGAAAAGATTTGGTGAATTTATGGGCTTCGAAGATGAGACGGTGAACAGATTATGGATAGCTGTTCCTGTAGCTGCCTTAGCGTCTTTCTCGTACAACAAAGTTTTGGGTAAAGTTCTAAGGGAACCGAGGATAGCGACCTCCTCAAGCCGTACGCCGTTAGAGAGCACTGACTCTTAGGAGTTCTGGATTTGAGTGAGAGACCCAGGAACTGGTGCTCTTCTCACTGCTAGTTTCAGGCCCGCAGGGCCGTAAAAAGATGGGGTGCTTATAATTTCGTTATAACCTCCCTTCCTTGTTTGGCATGAGGTTTACTTCTTTCGGACTTTTTCAGTTTCAGAAGACAACCCTCAAATTATTGTGAGACATTCTGCACTGTTAAAAAAACAATTTTTCTTGAAATTTCAGCAAACATAATCACTCAAATATGTTAATAATATTAAACGTAAATATATTCATCTTATTTTCAATAAATTTTACTAATTTTTCTTCATAATTTGATTTTTATTCAATAATTATGAATTAAAATTGAAACGCGCAACATTATCAAACAGGGTAGTACAACTTGGCGCAGATGCACTTTTTGGAAAGTACATTAATTAACTTTTTTGATGAACTTCAATTAAATTACCTCCACGCATAAAACATTGGTAAGATATTAGTCTAAACAAAATATATGTTATCACAATCTTTTACTTTATATATGAATTTTAATCGTGCATTTTCTTTTATGTGCGCCGCATTCGGTGCCGCTCCCCTATCCACCAAACTTCTCTAGAAAAAACGTTGAAATCCCTAGAGATCTTTAAAATCGTTGGAGATTAAATAAAATCCAATAAATCTTGTACAATCCATTGAATTACGTAAAAATCTCATCAGATCTGTGCAATCGCTTAGACCTCCTTGAAATTCAATGAAATTTCATTTATTTTCCAAAGTTCTCTAAAAATCATTTGCAATCTTTAGAAATCCTTAAATTTTCTTTAAAATCCCTCGTTATTTTTCATATCTCTCAAAATCCTTCACAACTCATTAAAATCCATTGAAATCGTTAGAGTCTAAAAATCCATTTTAAAAAGTATAAATCGTTTGAAATCCATTAAATATAATTTGAAATAAACTTATTCATTCTGAACAACCGTTTGCATCCCTAGAAATCTTTGAAATTAGATTGAATCCTTGGAGACTTAATAAAATCCTCAAATCTTGTGAAATTCCCGGAAATACATACCTCAAAATCCCTTGAAATCTTTCAAATAGCTCGGAGTCTCTCCCAATTTCACTTTATTTTTCAAAGTTCACTAGAAATCCCTTGAAATATTTGAAAATCTTATAAAATTCTTTGAAATCCCTTGACATCTTTGAAAAACGTAAAAATTCTCTAAAATCTCTGGAAATATTTTGAAATTCCTTAAAATCCGAGGGAATATTTTTATTCGTGTGAAAGCCGATGAATTATTTTTAAATTAGTTGAAATATTTAGAAATCCTATAAAATCCTTTTAAAAGCCTTAAAATCCTGTGAAATTGTTATGAAATCTGAGGGAATTGCTCAAAAACCATGGAAATTCTCTGGAATTGAAACTAAATTGAACTTATGTATTACATTTTTCTGAAAAAACGTTTAAATCCCTATAAATCTTTGAAATTCTCTAATCTTGCGAAATGCCTTGAAATTCCTTAAAATTATTTGAAACCTTTAAAATCGCTTGGAGCATTTTCAAATTGCATTGATTTTAATTTATTTTCTAAATTTCACTAGAAATATTTTGAAATCTTTGAAAATCCTACAAAATTATTTGAAATCCCTGGAAATTTATGAAATCTCTGGATATCTTTTGAAATCCCTTAAAATGCCCGGAAATGATAGAAAATTGATTGAAATCCGAAGAAATATTTTTTGGCTCTTGAAAGCCGGTAAAATCGTTCAGAAATTGTTGAAATATTTAGAAATCCTGTAGAATCCTTCTAAAAACTTATTAAATCCCGTAAAATTGTTATGAAATCTGACAAAATCACTTTTAAACCATGAAAAGTCTCTGGAATTTAAACTAAATTAAACTTATTCATTAAATTTATTTAAAAAAACGTTTAAATCCCTATAAATCTTTTAAATTCTGTAATATTGTGAAATGCCTTAAAATTCTTTGAAATCTTCAAAATCGCTAGGAACCTTTTCAAATTTATTTTAATTTATTTTCTAAATTTCACTAGAAATATCTTGAAACCTTTGAAAATCCTACAAAATTCTTTGAAATCCCTTGAAATTTATTAAATGTCTTGATATCTTTTGGAATCGCCTAAGATGCCCGGAAATATTGGGAAATTGCTTGAAATCCGAAAAACTATTTTAGGTCTCTTGAAACCCGATAAAATCTTTTAAAAACTGTCGAAATATTTATAAATCCTATAAAATCCTTTTAAAAGCCTTAAAATCAGTGGAAGTTTCTCGAAATTTGTTGAAAACCTTTGGAATCCCTTAAAACATTCTGATATGGTTGAAAATCTTTAAAATTCTCTAAACTCCCTAAAAATGTTTCAAAATGCCTTGAAAATCGATGAAATATTATTAAGTCCGTTCAAATATTTGAAAACCCCTTAACATGATGTTGAAATCCTTTGGAGTCTCTTAAAGCCTCCTGATATGTTTGGAAATCTTTGAAATGTCGTGCAATTTTCAAGAAATCTCACAAACCCGCTTGCAATCCATGGTAATTCTGTAAAATTCCTTGAAATTCCTTAAAATTTGTCGACATACTTCGTTCAATAAATAAATCATTTGTTTGTACTTTCTCAATTTTATGCATCAACTTTTTGAATATTTTAACATTCTTTAGTTTCATACTGATTTTCTTATAATGATTTTCTATAATGATTTTTCTAGAATCGCGAAAAAATTTTAAGAAATTTATCATCGAGAAATCATTGTAGACCTATACTAAATTTTCTATAGTATTTTTTTGTTAGGGTATTGTAAGGTATTGTGTAAAAGATTGCATGGAATTGCAAAGAATTGCATGGGATTGCAGAGAGAGAGAGTGTACACGAGATTGCAGAAGTAATTAACCCCTCGGCATATCTGCAAACAAATTTCATGCTTTAATAATGATATTTGAATATATCAAATAATGATTCAATCTGAAACATTTTTACTTTCACATTGTCCATTTAATAAAGCTTTCTATTGAAAATAAAATTGTGACTACAACCTGAAAGGATTTACAGTGTATACAGGACTTTTGAGTTAATTTAAAGAATTAATTGAATATATGTAAAAATGTATAATTTTGGTCTCAATTTGAATAATACCTTCAAGATTTAAAACACTTATTTTTACAATCTATTTATGAAATTTATATTCTTGTCAACAAAAGATTACCGAAGTAGTCACCTCAGAAGTATTTTTTATAGTTTTATGAGTGATATGAATGTCGTGCCAGTCTAAAGTTATTTTTTCAAATTTTGCAATTACTATCTACATTCACATTATTAAAATTGATAAGGTGTACCAATATTTTCAATTTCCAAACTATTATTGAATCTCAAAACTAAATGATTAAAAAATAAAAAAAATCACTGCTTACCAACTTCATGCTGTGAACAGAAAGAGCATCATACTGCGAATACTTGTCGATTATTATTATTGATTAATATAAAACTTTTGTTCGAAGAAAAATGTGTTCAATACGAATATTAATATTGAAGTTCAACCTGATGACAGAAGAAAAATTAAATCGGAAGATATCAGAATAGAAACTTAAAATTAAAAGTTCGCTTCTTTCTAGTCATTTGAACGTTATTGCCAATTTCTGTCAGGTGGCATACTGGAAATATAAAGTCAACTGAACGATCAAAATTATATAGTAACTCGAGAAGTTGAGTGTGGCAAACCAACGATGCTCGACTGGCATAAATGTGTCAGAAAATGATGTACGACCTTTAGCCTTCCAGCCGGAGCCTTGGAACTCTTGTCTTCAAGAAAGATACTGAAAAGCTGGACGGCGAAAGAGCCATGCTTTCCGCCGCAAATTGAAATTCTGGTTCCATGAAGACAAAAGTGAAAAATGGAGGAAAATCGAGAAATCAGAAATATGCGAATGCTGACTGCATCCTCTCGTCCTAACAGGAGCTGGTGGATGCCAAATTTTAGAATGGGTTCTGCCAAAAATTCTTGACTTCAATTTTTATTGCTATCTGACCCGGAATACTTGATAGTCTCTTTTGAAAATAAAAAAAATCAGAATTGTAGGTAATAATGTCGCAGAACAATGAAAATAATCTGCAAGGTTCTATAAAGCTAGTTTTTTCTTTTTTAAACAACTTAAAAAAAAAGTAGGTTCAATATTTGCCTCTTATGTATGTGTGTATTCCAGCGTATTTCTGTTGAACCACTAAACTTATTTTTATGAAACTTTTTTTGAATGCATAATCGTCAGAAAGGGTTGTCCACGCGACCCCCCCTGTTGATAGTTTTGTTAATATTGATGTAAATAGTATATTGAATTCGATATGAAAGATTTCAAGTTTCTAAGATTTCAATTCGAAATATATGTGGTATTTTCATCAAAATAGTCGACTTTCTAACCGAAAAAGATTTGTTACTAAAAGAGATGCATTTTCAACTCAAAAAGTTCATTTTCAAAGAATAAAGCTGACTTTTCTACGGAAGCAGATGAATTTTCTACGAAAAGATAAATTTCAACCAGTTGAATTACACGAAAAAAACGAACATTTGACAAAATAGTTGAAACCTCAACTAAATAAAGAAAGATGCATTTTAAATCAAATAGTTGAATTTTCAGCTAAGAAAGATATTTTTAAGCCAAAGATAAAATCCTCAAATTTTCAGTTGAAAAAATAATTGAAAAAACTAATTTTCTAACAGTTGAGTCAATGAAAAAGGAAAAATTTTGTATCAAAGAGTTGAACCATCAATCAAAAAGATGAATTTTCAACAAAAAAGAATGATTTTCTAAACAAAAAGATACATTTTTAACAAACAAGATTAATTTTCTAACATAACCAAAAATGGAATAATTAAGTTCTCAGATAAAAAAGTAAGTTTTAACAAAAAAGAACGAATTTTCAACAAAAAGGTTAAATTTAACCCAAAGAATTTATACTTTGAAAAAATGAATTTTTAACAAAGTGTACAACTTTCAAACAAGCAGTTAAATTTTCCACCCAAATAGTCGAATTTTTAACCAAATAGTTAAATTCGAATACAAAAAGATGAATGTTACTAGGAAGATTAATTTTATTTAAAAAATACGATTTTTAACAAAACCCGACAATTTTCATAAAAATAGTTCAATTTTTAACCAAATGATTAAATTTCAACTGAACAGATTAATTTTCTACCAAATTATTGAATTTTGAAGCCAAAGAGGTGAATTTGTTATAAAACAGATCCATTTTCAACCCGAAAATATGAAATTTCAACTAAAATGATGAATTTTCTACCAACACAAAAAGAAGGTCTTAGAAAATTGTTTAACTTTAAACAAAGTAGTTGATTTTTTACCAAACAAAAAAATAAGTTCTCAACGAAACATGTACTAGTTGATATTTTAACCAATCGAATTTGATCGACAAAAATGATTTTTAAATAAAATAGTTGAATCCTCAACTAAAACAGATTAATTAGCAATCAAATATTTGCATTTTCAACTAAAAAGGATGATTTTCCAACGAACCAGTTGAATTTTCTGACCAAAAAGAATGACTTCCATAAAATAGTTGAATTTTCAATAAAATTTTCCACAAAATAGTTGAATTTTCTACCAAATAACTAAATTTTGAAGAAAGACAGATAAGTTTTCAACCAAAAAAAATTAATTTCTGAACAAAAACGAATTTCCTACAAAATACATGAATTTTTAACCAAACCATTGAATTTTCAACTAAGAAGAGTTTTCAATGAAAAATGGAACAGCTAAATTTGATGTTAAAAAAACTCATTTTCAAAAAAAAAATATATATATATATATCAACTAATTTAATTAGACGAAAAAGACATATCAACAGTATTAATTTTCTACTAAATAGTTGAATTTTCAGCTTGTCAAGAAAAAATTTTTAACCAAGAATGGAAAAGATACATTTACAACAAAAAATTAATTTTGAGCAGAAAGTTTAATTTTCAACCAATTTGTTGAACTTTTAAGCCAAAAAGACGAATTATCTACAAAACAACTGAATTTCCAGCCAAAGAGTTAACTTACGATCAAATGATTGAATTTTTAACTGAATAGTAAACTTTTGACCAAAGAAAAATATCAACTTTTATCCCAGAATAGTTGGATTTTCTTATCGGGGTCTATTGTTTTAGTTCCAATTTAAAAGAAAAAAAAAACGAGAGATAGGGAAGCTTTCTGAAAACACGAGATAAAATAAGAATTCTTTTAAAAAAAAGGAGAAAAAGAGTTTATGAATGAACCCTAATCTGTTAAGTTAATCTGCCCTTTTCAAATTATATCAATATCCTCGAGTAAAGAAAAATTTCTCAAGAATTTAATCATGTAAAAGTATTATCATACCAGCGTCAAATAGTTTAAAATTAGTATTCATTGTTCGATTGAAGACTGCATAAAATTGCATTTATATTTCGTATTCAAAAATAGGAGGAAGGAATCAGTAGAGAACTTCAATAAAAAAAACATGTATGAATAAACTATAATATAATTTTTTTGTAGGGGAAAAAATATTCCAAATAAAAGTTCATAAAATGAAAAATAAATATAATAATTCCATACTACCAATAATAAGAAAGAACACCGAAATCGGGGCACAATTGTTCTTATTCTTAATTAAAATACGATATTGGTACATTCTAAATTCATGTATATAATATTAAATTATTCTATCTCTGCCGTTGTATTGAGAATAATAATTTCCTTTCCCTAAATTATTTTTTACTGTTTACTGCTTTTTTTAAGTATGTTATTTATTTTATTTTTCTGTCTTACTATTAATTACAATAAGTGTAAAAATAATAATGAGCAAGATTAGGAAGTAGGCTCTTATTTAAAATGCAAAATTCTATAAACCTAGTTTTTTCCTTTCAACGTTTATTACAGGCAATCAACTTTTTATAAGGCTAATGCGTGGAAACATTTATTCCGAGACTTTAAGAGTCTACGATAAGATGTGATCTAGTTGTAAGTTGCCCACTCTTTCACATCAAAGAGCAGGTTTACTGTATTTAACGAGGAAAATATCGATTTTTTCATCCACTTGATTCCGCGCCATTGGCAGCTAGAGCATGCATAAAAAGGAAAGTTCACCATGAGAGAAAGAAAATCACGAATGAGTATTTATGAGGGCATTAAATTTTCTCCTTCGAGCGGAAGTGTCACATAAAGCAAGATACATCTTAATATTAATCATAAGGGCTGCCACACAGTCACTTAAATCACATTTAGTCACATTTTAGTCACTTTTTTAAGAAAAAGTTTATATAGTCAATTTTTTCAACGAAAAGGCCACTTTAATCGCTTCATTTAGTGATATGATCAAGTGGGTACTCGGATAATCGTGGGTCCGGTGGTTCTGCCCTAGGGTCAAACTTGGTGCGAAAAAGTCTAAAATGCTAACTAGTATATAAATACTGATAAAAATTGGTTAAAAATCATTTTTTATCATATTTGAATTAATTTGAGTAATATTTATAAGAATATTGTTGTCCTGAATATTTGAATTATGCACTGAGTACAATCATTCTTCGAAATTTTGCGATTTGTTTGAACTAACTTTGAAAAATGTTAATTATTTTCAGAGTTATTCCAATTTTTAGAAATCATCGTTCACTGAATTGTTCATAACAAAAAAAAAGTTTTTTTATCTGATATTACTAGATGTTTTTTAGAAGAGTTAATGCATTAATTTTAATTATTGCAGAATAAATATATAATTTTTTGATAAAAAGGTGAATTTGTAGACCGAACCCATTTCAAATCAGACAGGGTTCAGAACTTGAAGTCGCAGAATATCTTGGGAACGAAATATGTTGTTTTTTATAAAAAATTAGGCGATACGTATTCTTCCGATTTGCAAAACAAACAAAAATTGTGAGAAGTTAGGCGAATTTGAATTTTGTATTTTGTTGTTCAAACCTCTATAACTTTTGACCTAATTGCGATACGTATCGTTTTCTTTTTTATTCTAATAGCGTCTATTGTCTTCTTGTGTAATCAGCCGAAAAATTTAAAAAGGTTCAAAATTAACAATAGAGCGGCGGTTTTTCTGAAAAAATGAAGAGTCGATTTTCTCAAAAAACCTACCCTCATATTATTTGTCAATTTCTTTTGTAACTTGTACTTTGACAAGGAAGATATCTTGTAAGTTTTATTGTGGCTAAATAACTTTTGTGGCCAGGATATATATTTTTTTGCTTCCAATCGAATTTTCCACTTCTTATCGCAAACAATGACAAATAAAAAAGTGTTAAGATAAAAGTTTTCAGGTCTAAAAAAGTTCTACTAAAAATGTATCTTGTCCTTCTGCGATATCTTTTACTGTTCACGAGAAAAATTACATTTTTAGGGGAAAAAAATATATCCCGGCCTCAAAAATGGTTTAGCCCGCAAAAAGCTGATGGGATGCTTTTCTTCTATTAGCAAAAACTTTTCAAACACATTTGGAAGATAAACAAAGGTGGGTTTTTCCAGAAAATATTTTTTTCATGTTTTCAAAGTTTGAAGAAGGAAATAAAAAAGATTTTTTGGCAAACCCCACCTTTTTTATTTTATCGCATATCTTTTAACAATTTCTGCTAATAGAAGAAAAATATCTTATCAGCATCATGCGGGCTAAACCATTTTTAAGGACGGCAGAATTTTTTTCTAAAAATGTAATTTTTGAATTTTGCTTGTCAACAATGAAAGATACCACAAAAGAAGAGGAGGCATTTTCAATATAACTTTTCTAGACGTGCAAACATTTATTTTCACATTTTTCCGTCTCTGCCATTGTTTGCGAGACAAAGTAGAAAATTCGATTGTAAGAAAAGAAATTCTCCTGGCCACAAAAGTAATTTAGCCAGCATGAAACTTACAAGATATCTTCCTTATCAAAGTACACATTTTTTAAAAAATTGCAAAAAATATAAGGGTGGGTTTTTTGGAAAAATCGACTTTGAATCAAAGAAAACGAAACATATCTTAATTAGGTCAAAATTTATTGAGTTTTAAAGAAAAAAAAATCTGATTTTTTTAAAAACAAAGCACCAAATTCAAATACGCATAACTTCCAAAAAAATATTTTTTTTTGTAAATCGGAAGAATACGTATAGACTAATCCTCTAAAAAATTATTTTGTATCCTCTGAAAAACAACATATCTTGTCTGGAAAAAAATCTATTTTTATTATAATTGTTAAATGACAAATTTTTGATACTCTGTCCCGGGTATCGTAATTAGGCCAAACTTAGCAAAACCAAATAAAAAAATCTCTAATTCGTCTTATTTTTGCCTATTATTAAGATCCTCGAGTGATACATATAATGTGTTCTTTGAATAATGAAAAAAGTTACATTTTCTCTGCAGAGGAGCTTCTTATGAACAGAATTGGCTCCTCAAACATCTTTCATACGTCTTTAATATTATCTTCTATTATTAAGTTTTGCTCGACGAAAAAGGAAAAGAGTAATTTCGCACGTTGAAAAATTCAATTTTACAAAGTTATTACTTAGCACAGCCAGTTGTTACCCACCTTTACTGCCTTTCCTCTGTCTCCATTAGTAAATTACTTTCAGCGGAAAAACTTTTCTCGAAATAATGACGAACGTCAGAGCCGTTTTCTCTGCATTCAACTTGATTCGCCGATGAGAAACTCGTGAAACAAGAATATCCTTCTTTATTGGCCCCTTTTTATCTAAAGTAAGGTTCTAGAAAGTGCATAAACACCAAGAGAATTTTTCTATCAAATCATAATCTAGATGCCATGAAGCTTGTATCGTTTTATTACACATAAATATTATTTTAAATGTTTATCTTACAGAATTTTGAAAATTATCTTCATAACCTAATATTTTATGTACAATGAAAAGTATAGAGACTTTAAGATTAAAATTTCGAAAAAATACTCATGATTGTGACTATCCAGTCTACTTTTCCGAAAAGTTGGTAGTTAATTGTTTGAACAATTTTTTTCAACAAATAAATTATTCATTGAAAAACCATTGAACAAAATTTTTTTCAGAGAGATTGAACCAACATACACAGTTGCTACAAAATCCCAATTTCTCAATTCCCTGGCTTTCTCTGACTTTGGCATACAGCCATACAGAATTTTATAAGGTTTCATCCACAAACTACATAAAACATACGTAAAGTACATGAATTTTCAACCAAATAGTTGAGTTTTCAACTCAAAAACGTAAATTTTAATGCAAAATAATGAAGAATTAAATTTTTAGTGTAAACAATTAATTATATCAACCAACAAGAAAGCAAGCTTTAATCAAGTCAATAAAGACGAAGTTTCTGCAAAACAGATGAGTTTTTAACCCGAAAATATACATTTCTAACCGAAAATTTGAATTTTCAACCAAAAACTATGAATTTTCTAAACAAAATGATTTAAGTTTCAACCCAAAAGGACGAGTTTTTCGACAAAATAAATAACTTTTCAACTGAAAATGATAAATTTGTAAGAAAAAATGGAGTAGTTCAAGTTTGAGTTGAAAAAATTAATTTTCAATCAAGAAAAGGTTTTTCGACTGAAATTATAAATCGCCAACAAAAGCAGGCTTTTTTAAGAAATTAAATTTTCAAACAAAAATGTGTGTTTTCACTCATGAAGATTAACTTTCCATACAAAATGATCAATTTTTGACAAAAATTAAAATAGTTTAGTCAAAGAAGTGAATTTTCAACTTCAATGATGAATCTTCAACCAAAAATGAATTTTTAACCAAAAAGTTATATTTTCAATCCATAAAATTAATTTTCTCTCAGAAAATACAAATTTCAAGATAAAGAGATAAATCTTAAATCAAAAAAAGAATAATTAAATTTTTAGTTAAAAAAATTCATTTTCAATAATAAAAATTAATTTTCACCTAAAGAACTAAATTATCAACCAAAAACTATAAATTTTCTGCAAAAATAATTTAATTTTCAACCCGAAAGGACGAGTTTTTCGACAAAATAAATAAATTTTTAACTAAATAAGATACATTTTTTAAGAAAAAATGAAGTAGTTAAATTTTTAGTTGGAAAAGTTAATTTTCAATCGAAAAAAGGTTTTTCGACTGAAATTATGAATCGTCACCAAAAACAAGCATTTTTAAAAAATTACATTTTTAAACAAAAATATGAGTTTTCACTCAAGAACATTAACTTTTCATACAAAATGATCAATTTTTCACAAAAATTAAAATAGTTCAGTTAAAGAAGTGAATTTTCAACTAAAATGATGAATCTTTAGCCAAACATGAATTTTCAACCAAAAAGTTAAATTTTCAATCCAGAAGATTAATTATCTCTTGAAAAATACAAATTTTCAATTAAAAATGATAAATTTTCAATCAAAAATAGAATAGTTACATTTTTAGTTAAAAAAATTAATTTTCAATAAGAAAAATAATTTTCATCTAAAGAAATAAATCTTCAACCACAAAGATAATTTTTCAGCCAAGAAAAGTAATTTTCTTTGTTTGAATTATAAACCAAATAATTGAACTTTTAACCGAAAATATAAATTAGTCACCAAGAAGATTATTATTCTACCATAAAAGACAAATTTTCAACAAAATACAGGAATTTTCAACCAAACAGTTGAATGTGCAACTGGAGAAGATACGTTTTTAACCAAACATGGAATAATTTAGTTTTCAGTTGAAAAAATTAATTTGAAGAAATTATCATTTTTAACCAAAGAAATAAATTTTCAACCAAAAAGATAAATCTTGAGCCAAGAAGATTAATTTTCTTTAAAAAAAGATTAATTTTGATCAAAATACACGTATATTTAACCTAATATTTCAATTCTTAAAGAAAGTTTTAACTTAATAGTTAAATTTTCAGACGAAGAAATGAACTATCAAACAAAATATATGAAATAATCATCTAGAAGATTGATATTTTACCACAGAAAAAGAATTTTCAACTAAATAAGATAAATTTTTAACTAAACATATGGAAAAAAAGTTTTTTAACTAAAATCATGAATCATCAACCAAAGAAATTAATTTATAATGAAGTTGTTCCACTTTTAACTGAGTAGCTTAATTTTCAATCAAAATAGATGAAATCCAGAAATCCGAAAAGATACAATTTCTACCAAAATAGATGAATTTCCAACCCAAAAAGTCGAATTTTCAGCCGAAAAAATGATATTTTAACAAAATTGTTAAATTCTCAACAAAATAATTATATTAACTTCAACTTCAATTTATAAGACAAGACATTATTTTATTTACACTTTTTTGGACAATTAACCTATGTGCTCCACATCTGGCTTGATACATTTCGTTGCCGGAGTTTACAAATCATAGAAAAACGCAAAATGTGGCTGGTTATCTGATATTCGAAGTTTCATTAAATAAAAAGCTCAACCGAATTCCCAAAAATTCATCCAAATGTAAGTTCCGGCCACCAAAAACAAATCTCGAGAAACTGCTGCAACTAGTTTTTAATCACATATACACACTTTAAATTAAAAACGTCTACTGTTAAATCATAGTTTCTGAGATAATCATTTGAAAGATAATGATGGGAATATTCATAATATTTATCTATTATATAATAAAATTTCATAAAGATGATCACTTGTAGGTTCGAAATAGAGAAAAGTGTATTTTTTGGGTTTTTAGACTAACTTATTACATTTTTAATGTACAATATCTTTTATTTCGCTTGTAATTTCAGTGAATGTGACAAGGAAGAATACATACACCAAATGTCAGAATAATTGAAATTGTTTCCTCAGAGTTATCACGCGTTGAAGCAAAAGTGATCTCTTTCTGAAGAATTACCCACATACATTTTTTAAAAGCTCAATTTTCATGTCACCACAAAAACAATTTTCCCTCGGCTTTTGAGAGCTTCAAGAGAGAGAAATTTCAGCTTCTGCAAATGAAGGAAAGCTGAAATGATTGCTTTACAATGACTTGATAATTTACTCGCTTTCTCGAACACTTTACGGGTTTCAATCTCGCAATGCATTCCCTTGGCTTGCTCTCTACAATAGATAAATTAAGCGAAAATAGCTGTGGAAATTGGCAGCACTCCATTTTGGCAAGAATTGTCATCCAACAATATACCGATACTGAATAGATACTGAATCAGTACGGAAGTGAGGAGGAATTTTAAATTGAAGGGAGTACAGAAGAATCACTTTACGTTCGGATATGTCCGGATATAAAGCAACTCTGAATTTATATTTCAACATTTTGCAAATGAGATATTTATAATATTCATTAGCAGTATCATGAATTTTCATGAGCAGCAACTGTGGGGCTATTCAGAAAATACGTGAAACATTTTTCAGGAACTTTACCCCCCCCCCCCCCCCCCCTCGCCCCACGTACACACATACCCTGACCCTGCGTGATACTTTTTCCATTGTGTTTAACATGAAAATGATACTTTGACAAACCTCCCCCACCCCCCCACTGTGCGTATCACGTAATTCATGAATGATACCTGTCGAGTGAAGTTGTTATGCTAATGATTTAAAAATATCGAATAATTAAGAGCATGTCGATGTAGTAGAAATATGTCTGCACAGTTTTTCGTATCAGGTTTCTTACAAACTTATATTCTCTTCAATGTTTATTTATAATTTTTTCATAACTAGAAAGCCGCAGAAAAGTTGAAATTTTCAGAAGATAACGTTAATTTCTAGCATTATTCTATTATAGTTATAAACAATAATAAAAAGTTTAAACAAATACTTTATTCTCCTGCAATAATTATTACTTCACCCTGACTAAAAAATTTACAAAAAGTTAGGATGAAGAAAAACCACAACTTTCTATCATTATTCTAAGGGATCGTTTATACACTACGTTACGCGTTTTTCTTTCGTTCACTTTGATTAATTATCAGCTTACTCTGAGTGAAAAGTTGAGACAAAGTTGGAAGTTTCAGACAAAAGTCGGAACTTTCTAGCACTACTCTTAAAGCTGAGATTTATAAACAATACTAAATTATTTTAAAAATTATTTTTTTCAGCCTTGATTAATTATTAACTCCATGTGAGTGAAAAGTTGAAAAAGGTTAGAACTTTTAGGGAAAATCGCAACTTTCTTGCATTCTTCTAAGAGAATATTGTTACAAATGATAATTAGCTAATTTAATTTCTGTTGGAAGTTAAAAAAAAACGTTTTGTTAACCAAGAAGATTCATTTTCTACCAAAGAGGACGAATTTTCAACGAAAAGCATACATTTTTAACCAAAAATTGAATAGTCAAATACGAAGAAAAAATCAATAATAAAACTAATTTACAACAAAACAGTTAAATTTTTTACGAAACAGTTGAATTTTCTAGCAAGCTGTTGCATTTTTAAGCCAAAGAGAGGAATTTTCCACAAAACAGTTAAATTTTCAAACAAACAGTTACTTTTTTAGTTCACCAAATCAACTTTTACTTTAACAAAACAACTAATTTTTCACAAAGTAGTTCAATTTTCAGCTCGAGAGATGAATTTATAAATTTAAAAAATGGGGTTTGAACCAAAAATGGAATAGGTATATTTTTCAGTTTAAAAAAATGTATTTTCAATAAAAAAAAAAAGAGCAACAAGTTTCAACCAAGCAGTTGAATTTTCAACTAAAAATGATGACTTTCAAAAAAAAATCGTTGCATTTTCAACATAATAACAAACTTTTGGACCAAAGAATAATAGAAGACCTTTCAAACTAAAAGAAAATACTTGCAACTAAAAATATTTAAATTTTCTGATTGGGTTCTATTAATTCAGGTCGCGTTTAAGAGTAAAAAGGAGAAAAAGGGGAAAGACTGTGAAGTCTCCGATAAAAAAATAGGCTATGAAAATCCAATAAGAATTCTTCAACGACAAAAATTTATTTTTGAAATTATTATTATATAATCTGAATTTTTTATGTTTATCAATGTACAATTTGCACACACGATTACATATATGTAATCGAACGCTTAAAAAAGTCACACTTTCTGAGGATTCAAACCCTACCTCAAACTACCTAACCTTATAGTTCTAACCGACACATTAACCAACTGAGCTATCGAGCCGCTTGGATTTTTCCAAACAATTTTCAGCAAAGTATTTTGAGGCAGTGATAAAAAATATTTTTTTGCATCTTTGTTGCAATTCTAATGTTTCCATTTTCGAAATTTCTAATATGATTGTCATCCATAATGGTCAATTTTTCAATTGATCTTCTATAACATAAAGCAACTTTCTTCATTTTGTTTGTGAATTGATTTTCCATGAAATTTCTTGTGTGGAAAAGGCTTAACAATTTCCTGAATTGATAAAAAAGAACATAAAAAAGTAGCTCTCAAACTTTTTTTAACCTCTTAACCTTAATTTATTCTACCTTGAGTACATTAATGTGAAGTTAAAATGTTAATATTTATCGAATCATTTAAGCCAAGAAAAAAATGTAGTTTCTTGGCGTCCAAAAATAGTGCAATTTTTTTTATAGGTTGATGTCTCATGTACGGGTTTGGAATTAGAAAATTAAAAACTTTGATGATTCGACAAAATTTTCCTAAAGGCCACAAAATTATGACGAAGTTTTTTTAGCCACAGTTTTTGGTAGTGAAAAACTATAAGAAATAAAACGAACATTTTTTATGGAAGTTACGATTTTTTGAAAATCTACAACAAATTTTTTTTATTGTAGTTAATTGTACATTTTTTAAAAAGATATATGCGTTTCCTACTCAAAATTAATGTCTTCAGTTTCAATCTAAAAAAGATTTCATGCTTTTCTTAAAAATTAGAAAAAATTTTCGTTCATTTTGAGGCATGAAAATCCTCTCACAAGGGAGGTTAGGTTGGTGTCCGACGCCGATTTTTTTGTAGCTTTGCAGATGAAAAGAGGATCCCAGATTATAAAAAAAAAAAAAAATTTCGGGCAATCGTTCATATTTAGGGGTGGAAATCACCCCTTCTATATTTTTGATACTTTTACTGTTTTAAAAGGTATCATTATATATATATATATATATATATATATATTCATATGTATATATATATGAATCCATATACCACTCCTCACTCTCCCTCTTACGTATGTTATCTCGTATGTTATACTCCTCGCCCTCATCATCCTACGCCCCCCAACACCCAGTCCTCTGCTACATTTTTTCCTCTTTACTCCCTTTACTTTACCCCTCATTTTCTTCTCGACTCAGACGTCCGACTCATTACTACCTACACTCTCACTCTCCGTCTGTTACCCTCCTTGCCCAGTACTCTCTAACGCAATTCCCTCATTACAATATTTTCATATCTACCTCCACTACACTCCACTTTAACTCTTACTCTCTTTTCTGGTCAACCTAGCACCCCTTTCTTCTCCCTCTGGACCCTTTTCCTCACCATCGCACCCATATACCACTTACCACTCTTCTCCTGAGCATTCCTTCTCTCCCGTATCACCCACTATCTCGTATTCTACAATCCTCTACTAGAATCTTTCCTCTTTTCCACCAATTCACTTTAACTCTTAATATAGTCTCTGCTCAAATTTGTTAATCTCTCCCCCACCCCACTCTCCCCACCAATCATTCCCCCCTTTCGATATCAGGCTGCTAAATGAAGTTTTTAACTTTTTAGAGCAATTTGCCTATGGGCTATTATTTTTGATGTGACCCCATCGGAAAAACCAAACTTCTCTAATCGGACTCAAAATTCGAAAAGTGTGGTCCTCCTGAATTGCATTTTATGGGGAAAAATGTGCGATTGAGACAAATATTTACCGAGAGGGAGAAGATGATATTTTTGGGGTTTTTGGGCTCATCGTCGAGTTCAGTAACTTGTGACTCTTTTAATATCAACAAGACAAAATATTGTTTTTTACATTTTTGATAGAATTTTTTATGATCTTTCCATTGATTATAGGCATTTTAAAAAAATCTACCTTTTCCAGAATTTGGACCATTTTTTGTTTGGTTTCTGTTTAGGCCTAAAAGAAAGCTGAGCTGATTTTTATTAAAATAAGAGTTGAGTCGGTATCTTTTTAAATAAATATTTCACCTTCAAAAAGAAACTTAACGTTGATGTTCATAAACAAATAATTTCAACTTTTTCGTTAAGAAGTTTTTCTACGGAAAAAAACCTCAGGTTTCCTATAAGCCTAAAATTGAACCAAAAAAATAGTAAGAATGTGGAAAAAGTGAAATTTATTTTTCACCTTCATTTTTGAAGGTCAAATATGTATTTAAAAAGAAATACTTACGTTTAGTGAAAAGGTCGTGAGAAATTCTATCAAAACCGTAGAAGAAAAAATTGTTTTTACTAATATTCAAAAAGTTTTAAATCATTGAAACAGTTCTAATTCGAAAAAAAGTGAACTTTATTTTTGACCATCATTTTTGAATGTCAAATATTACTTTTTTCAAAAAATGCGTATGGCTAATAGATAGGGCGTAAAATACTATTAAAACTGTGAAAGACAAAAGTTTGGTTTATTGATATTAAAAAACTTACAAGCTTGTGAATTTGACGATGAAAGTCAACGTTTCAAAAAGGAGACCCAAAACCCCTGTTTTTTGGGATGTTTTGCCCTCTAACTATTGACAAAAATGTTCAAGATAAATGTAACCATATCATTGAATTCGGAAGACTTTAAGCTTTCAGGCACTTTTTATTAAACAACTCCGAGATTTTTTTTGAGCGAGTTGCAATCAAAAGAAGTGAGGGGCCTCTAATTTGGGTCCCGACTTTAGGTAATTTCATCCAACTCTTGGTATCTTTTTAAATAAATTGAAATCTCTCAAACCTATCATAATCCTTTCAATTTGTTTGGAATACCCTTAAATTTCGCAATCCCTTGAAATCTTTCGAAATTCATTAAGATCTCATGAAATCCCTAAAAATCTTTAGAAATCTCGTAAAAATGTTGTAATTCTTTGAATGTCTTTTTAGCCCTTTGAAATACCTTAAAATCTGTCTAAATGCTTTCAAATCTTTTGAAATCCCTCAAAATCTCGTTTACGGTGAAAATAATTTATATATTATGTCTTGAGTGAAAAATGTAAAATCTTACGTAAGTAGAAGGCGGGGGTCTAAAATATCAAAAATCATCCTGTTGTAATTAATCAATGGACCACGGTTTGAACATATTTTTAAATCATATGTGTAGAGTAGCTTATATAATACCTAGGGGATATTCACTCGCGTATTACTCCGTACACTTCACGCGTAATAACGCGTAATAACGCATACTAACGCGGAATAATGCGTCAATAATTTTCAGATGAGAGCGAGGAGAATTTTCGTTTACACTGTACTTTTGTTGCATTTTTTCATACTTGATTCTCCCTACTGTATCCCTTCAAAAGATATTATAAAAATTACCATGAGTGAATTTAATTATTATTTTATAAATATTCGAAAAATCAGAGTTCAATGTGATTATACGAAAAGCACAATACATGAGTGACAGAACGAAATCAGAAACAATAATGGAGTAAATTTATGCAGAAACTAGCAATGAGAACAAAATTTACCTTGAGCGACCACTAAATATATATATTTTTTATTTTTACAAAAATCAGGCGTTATTTTTTCACCAAAAGGAATAATTTGTGGGATGCCAAATTATTTAAAAATATATAAAGCTTGAAAAATGCACGCTTTTAAAGAGTTTTTTTAACTTAACATTTGTTGAATTATTTCAAACACTGCTAATCTTTAATAGTCCGGCTCTTAAATTGATCTGAATTTATACGGTTTTGATCTTTCTGAAATAATGATTCGATTTCAAGTTGTAATTACATAATTTGAAACGTTTCAATCTAAAGTTATCAAACACTTTTAATTTAAAATTCTGTCATATTTTATTAGCTTTAAATTTAAAATTATTCAATATACTGAATACTAGACATTTGAAATATTTCAACTTTAATATTCTATAAAAGCCTTAATAAGTTTGAAATTGCGATTAGCCCTTTGAAGAACATCGTAACATAAAAAAACACCGTTATTTTTACAATTTCTGGTGTATACATTTTTCATTTTTCGATCGTAAAAGGAAACATATTTATCATCTTCCGTAGTAAATTTTTGATTTTGTATGCTGTTTTGTAGGCCCGACAGCTCTTTCTTTCCTCACAAAATCAAAACCAAAATAAAAAAAATCAGATTTTATAATTTTGCTTCTTTCCACTTATTTCTATTCTAAAACTGTTATCAGATGTATGAAATTCGTTTGATATACACAAAGAAAGTATTTAAAGAAAGGGTTTAAAAAGTTGTATAAAAAAGTTTTTGAAAAACTTAGAGGTTTAAATGGTTTAATTTACAATACAAACGCTATAAATTGGAAATAAGTCTACTTTTTCATATTTTCACCTACAATTATTCATTTTTAAAAGTGATAAATCACCATTGTAAAAATAAGTAAAATATTTTATGAAATTTTAATTTTAAACCAAAAGAAAGCAACTAAAAGTAAGAAAGTTACTCGTTGGCTTGCAAGAAGCATTGAAAACGGTATATTTCCACATTTTTAATGTTTTAATTTAAAGAATTATAAAAGTGCTGTAAAAAAAGTCTTTTCAGTTTTTTGCGGAATTTATTAAATTATTTTCCAAGAGATAATTTCTATTTAATTCACCTCTATTTTCCAGTGACCAAAATGCACTAGGAAAAAAATCGCGAAAACCCAGGAATCAAAATTGGGAATACAGCGAATTTTTTAACGTTAATGAGATTATCTTTATAACTTTTGGTTTGCACATTTTTCTGAGCACGTGTGAAGTTTTTTAGCATAGAAATACACTAGAAAAAAAATCGATAACATTCAGGGGTTGAAATTAGAATTACAGAACATTTCCGAAATTTTGAATTTATTATGTAATAGAATTATTGTCGATTTTCATTAGTGTATTCATATGTTCAAAAATTCCACAAATGCTTGAAAAAATTAAAAAACTACAAATAAAGAAAATAATTCTATTAAAACCACAAGTTATAGAGATAATTTCAACCAATACCAAAATCAAAATGTTTAAAATTCGCTGTATTTCAAATTTCGATTCCTGGGTCTTGGCGATTTTTTCTCTAGTGCACCTGTTACAAGTAACTAAGCTTTTGAAGTTACGATAATTATAACTTTTAGGGTAATATTGTTATTAATTTAAAAAGTAACTTGTAACGCAACATGTTCGCGATTTTTTCAGTAACTTAGAACCTAATTTTAGTTAGTTTGAAGTTACTTTGTGTTTTTTGTATATTTCCTATTAAGGGAAATGAATGGGTGAGTTATGGGAAGAAAATTAATCTCTCTTGGTTGAGGATTCAGCTATTTTGTTGAATATCCGTCTTTTTTGGTTAAATTCAACTGAGATTGATTTCAAATTAAATTCTTCTTTGGTTGAATTAATATCAAATATTATATTTTTCGTTGAGAATTCATCTATTTTAGTTGAAAATTCATCTATTTTGGTCAAAAATTCATGATTTCTTTTTTATTCAACAATTTTGGTAGAAAGTTAAACTGTTTGGTTAAAAAGTAACTTTTTCGTTGACAATTCATATTTTCTATTGGAAAATGAAACTGTTTTGTAGACAATTCGTCTTTTGAGTTTGAAGACTCGGCAATTTAGTGGAAATTTTTCTTCTTTCTTGATTCAAATTTTGGTTTTATATTTTTGTTTGAGATATCATCTATTTTGGTTAAAAATGCATGCTTTTTTATTTAATTCAGCAATTTTGGTAGAAAGTTCAACCGTCTGGTTAAAAAGTAAATTTTTTGTTGACAATTCATATTTTCAGTTTGAAAATGAAACTGTTTTGCAGACAATTCGTCTTTTTAGTTTGAAGATTCTATAATTTAGTGGACATTTTTCTTCTTTCTTGATTCAAATTTTGGTTTTATATTTTTGGTTGAGAATTCATCTATTTTGGTCAAAAATTCATGATTTTTTTTTTAATTCATAAATTTTGGTAGAAAGTTCAACTGCTTGGTTAAAAAGTAAATTTTTTGTTGACAATTCATATTTTCGGTTTGAAAATGAAACTGTTTTGCAGACAATTCGTCTTTTTAGTTTGAAGATTCGACAATTTAGTGGACATTTTTCTTCTTTCTTGATTCAAGTTTTGGTGTTATATTTTTGGTTGAGAATTCATCTATTTTGGTCAAAAATTCATGATTTTTTTTTAATTCAACAATTTTGGTAGAAAGTTCAACTGCTTGGTTAAAAAGGAACTTTTTTATTGACAATTCATATTCTCGGTTTAAAAATTCATCTGTTTCGGTAGAAAAAAATTCTGCAGAGGATTCAGCGATCTTGTTGAAAATTCGTATTTTCTGGTTGAAAATGTAACTATTTGGTTGAAAGTTGAACTACTCTCTTGAAAATTTATTTCATTTTTGGTTGAAAATTAATTTCTTAAACTGATAATTTAACTGATAATTCGTATTTTTTGTAAAAAACTAATCTTCTTGGTAGAAAATCATCTATTTGGGTATTGTTGAAAATTTAAATTTTTCTTGAAATATCATACTTTCGGATTGAAAATTAATTTTGCTTTATTTTAAAATGCAGCTATTTGGTTAAAAGTTGAACTATAGTTTTTGTTGAAAATTCAATTTTTGTTGTTGTTGAGGATTCATAATTTTGTTATTTTGTTTCAAATTCATTTTTTTGGGTATAAGGTTCAAATATTTTATTTGAAAATTCAACTATTTGGTTAAAAATGAACTTTTTTGTTGGGAATGTAACTCTTTTGTTGAAAATTCGTCTTTTTGGTTTGAAAATAGTAGCACATTGAACTATTTGGTTGAAAATTAACTTTTTTGTTGTAAATTATTATTTTCGGTATGAAAATTCAATTATATGGTTGAAAATGCATGTATTTTGTTGAAAATTTAACTATTCAGGTAGAAAGTCCAACTATTTGGTTAAAAAGTAACTCTCTTGTTAAAAATTCATTTCTTCCGGTAAAAAAATGTCATATTTTTTTATTAAAAATACAACTGTTTGGTTGAAAAATGTGACTAAAAAATCTTTCTTGCTTGAAAATGCAACTCTTTTGTCGAAAATTCATCTTTTTGGTTGGAAATTCAACTATTTTCTCGCAGTCATCTATTTTTTTGAATACGCAATATTTTCGTTGAAATGTTAGGAATTTAATGCGTTTCAAATTTAATCCTACAAAAAGTGTTTTTTTCCTAAATTTGAAACATTTTAGGCTCTGATACTTAAAATCGTTACCTGATTTTCGGAATGGAGTTTTGAATCTAGACAAATTGTACTGAATTTAATCTCACCAATTTTAAGGTATAAGAATTAAAAGCATTCTTTTCCACAGTCATGCAAATAGTATTTTCAAGTATTTTACCAGTCAAAAGTTATGACTTGCATGACACCCTAAAACGAGGGAATAAAATTGCTCAAATTTAATACACGTGTCGTGATTTTAACTTGAAACTCGACACGAAAAATCATTAATAATGGCTTATGAAAATAAAGTCAACAAAACAAGTAATTCTGGTGATCCTGCCGAACAATGCAGAAAAACAAAACCAGTTCAAAATATATCATCGGCAGGATATTCCGAGTGGCATATCTGTTACTCAATTAGAATTATATTCTGAATATATATTGCTGCTGACTTGCCAAAATACATTGTGTATTTTTTATTGACCTCAAATAGTGCCTAAATTGTTTTAAATTAAGCGTTTATGAATTATCATCATAGTTGTTTTGATTTTTAAATTATAAAATTTAGGAAGTGAAAAAAGTAACTTCTTACGTAATTTGGAAAAAATTAAAACACTTATCTGGTAACTGCAACTAGTTACTCAAAAAAGAGTAATTTATGCAACACAGATCCGCGTAATAATAGTGTAATAATTAGTCATAATTGCTTAATAACGCGCAATAATGCGTGATAAGGCGTAATACTGTGTAAAAATGTTAATATTGCGCGTAATAATGGGTAATAAGGGATCAAATGCGTAATAAGGCGTAATAGATATTACTCCGTACAGGTTTTTGACGAGTCAGTACCCCCTCGTATAATATGCAGGCTTTAGCCTTCTATCACCTTCAATGTACACGAGCAACTCGACTCAGTCTTTTTCCACCCTTTTCTGTCTCTATTACCCCTTTTTCTCACTTTTTAATGTTCGCTCTATCTCTCTCTTAATCATGTTCTATCTCTCTTTTGCATTTCTCATTATTCCACCACCCGGGAATCAATTTTCAAGGTTCGAGAAATACGTAACGAGCAGTAAATCTCGTAGTCCATAATGAAGGCACTGTAATTTCTAGCCGCTTCAACTGAGAACTCGATCCGACTTTATAAAAATGTAGACCCACACTGTTTTCATTGATAATACTAGGGAAAAGTCTCTCGTAATTATCGGGAAAGCCTCTCTCGACTTTTCCTCTTAAGGGAAGGCATACGCCGCACATTTCTCAAATGATAATTATAGTCGCTCGACATTTTTCACTTTGACAAACCACTTATATTAAAACAATCCCTTGGGTGATCGTGACAATGACAAAGCAAGTTTTCGTTAATTTCCTTGCCCTTTGACAAATTTCTCTTCAAAAACGAATCATTATAAAAGCTTTTTCGAAATTACAGTTTTATATGTAGGCTAAAAATATGTTAAAAGTGTGTAAATGAAAAACTATGTATAAAACTACTGACATACATTGGGAAATAATAATAATTTCACATATTGGGAAATAATATGTATAATTTCCCATATTGGGAAATAATACGTACAATTTTTGTTCGTTTTATACAAAAAATAAATAAAACAAACGAATTTGTTTGTCATTTGTTTTATATAGAAAATAAATAGAAAAAATGAAAATTATTTTGAAAATTCAAGAATTTTAAATGGAATAAAATTGAAATAATTTTAATTATAATTATTTATTATAACTAATTAATTATATTTATTGAATTAATTAATGAATTATAATGAAATAATTAATTGAATAAAATTGAATTGAGAATCTTTAAAATTTGAGTGTTTTAAATTTTGACCATTTACAATTAAAAGTTATGCAAGTTTTAAGTTTTACCATTAAAAATTCTGTCATTTTTATGATTTATATTTACAAAATTTTCAAATTGGATGATTAAGAATGGAAGACCTAACTTTTGATCTTTAAAAACATCGAAATGTGAAAATTTGCATTTAAAAATCTTCAAAATTGACGAGTTTTTTATTTTGACAATTAACAATTAAAAATTATGCAAGTTTCAAGTTTTACGATTTAAAATTCTGTAATTATGGTACTTTAAATTTGAAAAATCTTATATTTGGAATATTTTGAAGATCAAAAGTCAAGTTCAAAATCATCCTAATTTAGGATTTTTGGTTTATATGCATCTTTAAAATTGAACAGTTTTTAATTGTAACTCTCAAACATTATAGAACTGTGAATTTCAAATCGTTAAAATTGATGAGCTCTTAATTTTGGCAATTTACAATTAAAACTTATGCAAGTTTTAAGTTTTGAGTTTCAAAATAAAAAATTCTGTAATTTTGATAATTTATATTTAAAAGTTCATTAATGTAGAAAAATTAGGATTGAAAATTCCTAAATTTTAATTTTCAAAGTCATCACAAGTTAAGAATATTAATTTACACATCTTTAAAATTGAATAATTTTAAACTGAAAGTCGTTAAAATTGAAGAATTTTCCATTGTAAATCTTAAAAATTGTAGAACTTTAAATTGTAAATCTTGAACATTGAAAACTTTTTGTTTGAATTAACACTTAAAAATTAAAAGGTTTAGAATTGAAACTTCTGTACTTTTTATGATTTATGTTTGAAATTTCTTCAATTTGGATGACAAACTTGACCTTTAAACTTCAAAATCATCTAGATTTAAGAATTTTTACTTAAACATCTTTAAAATTGGAGGGTTTTCTATTTCGAGAATTTACAATTAAAGATTATGCAATTTCAAGTTTTACGAATTGAAATGCTGTAATTTTGATGCTTTAAATTCACAATTTCTTCAATTTGGAAGATTTAGAATTGAAAATTTGACTTTTTATTGTCAAAATTAGAAGAATTGTCAATCGTAAATTGAACTATTTAAAAAAAATGTTTTAAATTAAATATCTTTGCAATATAAATATCTAAAAGTGAATAGTTCGCAATTCTGTATTTTACAAATTTAAGAATTTTCAATTGTAACTCTTTAAAATATGGTAAATCTTTTGAAATTAGAGAATTTTCAGTTTTGAAAATGCACGATTTAAAATTCTATAATTGTAATGCTTTAAATTCGAAATTTCTTTAATTTGAAAGATTTAAAATTGAAAACTTGACCTTTCACCTTCAAAATTATCCAAATTTGAGAATTTTTATCCATACATTTTTAAAATTGGAAAGTTTTTATTTGTGTCTTTACAAAATTGTAGAACTTTAAATTGTTAATCTTAAAAATTGAATAGTTTTGAATTGCAAATGATTCAAATTGATGAATTGTCAATGTTAAATCTTAAAAATTGTAGAACTTTGAATTGAAAAATTTCAAAATAAAAGATTTTTCAATTTTGACAATTTATAATTTAAAATTATATAAATTTTAAGATTTAAAATTCTTTAATTTGTATGTATTATATTGTATATTTCTTGAATTTGGAAGGTTTAGAATTGAAAACTTGACTTTTGATTTCCAAAATCATCAAAATTCAAGAATGTTTACTTATAAATTGAAGAATTATAAATTGCAAATTGTTAAAATTTAAGAATTTGTATTGATACATTTTTAAATTTGAAAAGCCTTCAATTTTAAATCTTCAAAATTCAACTATTTAAATAAAAATAAAAATTACATAATTTTAAATTATACACATTCAAAATGACAGTATCTTTCATTGCAAATCCTCAGGATAAACCTACTTCAAAAATACATTAGAAATGTTATGATTTTAAACTATAAAGTGGAAAAATCAAAGAAAAAAAATGTCAGAAATGGAAAACAGTAGTAAAAGTCAGACTGAATTTGTTTTTAATATTCCAATGGATTTTGGAATAAAAATAAAAGTTCGATTTAATTTCAGACGAAAAAATTAAATTCCTGTATTAGTTTAAATAATATCAGTTGTCATACTTTAAAGCTTGCCAACACTTTTTTATAGTTTGCGTCATTCCTGCTTAATAAAATTGAAACGTACATAACTTCATAAAAAAATCCTACATTAACTTATAATATGGTTCTTCGCTTCTAATTCTCATTGGTATACAATCTGGCATGTAAATAAAAGTTACAGATTACTGAAAGCCGATTAAAATAAAAATTTATAATTAAAATTAAAATTGTATGAAAGATGTAGGTATTTCATTATTTATTTTAATTTATTATTATTAATTATATTTGATAGTACTTTAAATTCAACTATATATTTTAATTTGATAATCAGGCAATTAAAATAAGAAATGTGTAATAAACGCGCGTAGCGTACTATTTTTTGCTAGTTAATTATTGATTAAGTATTTGCGAAAATTTGATATTTAAATCTTGTTCGTCTTTTTATCCAAAATAATTTGAAGAATCGGTATCTCGTGTGCATTGTAGGTTGCTCGGAGTCCCGATGAAGCTAGGACATCGAGTACGTTACACGGAGGGAACAAATTTGCGGTGCCGCGAAGATCCGAAGCCCGATTCGGAGGACAGGTTGGCATTCGGAACATGAATCGTTGAGTAAAATTCTTTTGACAATTTTTTTTCTCAACACTAATATCCAAAATTTAACTATCAAAATTCATCCCAAATAGCATCTAAGTTGAATTGCTTCATTTAAACAACAGAATGAACAGAAATAAATTGCTGAATCCCTGCAAATTTGCTGCAAGGTTGCTGCAACTTTGCTGCAAGGTTGATTCCATTTCTCGTGCAAAGTTGATTGAATGTTTTTTTATCAATCCCTGTGAAGTTACTGCAGTGGTTTTGCTGCAGGATATTTAAAATTCAGCAACGTTGCAGCAATGAGAACCTTGCCAAGCAATGATCCTGAGAGGATGCTATCTGGGAAATCTCATATGCTCTTCAAAACGACTTCCTTAAAACTTTCAAAATCCTCAATATTCTGTATTATAAAAATTAAATTTATATTAAGGTCATCTTAAAGATTTTTTGAAATTCCAGCCAAAATTCTGTGGGACCATGTCAGCGATCTAGCTGCAGAATTATTTTCTAATAGTAGGTGGGCAAAAACACCCAAAAACGAGTTATTAGATTTTCGAACCAGAAATTGAAGTGCATTTTTTTTTAATTTTATTTTTTCGTCAATTTTGGTTTTCTTTTCAAAACTGCATAAAAAAGACGTTTCCCGACTGATTTTAAAGTTTAATGACTGCATTTATTATTTTCAGATAGAAGTTTTAGGAAAAATTAAAAAAAATGTAAACATCTTCAATGTAGTCTATAAATTCACTAACTTTCACCAAAGTTAAAATAGGTGCCAATATATAATTTTCAAGTTCAGCGATCTCGATTTTCTATTAGGTCATATGGCATACCATATTAAATAAAAAAAATTGGATGGAAAATTGTTCTTCATTTTTTCATTTTTTTGAACACAAAATAGTTTTCTTTTCTTAAGATCTGTTATAAAAGTGCATCATGAAAAATCAACACCTTTCTTGATAAATAAATATAAATATAAAAAAAAAATATTTAGTTGAAAATTCGTTTTTTTTTTTGTTGCAAATTGATTTTTGTAACCAAAAATTTAACTATTCTATAAAAAAAATATATAAAAAAATTGAAATTAAAAATCTGTCTTTTTCGGTGGAAAATTCAAATATTTGGTTGAAAATGTATGTATTTTCTTTAAAATTCATCCTTTTTGGTTGGAACTTCATCTTTTTGGTTGACATCTTTTGTTTCTCTTGATTAAATAATCATTGAACTTAAAAATTCGTCTCTTTTGGTCAAATGTAACGTTGGTTGAAATTTCAACTATTACGTTTTTCGTGGAAAGCTCATCTTTTTTTGTTAACAAATTCATCTACTTGGTTGAAAGTTAAACTTTTTTCCTTAAAATTCGATTTTTCGGTTGAAAATCCATCTTTTTTAGCTAAATTAAACTGTTTTTTATTTCAATTTAAATATTTTTTAGTTGATATATCAACTTATATTCTTCGTTGAGAATTCTTATTTTTTATTTGAATTCAGCGGTGTTTGTTTTAAAATAAAAATCTTTTCGGTTTGAAATATCAACTATTACATTTTTTTTGATAATTAATCTTTTTGATTAAAAATTCAATTACTTAGTTGAAAAATGAACTCCTTTGTTAAAAATGCACTTTTTTGTTAATGATTTATCATTTTAGTTAAAAATTCGTCTCTCGGGTTGAAAATTTAAGTATTTTATTGAAAATTCGTCTTTTTGTAGAAAATTAATCTTCTGTTTTGAAAGTTCATCTTTTTGGTACAAAATTCAACTATTTTAGTTAAGGATTCATAATTTCAGTTGAAAACTCATCCGTGTAGTTGAGAAATTTAACATTTTTATTGAAAATTTGTTCTTATTATTTTGGTGAGAATTAATCATCTTAACTGAAAATTCAACTATTTCATTTTTTGTTGAAAATGTATCTTTCTTAGTTTAAAATTGAACTATTTGGCTGAAAATTCATTCATTTTGTTGAAAATTCGTCTTTTTTTGGTTCAAAATTCATCTTTTTGGTTGGAAATTCAACCATAAGGTTAAAAATTCATCTATCTCGTTGAAAATTCAATACTCTTGCTTCGGATGTTAGGAATTCAAAGCTATTTTAATTGAATTTACTATAGTATTTACATTAATTTTACTACCCAGGCGGAAATATTATAGATAGTTTATATATAGTTTGAAGTATTATCTATAATATTCATTTGTTTCATACATTTTTTATATAAAACAAATGAATATTATATATGATACTTCACACTATATATAAACCCTTGAACTGTGAGGTGACCTACGAAAAAAAGCAGAGTAAAGAAAAAAATATTTCCAAAAATATGTTCCTCTGATAAACATGTAAAGTTCTCTACTCTTCTGGATTTCCAAGATCTGAATTTACTTTTTTTGTTTCCTTCGTAGCTACTTTTTATGTTTGATTTTTCTATTTCAAAATGGACAAGGTTTTTTTTTCAGGAGTTTCCAGCCGAGTCTTTGCTCGTACTTTTTCTCTCATAACTCATCTTTTGAATTCCAGCTCTTTGCGCGTTTTTGATTAACGATCACCATTCATCTCGCTTCGTTTCTCGACGGATATCATCACCCACACATATTCCCGTGCTTCATTCGTGAGTGACATACAAACCGATTACTTTATCGCAGAAAAGTTATGATTTCCGTCCACTCATCCAATTCCGATTGTTTCGCCATTCTGTGATTCCCAACAAGTAAACAGCTTTATACAAATCAGTAATATTCCCGGACCCCCTAGATAGCTCTGGTGAAAAATGCTTTTTAATTAAAAGCGCAGTCTGGGCACGAGCTAAACGCGATTCTAAAGCTGGAATTTATAATATTTTCCTGGGGAATTATTATCGCGGATGGCGAACCTAAATGCTTCAATCTCTCACTGAATTTAATATTATAATTTATAAAGGGATCCGAAGTGCTTATAAGATCATTTATGCAAATTTTAACACTTGGATATTTGTAAGAGGAACCTGGACATTCAAATTCTCGCGAATTTATTACCTTTTTTCGAAAATTTGTTCTGTAACTCTTTCTAAGTCTCGCCTTTGATTTTTGAAGTTTAATGAACTTTGACCTTTTTAATTTGAAATTCGACCCCTGACCTATGTTCCATTACCTTTGAGCTCTAGTCTTGACTTTAGAAGTTTTGTCCCTTGATGTTTGACCCTTTGACATATGAATTATGAACTATGACGTTTCACCTTTGACCTCTGACCTTTGCTCCTCTATCTTGATCTTTAACCTCTGGCCATTGGAATATGCAGGGATTACAGCAGTTCAGAAGTTCAATTTTAGATAAGAAAGGGGTATTTTTCCGAAAAATGGGATTTTCTCAAAAATGTTTTGTTTATTTAGCTTTGAAAGATCCGGTGAATACTTCAACACTTTCTACTGATAAATAATACATTAGGGCAAAAAATTCAAGAAAATCAGAGATTTAAAAATAGATAAAGAAAGTAATTGAAAAATGCTTCATTCAAAACTGAAATGAAATCTACTTTCGATAAAGGGACGAAAGCTCGAAAACGCTAAAAAATTGTTGTCCAGGCGTCTAGTGATATCCAAATTTCAAAGTTATTATTATCATTTTTTTGTTTCTTCTGCAATTTTCAAATTGAAATATAAAATTAATATTATAACAAAAAATATATATTTTATAGTATCTATTATCTTAAATAATAGAAAAGATATGCAAGCGCAACACTTTTGATAATTGATGAAAATTGATGTCTTAACTTGAGAATTAATATATAAAATTTTTTTGCAATAATTAGACAGTCAAACCGTTCAATTTTTATTAAAAAAGTATCAACTTTGGACTAGAAACACCAATATAAGGGAACAAAAAATTGTTTTATTATCATGCTTTTTTTTGAAAAAATCGAGTCTTTTCTTTCTTGACTTTTCAACAACTCAAATATGAATATTTAATTTGCATCATTTTTCAACGATTTAATTTTAGGAGATTAAATGTCGAACTATTGCAAATTGAAGAAAATTGAAAGTTATTGTACAACGGTTAAAAATTTAATTTCTAATTTTATTTTATATTTAATTGTTGAAAATTAAATTTTTTAAAGGAAAAACGCTAACGAAATCCAAAGTTGTGAAAATAATTCTAAATCTTGTTGAAATTATAATTATTTTTGTTTAAGAATAGCAGATTTCGATTAAACGCCAATGTAAATTGAATTTGATAAAAAATTATGAATCTTCTTTGAAATATAATGATTTTTTAATAAAAATGTAAATTTCTAACGAAAAACACTAAGATAATCCGAAATTGTTCAAGCTTGTAAATTTTATTTTTTTGAACAAAAATCATTGGATTTAATTTTAATGATTTTTCCTTAAAAATACCGATGTCATGTGAAAAACGTTAGCATAACCTTAAATTGTTCAAACATTGTAAATCTTCTTTGAAATCAATATTGGAAACCACAAGCTTAATCTAAAATTTTAAAATAACAAAATTTGTCTCTTTTTGAAATCTAATTATTTTTTAATAAAAATACGGATTTCTGGTGGAAAATGATTGCATAGCCTGAAATTGTTGAAAATTTGTGAATCTTCTTTGAAATATAATTTTTTGAATTGAAGAATACCAATTTCCGACGATAAATACTAACATAAACCAAAATTGATGAAAATTTCTCGATTTTGTTCAAATTATGATGATTTTTGTTTAAAAATACATTTTTTCGATGAAAAACGTCAATCAGGTTTTCAACAACAATGATTGCGAGATTTTTTAGATATTTTGGCAAAATAATTTTGAGCACAAAATTAAAATTTCTGATAACTATTTATTTTATAGATTTATTCGTTGTTTTGCTTTTAAGGTTATATAAATGTAATTTTCCTGAGTAAGAATCTTGAGAAAATTCAACAACAAAAATTTGAAAATTTCAGATATGTCGAATCAAAATAACAAAAATAATCTTCAATCAAATACTTGAATTTGTAAACAAAAATTATGAATTCTCAACGAAAAATGTAATAACTGATATTTCAATTCAAGAAGCTTTTTATGTTCAATAAAAAATAGTTGAATCCATCAAGAAAGGATTTTTTTGTTAACAATATAAGTAAATCCTCAACTCACAAAATGCTGGTTAAGTCCACCGGGCATGAAAATACTTTGTTTTTTGTAAAAATATACAAGAAAAATCGCTGTTTTCATCGTTTTTACGTCTATTTTTGCGTTTTTTGGAAAAATACGAGCTAACATGCGTAGTTGGACCCCGAATTCGGATTCAGCGACCCCAAAAACATATAGATATGCCGGTGTGGTCTGTCGGGCAGACCACATTTTTTTTGTGTGCCGGTGTTTTTAATACATTCAAAAGATACACCATCAGAGCCAGGAGCTTTCCCGCATTCACATTTTAGAATGACCGAACCTAGATCATCAAGCGTTATCTCGTTATCTAGGTATGGGTGTATTTGTGTGTTATCTAACACTTGAGGTGGGTATAATGATTTCAAATAATTTTGCTAAGATTCTAGTTTAAGGCAGCTTACTTTATAAGTATTGTTTTTTCTGTACCTATTCATTACTTTCCAGAATGCACTAGGATCAGAAGAGCAAGCTAATTCGTGTACCGCGTTTTCCTCGTATGATTTTTCCTTCAGCTTCAAAACTTGTTTATATTTCTTTCTGTCCTCTTACATTTTAGTCTTAAATTCTGCAGAGTATTTCCTTTTTTGTGTAAGCTTTTTGGCTAATTGTAATTTTTCTGCCGCATTGTGTATAGTATTTACAAGGCTGTTAGCAATTGTGTCAACATTTTCGTTCAAGTCATCTGTAATAGACGATTAATTCAGGAGATCCTTAAACTGGGAATTTTTCTCCTATCTTGATACAAGTCTCCTACCGCACGGTTTGATTGTTCTTATAGTGCTAGTTACTAGTGAAATCACCAGTGGGAAATGTTCGGACCTGGTAGGAACATCGCTTACATAGAAATTGAAAATCGAGCTCAAATTGCAAAGATTACTTGAAATATGATCTATGACAGATCTCTTTTTACCACTAATAAATGTATACTTTGCAGGGAAATTATTGGTTGTTCTGCCATTCAAGAGGATAAATCGTGATTTTCCATGAGTTCTAATAATGATTTACCTCTTATATTGCAGATGTTATCGAATGATTCCCTGTCCCTACGTAGAGTGTTGTTATTTAGTTATATTTCTTCGCTAATTTCATTCAAGTCTGGAATTGAAATCACCTCCAATTATTATCGAGTGGTTGGGCCCCTCCTCTTCTAAGCTATCTAGTGTCTGACTAATTTCTGTCGCAAACTTACCGAAATCCGATTCTGGACAAATATATCCCGATCCGATTATATAGTTAGCATGTCTATCTGAAACTCTAATAAAAATAAAATCCCTATGCCTAAACAAAACGGAATATTTGTAACGGGAATCATTGATGGCAGTGCAGGTGATTCTTTGGTGCACCATGTTTCTGAGATGCATAAAATGTCTTCGGGATTCAGAAATGGCTTGCTGTCGTCTATATTTTTGTGTCCATGGATATTCCGAAAGAAAATCTTTATTTGCAGAGGAAGCCTTATTTTGGTGCCTGAGAGTGTTACGTTTTGTTGCCTGGATTTTTGGCGTTTCTTGAGCGAAAATACTGAATCTCTTTTAGTAGAAATTCAATCTTTTTTTATTAAAGTTGCAAATGATCTAATTTAAGATGAACCTTTTCTTAAGATTTTTAAGAAAATTATATTTCTATAACCTTAAAACAAATTTATTATTGAATTTAAGAAATAAATAGTTATGCAAAATTATTTTTTTCCTTAAGTGGAGAAACCACACGGGCGCGCAGCGCGATTGATAATGATAGTTGCCATTAAAAAACGATTTCTATTGATGTTGATTTACTATTGGTACATAACTATGTCTTCAAATAAAATTTCGAAATTTTAGAGGAAAAAACTCAACTTTCTAGCCTCATTCTAAGATAATATTATTTTTAATAATAATTAATTATTTAAACAATTATTTTTGTTGACTTGAATTAAGTATTATTTCGCTTTAATTGAAAAGTGGACGAAGAGTGAAAACTTTTAGAAAAACCACAACTTTCTTGCATTATTCTACGAGAAAATTGCTATTAACAATAAGAAATTGTTTGACCAATTAATTTGAACATATATTAATCAGCATAGATCTAATATTGATGATTCTCAATACAATTTACAAAAACGTATTTTTTCTTACAGAACGTACGTGCTAAGCTTCATGGGTTTGCGAAACTTGTAAATATAATTTTTTTTTCAAACCACACATTTTTGGCAATAGAGAGAAATTTGGATCACGCTATGGGGCATTGATGAAAGATAGAAAGAAGCATTGAGAACAATGATACATTCACTTTTATGATGTAAATGATGGTTACATACATTTTAATCCGACTTCGGATTACAAACAATAAGTTTTGATTTCTTTAAAGTTTATTAAGAGTAGTCAATCGCCAATGAATCGTAATCTCCAATGTCTTCAGAAAAATTGTTTGGGAAGATTGGGCGGAATCTGCCTACTTGACATTCCATTATTTCATCTGGGGTCATATCGTAAACATCTTTGGTTATCATATTAATTTTTATTCTTGGATGATATGGATTGTTCTTATACAATCCACGGAGAATCCCAACTTTCTCTACCAATGCAAAAACGTAACCGTTGGATGTTGATAAAACAAGAAATTCTATTTTTGGAATAAGTATATAGTCTTTTGAACTTCCCGTACACATGAAAATCGATTTTTCGGGAGGAAAAACGTATCTGCGGAATTCGAATCGCCGCTTCGAATTTGTGCGGGGTATAAGCCGAACATATCCAAGTTTGATTGGTGGATATCCAGGGTTGCCAAGAGGAGGAGGGCTGGCAGAAGGAGAGCTGGGAGGAGAGCTGTCTGGAGAAGAGCTGCCAGAAGAAGAGCTCGACCTGGACCCGGCCTTGGGCCCGGCACGAACATAAATCTCCTCAAGAGTAGTAGTCCGTTGTCTAGAAGAACCTAAGGCGGACCTACGACTAGAAATCTCATTTAAAGGAGCAGTCCGTTGTCTAGAAGAACTCGATTCGGGTTCACGATGATAAATCTCATTAATAGGAGCAATTCGTTGTCTAGAAGAACTCGAGTCAGGTTCACGATAAGAAATCGCATTAGGAGGAGCAGTTCTTTGTCTAGGAGGACTCGAATTAGGCTCACGATGATAAATCTCATTAAGAGGAACATTCCGTTGCCTAGAAGAATTCGAGTCAGGCCCAGGATGATAAATCTCATTAGGAGCAACAGTCCGTCGTCTAGGAGTACTCGATTCGGGCTCACGATAAGAAATCTCATTAAGAGGAGCAGTTCGTTGTCTAGGAGTACTCGATTCGAGCTCACGATGATCAATCTCATTAAGAGAAGCAGTGCGTTGTCCAGAAGAACTCGAGGCGGGTTGACGATGAGAAATCTCATTAAGAGGAGCAGTCCGTTGTCTAGAGGACCTAGAGGCGGGCTCACGATGATCAATCTCATTAAGAGGAGCAGTCCGTTGTCTAGAAGAACTCGATCCGGGCTCACGATAAGAAATCTCATTCAGTGGAGCAGTTCGTTGTCTAGAAGAACTCGATTCGGGCTCACGATGATCAATCTCATTAGGAGGAGCAGTCCGTTCTGTAGAAGAACTCGAGCCGGGCCAGCGATGATAAATCCCATTAATATTAACGGTCCGTCGTCTAGAAGATCTCAGTTTCGACTGCAAACTTAATTCTGCAAGAAGAAATGGAGGATTAATTTTTATGTTCAACGCATGCTGCGGTGAGCCTCAACCATACTTTCGCTTGCCAATTTTCCAACGTACTTGCGGTGAAAGATATTGAATTGTAAAGTTGAGATGAATTCGCAAAATCAAACGAGTGATAGTGATTGTGAAGGTGATTTATTTGTGTCTGAACAATAAAGTAAACTTTGGACTGACGCTTCGTCCTTATGGGTCAATCTTCTGTATCTTATCGCGTCTGGCGACTTTTTAAATTGCTTACTTAATCAAGCCCCTGAATTTCATTTTTATTCCGATTGAAACTTTAAAAAAAAGATAGAATTTGATTCAATTTATGAGATAAATACGAAGCCTGATTGAAATGATATTGCTAATTTATTAATGCTTTCTACAGGGCGGCCGCATGTCACAGAAACCTGAAGTAATTGGTGAAAGGCTGTAAGCTGTACATATTAGGGCCCCTGTAGAAACAGGACCAGACAAGCAGACCCGCAGACGGGCATCAGCATTTAGGCGCTCACAAAACGCGCAGTCGCGATCTTCCCACCAACGCAACTTTCGTGGAGGGTGGAGTCTTTAAAAAGGAGATGCTGAGCCCGAAAACGGTATTAGGGAGCTCGGGGGCGAGCTCGCAGGATCTAGAGGATCTTGATGCAGACCAAGGAGTTTACTCTGGCAACCGGGCTTGATCACTCTTCCTTATTATCTAGGCGAATAGGCTAGAGAATTCATTTTTGACACCGAGTACGAGGGGAGTAAGGCCGCCCTGTCAGTTCACGCTCGGGGATTTGAGTTTCAGACAAAGATACATTTTTTTGTGACATCTTCAAGAATTTCCAAAAGATAGGTACCTCTAAATTTTCTAAGTCACAAATTCTTTCTGATTGAGAATAATTTAGTGTGTTTGGAAATGAATGAGCGAACAGGATAGAGAATTTATTCTCGACCCCGAGTCTGCAGAAATTTCCAAGTTCTTCTTCTGGAAAACTCTATGAATTGATAATTTAGACTATGTGCAGAGAGACCGGAAAAAGAGAGATTTCGAACAGAGATATTCGAATATTCGATAAAATAAAAAAATAGGTAGAGTTAGAAACTAGCAATTTCTACTCGATAGGATATTCTTTCAAAAGAAAAAGAAATAGAAAAATTATTGAGAAAATATACAAAAAGATAATCATATAGATTAGACCTAGAACCCTTGTGTTCATATCTACATATTTTCTGTTTGAAATTAAAATATAGTGGTGCAGAGATCACCAATTTATGAGAACTAAATAATTTGAAATATATGTTTCTACCTCCATAAGGAGAAGAGAGCGATAGAAAAGATAATAGGATATGTACTAATAAATGTTAAAATATATCTTGCGTGAATTTTGAATACAGAAAACGAATCTTCATTTCACCTCCCGAGGTTACCTTAGAATTAAGAATTAAGTTTTTCTGATATTTGTCATGAAATTTAAAGTGAGTCGATTGGGGAAGTGTGTAGAAAGGTTTCTTTGGGAGAGATTAATTGAGAGACTAAGAGATTGTCAAGGGTGCGAGGATAATTATGGGGATCAAGCCAGATTTGTGTGGAAGTTGAGGTTAGGTTGATTTGAGGCTTGTGACAGGGTGGGAGGACCGAATTGGTCGTAGCAGGGCGGGTTAGAGAGGGAGAAAGGGAAGGCAGACGCGACGAAAGAGACAGAGAACCGTAGAAGGCGGAACCGTTTGAATTAGATTCGTGGATAGCGGAGCGAGTACCAACAAGGAAAATAAGGGATTTAGATCAGAAAGTTCTTAGTAACCTGAAAGGGGAACAGAAAGGAAGGAAGGCAAGGGGAAAGTATAAGAAAATGGCAGGAAAGAAGAGATTGAGAGCGGATCAAGTTTAAAAGATCCAAAAATGTTCAGAGCCATTCCGGAAAACACAGTTTTTAGAGAAGGATGAAAACAATGAGTGGACAGAAGGAAACAGAGCTGAGGCTGAATATCCGATGGAAGAGGAAAAATTAAATGAAACGCGCGAAGTGGTGATAGAAGTACTGGGGTTGTATGAAGAAAAGCAGGTGAAAAGGGGAGAGGAAATAAGAAAAGAAATTACGTGGGAAATGGCCGTACTTAGAAAAGAAACAAGGAAATGAGAAGAAGTTAGAAAAACACTAAAGAAAAGGATGCAGAAGTTGGAACAAAGGCTAGAAAAGCAGGAAGAGACTAATAAAAAGTTAGAGGATTCGGAAGGTAGGATAAGGAAAAATAAAGCTCAAAGCGGATGTTTGAAGGTGGACAGAGTGAAAATAAAGATAAGGAAATGCTGAGAAAAATAGAATAAAGAATAGAAAAAAAGAGAGAGAAGAAAGAGAAAGAAACATAGTGATAAAGGGTCTAAGATTGGAGGGAAAGAAGCTGAAGCTAAGAGTGGAAGAAGTACTAAAAGGGATTGATGCTAAGTTGAAGATAGAGGAAGCGCAAAGTGTAGGAAGAGAAGAGCGAATAGGGAAAAGAATGTTACTTGTGAAACTAAAGAAATGGGAACATGAGCAGGAAGTGATGACAAAGAACGAGTTGTTAATTCAAAGCTCGGAGAGCACAGGGGATGATTTGACATCGGTAGAAAGAAATATGCAGTACATGTCAAGGAAAATAGCGGAAGAGAAAGGAAAAAAAAAGGAAGAACATGGGTAAGATATGGGAGAATACAGATAGAAGGTGTATGGTAGGATTGAGACGAGGCCAGAGAAGAGTTAGTGAAATATAAGGTATCGGCTTGATCAAAAGAGATAGAAAAAAATAATGGGGAGGATTATTAGGAGCTTAAAACCCAGATGGCACAAAAACTTGGTGAAGATTTCCTGAAACTTACTACGTAAGGTTGGGAATATTGCATTGAAAGGTTAGGGCAAGGTTTGATCAATCAAGAAAATGTCCGCTTGTGAGGGAATTTTGCACGGCAAAAAGTTTCAGGCTAGTTTAAAAGATTTATTAGACATAATTCGATGCGCACTAGTTTTAAATGGGACCTACGGCTGCGTAGTAGTTTCTTAACCCTCCTATTATACCACCAGACACAGGTATCATGATTATTCTTTATATTAATGACAAAAAGAAAAACCAAAAAATAAATAAAAATTTTAACTATTATTTATGCTTACTTGCTTCTTATAAATATGGGAAGTGATCATGATACGCGTGTCTAATGGTAAACTAGGAGGGCCGGAAATAGTACTGCGCAATCGTAGCTCTTATAGAAAATGACTGCGCATCGAATTAAGTGAAATAAATCTTCCAAGCTGCCCTGACACTCTCCGCGTAAGATTCCCTCACAACAAGAGTAGAACAGAGATGACAGAATAAAACGAATGATCAATAGTCGAAGAGATGAATATGGCAGGAGAGAGGTGGAAGATAGAGGAATATATGTGAACGGCTGAATGCAGCAGAAATCGGTGGAGATGAGAGAACTGACAGAAGAAGATAAAGAAGAGATTAGGCTCGTAATAGTGGGAGATTTGAATGCAAGATCAGGAGACAGCGGAGTAAGGAAACGGTGTGGAGATTGAGGAGAAAATCCAAAGACAAGAGATACTGAATAGGAAGGGAAAGAAATTGCTGAAGAGCCTAGAGGAGATGGAATGCTTTATTCTAAACGTAAATGTAGAGGGTGATAATGAAGTGGATGAAGAGGTAAGCGAGAAGGTCAATAAACTAGAGGTAGGGAATTATATAGATTCGCATCACTTTCCCATAATAGTGACATTAGAGGGAGAAAAAAGTAATAACACTGAGGCAAAAAAGAAGCAGAAGCAAAAAGATAAGAAATAGGTGAGTGGTCAGTGGAAGTTTATGAAAAGTTTTTGGCAAAGGTCAGGAATATCAAAATGGGGGAAGGAAATGTAAACGAGGAGATGGAAATAATGATAGGAAAAATAAAAAGAGTATGAGAGTGCACAAGCAAAAAAAAGTTAGCGATTGAGGGGATAAAAGTGGATGGGATCGGGAATGTGAACAGAAGAAGAAGAAAGTAAGAAGGAAATTAAGAAAATGGAGAGTAGGGACATGTAGTGGAGAAAAAAGTATGAGTATACTGAGTTGTGTAATAAAAAAAAAGAGGTAGAAAATAGAAGGTTCAAAGAAGAGGCGGAGAAGGCCAGAACGGAAAAAGAGGCTTGGAAGGTGGTAAATACAGAGGGCAGAAGAAGGAAAGTATTAAACCAGGATATTGAGATGGTAGCATGAGAAGAATATTTTATGGAATTACTTGGTGTGGAAGAGAGGAAAGTTGGGAAAGGAGGAAAATATGGTAGGTCAGAAATCAAAGGAATGAGTATGGACAATGTGGAATAGAGTAGGAAAGGAGAGGGGTGGATAGAGCCAACACTTTATAAAGCTCTCGCTTCTTTCCCTTCTCATGTGAAATTTCACTTTTTCCACTTAGATCTCTTTCTTCGGAGCGCGTCACATATACACTGGCATACACGGACCATATAGTGTTCATGGCAGAGGATGTAGAAGGGATGTCTGGCTTGATTACATGATTAGAGAATTACTTAGATGGGAAAAAGTTGAATTTAAATGTAGGGATATACCTTTCAAAAAATGGAGATCAGAGTGATCATATAAGAGAAAGGATAAAAAAAGCAGCAGCGGGAATGAAACAGTTATGGGGAACAGAAAAAAGAGGGTTAAAAAAATTGGAGAAGGAGAATGTGGCTATTTGAGATGCTGGTACGGCCGGTATTAGGTTATGAAGCAGATATATGGGGATAAAACGAAAGAATAGAGATTACAAGAGAGGAATATAAGGTGAACGCTAGGGGAAGACTGGAGGACGCCTGGATATATGGTGAGAGATGAAGCAAAAAGAAATAAATTGAGTACTTGAGCGGAAAAGAAGGCATAGAAATTTAAGACGAAGCTATTGGAGGGAAAGGGAGGGGAGTTATCGAAAAAGTGTTTAATAGAGGTAGAAGAGAGTAGAAGGAGAGCGATAGAATTAACGAGATTGGAAGAAGAGAGAAAGTAGTTCTTTAATGCTAGAGGTATAGAAGACGCGACTGGAGTAAACTATAAAAAATTGGAAAAAAGGGAGAGGGAAAGACAATTAATAGAAAGGTGTATTGGGAAAGGAAGGAGAAAAGGAAGTGCAGGAGCTGTAAATGGGAAGATGAAACATGGGTACATGTATGGGAAGGATGTAGGAGAGAAATATGATACAAAGAAAGCAGGCAAGAAAACGTGTTAAAAATTCTAAGGGAGAATGGATTGGAAAAAGGGTGAATAAAGAAGTTGGAGGGGGCTAGAGGAGCGAATGAGAAAGAATGAAAGAATGGATGTGGAGAAAAATAGTGAAATGGAGGTACAAAAGAAGTCGAGGGAAAAAGGGAACGGAACTCGCTCAGATGAGGTGCATAAAGATTTGTTCGCTGACACGTCCCAAATAGCGCTATTGAAAAAATGGAAATAAGGTTCTAGATTTTATAGTTTATGTAAGTAATTGTAAATAACTCTAAATAGTAACGATAAGCTATTATAAAGTATATAAGCGGGAGTATTGTAAGGAATGGAGGTCACGTAAATACTTAGGGGAGACATTATGAATAAAGAAGAAAGAACAAAGTGGTCTGACCTTCAACTAATTATTTCAATCTTCAACCGAGAAAGATGAATTTTCAAAGAATAATGTAAAATTAGATATTTTAACCCTAAACGATTTCAATTTAAATCCAGAACCAGTTGAATTTAACAAAAAATACGAATTTTCAACAAAATAGTTCAATTCTCAACCAAGAAAGATTTCAGATGAATTTTCAACAACAAGATAATTTTCTACGACGAATTTCCTATGAATTTTCAACCCACCAAGATGGTGTATGAAAAAAGTTGACAATACAATTTTGAGGTGGAAATATAATAGTCAGTAGTAAGGAACAGCAAACAAAGAAAAATAGAAATGCAAGGCAAATAAATTACTAACAAGAATATTATGTCAGGGTCACCCGAGAAAATATTTATTATTTTCATTTACAAAAAGAGAATGTACAAAAACAATTCGTGTTACAAGTCAGATTTAGTCAGATTTGGAAAATTTCTTGTTCCAAATTATAATTTGCACACAATATTGAAGGGATTATATGGTATAATTTGAAGAAAAAAAAAAGGTTCAATTCAAATAGCTTAAGGGGGAAAAGAAGAATTTTATAAAAAAGGGAAGTAGGGGAAAGAGTATGAAATCCGTGAAACTGAACACAAAAGAAATACTTTTTTCCCTCTTTTTTCCTTCGTTGTACAACTATCTCTGATGAGCCGATTACACCGATTACACCGATTTTTCATCGTAAGAAACTGTAATAACATTTTTTTCCATGAAACTTACTCTAATGAAATGTAAATATCTGAGCAGTACAAACTTGACGCGTATAATTTCTCAGATAACGACTATAACATATACTGAATAATATGATGAAGAACTAGAATATTCCTTGGTGACAGTGTGAATAAAATTCTTCATTAATACATTAATTAGCTTTTCATTTAATCAGAAAAGATGGGGATTGTTTCCACTGTTGTCTTGTCTTTGGCGTTTATCTTCAATTCGATTGGTGAATATAATAATATAACATGTCGACAAATCTATGTACATTTTTCAAGCTATCCACGAATCTAAATTTTTGCGAATTATTCTAAATTTCATTCAAATATCTATTTTCTTTCAAACTTTGAGTTTTTCCAAAATGAATTCAAGTTCAGTCTGAATTTATACTGGGGGAATGGGTGATGTGTGTGTCAGTGATGAATGTAATTCGAAAAGTCTCCCTTTTAACCCGAAAGTCATACCATATGTGCACGTGCATATATGGTATTCGATCTGTTAGACCAAAAGTGAATTTTTACTTGAAGAAAATGCGTCATTTATTGCGTCCACCAGACATAAAATTAGTACATTTTCAGATAACAAAATTATTTTAAACCGACAGAGACAAATTTTCAACCAAAAAAGTGAATTTTCAACTAAAATGATGAATCCTTAACGGAAAAATTGAATTTTTGAAAGGGAAGTATAAATTTCAACCAAGTTGTTAAATTTTCGACCAAAAGAGATCAATTCCCAAGCAAGAAGATTAATTTTCTGCCAACAAAGGAATAGTTGAATTTTTGGTTGAAAATTTAATTTTTGAACAAAACAAAATTATTTTTAACAAAATAGTTCAATTTTGGGTCCAAAAAGATTAATTTTGAATGAAATACATAAAATTTCAATCAAATAGTTGAATTTTCAATTAAAAAGGATCAGTTTTCTACAAAAAATGAAATTGGTGAATTTTCAATTAAGAAAATATTTTCCAACGAAAAAAATATTATCCAACCAATACTAGAATATATTCAAATATTTGAACATCCATTCAAAAAAGACAAAATATCAACAAAATGGTTGAATTTTCGAACAGACAATCAATTTTTTAACAAAATATTTCAATTTCTAACTAAAATTACGAATCTTCAGAAAAAAATGATATACTTCACTTTGAGTTTATGCTTTATGTACATCTCAAAAAAATAAGAAATGTTGTAAAAGTACTGAACCGAATGCATGAAATTCTATCAAGAGAGGAATTTAACAAATTCATAAGAAAGGCGTTGAGGTGTCAACCAATGAACCTTTTCAACAACAAAGAAAAAAATTTCAACGAACATGGTTGAATTTTAAACGAAATAATTAAATCTTCAACTAAAACATGGAAGATTTAAACTAAAAAGATTGAATCTCAACCAAAAATACAATATTATTTGTATATTTGGCTAAATAATTAAGGTCCTATTTGAGCGAGAAACGATGAACAAAGGGGAAAAAAAGAGGAATTCCATGAAAAAGGGTTAAAGGGGAAAGAGTATGAAATATGTGGGAGAGAATACACAAGGAAAATTTGTTCTTTCTCTTTGTTACCTGTGTTCTACAGCTGTCTCTGATGAGCCGAATATACTCATTTTTAGAAACATATTTCTCTCGTTTGAAGTATTTTCGGGCAATTCCGTTACACAAGTTGACTTTTTTGAGTTTAGGTTGTCGAATATTTTTCTAAGTTGAATTCCCTTTTCCTTGTTGCAGAGTTGAGTTTACAATTGGAGCGATCACCTAATAACGACTCCATACCTCGTGTTCCCCGTGCTGGACCTTCTTCTCTGGACTTGACTCTTTCTCTTGCCATACCTCATTCGGTTTCTTCTGTCAGGCCTGCTACTCCTGACGAAACTTCTTCTCGTGTCAGGCCCAGATCACCGTCTGCCATTCATTCTTCTTTGCGTCTAGGTGGCCTTACAATTGATGAACTTAGATCTATTCGTCTTATTCCGCACGCAAATCCGAATCGGCGATTCGAAATTCGTAGATTCACTTTTCCTCGCGATGCACCAATTCTAACGAAAGGAAAAAATCAGGTCCTTGGGCCCATGCCAACCGGAAGACAAACTGTATTATCAACGTCCAATGGTGAAATCTTTGCAATGGTGATAAAAAATAACAGAGTTCTTCGTGGAATCTTTATATTGAGGTATGGTATGCAACGACGGGCCAAAATAAACATGGAGAGCGGTAAAGTTGAAGAAATGACCGCAGAAGATATGCAGGAATCTCCCTTAGGCAATGAACGCCCAATATTAAAGAATTTTCAAATAATAAGGGTAGACGATTTTCGTTCGCATAATTAATTAAAGTGTTTCCTAATGTTAAAATAAAATATTAGAGTAACCGCAAAACTTCATATTCAAAATTTTCTGACTTTTCCCTGATTGTTCAAATACCAGTTTTTCCTTTTGCCTAACCATTAATATTTAAAAATCAGCACTTTACTGTTGAAACATTTTCAACGTCGAATCTTCTAGAATCAGAATAACAACTTCAGGTTTAAAATGAGTTTTTTATTCTCAACAATTAGGATTACTGCTTAACAAGATCTTTGAATTATCAACTAAATAATCAAATTTCAACAAAATAGTAGAATTTTCAACCAAAGAGTTAAATTTTCAACAAAATAGAGAAAATAGAATTATATTTGCCAAAAACAGTTGAACCTCTGACCAAATAGATGAATTTTCAATCAAGTGGTCTAATTTTCAATAAAAAGTGATTTAATTGAAACGAGGAACAGTTGCATTCACAACCAAATCCTTGAATGTTGAAGCCAAAAAGTTGAATTTTTTTTAAGAGAGTTGACTTTTTCACCTGAAAAGTTCAATTTTTAACAAAAAGATGAATTCTGAACGAATTTTCAACCATGAAGATAAACTTTTTACCAAAAAAGACGAATTTCGAACAAAATACATGAAATTTTAAACAAATAGTTGAATTTCCATCTAGCAAAGATGAATTGTCAACTAAAAATGTAGATGGTAAATATTCAGTAAGAAAATTAATTTTCACAAATAGACGAATTTTCAACAAAAAAGATTTCTTAGTGAAGAAGTGAGACTCAGAGAAACGTCTTTTTGTGACAAAAGGATGTTTATTATCGCGAATGGAATTTCCTGTTAAATTTAAGGTTGAGAGGATTTTAATTTGTCTCAATAGGAATTCTTCTGCAGCAAACATTACCTTATGCGACTCGCTTCATCTAGTCTTGCAGCCAAATCATTCTGTTTGTGTAAAACATATATTCACGTAGTCCAAAACAAAACAGACAAGAGGACGATGCTTTGGTTTCAACACAACTTTTTATCTGAGTGGATGAATTCTTGACTGAAATGTTTAATTATGTGTTGAAAAAAATTGCAACCTGAAGACAACAATTTTTCAACAAAATAGTCAAATGTTCAACTAAAGGAATGAATTTCAAATTGAAATGATGCCTTTCCAACCAAACAATACATTTTCAACAAAGTAGGTCTACTTTAAACATGGGAGTGTGAGGTAGCGGTGAATTTTTGATGCTGAGTTTTTCTAATATTTTGGTGAAATTTGTGGTGCGGGGATGGTGTAAGTATGTAGAAAGATTTCTTCCGAAGAGATTTCGTTAAAGAGGGAGAAATGCAAGGCGGGTAGACACGACGATAGAGATAGAGGAAGATAGAAGGCGGGATCGTTTGAATTGGATTCATGGCTAGCGGAGCGATTACCAGTAAAGAGAAAAAGGAATTTAGATCAGAAAGTTTTTAGTACACCGTAAGAGAAGAACAAAGAAAGGAAGGCAAGGGCAAAGTATAGGAAAATGTTAGAAAAGAAGAGAATGAAAGCGAACAGCGTGAAATAGATTGAGAGGGGAAGTAGTGAAGACAAGGAAGATATAGGATCCAGATTTTTAGAGAAGAATGAAAATAATGAGGGCACAGAAGGAAACAGAGCTGAGGCTAAAGATCCGATGAAAGAGGAAAGATTGAATGAAACGTGCGAAATGAAAATTGTGTTAGTGGGATTATGTAGAGAAGAGGGGAGAGGAAAGAAAGAAATTAGGTGGGAAATGGCCGTACTTATGAAAGAAATAAGGAAATGAGAAAAATTTAGGGAAAAGCTAGATTAGAGGCTAAGATTAGAGGAAAGGAGCTGAAGCTAAGAATTTAAGAAGTACTAAAAAGCATTGATGCTGAGGTAAAGATAGAGGAAGTGCGAAGTGTAGGAAGGGAAGAGTGAAGAGGGAAGAGAATGGTCATTGTGAAACTAAAGAAATGGGAACATAGGAGGGAAGTGATGACGAAGACATCCAAGTATTGAAATCATCATTTCTTAGTAACTAAAGTCAATGTATTATTGAAAGAATCTCTAGTGCTTCATACCGTATAAAATATCGGTTTCCTTGTTCAATAAATAGGAGATGATTAGATGACCCTGACAATAAATACTGGTTTAAATCCTGTTAAAAGACGCTCCCTATGTATGTTTTAAAGTGATTTTGTTGATCATTATTATGTTAATAAAAAAATCTGTTGCTGCGTTATCCCGTATAAAATATCGATTTGTTTGTTTCAATAATTAAGAGATGAATAAATTACCCCGAAAATAAATTATAATGCAAGCCCTTCTACAGGACACTTCCTATATGTATGTTTTAAAGTGATATTGTAGGCCTGATCTTTGGTGATTTCTTTCTTACGATAAGTTAATTTCTCTGCTTCTCCAAGTAAAGAATGATTAAACAACCCTCTAGAAAACTTCAAAGACATCCTTGTCGTTTTACACCTTTCCTATTTACTTCAATATGATTTCTATCCTCGTAGATTAATCAGAAAACTTGTTGTGATTTTACTCATTAAGAAATGTCGATATTCCGGACAAAATATTAAAGGTGTGATAAAACAACCTTGAAGTAAATGCACATGCATAATATCCGTGTTATGCACGCTTTCTTTACTTATTTGAAAGCTATTTCATACCCTCACATTTAAATAAAAAATCTCTGGTGACTTCAGTTACTAAGAAATGATGATTTCCATACTTGAATGTTTAAAGTATGAAAACACCCCCATGACATGCTCTATACCAAAAAAAAACAAAAAAAAAACGTTAATCTTCCTAGATCCTAGATATGAACCTTTTGATTCAGTAAGACTGATAGTCAAAATGTGAAACCTTCAGCAAAATCTAACAAAGAGTTTGGGAGAAAAAAAAACTTTTCTCTAAAGTAAGCATTTTTCTATTAAAATACATGTGAAAATTGAAACTTTGACAATTTTTGGTTAAAAATGGTCTATTTTTCTTACTTTTTTCTTCCGGATTATTGCTTTGCAGGTTCGAAAAATGAAACTAGATTTAGAATTTTTAACAAAAAGCCATTTACCGTTCATTTGTGGTGCGGTATCCTTTTAATTATTTTTTGGTTTTATTTTTTTTTATAAATATGGGGAATAATCACACAGGACGACAAAAAATTGAGTGGAGGGTTCCTTAAACCAGACCAAGTGCATTATGTTTTTTGGGTCGCTGAAACTGAATCCGGAATCTATTTCACCTCATCACGCTGATATCTCTTTTCAATATCTTTTAAATCCTGGTGGAATCTTTCACCCTGCTCTTCACTGAAATCACCTTAATTTTCAGGAAAATACTCAATGTGAGAATGAAGAAAGTGCATCTTTAGATTAATTAGGCATCCCATATTTTTGAAATTTTGTACCATATTTTCAACTATAGTCACGTAATTAGGATCTTTCCTATTTCCGAACTTTTGGTATTTTTTTTCAAACTTTGTCTTTTGTGGTAGAAAATTAATCTTCTTGGTGACTAATTCACTTTTTTGGTTAAAAATTAATTTATTTTGTAAAAAGTTAATCCTTTTAAGTAGAAAATTAATCTTTTTTTTTTAATTCATTTCTTTGTCTTAAAAATTAACTTTTTTTATTGAAAATTAATTTTTTTAATTGAAAATTTAACTATTTCATGCTTGGTTGAACAACAATTTTCTTCAGGTGATAATTGAAATATTTGTTAAGAAATTTCTGTATTTTGTTGAAACTTTGTCTATTGGTGACTAATTTATCGTTTTGGTTGAAAATTCAAATATTTGTTTGGAAAATCATGTATTTTCTTAAAAATTATTCTTTTTTGGCAGAAAATTACTTTTTTTTTTGGTTGAAAATTAATTTGTTAATTCAAAATTAATTTTTTTAAATAAAAAATTAATTTTTTAAATTAAAAATTAATTTTTCTAATTAAAACTTTAACTAAGTTCGTTGTCAAATTTTTGTATAGACATTTATTGTTTGTAGTTGAAAATTCCTCTGTTTAGTTGAAAATTTAACTAATTCGTTGAAAATTTATTTATCTTTTTCAGTTGAAAATTCATCTATTTTCTAGAAAATCTGCCTTTTTTGGTAGAAGATTAATCTTCTGGGTTGAAAATTCAACTATTTGGTTGAAAATTTAATTTTTGATTGAAAATGCATCATTTTAGTAAAAATTGCATTTCTTTGGTTAAAAATTAGTTTGTTTTTTTCGGTTGAAAATGATTTTTTACTAAAAATGTAGTTTTTCTATTTTTACTAGAAAACTGATTTTTTCCAGTTGAAAATTCACTTATTTTGTAAAAAAAACTCGGCTTTTTTATCAGAAAATTCAATTAATTTGGTAGAAAATGCATATTTTTGGGTTGGAAATTCAACTTACTTTTTCAAAAATTCGGCTTTATGGCTTGAAAACTCAACATTTTTTATGTGATTTTTTTCTTTCTTGGTTGAAAATTCTTTATTTGTTGAAAATTAAACTCTTTTCTTGAAAATGCATATTCTTTAGCTTAATTACAGTTTTTTGTTAAAAATAAAAATATTTTTGGGTTAAAAATCTAACTTTTTTAGCCAGGAGATTTTTTTTCTTACAATAAAATTTTCTACTTTTTCATAAAAATTTGCACATGTAAAAAAGTTCTATGAAAAGTATCTCTTGTTCTTTTGCTATCTGTTATCGTTTACAAAAAAAAAAAAATTACATTTTTAGGAAAAAAAATTCTCCCGGCCTCAAAAATAGTTTAACCCGCGTGATGCTGATAAGATGCCTTTCTTCTATTAGCAGAAATTGTAAAAAAATATGCGAAAAAAATAAAAATGTGGGGCTTTCCAGAAAATCTTTTTTTTTTCATGTTTTCAAAATTTGAGGAAACAACGTGGGCTAAACCATTTTTGAGGCCGGGAGAATTTTTTTCCGAAAAATTTTTGAAACATAATAGTTACATTTTCAATAAAAGCGATGAGTTTTCAAATAAAATTATGAATCTTCAACCAAACAACTGAATTTTTAACAAAGTTGTTCAACTTTCAAACAAGTAGTTAAATTTTCAACTAGAAAAAACGAATTTTCCACAAAAAAGTTACTTTTCAACCAAATAGTAGGACTTCTACCTAATAGTTAGTTTTTTTAAACAAAATACATTAATTTAAACCAAATATTTGAATTTTCATATTGAAAATATTAATTTTCAACAAAAAAGTTAATTTTTAACCAAAAACTTTAATTTTCTGCCAAAAAAAAAACAAAAACAAATTGAAAACAAATATAAGAAAAAATAGTTGAATTTTCAACCAAAGAGATGAATTTTTTAACTAAAATTATGAATCTTCAACCAAACAACTGAATTTTTAACAAAGTAGTTCAACTTTCAACCAAGTAGTTAAATTTTCAACTAGAAAAGACGAATTTTCCACAAAATAGGTGAATCCTCTACAGAAATTTTTTTAAACCAAAAGAGATGAATTTTCTAACGAAAAACATTTTGGAGCAAAAGAATTTATTTTTTAAGCCAAAAAGATGACTTTTCAACAATAAAGTTTATTTTAAACCAAATAGTTGGAATTTCTACCTAAATAGTTAATTTTTGAACAAAATGCATGCATTTTCATTTTAATAGTTGAATTTTCATACCGAAAATATTAATTTTCAACAAAAAAGTTCTTTTTCAACGAAGTAATTGAATTTTCTACTATTCTCAAAACAAAAAGACGAATTTTCAAAAAAGAGTTAAATTTCCAACAAAAAAGTTATTTTTTAACCAAATAGTTGAATTTTGTATCAAAATATTTGAATTTTCTACAAAAAAAACACTAATTTGAAACAAAACAGTTAAATTTTCAACCAAAGAGATGAATTTTCAACAAAAATTAAAAACATCGATCAAGCAACTGCATTTTTAATAAAGTAGTTACACTTTCAACCAGAAAAAAAATGAATTTTCCAAAAATAGCTTAATCCTCTACAGATTTTTTTTTACGAAAAAAGATGAATTTTCAAACCAAAAACAACATTGTTGACCAAGATATTTCAATTTTCAAACCGAAAATATGAATTTTCAACAAAAATGTTCAATGTTTCAACAAAAAGAGATGAATTCTCACAAAAAAATATCATAGATGATATTATGTCAACTAAAAAAGATTTTTTATTTAAATTCAAACACAGTTGAATTCAACAAAAAATACGAATTTTCAACAAAATAGCGGAATCTTCAAGCAAATCAGATTAATTTTCTTCCAAAAAATTTGAATTTTCAATAAAAAAGTTGAGATTTTTTTACCAAAAGAGATCGATTTTAAAGCGCAAAGGCCCAATTTTGAAGCAAGGAAGAAAAAAAATTTCACTAAATTGTTCAATTTTCAAATGAATAACACAAATTTTCTACAAAACTATTTCATTTTCAAACCAAAAATAACGAATCTTCAACAAAAAAGTTAATTTTCACCCAAATAGTTAGACTTTCTACCTAAATAATTCATTGTTTAACAAAATGCATGCATTTTCATTTAGATAGTTGAATTTTTCTACCGAAAATATTAATTTTCAACAAAAAAGATATTTTTCAACAAAAAAGTTAATTTTCAACGAAGTAGTTGATTTTTCTACAATTTTCAAACCGAAAAGACGAATTTTGAAAAAAGAGTTAAATTTCCAACAAAAAAGTTAATTTTTTAAGAAATAGTTGAATTTTGTACCAAAATATTTCAATTTTCTACTAAAAAAAAAAACTAATTTGAAACAAAATAGTTAAATTTTCAACCAAAGAGATGAATTTTCAACTAAAATTATGAATCTTCAACCAAACATCTGCATTTTAATAAAGTAGATCAATTTTCAACCAAGTATTTACATTTTCAACCAGAAAAAAACGAATTTTTAAAAAATAGCTGAATCCTCTACAGAATTTTTCTTTTACCAAAAGAGATGAATTTTCCAACCAAAAACAACATTTTTAAACAAAATATTTGAATTTTCAAACAAAAAATATGAATTTTCAAGAAAAATCTTCAATGTTTCAACAAAAAGAGATGAATTCTCACCAAAAAATATAATAGATGATATTATTTCAACCAAAAAAGGTTTTTATTTAAAATGAAACAGTTGAATTCAACAAAAAAAGACGAATTGTTAACAAAATAGCTGACTCTTCAACCAAATCAGATTAATTTCCAGCCAAAACAGTTGAATTTTCAATAAAAAAAGTTGAGATTATTTTACCAAAAGAGATAAATTTTGAAACGAAAAAGGCCGAATCCTGAACCAAGAAAGGAAAAAAATGTCCACTAAATTGTTAAATTTTCAAACCGGAAATAATGAATTTTCAACAAAAAAGTTAATTTTTGCCCAAATAGTTGGACTTTCTACCTAAATGGTTCATTTTTTTTTAAATGCATGAATTTTTATTTAAGTAGTTGAATTTTCGTATAGAAAATATTAATTTTCAACGGAAAAGGTAATTTTCAAAAAAGTAGTTGAATTTTCTACCATTTTCAACCAAAAAGACGAATTTTCAAAAAAAAACTTAAATTTCCAACAAAAAAGTTAATTTTCACTCAAATAGTTGGACTTTCTACCTAAATGGTTCATTTTAAAAAAATGCAGGCATTTTTATTCAAGTAGTTGAATTTTCATACAGAAAATATTAATTTTCAACAGAAAAGGTAATTTTCAAAAAAGTAGTTGAATTTCTACCATTTTCAACCAAAAACACGAATTAAGAAAAAACAGTTAAATTTCCAACAAAAAAGTTAATTTTTAACCAAATAGTTGAATTTCGTACCAAAATATTTGAATTTTCTACTAAAAAAAGAAACTAATTTGAAACAAAATAGTTAAATTTTCATCCAAAGAGATGAATTTTCAACTAAAATTATGAATCTTCAACCAAACAACTGAATGTTTAACAAAGTAGTTCAACTTTTGCCCAAGTAGTTACATTTTCAAACAGAAAAAACTAATTTTCAAAAAATAGCTGAATCCTCTACAGAATTTTTTCTACTAAAAGAGATGAATTTTCGAACCGAAAACAACACTTTTCATCAAAAGATTAGAATTTTTTAACAAAAAATATGAATTTTCAAGAAAAATGTTTAATGTTTCAACAGAAAGAGATGAGTTCTCAAGAAAAAACATAATAGATTAATTCTCTGCCAAAACAGTTGAATTTTTAATCTAAAAAGTTGAGATTTATTTACCAAAAGAGATACAATTTTGAAACGAAAAAGGCCGAATTCCGAACCAAGAAAGGAAAAACTTTTCCACTAAATTTTTTAATTTTCAAACCAAAAAGACCAATTTTCTACAAAACTGTTTCATTTTCAAACCGGAAATAATGAATTTTCAACAAAAAATTTCATTTTCATCCAAATAGTTGTACTTTCTACCAAAATACATGAATTTTCAACAAAAAAACTGAATCCCCAACCAAAAGAGATTAAGTTGCTACCCATAACTGACCCATAAAAAAGCACAAAGTAACTTCAAAGTAACTAAAATTACAGTGCCATGTTACTGCAAAATTCGCAACTAAGTTACAAGTTACTTTTTAAAATAGTAACGAAGTTACCCTAAAAGTTACAAATAACGCAACTTTTCAGTAACTTAGCTACTTGTAACAAGTTACTACCCAACACTGATGTCCATCCTCAAGGAAAATGGTTCATCATGAAATTTCGAAAAAGGGGTGCTTTTCCAGAAACTAATATAAATTGACAAGTGCGTCTCAAAGAGTGTTCTTCTCGATGGAAACTTGCGCGCAAGCTCAGAAGGCCTATTGATCCGTTTTTCCAACGTTCTATGATCGTGGTCTCCTCTGTCAGTGCAAGGTGTACGCTCTAAAAATCTACTCTAGTGTTTCTGACATCGAAATATAAAATCGAAAAAACCGGATACAGTGTTTTCTCCCAAAAAAAGGCCACAATGGGAGGTCTTCCTCTTGACGACGGTCCCATCATCAAACCTGTCGAGTCCGGTGAGTGTTGATGATTATGGCAACCGGTTGATACCATCTCGAAAATCGGGGATCCAAAGTAAAAAGTGGCACATCGTATTTCCATCAAAGATAAATAATTTTAATTTTAAAATCCTTCTTAACTGTTTTTAAAAATAATTGTATCGGTGATTTGCAATAATGCACCCTCAAATTGATGAAACGTAGAGTCGTATACTCAAATCGCTGTTGGATGAGTCATAGTGAGAGATAGAGATCCAGTTTTTAAGTATTGGGTCCATCTTTGAAATTTGGTGATTGGACTTTTGATTCAAAATTTGAAAAATATATTGATAATTTGATTAATAAATAATTGATACATTTTTGAGAATTTTTTTATTAATATTTTTTAGTGGTGCATATGCTCCTGATGCCAATGACACATGGAGAATTCCAGTCGCCATTGTACTCACACCCTGTTATATATGTTGAAAGGAAATATTATTCAGGAAAATTTGAGCAATAAATTACTTTAAATGGTGCAATTTTTTAGGTCATATAAGGAATTCAGAATGAAGAATAGATATTGGTAAAGGAAATGTGTATATCTATACAGGTGGAAGGGAAGATTGTTCCATAGGGAAAATTTATGTGTAGAAGGATGATATCAATTTCGATAAAAATGTTTAATGGCGTTATGTCAAACTGAGAGAAATTTGGGATCTATCGAAGAAAGGAAATTGAAGTTCATTTTTAAAACATTTATGTTTTCCAAACTAATTATATTTAATGCGATAACTTATGGTTTTAGAGGAATAGAAAATGCAGTTTTATATAAACTGTTTTTTTTTACAAATTTTTAAAAACAAGGTTTAGACATTTATAATCAAGAGCAACTCCCATAAATATTTCTGAATATAATTTACAATTTTTACAGATAAATGTATACTAAAGGATTTCTTTACATTTTTTTTGAGAACACAATATCCTTTAAAATTCCTTCTTAGGTCACGAAAGAAAGATAACATTTTTTGAAATATTTTAAAGTTTTTTTTAAGGTTTCAGAATCAGAACCAACTTTACCTTTTTAAAAAATCAAAATGTTTCTTAAAGTAATGAGATTTTTAGAAAACAATTATGTCTCAATATTTTTTTTTTAATTTGTTGGATCAATAAGTTTATTACTCTCGAATCAAATAATTCTTGATAATGATTTTAGTCGAACCGCAAATCTAATATTTTCATAAAAAAAGAAAATTGGTGAAATACATACCTTTTTTAATTAAATAGATGTTGGTTAAAAGAATTTTCGCATTTGAAGGAAATAAAGTTTCGATCAAAATTTAACAAACTTTTCTAATAGTCTGAAAACAAAATGTAGGGTTAATTCATTTATTAACTCAAAGTAGATGTCCCCTTTCCAAAATCGAGAATATCGAGTGTTCGCCGAATGTTAATAAAAAAATAAAACATAATTAAAAATAACAGTTTTCACCAAGAAATGTTCTCTGTTTTAAGATAAATATTATTTGATTAGTTTTTTTAATCTGGAGTTGATAAAAAAATTAAATTCTGAGTATTTTGAATGAAATGATCATTTTTGTAAAAGAACTTATTTCGAGAGATATTCTACCTAATAAAATCAATATTTATTTTCAAAAATTAATTTCTAAATAAAAATGAGATACAAGGGCGTTTCGAAAAATTAAATACTTTGCTTTTGTTTTTGGGTAGGGCTAAAAAGTTTCTGATAGGTCCCAAAATGACTTCCGAAAAAGATGAGTCCTGAAAAAAATAGTGAAGAATAATAGATTTCTCATCGCGAAAGGCACAAAAATGGTTATTTCTGACTCGAATAAGCCGTAAAAAATGCTTCTTTGTTTTATATATATATATCTGTTTAGTATAGATCCAATAAAAAAATATCCTATGTTCGCGCGTTTATGTTAAAGTGACAGATAATCATAAAATTCGCGACATATTAGATATTTTTATTATGAGCTAAAAAATGATTATTTCTGATCCGGATAAGCAGTAAAAAATTTATATTAATTCCACATATATACCTGTTTAGTATAGATCCAATGGAAAAATATCCTGTGTTCGCACTTTCATGTTAAAGTGACAGTTCATCGTAAAATTCGCAAAAAATAACATATTTTCCCCTATTAAAAGCTCAAAAATTGTTATTTCTGATCCGGATAAGCAGTAAAAAATGCATATTGTTTCCACATGCTTAGTATATACCTAATAGAAAAATGTCCTTTGTTTGCGAGATTATTTTAAAGTGATAGATAATCGTAAAATTCACGAGATATTAGATATTTTTAAATATTGCAAAATAAAAAATGGTTATTTCTGATCCGCAGAAGCGGGAAAAAATACATATCGTATCCACATTTATTCTTACTTGGTGTAGACAGAATGGAAAAATGTCCTGTATTAGCACATTTATGTTAAAGTGACATATAATCGTAAAATTTACGACATTTTAGATATTTTTAAATATTACAAGCTCAAAAATGGTTATTTCTGATCCGGATAAACAGTAAATGATGCATATATGTTTCCACATGCTTAGTATAGGCCCAATGGAAAAATGTCCTGTGTTTGCTCATTCATATTAAAGTGACAGATAGTCGTAAAATTTACAACATATTAGATATTTTTAAATCTTAAAAGCTCAAAAATGGTTATTTCTGATCCGGATAAACGGTAAAAAATTTACATCGTATCCACATATATTCTTACTTGGTATAGACCCAATGGAAAAATGTCCTGTCTTCGCACTTTCATGTTAAAGTGACAGATAATCGTTAAATTCGCAAAATAATAATATTTTTGCCTATTGCAAGTTCAAAAATGGTTATTTCTGATCCGGATAAGCAGTAAAGATGCATATTGTTTCCACATGCTTAGTATAGACCCAATGGAAAAATGTCCTGTGTTTGCGCATTCATGTTAAAGTGACAGATAATCGTAAAATTTACGACATGTTAGATATTTTTAAATATTAAAAGCTCAAAAATGGTTATTTCTGATCCGGATAAACGTTAAAAAATTTGCATCGTATCCACATATATTCTTACTTGGTACAGACCCAATGGAAAAATGTCCTGTGTTCGCACTTTCATGTTAAAGTGACAGTCAATCGTAATTATTACACATTCTGTAGTCAAATAATTTTAAATGTATAAGACTTCAAAAAGATTTTTAATTTTTTACCTCAAATAAAATATTAATAAATTACGAATTACGAAATTATAATGTGAAAATCGAGGCCCTAAATATTACAGGTGGTTCAAATTTTAGCAGTTTAATTACTTGAGTTTTAAGAATTCGACTTTTCAAATTAAGAAATTTCCAAATACAGGGCTCGGGCCGAATAAAAGTTTTTGAAAAAGGAGCATGAAGAAAAAAAAAACAATATACACTTTTGAAATTTGAACTTGTAGAATATTTTATACATTCTAAAACTTATAATGTTTTATTTAATTGATCGGTAGAAAATAAAATTATAAAATAAAGTTTTCTGCGAAAAAAAGAAACGTCTGTTTTCAACTTCGCTGGGATTTGAGCCCAGGACCTTCTGTTTGCCGGGTGACTGCAGACAACGAACAGCCGTTCATACAGAATTTTAAAATTAATTTTAAACTAAGAAAAAAATAATTTTCAATCAAAAACAGTTAAATTACAACAACAACAAAAATTTGAACAAATGAGTGAGATCCTGAACAAAAACAGAATAATTTTCACACTAAAAACAGGAATTTTCAAGAAAAGGAAGTTGAATTTTCATCCAAATAGTTTTATGATTCCACAAAGAAAAAAAATTGCATATAAAATATTTAATTTTCAAGCCAAAAGGACGAATTTCCTGCTATATAGTTAAATTTTCAACCCGAAAATATGAATTTTCTACCAAAATAATTGAATTTTCAACTAAAAAAGGACGAGTTTTCAACAAAATAAATTAATTTTTCACTACAAAAGATAAATTTTCACCCAATAGTAGAATAATTAAATTTGTAGTTAGAAAAATAAATTTTCATAAAAAAATGAATTTCTAACCAAATAAAATAAATTTTCAATTAAATAGTTGACCGAATCTATATCAAATCAGGCAGGGTTATACACTTGAAATCGCAGAATCTGTCGAGGATGAAATATGTTGTTTTGAGAGAAAATTAGGCGACACGTATTATTTTGATTTGCAAACAAATTTTTTCTCAAAAAAGTTATGCGTATTTGAATTTTGTGCTTTGTTTTTCAAAAACCCCGATTTTTTTCTTTAAACCTTTATAACTTTTGACCCAATTGATATGTTTATTATTTTATTTTTGATTTTAAAAGTGTTAATTTTAACTTTTACTCTGATAATGAATATATTTTGTAAGTTTGATGCTTGCTAAATAACTTTTGTAGCCAGGAGAATTATTTTTGCTTAAAATCGAATTTCCTACTTTTTCTTGGAAACAGCGACAGATACGAAAAATTGTTGAGATAAAAGTCTGTACGTCTAAAAAAGTTCGATGAAAAATGTCTTCTGATCTTTTGCGATATTTTTCATAGTTTACGAGAAAAATTCGAAAATTACATTTTTAGGGAAAAAAATTCTCCCGGCCTCAAAAATGTTTTAGCGCGCATGATGCGGATAAGATAGCTTTCTTCTATTAGTATAAACTTTTAAAAAATATTTAGAAGAATGAAAAATGTGGGGTTTTCAAGAAAATCTTTTTTATTTTATTCTTCAAATTTTGAAAACATTAAAAAAAATATTTTTTGGAAAACCCCACATCTTTTATTTTTCCAAATATTTTTGAAAAGTTTCTACTGATCGAAGAAAGGCATCTTATCAACATCATGCGGGCTAAAACGTTTTTGAGACCATGAGAATTTTTTTTTCCTAAAAATTTGATTTTTGAAATTTTCGTGTAAACTATGAAAAATATTGCAAAAGAACAAGAGAAAAATTTTCATATAACTTTTTCAGACGTGCAAAATTTTATTTTGACATTTTTTCGTATCTGTCGTTGTTTACAAGAAAAAGTATAAAATTCGAATGTGAGAAAAAAGAATTCTCCTGGCTACAAAAGTTATTTAGCAAGCATCAAACTTACAAGATATCTTCAGTATGAGAGTACAAGTTGAAAAAAATTTGGAAAAAAAACTCAATTAGGTCAAAAGTTATAGAGGTTTAAAGAAAAAAATTCGTGTTTTTTGAAAAACAAAGAACAAAATTCAAATACGCATAACTTAAAAAAAATTTTTTTTTGACAAATCGGAAAAATACGTGTCGCCTAATTTCCTTTAAAAACCAACATATTTCTTCACCGAGAGATTCTCCGATTTAAAGTGTAGAACCACAAAAAAAAAAAGAGAATAGTCAAATTTTCAGTTAGACATGAATTTTTAACTAAAATGATGAATATTCAAACAAAAAAATGACCTTTTAACCAAATAGTTTAATTTTATACCCAAAAGATTAATTTTCTGCCAAAAAAGACAAATTTTTTGCAGAATACATGAATTTGTAACCAAATATTTTAATTTTCAAAGGAATTTTCAACCAAAAATGTGAATTTTCATTAAATACAGGATTCATCCAAATAGTTAAATTTTCAACTGAAGAAGAATCATTTTTAAACAAACATGGAATAGTTCAATTTTTAGTTAAAAAAATTAATTAAGAAAATAATCATAATTTTCGACAAAATAGTTTAATTTTGAACAAACAGAAAGGGTTTTCAACCAAAATTATGAATCATCAACCAAAAAAATGAATGTTTAACAAAGTAGTTTCACTTTCAACTAAGTAGATGAATTTTCTACCAAAAGATATCTCAACGAAAAAGGCAATTATTGATATTTCAACTAAAAAAGACAAATTTTTAACGAAATAGTTGAATACTCAATCAAAAAAGATTCATTTTTACCAAAAAGTTGTGATTTACAACTAAAAAGGATGCAATTTCTGCCAAAATAGATTAATTTGAAAAAAACAAAACAATTTTCAACAAAATACGTGAATTTTCAACTAAAAAATCAATTTTCCAGCAAAAACAGAATAGTCACATTTTCAGTTAAAAAAAAAAACGTTTGGCAAAATAAAACGAATTTTTAAGAAAATAGTCAAGCTTTCAACTAAAGAAATAAATTTTAAACGAAAAAGATGAAGTTTCAACTAATGAGATTACTTTGCTACCAAAAAAGTCCATTTTTCATCAAAATAGTTGAATTTTTACCTAAAACAGATAAAATTTTAGGTAAAAAAAATTAATTTTCAATGAAATAAAATAAATTCTCAACCAAGAAGATTAAATTTCTGAAAAAAGATAAATTGTCATTAGATTTGAGTCAGTTAAAATTTTACAGGTCAGGTTTTCCCTGACATTCCCTGACCAGTTTTTAATTCCCTGACTTTCTGGAATTTCCTGACCTGCAGTAACCCTGATTTAGGGGCTTCTAATGGTTGATGTCTAAAATTGTAAAGATTGGGGTGCTTTCCATTTGTTATTACTTCAAACCCCAAATAATTTACATTTTTAAGTTTCCAATTTGAAGTTGCTAAAAGCCCCTTGAAATAAAAAACTTTTCCAAACCCCCACTAAATTCCAAATTCTTGTCTTCAGTTTCGACAGCCGCCCTCATTGGATCATGTATCGGAACCGCGACCGTAGTCTGCGCCGTAGTGATGACCTGGTGGCTCTGTAGACGACGAAGAGATCACACAAAATTGAATTCAGACAAGTCCCTGGCTTTCAGACCACCTCACCGGAAGCCCACTGCCGTTAAGAGTCCCGGAAGTGCAACTCACTATCTGAAGAAGAGTCCAAGTCCAACTGGACCAGCCAAAAGTCCCCCAGGATCCGGAGGCCAGAGTCCGAGTCCCACAGGATCTCAACATTCTCAACCCAATAGTCATGGACCTCAATCCCGATCACCTCAAGACTCCACATCCCCGGTACAAACACCTTCTGGCGAACCTACCATGGCTATCGAAAATGAAAAAGACAAGGCAGAATTGGAAATCAGTGAGAAGGTGGACCGAGGAAATGGGCACATTGTTGATTTGAATAGAGATGGTCTTGGTCAGTTGGTCTTCAAATTGCGCTATCTTGGTGAACAAAATGCCCTGGCAGTCACTGTTGTCAAATGCAAAGGTTTGCCGGCTAGAGGAACGCATAATGGAAGTAGTGATCCTTATGTAAAGCTTCAATTATTGCCTGATAAGCAACACAGAACGAAAACTAGAGTCTTGAGAAATACGAGAGATCCAGTTTATGATGAGGACTTTACTTTCTTCGGAATTTCACAGAGTCAACTTCAGGTAAGAAAATTGTAATTGGCAATAGAAAACTTCCAGGGGAATTGTTTCCAATTTTTTCAGGATCTTCTAATTGAGGAACTGGAAGAACTGAAGAAGAGAGGATTGCAATTTAAAATTACAATCTTCAGTTTCTTCAGTTCTTCACTAAAGGTTCTGCTAACAGAAGAACTGGAGAAATAAAGAACTGAAGAACTGAAGATTGTAATTTTAACAGAAGAACTGAAGAATTGCACAACTAAAGATTGCAATTCAAAATTGCAATATTCAGTTTCTTTATTTTTTCTCCTAAGATTATTCAAACAGAAGAATTGGAAAATTGAAGAACTGAAGATTGCAGTCTTCAGTTTCTTCTCCTGAAATTCTTCTAACAGAAGAATTAGACAATTGAAGAAATGAAGGTTGCAACTTAAAATGGCAATCTTCTGTTTCTTCAGTTCTTCTATAAAGTTATTCTAACAGAAGAACTGGAGAACTACGGAACTGAAGATTGCAGTTTAAAATTTTAATCTTCAATTTCTTCTGTTCTTCTCCTGAAAATTTTTTAACAGAAGAACTGGACAATTGAAGAACTGAAGATTGCAATTTAAAATAGCAATCTTCTGTTTCTTCAGTTCTTCTCTAAGGTTCTTCTAACAAAGGAACTGGAGAACTAAAGAACTGAAGATTTCAATTTAATATTGCAATCTTCAGTTTCTTCAGTTCTTCTCTAAGATTCTTTTAACAGAAGAACTGAAGAATTAAACAACTGAACAACCGAAGATTGCAATCTTCAGTTTCTTCAGTTTTTCTCCTAAGATTATTCTAACAGAAGAACTGGACAATTGAAGAACGGAAGATTGCAATTTAAAATTACAATCTTCTGTTTCTTCAGTTCTTCTCGAAGGTTCTCCTAACAGAAGAAGTTGAGAACTGAAGAAATGATGAAGTGAAGATTGAAAATCAAAATTTCAATTTTCAGTTCCTTCAGTTCTTCTCTAAGGTTCTTCTACAGAAGAACTGAAGAACTAAAAAACTGAAGATTGCAATCTTCTGTTTCTTCAGTTCTTCTCTAAGGTTCTTTCAACAGAAAAACTCACGAACTGATCAACTGAAGATTCCAATTTGAAATTGTAATCTTCAGTTCTTTAGTTTTTCTCCTAAGATTATTCTGACAGAAAAACTGGAAAATGGAAGAAATGAAGATTGCAATTTTCAGTTTCTTCTTCTGAAATTCTTCTAACAGAAAAATTAGACGATTGAAGAACTGAAGGTTGCAATTTGTAATGGCAATCTTCGGTTTCTTCAGTTCTTCTATAAAGTTCTTCTAAAAAAGGAACTGGAGAACTGAATACTGCAATTTGAAATTGTAATCTTCAGTTTCTTTAGTTTTTCTCCTAAGATTATTCTGACAGAAAAACTGGAAAATTGAAGAACTGAAGATTGCAACGTAAAATAGCAATCTTCTGTTTCTTCAGTTCTTCTCTAAGGTTCTTCTAACAGAAGAACTGGAGAACTGAAGCTTGCAATTTAACATTACAATCTTTAGTTTCTTCAGTTATTCTCTAAGGGTTTTCTAACAGAAGAACTGAAGAATTGAACAACTAAAGATTGCAATTCAAAATTGCAACATTCAGTTTCTTTAGTTTTTTTCGTAAGATTCTTCTAACAGAAGAACTGGACAATTGAAGAACTGAAGATTGCAATTTAAAATTGCAGTTTTCTGTTCTTAGTTTTTCTCTAAGGTTCTTCAAATAAAATGACTAAAGAGCTGAACATTGCAATTTAAAGTAACAATCTTATGTTTTCTGAGTTTTTCTCGGAATTCCTTCTAAGAAAAGAACTTGAGAATTAAAAAAAAAGAAGAATTAAGGATTGCAATGTTCAGATTCTTTAGTTCTTCTCGGAGGTTCTTCTAACAGAAGAACTGGAAAACTGAAGAATTGAAGAACTGAAGATTGCCATCTTCAGTTTCTTCTTCTAAGATTCTTCTAACAGAAGAACTAGGCAATTTGAAAACTGAAGATGGCAATTTAAAATTGTACTCTTCTGTTTCTTCAGTTCTTCTATAAGGTTCTTCTAACAGAACAACTGCACAACTGAAGAACTGAAGATTGCAATTTAAAATTGCAATCTTCTGTTTCTTCAATCCTTCTCTTAGCTTCATCTAACAGAAGAACTGGAGAACTAAAGAACTTAAGAAACAGAAGATTGCTATTTTAAATTGCACTTCTCAGTTTCTTCATTTCTTCTCTAAGGTTCTTCTAACAGAAGAACTGGAGAACTGCACAACTGAACAACTGAAGATTGCAATTTGGAATTGCAATGTTCAGTTTCTTCAGTTCTTCTCGAAGGTTCATCTAACAGAAGAACTTGAGAATTGAAAAAATGAAAAACTGAAGATTACAATTTTCAGTTTCTTCACTTCTTCTCGAAGATTCTTCTACAGTAGAATTGCAAAATTGAAGACTTGAAGAAACTAAAGGTTGCAATATTCTGTATCTTCAGTTCTTCTCTAGGATTCTTCTAACAGAAGAATTGGAGAACTGAAGTACTGAAGAACTGAAGAACTGAAGATTGCAATTTAGAATTACAATCTTCTATTTTTTCAGTTCTTCTCGAACGTCCTTCTAACAAAAGAACTTGAGAACTAAAGAAATGAAGAATTAAGGATTGCAATATTCAGTCTTTTCAGTTCTTCTCCTAAAATTCTTCTAACAGAAGAACTGGACAATTGAACAACTGAAGATTGCAATTAAAAATAGCAATCTTCTGTTTCTTCAGTTCTTCTGTAAGGTTCTTCTAACAGAAGAACTGGAGAACTGAAGCTTGCAATTTAAACTTGCAATCTTCAGTTTCTTCAGTTCTTCTCGAAAGTTCTTCTAACAGAAGAACTGGAGAACTGAACAACTGAAAAACTGAAGATTGCAATTTAAGCTTGCAATCTTCAGTTTCTTCAGTTCTTCTCGAAAGTTCTTCTAACAGAAGAACTGGAGAACTGAACAACTGAAAAAGCCAAGACATTCCCGATGATAGCTGCAGAGCGTGTCATGTACACCCCGAGCATCTAGGACACATACAATCTAGTTGTCCAACTCATGCAGGAACGACCTACATCCAAAGGCACAATGCGGCACTAAGAGGGCTTTATTACCATCTCTGTCACTCTTACGGCATTAGCCTAAATATCGCAAAGATAAACGCTCCTAGGGAAATAGAGTCAATTGTCGAAAATGAGGAGTGCCGCATATACTGGAACTTTATATTTTCGACAATTGTTTCTGTTGCGCACTCGAGGCCTGACATAGTTCTCCTTGATTTCGTGAAACGAGCCATGTTAATTATCGAATTTTCGGCAGCAGCTGACAAAAATGTCATAGTCAAGGAGAAAGAAAAGAAAAAGGTGTATAAAGACCCAATAAGGGAGTTGCGACGGTTATACCCGGAATATTCTGTTAGGCTAATTATCTTGATTATCGGCGCTCTTGGAAGTGCCAAGGTTTTCTGGTTAATAGCCTGAAAAGCATCCCTGCGTGTCAAGAAAATGCTAAGACACTTGCGGGTAAAATGCAGAAGGCGGTCGTCCTTGGGTCACTCCGTGTCCTCAGGGTACACGAGACTTTTTCCGGATCATTGTATTGTATTCGTCGCAGACTGTAACAACCTACGTCATGGTCGTGAGACGTGGCTTCAGCTGAAATTTTACCGCGATTTCGCTGGGAGCGGGTGCAATTTTTCAAATGAGCACTCCCGGCGAAATCCTGCGGCTGTCCTTATGACAAACTCTCAACTATATATGTCTTTGGTTAAAAGTAATGTAAGAGTTCGGTCAAAGGTAGAATTCATGATTAATTAATTGAAACTGTGCAAGTTGAAACCTCCGCTTTTAGGTGAAATGATAATAAGGAAATGCGTTTAGAATTATATACTTTTGGAATAGATTATGGGAGGAGATGGGATTTCACGACCTATACTTGTTTTACGTTGTATTTTATACTTTAGATTTTATTATATATATTATATAGAGGGTTATATTTTGTTTACATGATCTACATTAGGTTAAGGAAATGGGGAACAATGTACTGCATATCTGCTATTTAAAAATGGTATAAGTAACACGGACCAGTATAAGTTGTATAATTGAATATATACGTATATGTATGCATGCCAAATAATGTATCAATTTAAACTTAAACGGCTGAACTTATTATTTCACTCAACCTAATTATTTTATTTTTTTGTTTGATTCAAAAATTATTTCCGATGATATAAGTAGATGTTTATAAAGGTAGGATGATAAAAGTTTGTAATTAACTCTACAATATATCTTCACGTTTCCCCGACATAGTTCTCGAAAGTAGGAATCAACAAATCATTACCGATAATATAAGTCAATGTTTTTCTTATATTTTTATACTTAGATTATTGGAATGTTAGATTTCTAAACTATATGTAATGCAGAGAAACGGAGAGCAAGCGCCAGAACTGCTGGTAGGTAACAGGCTTCAACGGGCGATGATGCCATTGTCGCTCGGGCCCCAAAAATTGATGTGGTGGGGCAAACTGGCAAACTGACATCCCCACTCCGCTTAAATTGCACGGAGTGGAAGAGTCGCGACGAGCTGTGGTGCGCGCCCTAGGCCCTCGAACATAAAGTTATTGCTCTTTTCAGAGCAATATTTTGTTGGCTTATATTTTTCTAGTTTGACCGCACTACGATCAAAGTACTTTGGTGCTTGATCAAAGTTGTAAATTTAAATTGACTTGTAAAGCCCCTCGGGTATCTTTCCTGTTAATTTCATTCTCACAACTTCTCGGGGAACTCCACGTCCCCAACCTTGAACGCATTGCGATCAAAGTACTGCGGTGCTTGATGAAAGTTGTGATTTGAGATTTAATTTTAATGCCCTTCGGATGTCATTACTTGTAATTTGATTTTTGACAACTTCGCGGAGGACTCAACGTCCCTAACCTTGAACGCATTGCGATCAAAGTACTTTGATACTTGATCGAAGTTGTGATTAAGACTAACTCGTGTGGCCCTTTGGGTTGCCATCCGTATTAATTCTTATTTTCATAAACTTCTTGGAGGACCTTGTGCCTCAGCAGCACTCCAACGACACATCCAGAATCCGACGTATGAGGTTCAACCCGCGACAAAAGAAGGCCCGAGCCATCTAACGTCGCCGTGAATCAGGAGTACAGGAAATATGGAATCGCGGATATTACAGCGTTTCAATTATCGAGGAAGGACTTTTGTCTTCCATCGAGCCCACAACCTCATGCTACAAACCATCTACACCAAAGAAGCAGATTTCTTGCTCAATCTTGAATGAGGTGTCACCTGTCACGCGACGACCTCCACCACCACCATCAAACGAACATTCGGATTACTTGCTATACGCCCGCAGAACCAATCATTCACTTGACACCGGTTTGAAACGCCGCCTAAATTTTCCGCCGGAAGAACTTGCCTACCCCGTAGATTTGGAAGGGCATCCGGATATTTTACGCAGCCGAGAGAGGAATTTCGTCATCACAAAGTTCTTCGAGGAAATGCAAACTCCGTCTACTTCCCCGAGAGTGTATGGAGACTAGGATGAAAAACGCAAATCCGTGGGAGTTATTTATTCAGGCAGCGGGTAAGAGGACCTACCAACAACCTCCTCGTAGTCAACTTGACCTGCCCAAGGGGATGAAAGAACTCGACACTTGGCTTCTGTGTTCCCAGGGTTTTATATTCGTATAACCATTTGAAGGAAGAACACAGACAGAGGGAAAGAAGACGAATGAATTGTAAAGAAATACAAATCATCAGAATTTGATTGAAACCATCGGCCCCTTTTGGGGCCATCAAAAACTCATATGAAGGATTGTTTCTTGCCGATGAACAGAAAGAAAGTATCACCATTCTAGAATTTTCACATCGAGTTCGTCAATTCCTTCTCAAAGTTCGCAGATTATTCACGAATATACATCAATTTCCGATGAATTTTTCTCATATTCGAGACCTAGCTACTAGTTCGTGACTTCCTTAAAGCTACATTTTTTCTGTGTATTAGCTATCCAGCTATAAGTGGTAATCTCAACCGTTAGAAAAATTTAAGAGAATACCGGTCAGCCCTCCCTGCGTTGGAACCTGGACAGTTAACCACCCCTTGCAACATTTCAAAAAACTGAATAAATGTAAGCATTTCAGGAAAGCCTGAATTTTTTGTGTGAGTAGTACCTGCAATGAAATTTACGAAAATACTGGACATTCTTTACTTTTTCGATATGTTGCGAGGGACGGCTGACTGGTCAGGTTGTGGCACTGGGCGGGCTGAACGGTATTTCTTACTTATTATTTTTTGTTTTAATTCTCTTATGACTTTATCAAACGCATTCTTATCACGTATCTCGCGCTTCGGGCTTGATTGAAGTAAGTTCAAAATGCAAAATTCTCAATACTATGTTGAATTTTATTATATTAAATGCGTATTTTATTAATTCTTGTATCTCGGTCCAGGTCTTCTGTTTTAGGTGAAAATTTTTGCTGTTAAACATCTTATTGTATATTGTGTGTTTTATCAACAAGTTTAAATTTGTTACTTTTGATGTAATTTCTCACGAATAAAACGAACATTCAGTGCTTCATCAAAAAATATTTTTAAGCAAATTTGTAGATCTATTTGAGGTAAATAATTTTTGGCATTAACATTTCTTCATATCCTGCATACTTTGACCGAAAACTGTAGAAGGCTAGAATAATGTATGCTGTGACTGGAAGAAAATATCATGTTTCATTATTTAGAACGAAAAAAAACTTCCAAAATTATTTTTAATTTTTGTAAAGTTGAATCATCTGACTGGTAACGACTGACCAATATGCCTGTATATGAAATTTAATATTATACAGTCTCTTAATGGTGATTTCATTTTATTTTTCGATGTACATTGTACATCCTCATTGGACTTTTACATATTCTACATGTTGTACCTTATTAATAATACTTAACTCAGACTTTGGAACTTTTGTACGAAAATATATTATTTTCGACCGAAAAACTTTTTATTTTGATCCGAATGATATAATTCCGATTTGCCATTAAAATTCCTAATAGAACATTTTAAAGCAGCAATTTTAAACTTTTGTCATTTGCGAGAAAGCAGAACCTAATAGGAGCCTCAAAGGAACATTTTTAATGCAGTGTTTTGGATTATAATTCTATATATTCAATTACGATTTCCTATTCAAATTTCTGATAGAACCTTCTAGAGCACCGATTTTGAACTTGTGCGATTTGCGAGAAAGCAGAACCATATAGGTGCCTAATAGGAGTAACTTTAAAGGCATGACTTTGAATTTTGATCCAATTAATTCCATTCTGATTTGCCATTAAAACCCCTAATAGAGAACCCCTTAGAGAAGCGATTTTGAACTTGTGACATTCACAAGAATGATAACCTAATAGGTGCCTATTAGAGCCACTTTGAAGGCATAAGATTGAGTTTTGAAATTTAATCAGATCAATTCCATCCCGATTTGCCATTAAAATTCCCAATAGAACCTCTTAGAGAAGCAATTTTGAACTTGTGCCGTTCCCGAGAAAGTAGAAAATAATAGGGGCCTCTCAGAACCACTTTGAAGGCATCACTTCGAGTCTTGATCCGACTAATTTAATTCCAATTTTCCATTAAAATGCCTAATAGAACTTCTTTGAGCAGCAATTTTGAACTTCTGCCATTCGCCATTTTCCATTCAAATTCCTGATAGAATCTACTAGAGGAGCAATTTTGAACTTGTGTCTTTCGTAAAAAGCAGAACCTAATAGATACCTTTTAGGGACACTTGCGATGCAGAACTTTGAATTTTAGTCCGATAAATTCAATTCCACTTTCCATTAGAAGCCTGATAGAAGCTCATAGGGAAGCATTTTGTACTTTGTGACATTTACTAGTCATGTTTTAAAAGCACATTGTGCCTAATAGAGCATATTAGAACATTTTTACTAAATCAATTTCAGTCGCAACAGCCATTCAAGAACCGAATAAAAGCTATTAGAAACCGAATTCAAATGAAAAGAAACTTAAGAACCACTTAAGACCATATAGAAACATATCTGTTTTCTACATGTTTTTAAACGCTTTCTATTGATAACCTAATGGGCATTTGTACTAGGGTAATGACAACGACGACGACAACAGACAGACACAGAAGTAAAATCCATTTTTTCTCAATCAATGAGTCTGAAAACATCGAAATTCGATGAAATCTGCTAAAGTTAATTTTTACTTAAAACCAATACCTTCTCGTTAAAATAAGAATGTGATAATGTAATTTTAGCTACACACTGTGCGATCTTGAATGTCTTTATTGACAACACAAGCGGGTTTTGGAACGTTTTAGTTAGAGTTTTTACTACAAACAGCCGGAAGTTAATCACAACCAATTAAATCGAAAAAGCATTTGTTTTTCTAAACAGTCATATAGAAAGGTTTCCTTTAACTTAAATAATAATAATGAAAAATAACTGTATTTCGATTGCTGCATGCAACATGAAATCAAGTTCAGCTAAGTCCGTACACGAAAGAAAATGTATTTTCATTTTACAAGGGAACGATTTTATTGAATCAAGAAAATAATAGAATCAGAACAAATAATTGAATCAAGAATATATTCACTCCAAGCAAATAGCTATTGAATTAATTTGTTTCTTTATACTTATTTGCGTGAATTTTAATAAAAAATTAAATTAAGGATATTATATGATCATGATGAGTAACTAAAACTCTAACTAAATGTGGCTTGATCAAAGTAAATTCATATACTTATTTTGACTACTATTTTATTTTAAAAATTTTTCATGTTTTACACACAAAAAAATGAATATATTTAGCGGAGAAAGAACTTCTCTCAGCAGGATGCTTGAATATTTTCCTTCAAATAATTATTAATTTGAAACGAAACTCAGATGTGCATCGAAGATGCCTATGGTATCAAGTTAGAATCACATCAGTTTACTCAATATAAGAACTGTAGACTTGGTACAATACACATTACAATCATACTATGAGAATGAATTCATTGGTCTAAATTAATTTACTTCTTACTGCACACATATCTTATGTTAAATAATTAAGTATAGATTAAATGCGGATATTATAAGTATATTTATAAAAACTTAATAAAATTAACACATTTTGTCAATCACTCATATACTTATATAATTACTTCTTATTATGTAAATGATAAAAAATAGATATATGACAGGATGAAACATGGTCACAAGGTTTAAAACCTGTTCAAAAATGCTATTATTACACTTTTTTTAATAATTTAAAAGAATAATATGCCTTTTTAAAGCAAGATATTTAAAGAAAAGGAATTCGAGAACAACATTTTTAACAAGTTTATTAAGAATGTATTTGATGTTATAAAAGAATAATTGAAAAATTGACAATTAAACATTTTTCAAATAAAATAATTAGCAATGTTTTCATATAGCACAAAATGGTTCTTTGTCACTTAGGTTACTAAAGCGTCTTTAAACCCGAGTGTTATTTATTTTTTATCAATTTTAGATAGTTTTTAAACGGAATAAATCTTGAAAGAAAAAAAGTATTCAGGCCTTTGTGAAATAAGTGAAGTTCAATTACTTTTTCACATATTTTGAATTATTGTTTTAGGAAAGTTAATCAACATTTAAAACTGAGTAAAAAAAGTATGATAAAAGAAATAGATAAATTGAAAACTGTGCGTTTTATGGAGGTTTTTGTACAGCAGAAAATCGTTTTTTGTCATCAAGGTTATTGAAGCACTTTTGCACTTGACTTTTCTTTATTGTTTATTACTTTTGGATAATTCATAAACATTTTAAATATTTCAAGATGAAAAGTATCGAGCCTTCTTTTTTAATGATTACGACTCGGTACGACGCTGCCTCAAAATAATTATCCGAGATTTTGTAACCAAGCTCCAAGTGAGCCTCCTTACACCGTACGCCAGTTGCAGACTTAAACTTCTTAAGTGGGGATGAGCGTATCTGAGGCCTAACTCTGGAGCATGCGGGGGAGTAGAGAGCAAGCGTCCAGTCTCTCTCCCTCTCATGCGCTAAGGTTACGCCTCAGTTACGCTTATCCCCACCCTGCCCCACTTAGGCAGTTTAAGAATGCGAATAGCGTACGGTGTAAGGAGACTCAGTGCTTCGTTAGCGAAGTGGTTAGAGCGCGCGGTAGAATACACTAGCTTAGGTAGTTTAGGTAGGGTTCGAATCCTCGGCGAGTGCGATTTTTCAAAGCGTTTAAGCATGTGATTATTTGTGTAAGTAACCGTGTGTACGAATTCTGTATTTAATAATTATCAAAAATGAAGTTTATATAACAATAATTTCAAAAATAACTTTTTTTTCGTTGTGAAATCAGTTGCTTAATACGTGCGCTAGGTATGTACTGTTTAGGTTCTTTAGGTAGGGTTCGAATTTCCAGAAGGTACGATTTTTCAAAAAATGTATGCATGTGATTATATATGTAAGTCATCGTGCGTGTAAATGTGTCATTTCAAATTTAAATTAAATGCAGTAATAATATATTGGGTCATCGGTGGAAAATAGGTGTACCTGCGTTATTATTATTATTAATTTTTAACTTGTTCTGAGGTGAACCCGGTTTTTCATCATTAGCCTCGGACTTAGTCAAGTGCCTGTTGAGATGAGGGTGTTCTGAATGAACTTAATACGATGTTTGAAATTTGTTGCAAAAATGTTATAATGGGTACAAAATCAGGAGCATGGTGTAGTTTGGAGTTCGTCTTTTACTGCTGTGGTCCTTATACAGCGACCGCGAGTGTTGGAGGTGTAATTAGTCGCTGCTGTTGCCAGTACTCTACTGACTCCTAAATGTTCAATATATTTAGTGTATCTTGCATGCACATTGCCTGCAGCCGAAATCACAATAGAATGAATAGATGAATGTTTCACATTCCTCCATATTTTCTTCAGTGCATGCCTCAGCTCGCTGTACTTATGGACCTGGGTTGTCTAGGTTTCCTGCAGATTCCGGTTGAGTAAACAAGCAATGTCGATGATGTAGACTCTTCCGCCTTTTTTCTCACGTTTCACGATATCGGGTCGATGATGATCCGTAATAATGATAATGATCCGTCTGGTAGTAATATCCCAATATAAGGTGTAATTTCCGGTTTCTAAAACGGGCACTGGAATGTACCTATAACGAGAAAGATGCGACAACCATCAACAATGTGTCCGATGGATTCGTTGGTATTTCCACATAATTGGCACCTATCAACCACGTTTTGATGTAACACGTGTTTGCGATAATTTTTGATGCTGATAACTCTGTCCTGAATTGCAATGACAAATTCTTCCGCTTCAGAAAACAGAATGTCCTATTTTAGGCAAATATTGGATGCCTCACTATCCATTTCATGGTGGTCTAACATTTTGCGGTGTTCGCCACGGAAGACTTTTTGTATTCATTGTGTTTCTAACTCCTGTATGGGTTTTGTTCTTATATTCAGGGCCTCCTCTCAGGCTCAATTCAAGGACGTGTAATCGAAATCCGCTTTACAGATAGTGTTGTAAAGCGTAACACCTCTATTGCTGTTAAAATATTCTCGTAACTGTATAACTTATGACTTGCACGGTTTTTTGACATCTAATGTCGTTTTAGAAATACCTTTTCAATCGCCGAATTACTGTCATGCATTCGGCGTTTCGTCATTTCGACGCGGATGGTTCTGTTTAACCTTTCAAGGTCGGTGCTCGACCATTTGATGAACCCAAAGGAGAACGTGAGGACAGGGATGACATAGGTTTTGATTGCCCTGATCTCATTTGTCGAGCTAAAAGAACTCTTCAGAACCAATCTAAATCATGTAGTGAAGGCGGTCATAAGGCTTTTCTGAATTATCGTGTGCTGAATACCCTTAGATTCAGGAATACCCAGATATTTATATGACTCGCCTTCAGCCATTGTCTCGATGTCATTCTCGTTCTTGTTCTGTAGCTCTGCGGTCCCGAATTCTCCTCTGATTAAACGCACTGTTCTGCATTTATTTAGTCCGAATTCTATATGGGTATCATTAACAAACTGCTTTGTGACATCAATTACTTGCTGCAGTTTCTGGTTCAAACTAGTGTATTACTTCAGGTCATCCACGTATAGAAGATGGGGCAGTTAATGACCATCCTTATTATACTGTATTTTGAACCCATGAGACATGCTATTTAGTGTTTTGCTTAATAGGTTTAACGCTAAACAGAACCATAATGCACTGAAGGAGTCTTCTTGAAAGATACCCATCATAATACGTACTGATCTAGTTATCCTTGGTAGCCCATGATCAAAATACTTGATTTTTGTCATAGTCATATGGTACGGAAGGAAACGCATGCTTATAGTCAATGTACGCCATGTGCAAGTTTCTTTGATGTTTACGTGCTTGCGTCATGGCAACAGCGTCTATGATGAATAGATCTTTACCACCCCGCACGTTTTTTCAACGTCCTTTTTGTTCTTGTTTAAGGATATCATGCTCGTCGCAGTGAGAATATGCCTTATCTGCAATTACAGCTTTAAGGCATTTATAAATTGTTGAAGGACAGGCTATCGGTCGACATTCATATGAATTTTAAGCTTCTGGTTTTCAGTGGCGCCAATCCTTTTTCAAACGGTTCGGGCGAAACTTTTTCGGGTAGACCCCCCCCCTTAATGACGTTAATTTTTGATGAGCACAAAAAAACACGGTGTGAAGAAGGACATTTTGCATTTTGTACTTGAAAGGGTGACGCATTTCCCAATTGAAAGTGTCAAATTTTGACATTTTTCAATTAAAAGTGTCACATTTGGACATATTCTAGTTGTACGGGTCAACATTTCGGAATGCAATCCGAGCTTAGACACTTGACTGTTGAAATCTTCCAAATTTGAAGATTTGGCTTAAAATAAAAAAAGTCCTAGAACAAAGCCAGTAACAGAACACATTAAAGTGATTTCTTGTATTTTAATGCAAAGACTAATTTAGTTTATTCTAAAATTTGTTTAGCAATCATTAAAAAAAATAAGGGGTTAGATGTTTCGTGTAGGTGTGATCAAGATTATCTTAAGAAAGGAAGCGTCTTATGATTCTAATTGTGCAATTTCAAAAACATTGCTACAGCCCGATTGAAATTGAATAATATTAAAGTGAATCATTTTCGTTTTAAATTGTTTAAGAACTTTCAATGCTTTCAAAGAATGAGCAAATTGATTTTATCTATTATTTACGAAAAATTCCATAATATCATGAGGGGTGGAGAAATTAAAATTTAAAAAACGTTGCAATGAACCGAAAGTTTTATAAGAATGTAAAAATATATAAATAAACCTAAATGGTTTGCGGTATTATTTTTTATATTCTCATCAGAGAAGGTCTTAGATTTGTGTAAAATTTGAGCCCCTCCGTTTTTGTCGAATGTCCACGTTTCGAGACATTCTGAACTCAAAAAACAGGTTTTCGCAAATTAGACTTTCTGTCTGTGTGTATCTATATAGAAGAGTATACATAATATATATGATTGCTTTCGTTTGCACACTTTTCGTTATCCGTATTACTTAATATTATCAGTAATATTCGTGAACTGGCCTGTTGAGAAATATGAACTTACATGTGGGTAATTTGGATTTACGAACGTTCTGTTTTATTTTACTTTCTTCCCTGACATAATTTACAGAAGTTTCTTCTATTTCGGCCCTATTACTGTATAATTTGAGTTTCGCAAGGTCAGGAAGTTTCCCTGTTCTAGGAAAAAAACAATGAGCTCCGTCTTATCCGGGATAACAGATAAACAACGGCCTCTGCATCATTATTTTACTACATTGAGTTGAAAACATGAATCAAGTCATCAATGACCCAATAGTGACCCAACGGGAAATTCCTATCTGGGACTGTGCATCCTCTTATAGGGGAGCTGTTGAAGGAAGTGGTTTTCTTATACTATTTTCAAACGGGGTTTATGAGTTAGTATTCGAGATGGATAATGTTTGAGGCATATTCCTCACCCCGACAACATATCAAGGTCAAGTGTTTCAATAGAATTTCCTACTGGAAGCCTTCTTCGCTGCCCACTTTCTCGTGTTTGCTGACCATTTCCAGAAGAGTGCCTGATCCATTTGCGATGATTTGAACTGTATTTAGAATCAGCCTGTCATTAAGACACTCGAAATTAAGCATTTCAGGAACACCTTAACGGCGTGAAATGTACAGTTGTAGAATGGATAACTTAAGGTGCGCAAGTTTTTGGTCATGTACATAACCTGTCGCGTAGCAACGTCCAAGGATCTGAGATCGTCTTTCGTTCACTGAAACACTCTAAATGAATAGAGTAGTCTCGAGACGACTAGCATGTTGGTTACAAACATTTGTTACTTTATTCTCCGCTGGCAGTTCGAAAGAGCAAATCTGTCGTGCGAGGCGTTTGTATCTGCATCGAAGAGCCTTCTTTATAGATTTCACATCTTGAATGCGTCTCCGGCACTGGGTCCACGGAAATGCTAGCAACTAGTCCTCGAGTCAGTTGAATTTGGATGCCCTTGCTCAACCCAAATTTCATTTCAATTTCTCGCGTGTAATTCTCGTTGATCCTTAGAGCAAGCTTCAGCTATACATATATTTCAGAAGTTTCGATTCCTCTGGAATCAAACCGAAAGGCCTATGACAAAGCTACCGAACGCGTCCAAGGGTTTCTGCTGAATATAGTTACAATATTTAATAAGCGGACGCGGACAATTGTCCAGGGGTGGTCCTGAAGGAATTAACCCCCAAGCGAAGCGTAACAACCATGCCGAAAGCTGAATATCACCTCGGTGAGGTGTCTCAAACGGTGACCCTGGGATAGCGGGCGACCTCTCAGAGAATGCAGTCTTATCCTTGCATGCAGGGCTCTACAAGGATGGTCGAACTCTTTCCGTAGCTACTCGTGGGAACGACAATGATAACAAAAAACATAGTTGTAGGAAGTGCTGTTCAAAACAATCGAACGCACAGGGCTCCTGACAATGGGCCGGACAACAATGCCGACTACGCTAGAGTTGGGGGACCCAATCAAGACGAAGTCAGTGCGATGGACCAGCGGAATCTCAATACTTCTGGGTGGACGAATCGACTAAATGACGACCTGCTAGAGTGCTACGATACCAGTATGGACCCGGAACGAGAAGGATACATGGCACGACTGCATGCTTCGTGGTGCGAGAAACACCGAGAGCTCTCGCACTTATCGCGTCAACGTCTGTGAAACCATGCCGAATAACTCCTAAAAAGGGATTATGTAAGCGGAGCGCCTATTTGACAGCAGCCCATACAAGCCGACAACTGAAAAAGAGAGGCGACACTGATACCAACCGCGGGCTGGCATCCAATAGAGAAAGAGCAATGCTTCAGGACCCAGAGAAACATTAAAATGTAGGTTTCTTTGAAGCTTAAAGATCTGGCTGAACTGGATGACGAGCTTCGTGGCGATTTTCCCCAAGAATCTGACGTCTAGACTAACAATTGTGATGTGTAAGGCAGCGAGAGCTTCGGCGAATGAAAACCGTAAAACAAAACCAACGGCTGATCATAAGACCAAAAGACGAATGCATCAACTAACCACGAAGATAGGTTGGGCAACACAGTATGCGTCCTGCATTCAGTGTGTTATTGACTACATAACATCTGGCAGGAATTTCGCCACCAAGGTTCGACAGTTCGCCCGCGAACTGCGGATTCGTTATCACACACTTAACAAGTCAAAGCTGCTGACCATCAGGCAGCATATTGTTGACAGAATATGGGTACTATCTGATGCTAGGAGAAGTCTAGAGCAGAGGGAGAGGTGGATCAGAGAAAACCAACAGCTTTTCTCTGACCTATCTTGACTCTTCCAAGATCCTCTAGTTCCTACCGACCATCCGCCCAAACCAGAGGAGATCTAAGCATTTTGGAGAGAAGTCTACGAAGTCCTGCATCCACTTAAAGAAGGCCCGCGGTACTAGATAGCATCAAGACCTCCTGGTGAAAAAAGTTTCCTTCAACCCACCAACATCTGGCCCACATTTTCACCTCATATCTAAAGTCGGAAGAGCCTATTCCGGAACGGTTGGAGAAAGGGTGCACAGTACTCCTTCTAACAATGGGCAACTTAGCTGACCCGAAGAATTACAGGTTGATCACTTGTCTGCACACACTGTATAAAATCCTCACGGCTATCCTAAATGATAGTATTGTTCGAACAATCAGTCTGGTCTGGCGAAAAATGTACAAACAACGCAGCTCAAAGAAAGGCGTAGCAGGATGTCGGGAGAACCTGCTCATCGATTGATATGTCTGCAAAGTCGCAGCATACTACCAGCGCTTTCTCTCGGTGGCCTGAATTGAAACCGTCACCTTTCAGAAAGGTGTCTTTCAGGGCGACACCATGAGCCCACTCCTCTTTTGCCTCACATTATGGCCACTATCTCTCGCACTTCGCCACTCCGAAAAGTGCTTCTGCGGAAAACCCGGAAATCAAAAGCATAAGATCTCTCATTTATTTTACATGGATGATCTTAAGATCTATGCTGAAAATAAAAAATAACTACACCCAGCTCTACTCTTCTGGGTGCAGCACATAGAGTAGCAAACGGACGAGACTATCTTCTTAAAGTGGTCAGTAGGCATGAAGAAGTGGGCAAAGGAGCGTTTCTGTACAAAGCAGCGGAGGAGGCCGCTGAAATACTCGCCCTTGCATTTAACATTGGGGGTGAGAAAAATGTATCAAATGTCACCCATCTCAAATACTCACTTCTGTAGGCCTGGATGAAGAAAGCACCCGGATTGAAGTCGGGCACGGAGGGTTTCATTTTGGCATGTCAAGACGGTGTTCTTACCACTCTAGCATACCGTCGCCACATTTTGAGCCAAGACATTCCCGATGATAGCTGCGGAGCATATCATGCACATCCCGAGAATCCAGGACATATACTATCTAGGTGTCCAAATAATGCGGGAACGTTGTACATCCAAAGGCACAATGCGGCACTAAATGTGGTTTATTGCCATCTCTGTCACTCTTACGGCATTAGCCCCAATACCGCTCCGCTAAACGCTCCTAGGGAAATATAGATAATTGTCGAAAATGAGAATAGCCAAGGAGAATTAAAAGAAAGAGAGGTACAAAGATCTTGTGAGAGAATTGCGACATTTACACCCGGAATATTCTGTTAGGCTAGTCATCCTGATCATCGGCGCTCTTGGAGGTGCTAAGCTTTTACTGGTCAATAACCTGAAAAGCATCCCTGCGTGTAAACAAAAAGATAAGAAGCTTGCAGGGAAGATGCTTAAGTCGGTCGTCCTTGGGTTGCCCCGTCTTCTCAGGGTGCACGAGACTTTTGCCGGATAAGCGTATTGAATCCGTCGCAGACTGTAACCACCTATCTCACGGGCATGAGACCTGGTTGCAGCTGAAATTTTACCTCGATATCGCTGGGACCGGGTGCAGTTTTTCAGATGAGCACCCACTCCCGACGAAATCCCGCGGTTTTGCTTATGACAAACTTTTATATATAATTAAAAAACATGGGTTAGCAACCACTGCAGGGTCCCACTGGGAGCAACTACCATCCAAAAAATGACATCGACTTCCAGTAGAACAGCGTTAAGACACACTTACAGCCACGTCTCACAACCGTCAGATGGGTGGCATGATGAAATCATGCCTTGGCATATTTTTGGCACGCGAGAATGGCTTTAAGTTTACGAACCAGTGACAGTTTTGCACCTCCGAGAGCACCGACCACAGGGTCAATTACTTTAACCAAATATTTCAGGTGCAGTCGTTGCAACTCCCTTTTAAGGTTTTGATACCTCTCCTCCTTTTCTTTCTCCTTGGCAGTGATATTGTAGTCGGCCGGAGCCGAGAATTCAATTGCGTATATGATTCGTTTCTCGAAGTCCTGAAGAACAATGTCAGGCTTCGAGATAGTATGTGTTCTAAGTACTCCGCGTGTGCATGACACGCTCTGCAACTATCGCTGGGAACTTCTTGACGTAAAATATGGTCACGGTATACTAAGGTGGAAATGGCACCGTCCTGGCATGCGTAATTGAAACTTTCTTCACCTGAATTAAGCTCTAATGATCTGAGAAAAGCAAAAGTTTGCTCCTCCGACAAGGACTATTTTTCTACATTCCTGTAAAAATTCCCCTGCATTTTCTTGTCGAGTAGCTCTTGATGGAATTTTTCAACTTCAACTTTTAGAAGTGAAGCATCTAGATGGAGTAATAAACTTTCCTCACTTCTGACGTTAAAATTCAGGCCATGAGTCTCAACCGCTTGCTCCGCGGCTTTGTGAGGTAATGCTCTTATGCCAACCATCTCGTGATTCCTGACTATTTTCAGGCGAGGATCTTTTCTATTTGCAACGATGTAAGCTATACTTAAAACAATTCGGTTACGAAGACATTGGCGATTCAGAAGTCGGCGTCCGCCATGACGGCGTAAGGTGTATAATCGCGGGAATGACGAATTAATATGCAAACTTTAATGCATATGCATGATATTACGTATGGTAATATAAAGGGCCGCAAGCTCGTTCTTCGTCCAGTAAGCCACCCCGAATGAGTAAAGTAGAACGGAACGGCAAACATGTTAGTCGCAGATACCTTGTTCAACGCCGACAGATTGGAAGACCAAATCTGTCGCAGAAGATCCTTGTACCTGCTTCGGATGTCTGATAAAACTTATAACCACAAGCTCAGGGTCCTTGGGAACGCCAACAATCTTTCCTTTCTTCAAATGAATTTTGGCACATTTATCCAATCCAATCGACGTGCACATTTAAGCCTGTGAAAATTTGTTACTTGCAAATATGATTCTGAATTCTTGCGGAATAAATTCAGATTAAATCCGTACTTATTTGGGACAAACTCAAATCAGGTTCGAAATGAAGAAGCAATCGGGACGGAATACGGATTGAATAAAAAATTTTGATTCACGTATTGCTTAACAAATATACTCAAAATTATACATATATTGTTATCATATTTACCAATAGAATTGAGGCTCACTGCTATGAGAAAAACAAAAGTAGTAAAAATTCTCATATTTTATAAGAAGAGAAAAAACTAGTCGACGTAATTGTGAAGAATCCGATTGAAAATGTAATAAATGAATACTCTACTGTTTCCTTTTATTGTGTAAGACATTTATCCTACAGTTGTTATCTCATATTATGTATGCGTCACTTACGTCAAACTTGTTCTTCTGATGTGAGATATTTACATTTCACCAAAGTCAGTTTCAAGGAACAAAATTTAGTTTGTGAAATTCGATAAAATTAATATCGCAATTTGCATAGTTTTTCCAATTTGAGAACAATATGGTATTTTCATGGAAAACTAATATAGTGTCCACTAAAACAACTTATTTTAAATATTTCTGAATTAATATAAATTCTACAAAGTATTTTAAAAGAGTCTGAAGTAAATTTTCAATCAGTGTCACAGTCACTCACAAGGATATTTTTTATTACAGCAAATATTGATGATAATATCATTATTATTATATTTTTTCCATCAGATTTGAGACGGTTACGCATTGCATAATGCAGTCAAGTGAGCTGATGTAAGCTTTTTTTACTTTCATTATTTTTTCTTTTTATCTTCATTCTTCATACAATATATCAATATTATCATACACGCTATATGTAATTGAAAATCACTATAAAGTAATTTTAAATCTGTTTAGAATATATTTATCTGGCTTTTATAACAAATGACTAATATGCAGTACAGTGAAAACAAAAAAATTCTCATAGAAAATTTTCTTGATTCAAAAGTAAATATTGGAAATGAAAAGTATTGAATCATTACTTTAAATTGATATTTTAAATAATATATATTAGCTACATATCAACAAATATATCAACTAAGTAAAAGAACGTTTCTATTGCATAATAGAAATAAGCGATTTGTGTTTAAAAAATAGACCTTTGATATATTCAAATGTGGTCTTATATCGAGAAAATATTTCCTTTAAATAAATGAAAGTCCATCGGCAGAAGTATACGTTTCTTTTAATTGGAAGATATGTAATTCCTTGATTGAAAAAAAGCGTACATCAGATGATACTAAATATTCTTAGAAAACAAAGTAATCAGTTTTTAATATGAGTAATTATTTCTGTGAACCTGAGATGCGAAATATTGTTTAGAATGAGCATATAGCAAAGTTGACAAATATTAAGAGATTCAGAGAACCAAGTCTTGGATTTAAATGAAAGAGAGAATCATTCAACAAACAACGTGATCTATCGAAATAAACGCCGCTTAAATAAAACAAATACACTATTGTTTAATGTTGCTTACTGCAAAATCGTCGCAAGAGATTTCAAACAGCGTATTAAATTCATAACATTTTTATCTCATCGGGCACTTGATTTAGTTTGTAGCTAATGCTGAAAACCCTATTTTAACCAACAAAAAATCAAAAACAAAATTCATAAAAATAGAGTGTGACAAATAAATGAATAATAAAAAAATAAGATGATCTCGCTTTGGCGTTGCGGTGGAGCTTGAGCTTTTCTCTTATGACTTTTGCGGTTATGTTAGCTATATTATTGCTACTGACAGGGTTTCCCATTCTAAATAGGTAGGCATTTGAAAGAAGAAGGACTATGGAGAACACAAAAACTCATATTAGAAATGGAGATGCTACTTAATGTTTTGAAACGATGGGCGTTCTCCGAAGATCGTCGGAAATACCCTGGAGCCACTGGAGCGGTGATGATTCTGAGCTGCAAGATGGTCAGTCACGTCTGAGCAATGAAAAGGCTGGCCAGCTAGAACATTTGTGTCAAACGGGGAACAGTAGATCATCAACTGTACTTGCTGAGGATGCTTAGGCCAGCGAAGCGAGCCGAACGCGCAGTGCACTATGAGAATGTGTCCGCACAGCGGGCAGATATTTTGCATCGAAAAGCTTCGCTTGGGATGTCAAAAATTGCGAAATCTCATTAAGGATAGATAGTTCTACAGAATTTTTTTATGTTAAAAAAATTGATGATACGTACATTCGAGGTCTAAATAAAATTGCTTGACAAATCTGGGAATGGTGTTCTCAGAGAAACATCCTTCTCTACGCCTCATGACATATATCCCATCTAAGAAGAATGTTGTGGCCGATAGAGAATCCAGAATAGCAAATATCGATGCGACATGGAAACCATGCCCAGATATATTTGAAATTATAGTAGAAAAGTTTGATAAGCCGGAAATAGACCCATTCGTTTCAAGGAAAAATCACAAATGCGATTTGTATTATGCCTGAAATAAGGATCCAGGCACACAGCTCATCGACGCATAGACAAAAGATAGGAATAGTTTGTTTTTTTACGCCATACCGCCCTTCGCGCTCGCACTCAAAATTTCAACAAAAATCATTACGGATACGGTGAACAAAATAATAGTTGTACCTTTATGGCCTGCACAACCATGGTACCCATTATTCCTGTTTTTGTTAAGAAAAAAACCAATAGTTATAAAACCCTGAGAAAAATTTTTATGTTTTGACTCCACGAGTCCACGAGCATCGAAACTTTGACTGATGGCAGGGATAGTGACTGCATTGCCTTCGTAAGTGCAGGGCTACCTACGAAAATGCTAAAAATAGTGCTTTCATCGCTTGCACCAACCACAGTCAAGCAATATGGTTCAGCACTGAAGAAATGGTATACCGAAAAGCATGAAGGATATGCAGCTTACGGTAGTCTCAACTTAATGATATCGGCAACAGGGCTGATCCAAGGATCAGAGTTTTCAGAGAACCCTCTTCTTAAAAGATTCTTCGAGAGAATCTACAGAAGAATACCACCAAAACCAAGGTACGACAAAATGTAGAACAGAGACTCGATTCTGAAAAAACTGGGAGAATTGTTTCCTTCAGACAATCTCAGCTTAACTCAACTTACAGAGAAGCTGCTGATGTTGCTAGCTCAAGCAACCGTGCAGAGAGCGCAAGCCCTAGCCCTCATAAAGCTGGTGAACATAGACTAGTCTATAAAACTAACTTATAAAGTATGAATTTCAATATGTATACAATGTGGCCACGTCAGGTTGAGGGACGTAGCATTTGATGGTGTTCAGTTGAATTCAGGTGAATTATTCAAATGTCAGTCCTGGCCTTCATTGTCGCATAGCTTCAATTCATTACGCCGCAGTTTTGGCATTCCCAAAGTTATCAGTGTTTCAATTCCCCATGCCTTGAACAGGTATAAAAATAGCTTGTCATTATTAGCGTTTTCATGTAAACAGAAAAACTTTGTGTAATCTTTACACGGACTTCGGTATAAAGACTACCTGAAAGAAATATCGACCCAGGTAGGTAATCTTTACTCTGACATCTCGGACATTGTTCTGCGTTTATCCATGCTGTGAGGATAATTCTCAAGGGTTACCTCGACGGCGTAGGTTACTCGATATCTAGTTGGTTGCAACTAGCAACACGTCAGTAAAAAAAATCAAGATGTTGGGCCCATAATCTCCATAACGACGGTACTTATAGAGACAATGTTGCTAGGATATGTGACATTACGTTAAAAAAGTTCAAAACAGCATTTGATAATGGACTAATTGCTCACAATAAAGACATATGCGGATGAGCATTACGAGCACAAAAAGAAGTTAGCCATGAAGATCTTTCCTTCGCGCTTCTGAAACGTGGCTTGCTAAATTTGAAAGCAAACACAGAATAGTTTCCAGAAAAATAAAAAAGTTCGTTACCAGAAGGACTTTGGCGAATGTCGACATGTTAACAATGAAGGCAGATGAATTTTTAGCCAGTGTGAAGCAAAGCATAGCAAATTTTGGGTTACAGAATGTTTATAATTCAGATAAAAGTAGTTTTTAATTGGAAATTTATTCCAGGAGAACTTGAGCTGTTAAAGAAGAAAAAAAGGTGGAATGCGTTGTCCAGTCTATTTCGTCCATGACCCACAATTACACTATACAATCACTAATATCTTCTATCGGGAAACTTCTTTTATCTCTGTCTCTAGTTCTCAAAGATCCGAACGGAAAATTTAAACCAATTGTAGGTAGAACATTATTTAGTCCCAGGGGTGCTATTCTCGAGTATCATTCTACTTTTTTAGGATGCCAAAATGACTGATTTTAGAACAGTTAGCGTAAATCGGTATTCTCGAGTTATAATTGATGGTAAGCATGCTTGAATTTTAGAACACGTTACAAAGATACGTGACACGTATAAGACAAGTGTCGTGTTATAAATACACAGTGTAAGAGTAGCTTGAATAAGTAATGCATCACAAGACGTATTACTGTGAAAACTGAAAACCTAGAAACGTAAGTAAATGAATACTAGCGCAAACAATAATCGGGGACATCAATATGGCACTGGTGGCATGATAAATGCTAAATTTATCAAAATATTGAGAGACGCGTATATGTATGGCGAATAAGGAACCTTGTTTTACATACGTGATAACACTTTCGATTTAACAGGCCGCCAGTTCATTCGTATATTTCGGTTGAAAAAAGATATGGTGCAGGAAATTATTGGAAATGAGGATCCTTAATGTTAATGCAAGGTATCCTGGAAATGCTCGCGATAGTTTTATTTGGGAGAATAGCAATGTAATTTCAGTAATTAGGGAGTTGCACAATAAAGGATACACAAATTATTATTTGTTAGGAGACTCTGTATACACTTTTCGGCCATAGCTTCATATACAAGTCGAGGACGTTCAACAGAACACATCAGAAGAAATGTACAATGATGTTCATAAAAGCACCCGTACTACGATAGAATGTTGTCATGGAATACTGAAGACAAGATGATGTTGTCTTCTAAAGCACCACGTGTTACATTATTGTCCTATCAAAGCCTAAAAAATCATCAATGTATGTGTAGTATTACAGAATATGTGCATTGAGCATCACCTGCCAGATCCCTTCCCACTCGATAATGAAGATGATGGATTGCCCATGTATATGGGTATGTACCCAGAAGATCCCCAAAAAAACCAAGTCCATCTAGCTCAGGTGCGTGTTGATCCCCAATTGGCTGCAGCAGCACGTCGTCTAAAATAAATAAAGTGCAATATTAACTGAATGATTTTTTACATGAATTAAAAAATGAGTAAATCAAAAGTTAGATGTGAAAAGGGGCAAGAAATCCCTTGGAAAGAACTGAAGTTTGAGCGGTTGGAAGTTGAAAATCAAGCTGTTTCAAAATGCTCAAGTTGTAATAGTATTAAAAAAAAACTAGCTACGGCTAGTGTAAGACGTAAGGTAAGTTGATTTCAATTATACTTAATGCTATCAATTCTTAATTGTAAGACCTTTTTCTCCATTTCCTAAATCGAATCCATTTCATCAATTTTAATTTTTCTTTTTCTAATCTTCCATTCATGTAAAACTTTTAGATGGATGGAAGAACTCGAGCCAAAACGAAAAATATGCAGTTGGTATTCTTCACAACGCTAATGGAGAAAGAGTATTTTTGAATACCTATGATTTCACTCAGAAAAATGAAACTGCGGTTGCTTTAGAAGATGTTGCAGATGCAGCTGTTCAAGATGCAAAAGAAATGTATAATACCAATATTTACGTTCAGGAAAATCGACATACTATTTCGGAGACAGCAGCTGCATTAATATTGGATGAAGAGTTCGAACGACAATTTTTGAAATTTACAGTAATTTTTGACGAAGTATATAAATTGATAAACAAATTTCAAAGTGATAAATGCGACGTAGCGGATGCTGTAGAAGAGTGGCTGTTACTTAAATTCCCTATCTGCGACGAGCAATATGAATCTTTGCTTAAAGCTCGTCTAGAAAAAGTAATCAATCCAATGAATTTAGCTGCAAATATCCTGCACCCTGCTCATAAGGTCAAGATATTTTCTGATAACTCAAAATATAATGACATGACTAACCAATTCTTTTAGGAAAACCTAGATAAAACTGGTTGAGAAGACTAAGATGCGTATTTGAATGAAAAGGGAATTTTTGCATCATTAGTGGATGAACATGTAAAAAATCTAGAAACATTTTGGTGTTTGGCAGAAACAAAGCATCCTGCGTGGTCGGATTTTGCTGACAAATTAATGAACATACCAAGTTCCACTGCTGCAATAGAGAGGCTCTTTTCCCAATGGTCTCATGTTCACAGTAAACTCTGAAATCGCTTGAGTACTGAAACGTCGAAAAAATTAATTTATATTTATTACACAATAAAAATGTCTGACACTAATGTTACTGACAAGTACTAATTTATAATGAAATGTACAATTGTTTCACACTATAAAAAATATTTATTAAAATAAACTGAACACTGAATATATCTTTTATATTATTGTTAATAAATGCTTCCAATATGCGTAAACCAACTTAAATGATAAAGTTATTATTTTAATATAAGTACGCATTCAATATCACTCAACTTTGGTCAGAGAATACTTTCGTTATTAAGAACACTTTTGAAAAAAATAAACAAATTATTTTAACATTGACCTACTGTTTACAATCACAGTAAAGCACGACATGGCCTTAAAATACGCAAACCTTATATTTTGATTAAAATGAGAGATAGGTGGTTCCTTTTGAATTCAAGTATCGATGTTTAATTTAACTTGAAACTTTATGATTATATGAATGTTTGTTTTTTAAATTCAAAAATTTAAAGTAGTAATACTAATTCAGATCAACAAATATAGTTTACTTTTTTCGAAGCAAGTTTTCGACTGACTCAAAAAGACCATATTTCACACTCGAATTTTCAAATCAGAGTATAATATAACGAGTGTCGCTGATTGTTCATTAGACAAGTTCCTTCGTTGAAGAAAGTTACACTTTGCATAAAGATTGGAAACTGAAATTGATGACAACTTTTGAGCTAGTTTTGATAACTCTGAAGCTTCCTGCTCGGTTATGCTTCAAAAAGTGGTAGGTGAGTTTACTTCCTTTTGGAAAAGTTTTAAAAAAATTCCTTTTTTATTCCTATAAGATGTTAACTGGTTCAAGCCATCTGCATCGAGATTATCGAGTAAGAACTGATTAAATCTTAAAACTTCTGTTGTACTTAATTTATGATCTCGAGAACTCGGATGTAGAAAATTTGCTGCAAGACACACAGGTAGCGTCATTGTGTCAATATGTAGTGCTATAAAGGAACCAAGTTGTTCGTTAATAGTTTTCAAATACAAGTCAGACCAGCTTACAACAGCATCTGCAATAGAAAAGTCATTCTTTTCAAACTTTTTAATCAGATCAACCAGTGGCGCGTAGGTTTTTTGAAGATTTTCGACTTGTTGCTTGAGAAATTTATCGAAAACAAGGGATGTACATTTTTACCCAAATTCATTTCTCCATCTCCTACTTTTTGCCTCAAAACTTCTATATCCTGCAAAAAATGTAATATAAATAAAGAGATTTACTCCAGAAAAATTCATTGTCGATTACTGGAAGAATCTATTTATAACATCTAGCTTCTAAAAGCTCTGAAATGCCATGTTCTTTGCAGGTGTTTAAAATAAATTCAACTCTATCATAAGCTGAAGGATTGAACATAGATTCTGCCACTGAATTTGCAATTTCAATATTGCACGGCACGAACCACACTTTTGACTCCAAACGCTTCAAAAGTAAAAACTCCTTTGATATAACCGAAAATACGTCTACACAATAATCCGTATTTGCCAACTTGATCGCTTCAATTGCAATTCTTGAAAGTTCTTGTTTTCCTTTCTCTGCGTGTAAAATCTCAAAATCACGTAAAAATAGGTGTTTCCGTTAAAGTTACGAATGATACCCAATATAACGTCTGCATTTGCATGTCTTACTTCATTGAGAAATAATATTCCAGGACTCCTACTAAACTGCTGATTCTTCTTAGTATTCGTGTATGTTTCAAAAGCCTTATCAAAAAGTGCAGTTTACAGCATTTCAAATTTTGGTGGTGAATAGGATGGACGTAAAATCCTTATAAACTGTTCGAAGTAAGTACTTTCCACAATATCTCATTCGATTTTGCATCCAAAAATTAAATTTCCTAGGGCTTTGTCAATGCATGTTTTCTTTTTTTCTGATATTCCAGCATCTACGAAGGATCTTATTGATTTTTGACACTGAAACACAGCGCAAGTGACAGTAGGACGAGGTGGACAACGAGAAGCACTAGGAGAGCAAGATGAAGGAGCATCTTTTTCACTTATTTCAAGGATGTAGGCACTTGAACTAATCGATGGATCAACCTAAAAGAAAAATATCCTTACGAAATTATTCATTTATTTTACAAGAAATTTCCAATTAGGGCTGATGGAATCGAGTTCTAAACTCAAAATTCATTCTCTTCATTTTACTCAACAAATACCAGAATGAATAATTTTTTAGGTAGTCAGCCCAACTCCTTTTTTTAATAGAAAAGTGCCTACAGAGCAAAAAAATGTCTTATTCTTAATCATTTTTACGTAGAATACCAATTTCAAATTAGATCTAATGTTCAATTTACATTTCGGAATTGACATTTCACGTGAAAAGTAGGCTGACAACCTACAAAAAAGATTAATTCTGGACCGAATCCATCTCAAATCAGGCAGGGTTCTACACTTGACATCGTAGTATCTTTCGGGGACGCGATATATTATTTTTTAGAAGAAACTGGGCAATACTTATTTTTTCGATTTGCAAACAAAAAAAATCTAAAAAGTTATGCGTATTTGAATTTTGTGCTTTGTTTGTCAAAAAACCTGAAGTTTGTCCTTTAAACCTCCATAACTAAACTAAAATAAAGGGTTTCAAACTAATAAAATGGTAGCAGTTTTTGCCAATTTTTGTTTAAACTTGTGCTTTGATAATAAAGATATCTTGTAAGTTTAATGCTTGCTAAATAACTTTTGTAGCCAGGAGAATTATTTTTTCTTACAATCCAATTTTCTACTTTTTCTTCGAAACAATGGCAGATACGAAAAAATGTGAACATGAAAGTTTGCACGTCTGAAAAAGTTCTATAAAAAATGTCTCTTATTTCTCTGGTTCTTTTGCGATATCTTTTATAGTTTACGAGAACAATTCAAAAATTGCATTTCTAGGAGAAAAAAATTCTCTCGGCCTCAAAACTGGTTTAGCCCGCATGATGCTGATGAGATGCCTTTCTTCTATTTGCAGAAACTTTTTGCGGGCTAAACCATTTTTGAGGCCGGGAGAATTTTTTCATCTCTAAAAATGTGATTTTTTAATTCTGCTCGTGAACTAGGAAAAATATTGCGAAAGAACAGCAGACATTTTCCATATAGCTTTTTTAGACGTGCAAAATTTTATCCTAACATTTTTTCGTATCTGTCATTGTTTCCAAAAAAAAAAGTAGAAAATTCTATTGTGAGAAAAAAGAATTCTCCTGGCTGTAAAAATTATTTATCAAGCATTAGAGTCACAAGATATCTACATAATCAAAGTACAAGTTCAAACAAAAATTGGAAAAACATTGAAAGGTGAGTTTTCTGAGAAAATCGATTTTCAATTTTTGCATCAAAACCGCTACCATTTTGTTACTTTTAAACCTTTTTTCAATTTTCTGACAAATTTTGAAAGAAAACGATTAATGCTATCAGAATCTAAAATAAAATAGTAAATTTCTCAAATAGGTCAGAGGTTATAGAGGTTTAGAAAAAGTAGATTATTGTCAAAAACAGAGCACACAATTCAAATACGCATAACTTTTGGGATTTTTTTTTTTTTTTGCGAATCTGAAAAATACGTATCGCCAGTTTTCTCTGAAAACCAACATATCTCGGTTTATGGTATTTGACTGAATATTGAGGTTAGAACATGATGATTCAATTCGTCCTAAGGTAAGTTTTCGGTTAAATTTGAAAATGAATACCAAATGTTGTTCACATTATATGCAGACGTTTGAAAATATACTTACCTTATAATTGTTCAGCAATATTTCTTATGAAATGTCACTAATGCCGCTCATCTTAGAATTATTGATGCTTTTGTCGCAATATTCAAAGCTGAGGAATCATGAACTTACCTATGATCCCTTAACCTCTCTTCACCCGTATTTGACAACACTCGATTACACCCGGGGCAAAAAGCCAAATTTTCACCATTTTCTCTCTTTCAAGTAAAATTTAACTCCTCCCAAAAGGAATTTCAGGGTCTGCCACCTCTACACATTTTTTAACAAATTGAGAAGCTATCAAGCAAGCCAGTCAGTGTCTTCGGTGTATTAAAGAATGAGGTTATGTTTATTTTCTATATAAGCGCAGCCGCTATCTTAAAAATTTAAATTACATGTAAAAAACTAGGGACGTAAATTACCTGAGGTATATTACGTACGCAACCCTGTTTATAACCTTGAAGCCATACCTGGGTCTGTACGAGTCGTCAACACATTGCGACAATTCACATTCACGGCAAGTCACATTTCGGCCAGGCACATTTGCGGCAAGTCACATTGCGGATTTCTCAATCGGAAAAATTCGAAGTCCACACAAATTTGTCAAAAATTGGTCAAGATTGGCGGTGATTTGCGGCTATCTCTCATTTGGCAGAAATCTGTAGTCACATTACGGCAAGTCACATTTGTGGCAAGTTATATATGCAGCAAGTCACATTGTTGTTGGTCACAATGCTGTAGCTCTCATTTCGGAAAAATGCGTGGTCCACAAGAATTTAGCACAAAGTCGTGACGAGCTTGAATTATTTCTGTTACAAGTGATAGCGGTGTCTTCCAACCCCCCATGTGACATTAGAAACGGCTAGGGGGTGTAAAATACATTACTTTTGTGACAAGGGTATCTTTCCGCACTTTATTACATGTCATGATCGTGGGATGTGTTGCCCCATAGCACGACGAAATCACTGATACAGGCTGCTGAAACTGTCTTAAGGAAACGTGGTTACCCAAGGATAACAGCCTTCTGCATGCACCTCGTAAGTGCCTCGGCAGGTTTTTGGCACGCGGTTATGGCTCTGAGGTTACGAACCAGTGCTATTTTTAATTTTTTTTTTTCAATTTTAACCAGTGCTTATTTATTAATTTTTATAATTTTCTTGGTTCTTATTGAGTAAGCGATAACTTATAATCACTTTGCGAGATGCGGAATAGTCCACTTTGAGCTAATTCGCGTACATATTGATTTTGCTGTATTCTAAGCCTGTTAAATAAAAACCAATAGAATCAAAGATAGTCAACGTTGCTCTGCTGCAACAGTTGCCAGTGAAGGGTTAAAATGTTCCTCGATTCTCGCATAGTTTTTCTGGGAAATGAAATTGTCTTTTCTTTCAAAAGCATCGTCCAGATTAAAACAATTATTATTTTCCTTACCAATAAATATTTTCCAGTAAATTTGTAAATCTTTTCAGAACAAAAAATTTCGCTTTTCAACGTTTTTCTCTTATCTTGTATAGTTTTGCCTAAAAGTGGCATTTTTTATTTGAAAAAAAATATTTTTGATTGATAGAACAAAAAATTTTGTCAAAAATTTCTAGGTTACCCATTCATCCTATCTTTCGAAGCCTTAACCCGCTGGTTGCGCACATTTTCTGGCATATCGTTCAAGGCGCACCTGGGTATAACTTATTTCATAACTTATTTCATGGGTCATAACTTATTTCAGAGATAAAAAATATTTGTTAAATTTCTAGGAATAAAATGAAATATTTAAGATTTCAGAGAAACAGTTTTATAAGTTTGATATTTTAATTAGGTAAAATTCAGTCCATTTTTATCAAAAATAAATGTGCAAAAATAATCATAATTGTGGAAATCGAATTTTTTGTGCGTATTTCCTTAAAGTTCAAAAAAGTTACAAAAATCATAGTGATTTAGAAGCTGTAGACTTCACCCTATAAGGTGGTATTAGCAGCTTTTATGTCATTAAAGAAGTATATATTTTTTGCAATCTAAGAAAGGTGAATGTACGTGGGGGAACTGGTTGAGTAAATATGAACTACTTTTCTAAATTGCGTACTATTTTAATGTAATCAAGGCTACTTTATCAAAAAATGTAAGTTGAAAAGAAAAACATACTTTTATTTCATTGTACTATATACTCTACTATACATATTCCATTAGCCAGAACAGTATGTGTAAACGGAACAGTGATGCGTGATGCAGTTGCGTAAATATCTAACCATGTACACGTCATATTTCAGGTTAACCGCACAAAGAGAATACATTAAATTTTGCAAAAGCTTAGCTACTCAAATTTGAAAACCATTCTTATAATTCGGTAAGTGTGTGGTGATGAGCCTATGAGTAATACTCGAATCAAAGAGTGGTTTAGGCGACTTCAAAGTGGTCGTACTTCAGTAAAAAGTGACCCTTACTCTGTCAGGCAACATGAAGGCAATGCTCACTATGTTCTTTGACCAAGAGGCAATTCCGTGAAACTTTGAAAAAGAAACGGTCTCATATGTGTGAAGGTGGAGACTGGATTCTTCGCCACGACAACTCATCCGCCCATTTATAGCAGCTTATTCAGCAATTTCTGGTAAAACACGAACCTACGCAACTTTGTTCAAACCTATACAGGCCTTTCCTGGCTTCGTGTGATTTCTGTTTTTTTTTCCAAATTGAAGTATCCTATAGAAGGAAAGCGATTCCAAATGGAGACTCCAAGGAGTGCTTTTGAAATTAGAAGGACAGCTAGAAGAATGTTGTGGCTTCCAGAAACTCTGCGGGGTATTCTGGTATTTTTAATATTTTTGGTTATTCGGTTAGCATGGACTTGAAGTTATGGCGTTCAAGTTCTTGCGATTGAATTGACTTATCATATGGAAATGTGTATCTTTGAATTTCAAATGTCCGGCTCGGATTGATATGGGGAATAGGCCGAATAAACCCCATTTCTGCAAGCTCAAATCCAAGTATGAGTATAGTAGGATGCCTAATAGCAGAACGCCAGACAGAAGAAGACCTGGATCTGGCATGAAGAGAAGGCTTAGGAAGAGGAAGATCTCTTTCTAAAGCAGGTTGCCTTCGGGAGAATACGAAATTCCGAAACGAGGGATAACAGGAATGGGATCGCCATTAGGTGAAAATTTGAAATGTGAACTGAACTCTGCAACAAAGAACAGGGGATTACATTTGTCTTAAAGTAGAAAATGGTATGGTGTTCTAGCATAAACGTTGGTGGTAATATTGTGAGGTAAATATGATAGCACCAAGGGATTTTTGCCCTGCATAACTTCTCATGCGGAAAAATCCTAAGCTCTTTTCATCTTAAAATTAAATGAAAACGCTGCAGAAAATGGACAGCAACATAAGAAGTTGATAATGTGGTTTTAATTGTTAACGTTATTGTAGCAACGTTTTTATAAAATTCTCTCATGAAAAAAAGTTTTAGGATTTACAAAATTGAAAATCCGTAATTTTATTGCGGCTAGAACAAAATCTGATAATCTTGGCTAAAGTTTCATATAGGAATTCATTTCTGAAACAATTTTAAACCAATCGAAACCCATATTTCACTCCTTTCCAACAAGGCAATACGTCGAATTGAAAAATATTCTACATTCATGTTACCTTTGGTTTGATCAAGAGTAGTTTTTCTCCTTTCACAAAGATAATTAGTTGGTTATTTGTTTTTATTTTAATTATTTAATTCGAAAGAAACAAAACAAAAGCACAGATTGTGATGAGTGTTCATCATAAGAGAGAATTATAACCAATAAGCTGCAATTAAACCTTTTCAACTCTTCATTTCAATACATTCCACCTATTATTTAGAGAATAAACTATAACTGGATTTAAAATAGGTCAAGTATTTCATCGTGGACGTAATTGAATTCTGAAGTATTTTGAAGAAGTTAAAATATTTTTAATGAATTCCAAATAATTTTAGGTTAATTCCCACAAGCTAAAAAATTATGACAGACGGATTTTATGCTTTATTGATATACATTACACGCCGCTTTCCCGCTAATAGTAATTATTAATCTATTCTAGATGATTTCACAATAATCATACAAATGCTGTATCTTAAAGACACTAGAGACAAAACAAAAATGCAAATCGTATGTTAAAGAGGAAACCACGTAACCCTCTATCCAATATTATCAAATTAATAAACACACAAGCTTGAAGGTATGATCTTTTTAAAGCATATGAGACGCTTTGTTAAAAAATAAACGAAATTTAATTTAAATACACTAGAAGTTGAATTTGAGCCCGGTTTTGATTCTGACCTTCGGCTCAAATCCAGGCTCTCCGAAAGTAAACATCAGGGCCGTGTAAACACTAAGAGTGAAGTGACGCAATGTGACAGTTGATTCCCGGCTTGACTCACCGGGCAAAATGTGAAACTGTGGCTCTAATTGCTTCTCGCCAAATATTTTGTTTGAATTTAAATTCGTCACAGAACTAAAGTGTCAAATAAATAAAAATGGCCGCGTCGGTGATGCATATTTTTGATATTTTGACATTTTATTGAATACCGTCAAATACAATAAATCTACGTAAAAGGCCTATAAAAGTGATCTATGTGGTGAAAGTATATACAGTGATATTTTTTTATGGTATTCAATAAAAATAAAAAGTTTAAAAACTATGGGAGGCCATTGTTGTATTTTTCTACATTGCGACTCGGATTACGACGAAAAGGCCGAAAAATCAAAAGGTACAGATCTTGATCTGGAAAATGCGGAAGTAGCTGAAGATGACAAAGAAATATACTTCTTTGCCGTCCCGAAAAAAGTGTTTCTTTGTGGCAAAATGCCATAAATCGGAAAAATTTTGAAGTGAAACCCAACCGAGTCATTTAGTACAAACATTTTGGTAAAAGCGAAAGTGGCCGAATGCAGCCGAGTTTTCTTTTCCTCCCTAGGGAGTAAAAGTGATGACGTAGCATGATGAAAAGAAATAAAACGGCTCGTGATTGGCCGAAAGCAGAATCTCTCTATTGTTTCGCGATCGTTCCCTCTCTCTTCCCATCTCTGTCAGGGGCGGATCCAGAAAAATATTTCGGGAGGGGTTTTCAAACTATACATTTATATTTTTCATATTTATTATTCAAGAGGTAAGTGAAAAGCATCGTTTATTAAAGGGTAAACTTATAATGTTGAAGTTACAATGTTATATCCATTTTTCTTGGCATTTTGGACAAAATTTCGATTACATCTTCGCAAGTTACTTCCACATCTCGATGCACGTTCAACAACGCCAACCCGTTTAATCGCTCTTCACCAGTTTTGTTCCGCAGATAAGTTTTCAATCTGCGCAAAGATGAAAACGAACGTTCGCTTGAAGCCACCGAAACGGGAAGGGTAGCACAGATCTGTAGAAATCGATGTATCGAGGGGTAAAATTCTTTGTTGCAGTTGTTGAGAGCGTCAATAAATGTTTTTGGCCGTTTTTCTTTCGGTATTTTCGAACAATGTCTTTTCCACATCGCGAAGTCAGCTGCAAAATCTCCCACAACGTCATTTGGATATTGTTTTTCGAAAGCTTCAATTGTTGTTCGCATTCCCTTTGCATCAAGTTCCGTGCATTTCGCTGGCAGGATATTTTGAATCTTCGACAGTAAATCACGGTGATTGAGAAATCTTGTTTGCAGCTCATTCAAAAAGTGGTCCAAAAACGGAATAAAAACAGATTGACGGAAAATCATTGAAAATTATTTAAAAATATAACATTTCTTATAAAAAGGTTGCTTGTTCTTTTCGACTTGTAAAAATAAATATTTAATTTTTCCCCTATTTTCCCCTTTTTCGTGAGAAATTTACCCTATTTCCCCTTTTTTGAGCTCCATTTGCGCTGTGATCCCTGGAATCGATTCAATATTTTTTTACCATTGAAATTATTATTAGCGTAAATTAAAAATGATATACATGAAAATTGTCGACATTCCACTTCTGTTAACACTTTGCTTCGTCAAAATTTGAATGCATTTAAGAAAATCAATGACACTGTAGTAAGCTCTAGTGAATCTGAAAAATCACAAATCATTGCGGGTCTGACATAATCTGCCTTATCCACTGATACTTCGATTTCTTCTCAGAATCAGTGTCCTATAGGAAAATAGACTAAACTTACAAGATTTCTTCAAAATCTGAGTAACCTGGAAAATCCTGAAAAGTCCTGGATTTTTCATAAAAAATCTGAAAAACCTGGAAAACTCCTGGAATTTTGAAAACGAGCCTGGAAATTTTTATTGCCATTTCTTTTTGAAGTTTTAATAATTATCTTAGTAATTTTCTGCTACTTTTTTACTATTACATATAACACATTTTTTTACTATGTTAAAAAAACTTTGTTAAAAATGAAATAATAGTCGAAAAAACTTTATAAATTTGCATTGATTAATAATTTTATATATGTACAAGAGTTTTTCTGAAAATTGATTTGAGTTCAAATTTTGAATAGAATTTTTGAAAAAGTCCTGGAAATGTTTTTAAAATTGACCTGGAAAACCAGGAACTTTAAAGTATAATGAAGATAATCTTCTTACTAAATTCTAAGAGGAACGTAACATGTATCCATTGCATCTAATTTCTTGTATAATTACAATTTTAATTTCCAGTCGTATCGTCTTTTGGCAATCTTTATTCCTTGAAGTAAACCTTAAAGAGATACCATAAATGAAAAGAGAACCGAAAATTGAGTCGTAATATTACTTAAAAAGCAACTTATTTCTTTGTTATTTACATTTTTCTAAACAAATATTTCAAGGAGTATTTTCAATGCTATTTTAAGTTTACGCAATTTTAATTAGAAATACCCCCAATTTAAAAAGTCTTTAGAATCACTTAATACCCACATAGTTTGATGAAAAAATATTTAATTTGGACTGTTTTAAAATACATTTTATTCAATCATATTCAAATAGGTGTGAAATTTATGTCTCGGCTGACCATAAATAGCCTTTTATACTGTAATTCTACATCTACCCTTCTAATAAAGTTTTCTGTCGGATAATTTGAAATAAAATTAATAATAATATACTAAATTAAACTGCATAAACAAATGTCTTTGTGTATAGAATACGCTAAAAAAGAATCTTCGATGATAAAAGTCAAGCATTTATTCATTACATCCAATTTATTTTATCATTACAATCGCGATTTCCAGCACTATCCCTCTGCAATCTCTATTCCCTTAAGAAAACTCTTAACGGATCACACAAAATAAAACAACAAATTGAATTACGACTGCATTGCAACAGATGTTTCCTTATAAATAATGCGACTAAGTAAAAATTCTAAAATTTGAAATTTTTTAATTCAAATTCAAAATTTAAAAAAATCAATGAAATTTTTATAGGGGGCAAAAATTATGGCAAATTCTCCACTGATACAGTTCTTGGCGGTAGACAAGAAAATAAATTAGAAATGAAAAAAAATTCGTGCAACCTGCAAGTTTTTAAAAGTTTGCAAAAACATTTTTTTTCATGATAAAAAAATAGGAATGTTTCTATAATTGAAACTGCAGACATTTCAAGTGCAATATGCAAAAATTTTCTTTAAAAATGTCCAATTAACTAGATGAAAATACATATTTTTTTACATATTTTCCAAAACTTTTATTTTGCACGGGTACATTATCATAATTGAAAAAGTTATAGGTAGTTAAAAACGCATTTTTGGAAAGTTTTACAAGTTTATTGTTGTTTACTAAAAAAAAAATGGTTACAAAGGTTCGGTATCATTTGTATTCAGATTTTTGTTTGATCAACCATAAAATATGGTTATTACACAAACAACAAAATATTTGGTTAACCCATCCAAATTTTTGTTTTTGTTTCAACAACATCTTTTGGTAGATGGACTATTTGGTTGATTCAACTAAAAAGTTTGGTTGGTTCGTGATTAAAATTTTGTTTACATTTTGTATCACCATTTTGTTCTGGCTCAGGTCAAAAGAATAAATTATTTTCATAGTCAATAATTAACCTAATGATTTCGTTATTATTTGTTGAAGCGATTTTGGTTACATCCCATCAAAAGAGTCAAATCTTTGATAATAGTGTCTTTCAGTTCAAAATGGTAGTAAATTTATTAAAATACTAAGCCATTAATAAAAAAGAATGTCAATGAAATACTGAAATTTGTTTAAATATATCAATATCTGACGTCACTTTATTTTTTTTTCTCTTGCGCCACGTGTTCGTAATCTCAAGTCCTCGTTACCTTTTCCGAGAGTAGAGGCAACACTGAACCCTATTTTGAGTCACTCAATGTTACAACCTATCTGAGAAGTGGAAAAAACCTCTGAATCTGATAAATGACTCTCTTTACTAAATACTTCTGAGAAAGCGGCTAAAGGTCCTCCCAGAACCCCAAGGGATAAAAGAATATCTTTTATTCTTCTCCTAATTCGAAAACAGAGAATAGCAGCAAAATCCGCAGAGATGCCGGCAATGCGCCGGTTTCCGCCATCTGCTGCTATTCCATCCCCCTTTTCCACCCTCGTTCTTACCCCACTTGCCACCCTCATCTCTCATCCCCTTCATCTCTCGCGACCTCTATCGTCAGTTGGGACGCGTTGGGGTAGACAGTACGGTTGGACCTGACCGACTGACTCGAGTGTATTGGAAACAGTGATGGTGCCGCTGCATTATAGTAGTCTTCGGCGTGACGAGATTCACTCGTTTGATCAAACATCCCATTTTTCCCACTCAGCGACGTAAAATCGAAAAAAATGGTACAGTGCGAATTGAAAACTGACGGCGACTGAATAGTGCGGGTTGATTTCTCCCTTGTTGTCAGATATCGTCGCAAAGACCCCAAGATTCCTACGATGCGACCCTTAGGTTGAGCTGCGAACATTTTGACTAACCAAGCCACAGAAGGATTTTCTCAACTTCGCCAAATCAACGTCACGTATTCTTCGCCACTTCGCGAAAATGCACACGGCCCTGGTGAGTTCACTCTCGTCCACAACAAAATTACCTTCAATACTGAAAATCACAATAAAATAAATCCCCGTAAATACTATAAATCGAACAGGTTCCCTTGATATTGAAACTCTATTTAGCGCCCTAGCAAAAAAACTCTGACAAACTTGCGGAAAATGTGATTCAAAACAATGTAAATTTATTCGCATTATATTGCATCCCCTTCAGTCGATCTTAATTCCTCTTTTATTATCATATACCAAATTTCCGCGCATCTCACTCTCGGTTTAGATGCGGCCTCGCAAATGTCAAAAGTAGATTAAAGAGGAAATATTTTTGAACAAAAATAGTGATTTTCCAAGACATGAGTCTGAGAGATAATCGCGGACTATTGACCATACTATTCTTGCCAAGCGCATGGGCGCGGTTCAGCAGATCCTATTACCCCGCCCTATTTTCTGGCACTAAATTTTCATTTTCTAGGTTCTTCAGGGTAACATTTTGCTTTGTGGGTCAAAGGGGAGTAAACTGGGGGTATCCTTTTGTGTTTGGTGATGGCGATGGAGCTGCATTCGTGATAAGGGGGAGGCTGCGCTGACTGCGTCGATCATGTCGGGTTGATGACTTCGGGGACTTGGAGCGTTATTTTCGTTAAATCTTTCGGGCAACGTCCGCACGCCGAGGGCGTGGCAAATTGATAGCATCCTTCTGAACGCGAAGCGATATCGCACACGGATCTCTAAAACTAGGCGACGCGCGCAAAGATTTCCTTCGATCTTGTTCAAACAACCACGCGTGTTCGTTTTTCATCGGCAATAAGTCAGGGAAGAGATTCCACTTGTCGGATGTAACTCGGCTTTTGCTTGATTTTTACTTTGTCAAAAAATAGGAAAGGGGAAACGAATGTTAGTACCTCGCGCACTCGCTTTATCTTCGAGCTCCACTCTGTAAAAGTCTATTTAAATTTCACATCTGATAGTTTATCGATAACAGAGTCACATCACATTTTACGTCCGATTTTATGCGCTCTTTCTTTCAGATGCATCCTCAGGGCGTGGTGGATTTACTGTTTTTAATCATGAAGAAAGATTGCGATGAAAAATAAGGGCGAACATAAAGCTTTTGACCTCCTTAGGGAAATGATAACCAATTTAACTTTTTTGATGCTTTTCTCGTCCACGTATATATACTTGAAACAAATTTTCAGAGTTTTAACTCTTTAATTAGCAATACGTCTTTTTTATTATATATATAATTTAAAAAAATACTAATGGTAAATGTTAGAAATGGTGAAAAATAAGAGAAAACAGATATCAAATCGATTCACAGTGGCGCAAAGTAATGTTTTCTGGCCAAATTAGTCCAGAGCTTACAAAGATCTGATTTTAGCTTTTTTAAACATTAAAGTTAACTAAAGTTCAGAGACTTGTGCAAACGGATTGTTGAATCGTTTATTTTTTTTATTTAACAACAAAGTTGATATTTTTTATGTAAACTATCCCATTATTTTACAATTACGTATATTTATGTAAAACATCATGAAATCAGTTAAAACACTCGTTATAAATAACATTCAGTAAGTTACAATATTAAAAAAAATTGTTTTATTTCTATATTAACAAATTAGTGAATAAAAATGATACTTCAAGATGAAAAGTACCTGAAGACTTTATTTTTCAATTTTTTGTTCGTAAAAACAAGGAATACAGATGTTCTTCAATTTTCAACCGGCAGATTTCGTTTTTTTAACGGAATCAACTTTTAGTTACTTGCAACAATCCTTCTTTTATGATACTTTATCTACCAACAATCATTAATAATTTTGTAAACAATTTTATAAACAAATTCACAACTTGACTGCTTTTCAACAAATTCATGTCCTTTTTTTCACGAAATCGACTGCCAATAACTGAAAGGAACTTATTTATTAGAAGACTTTGTTAGACTACAACATTCGTTATTTATTTAAATAACTTTCATAACGAAATACAAATAAAGAGTAAAAATGAAAAAAAAAACACTACATCCAGATGCACAAGCACTGCAGCTAAAGCTACAGCTCAAGCAGACACTTTAAAAATGACAAAATCGCGGATTTTTTGGTAAAATTGTTTATTAAAAAAAAATTGTGACTCACTGATGAAATAATATAAGAAATGTACATGGCCAAATTATTTTGAGTTAATTCCGTTGAAAACCCCTAAATCTGCTGGTTGACAGTTGAAGATAATCTATATTTCTTTATAAAATTTATTAAAATAAATGACCAATTATTGTTGGTTGATGAAGTATCATGAGGAAAGGATTTTTCCAAATAAGTTTTAAATGATTCAGTTAAAAAAAGTCTGCTGGTTAAAAATTGACGAAAATTTGTATTTGTTTATCAAATTCATTAACACAATTGACACTCATTATCAGGTGTTAAGAATCGTAGATATTATTTATTTCCAACCAATTTTTTTAAAATTTGGTTAAAGGAACGAAGTCTTTAGAGCGCAAAATGCTAATATTTACATTTGTTTATTAAATCTGATGTTGCTTCTTTGGAAAAAAGGTAAATTTTGTTGTTAAATAAAAAACAATAAAATAAAAGATTCAAAACTCGGCTCACACAAATCTCTTATATTTCGTTAACTTTCATTTAAAACTGTGCTTTTATAATTGTAAATGTTTTTCTTTTCATCACAACAACGATGACAAGTATTTTCCGAAGAAACTCAAAATATTGACTGTGGCCGTTTTTGAAAAAAGTCAGATTTTGACTTAACAAAATTTTGTTACAAAGTAAAAAGTTTCAGAGAACGCGTGCTATATCTTAAAATTAAATTAGGTTTTTTCTATTTTACAATATACAGTTCAGTATATGTAAATGTAGAATTTAATTTAATAGCATAACAATTTACCAATTTTTATACGATTTCCTAAAATGTTAAGTTAGGATCGTCTTAAGTGAAAATTTACATATCAAATTTATAATTCTCAACATTTAACATAGTTTATTTTTCATCGTTTAATTTTGAGGATATTTACGATTTCATAAAATACAAAATTTTGAGTCCTTCCAAATAAAAAATAATTAATTAATATTAAAGATAAAAAATTACATAATATTTGAAATTGCACAATTTTATACAACTTCATTTTTAGAGCGCTTCTACTTAAAAATCTTCAACGTATATTTTTTAATATATTCTTTTCTAATTAGCCTTATAAAGACGTAAAATTAAAATGTCCTAATTGTAAAATTGTTTATAATAATATTTCTTAGAGAAAACCAAATAAAAATAACAACGAAATCAAATCAAACGAAAGTCCCTTCCTATATATTAAGGTATAAAAGAACTTGTTTTGCTAATTGAGTTTAAAAGCAATTTGAATTTAAAAGTAATTTTGGTTTCAAACAATCTAAATTGGTTGTAATTTAATATAGTTAGCTTTTCATTTGGAAGGAATTCAACGTTTATAGTATTAGAAGTCGGTGTATTCTAATTCAAATTTGAATACATACACAATAATTGAAAACATTCCTATGTATTATTCATTTAAACGAAAAATTTTTGAGGTTTTTAAATGTATTGCAATCTTAATTGGAAGAAAGTTTGAACTTGAAAATTGAGGCAATCTGAAATTTTGGTAATCCAGATTTGGAGCAAGTCAAAAGAAGTTTAACAAGGAATGAATCAATATTACTGATCAAATTATTGTTAATAAAATCTCAATTCCATGTGGACTAGAATTTTAAACAAATGTTATTATTATTTTTCGTTGAAAAAAATTACAAATGTCAGATACAGGTCGAGTTAAAATTTTTTTAATCCCAAATCAATGTCGCTTTTGACTGAATTCGTGTAAATGCAATTTATTTGAAACTTATTTCGCAGCACATATTTGTAATAATTCAATTTTCAAACGTAGGTATAATATAATTCAACTATTAAATATGGCTTTAAATTGTAAATTTAGGATTTAAAAAATGTTCAAATATAAATATTTCTGAAATTCTGAATATCTGAATTTGAAATTATTCGATTAAGAACTTTTCTCAATTTAAAATTACAAGGCTCTATATCGAAACATGCATATTGAATGGTTATATCTCGGTGAAAGTGCAATTTCTAAACTCATTTCTTTAGTATAGAACCTTTCAACATGCATACTCCCAAATATGACCATTAAATATTCTCTTTCGAAATAAAACCTTATTGTTCGGGCATGTCGACTCACAGTCGAACCTGGATTTATCGCCGGCTCTGGGGCTGACCTTGACGTTAAATCCAGAGACTCGGAACTATTTGGTCTCTCTCCTGTTTTGTCTCTCTCCTGTTTTGTCTCTCTCCTATTTCTCTCTCTGTTTTGTCACGCCTGAGTGCACACCGCACATCCACCCGCAAATGTCTCTCACGTATCCCAACGGCGCAGCGTCAATTCTCGTAAGGGCAAAATCCAGGGGAGCTAAATCCAGGTTTCACTATTTCAAATTAGAATATTGGAAGGGTTCAATTAAAAATTAATTTATAAAGTTTCACTCGTGAAACTTGGTTACAATTGGAATATATTGTTATAAAATTTATAGTATTAAATGGAATTTCATTTCATTCAAATTAGATAAAAAGCGGTTTATTAGTTTTTAAACCAAATTCTGATTTAAAGCCTGCATTATGAACAATATTTTCATTTAGTTTGTAAATAAAAGCTGCCTGATTTTGTTATTTGCAAGAAGTTAAAAGCCTGCTAAATTTTTTGTGACAAACAGTAGACACAGATTGTAAATTTGTTACCTTCTCACCTTTTTTGAATTGAAAAACTAAAATTTTGTTCCAAAATGAAATTTACTATGCCTTAAAGTTAATTCATGCGAACAGGGGGAAAATTTAACTATTTTGATCAAAATGTAACTATTATGTTAAAAGTAATCTTTTTAGTCAAAAATTCAATTGTTTGGTAGAAAGCTGAACTACTTTGTTAACTGATACATTTTTAGAAAATCAATCTTTTGGTTGAAATGTACAACTATTTTCCTGAAAATTCATTTTTACATTCTCATTTTATTGAAGATTCATGAAGTTAGTTGAAAATTCACCCTTTTGGTTGAAAGTTTAACTATTTTTATGAAAATACATTTTTCTATGGTTGAGAAATAATGTTTTAAAATGAAAATGTAATTATTCCGTTTTCGGTTGAAAATCGATATTTTTAATTGAAAATTGATCTTTTCTAGTTGAAAATTCAACTATTTGGCAGAAAATGTATGTATTTTTTTGAAAATTCGTCTGTTTCGTAGAAAATTAATATTCTTGATTAAAAATCCATGCTTTTTGATTACAAATGTAACTGTTCGATTAAAAATCAATCTGTTTTTTTTTTAGGATTCAATTATTTGATTGAAACATCATCTTTTTTGTTGTTGAGAAATCAACTAAATTGGTTCAAAGTTAAACTAATTTTGAGAAATTAATTTTTTTAGTTGCAGATTCATTATTTTAGTTGAAAATTCATATTTTTGGGTTAAAAATTGAACTATTTTGTAAAAAAATGCATCTTTTTGGTTTGAAAATTCAACAATTTGGTAGAAAATTAAGCTGTTCTGTTGAAAATTAATTATTTTGTTGAAGATTCATATTCTTAGTTGAAAATTCAAGAATTTGGTAAAAATTAAAGGATTCTTATTAAAATTTAATTATTTGGTAGAAAATGAACTTTTTTGTTGAAAACTACTTTGTTAAATATTAATTTTTTAAGATTTACATGTTAGTTTGAAAATTCGTGTTTTTTGTTTATGTTAAAAATTTATTTTTAAACTGAAGATTTGATGATTCCATTTTTGGTTCAAAAAATATCTTTTTTAGTTGAAAATTCAGCCACTTGGCTTAAAATTCATCTTTTTTATTGAAGAATCATCTATTCGGTTGAGGATACAACTATTTTGTTAAAAATTCGCTTCTTTTCTGTTCAATTCAACCGGTTGAAAATTCGTGTTTGGTAAAAAATTCATCTTTCATAGTAGAAAAGTCATCTTTATTAGTTGAAAATGAACTTTCTTGTTGAAAATTTAACTTTCGTGTTAAAAGCTCAATTGCCTTCGAAGGAATTCGTATTTTTTGGTTAAAAATTCAACTGTTTTTGTTTGAATAGAAATTTTGTTTATTTTTAAACTTCAACCATTTAGTCGAAAATGCATCTCTGTAAGTTAAAAGTTCAATTATTTTGATGAAGTCATATTTTTTGATCGAAAATTAAACTGTTTTGTTATAAATTCGACCTTTTGTGTTGTAAATTTATCTTTTATGGTAGAAAAGTCATCTTTGTTGGTTGGAACTTCAACTTTTCTGGTTGGAAATTCAACTGTCTTTTAAAAAATTCGTCTTGTTGGCTTGCAAATTCAACTATTTTGATAAGTTCATATTCTTTGGTCGAAAATTCAACTTTTCTGTCAACAAGTTTTCCTTTTGGCTTTAAAATTCAATATATTTCAATATATTTCGACTTAAAACCTTCGGATATTAAAGTGTTTGATATTGAATTCAATATGGTTTTTACAATAATTTTATTGAGGACAATTCATTCCCCTATTATTCCCCTGCTTTAGTGAAAAATCATCCTATTTAAACTACTGAGTGTTTATAATACGATAGAATTATGAAAGTGTACTCAGCTTATATGGTAAGATTTTAAACTCACTTAAAGCATTTAGCTGGCCGCTATAACTTACTATAAATTCACTACGTAGGTCAGTCGTGAGAAGCCCTATATTTAACACAAAGCAGGGTTGGCTACAAATCAGGCAATCCAGTAAGTCAGGGAAAGTCAGGAAAAACCTGACAGAATCAGGGAATATTTGATAAAATGAAGTCTAAGCTAATTTTATTACTTTATTGAGAATTAAACAATTTGGTTTAAAAGTCATTCTTTTTGGTTGAGAATTCAACTGCTTAGTTGCAAATTCGTCTTTTTTGGTTGAAAATTGATCTAGTTTGGTAGAAATTGAATCTTATTTGGTTGAAAATTCAACTACTCAGTCAAAAGTGGAACTACATTTTTAAAAATTTATTTTTTTGATTGATGATTCATCATTTTAGTTGAAAAACCTTTTTTTGTTGTTCAAAATTTAACCATTGTTTTTAAAATTAATTTTTTCAACTTAAAATTTAACTATTCCATATTTTATTGGAAATTCGTCTTTTGTGGTAGAATGTTAACCTTCTTGGTGACTAATTCACCTGTTTAATTGAAAATTAGTTTCTTTTGTGGGAAACTTAGCTATCAAGATGAAAATTCCTTTAACAATTCAAGTTTTTGGTTGAAAATTGATATATTTTGTTACAAATTAATCTCTTTTGCATGAAACTTAATCTTCTTGGTTGAAAATTCAATTCTTTGGTTGAAAATTGCTCTTTTTTAGAGGAAAATTCATATATTTTGTTGGAAATTGGTCTTTTTCGGTAGAAAATTCAACTATTTGGTTGAAAATTCGTTTTTTGGTTGAAGATTAATCATTTTAGTTAACAATTCATTTCTTTGGTAGAAAAGTTCACTATTTTGTTGACATTTCATTTTTTTAGATGAAAATTATTTTTTTAATGAAAATGTAACTGTTCCATTTTTGCTTGGAAATTTATCTTTTTTAGCTGAAAACACATTTGTTTTGTTAAAAAGTCGCCTTTTTTGGGTTGAAAGTTGAATTATTTTAGTAGGTAATGCATATTTTTGTGTTGAAAATTCAACTTTTTGGATGAGATTTTTTTCTTTATTGACAGAAAAATCTTCCTTGGTTAAAAATTCAACTCTTTTGCTGAAAATGTCTCTTTTTAGTTTCAAAATTAGTCTGTTTTGGTTTATTGGACATTCTAATTTTTTGGTTTAATTGAACTGTTTTTAAATTAAATTAAAATATTTTTTGTTGGAAATATCCACTATTACACTTTTTGTTTAAAATTAACCTGAACTATTTGATTGAAAATTCATGTAAATATTTTGAGTATGTCTTACGTCATTTGTGTATGACCCCTTATTAAATTCGACATGACTGTTGTCACTGAACGTGTTTAATAGTAGATTGTACAACAAGCGGGATACGTAGATTGGGGATGCGCATGGCATTACTTTGTTCTCTAGAGGACTAAATGCCACATTACTTCGCTGTGACGTCACCAATCGAGTAAAGACCAAATGTGTAAGTCGCAAGTTCCCGCGCGGGTATTGGGGAAACAAATTTAATAATTAACGTTTTTTTTTTGCGTTAGAGTTATAAACTCCTAGATTTCGGGCTGTTCTTATACCTAAAAGAAAAATGAAAGATTCGTCAGGGAAAATGAAAACTTGTTGAGGGAAAACTCAGGGGAAGTGAGGGAGTTTCGAAATTGGGATTTTGCTACAACCCTGTAGAGGTATTTACATATGTTAAAAAAATTATACACATTATGAAAAACAGTAAAAAGAATAATTCAACTCGTTTTGAGGTTGAGAATGAAGCAGAAAACTGTTGCATGAAACGAGCGCAGAGATGTGTAAATACTGCTAGAGTGAATTAAGTGCAAGATAAGTGGGTCTCAGAGTTTGCAGAAGAGACAAAATTTTATTGAAATGTGCCATTGTGAGCTTTCAACCCAAATGAAACTTTAAATAACATGTTTTCTTATACAAATGTGCTCTTTCTCTTGTATAACTTACTATGTAATTGTTAAGTCACAAATTCTTCACTACTGCACTTTGAAAATAATTGGTCAGGTGGATATATTAACACCTCAGTACTGGCAAAACAATCATAATACCTATGTTCTATAGCGTTCTACTACTGGCCAACAACTGGCGCGTTACTATAATACAACTGGTACTGTCCTAGCTGTTTCAGTACAATAAGAGCTACTGGCCTTTACTACAGCTTGTATCATCCCATCTTGTACAATACTGGGCATTATTAATCAGGGTGCAATGTGATCTTAAAATTTTGTTTGGTACGAAATCAAATTTTAAGATGGGTATAACCACCTTCAAGTTTTTATTTTATGTTCAAGTGGAGATTAAGAAGTCAAATTCAACCGAAAAAAAAAGTGTTTTAAATTATGAAACTTGCAGGAAATATTACCTACTTTACTGATAACAATTTCTAATATTGGAAAAATAAATCTGAGGAATATAATTAAAAAATTATGTTTTCAAAAAATCGATAAATTCTGGTAAAAGGAAATTGCGGTACCTTACATTTTATATTCAATTTTAAAAAGACATTGTTGACCTAATAATTAATATATAACGAAGTTTTTATATTATTTAGCTTTTAAAACATAATTTACTCGAAATTTCGAAAGAAAGAAGCTTTTTATAAATTTTGAAAGCTTTAAAAAGAATAAAAATTTATCCTTAAGATTCCTGAGAAAATTTCAAACTATTTTTTTATTTTTAAAAATGAATTTTGAGAGAAAAGTGAAAAAGATTTTGAAAATTTTCAAACAATTGCCTACAATTTCAAAAAAGAAATGAGAATATTTTAAAGCCAAAATTTTCGGAAAAAAATAGAGTAAGTCTTAAGAGGTATTCAGAACTTTTGAAAAAATTCAAAAATAATTTTAAACCTAGATTTTTGAAGATTTCGAAAAAATGTAGAGGTTTTTTAAGAATTGTGAAAGGTTTCAAGAGAATAAAAAAATGTTCTTAAAATTCCGAAAATTTTCGAAAATTGTCAAAAGAGATTCCGGAAGATTTTTAAACAATTTTTTAAATTTTATTCGATCTGCAGGATTTGAAGATTTCGAAATAAAATTTTGAACAGACAGATTTTTTCAAATGTTAGAAATAATTCGATTCAGTTAAAAAGATATTAATGAATTTGAGAAGTTTTGAAGATGTTAAAAATATTTTATAACTTAAAGATTTCCGAAAATTTATCAAATATTTTTTAATTGATTCCAAATTTGTACATGTCCTGAATACCTTTTAAACCAACACGAATTTTCCTTAAAATTCTGTAGAATCATGTAAAATAAAAAAATTAACTTTCTTAGGAATTTTCTATATACTTTTTCGACTTATCTAAAATGTGGAAAACTCTTTTTGAATTTTCTTAAGAAACCTAGGAAAATTAGATTCATAAAACCTTAAAAACAAATAAACTTGAAAAATAAATAGTTTCGAAATTTCTATTTTGTATTCAGAATCGTTTTCGTTGAATTCAATTATTTTTTATTTAAAATTTAATTATTATTGGATGAAACATAAACTATTACATTTTTCGTTTAGAATTAATCTTTTTTGGTTGAAAATAATTTAACTATTTGGCCGAAAATTAACTTTTTTGTTGAATTTTTTATTTGACATATCTGAAATCATCAAAAATATTTTTGAATTTTCTCAATAATCATAGGAAAATTATATTTATGTAACCTTGAAAACAAATGAACAAATAAATTGAAAAAATAGATAATTATTCGAAATTTTTATTTTGTTTTAACAATTATCTTCCCCTCAAATCGGAAAACTACAAGCGCGCGTGGCGCGCGATTGATGACGCAAGCTAATATATCAAAAATCAGGTACCACAGAAACATGAGTTAAAATATTTTTTGAAAAAATACATTTTTTAACTTCCGGACAAGAATTTCTTCAATTTTTTTCGAATCGCATAAATTGTTGTCAGTGAAGTCATAATTTTCAAAAATTTCTTAGTGATGAAATTGGCCACTTAACTTCAACTATATCATAAAATCGTAACCCACATTAAAGACTTGTTGACATTCTCATCAGAGAAGATATTAGATTTGTGTCAAATTTGACCCAACCCGTTTCTGTAAGAATGATAACTTTGGAACGAATTGACAGACTGGATTGGGCTTTGGTATACTCTTCAAGTGTCCTAAAATGAAGGCCAAGTTTGGTAGCCAGCCATTTTGGATAAAAATTGAAAAAGTGAGCGCATTTTAAACATTTTGAAGACCACCTTTTTTAAGATTACAAAATTCTATGTACGGATGTTCATAGTACTCAAAAAGACGAACGATTTATCTTCATGACTTTTTTGATAAAACAAAAACTACTAGAGTTATAGCATTTACAAAATCCCAAAAACGTTCCGTAACGAAAAAAAATGGATGATCTCATGGCATTTCTCTAAATATATATTTTTTTCATCTCGAAAAACTAGGGGATCATTTTCTCACCAAAAGAAAGAAATTTCCGATTCAAGGTTTTAGAAAATCTGAAAAAATGATTACATGAGACACCCTACTGGGATACTAACCTCATTGTTTGATGCAGTGCAGTACCAGTAGTAAATTTCCACCCGTTTTTTACTATAAATATCATTTTACTTTTCTTGATTCAATTTTTTTTTACCGCAGATGATCTCCTGGATCAGCTATCGTCACTCTTTATACGCCTTGAACAGACACTGACGATATGGTAATAACTTTACTGATGTTTAAATTGATTAGAGTACCTCTTGACAATCCGAAATTAGTTTTCTTCTCCTAAAACCTTAATCTGCTTTCATTAAAAGGAATTTATTGAAAGTAAATAATGAATAAGAGAAGACAAAGAGTTCAAATTAAAAAGTTTTTGCAGGATACACTATGGCTTCAGTACTCTGGCACGCCTCTGGGAGTAGTTCCGTTTCACTTGCCTTCATCTTCCTCCTATTACTATGTCCGCATTCTTCTACAGGTAAGTTTCTACTGTACTATTGTTAAAGTTTCGGAAATAAAGACAACATTTTAATCTGAATATAATTGAGAACTGGATTACTTTGGTTAAAAAGCAAATTCTTAACTGCTTGTATTTCAATTTAATAGCGATGAGGTAACATCTGATTCCCATTTTTTTTATTTTAGTAGGCTATCCCTTAAAAGCATCTATTGGTTGAAAAAGAAGTTGCAATAGATTACTTTTTGGCTTAGAAAATACAATGTGCATACCGTAAACTGGAGATAAGAGGTGCATATGTGGGGTAAAGCGGCGCACCCTTCATTCTGTTTTCAAAACGCGATACTGCTTCTTGTAGGTTTTGCAATTGAAGTTTTACAGTTATCAGGTGGGTGATTTTTACCTAGAAGAAGCAAATATTGCCTTCAGAAATGCAAAATCAAGGATGCGTCGTTTAGCCCTAGTTTATGGTATATATATTAGGATGGTCAAAAAAGGCTTTATTTCTATTTCTAAAATGGCACGTATTAGTGTTCCTCCAAGTCGTTTTTGAACATGAAATGCTTATTTTATTTAAATAACCATTGCCAATGCATTTCTTTACTTCGGCAGGAATACAATGTACTCGTTTTACTCAAACAAATTACTGACATTTTTTTGCAGATTTTTCGAAAAAAATTAGCATTTAATTTTCAATAACTGCTTTGGGGGACGCCTATATACTTTTTGATAAATTTCATCAGAATTATCAGTGGAATGCCAAAGTAAAATTACACAAACAGCGATTATTTAAATGAAATAAATATTTTATTTGCAAAAACCGACCTGGAGTACCCTCCAAATATATATATATATATATATATATATATCCGGGTTGCGGATAGAGGGTCCCTGTACCAAGGGTTTCTGCTGAATATGGTTACAATAATTAATAAGCAGTCGCGGAATGGCAATATCACGGCAAAGGAGGAAGAAAAACGGGCGAAATATCAAGCACTTCTTTTCGAGCTAAGCAGGCTATACTAAGGCTACAAAGTCCATCGTGCAGTTCTCATAATAGGCTGTCTTGGAGGTATGAAAGCTTCATTTCTTAGTCAACTCAACAAGGTTCCGGATTGCGAGACCTGACTCCAGTGAACAGTGTTGAACGATGTTTTCTCGCGTAAATTTCCCGCTCTGATCGTAGTTTCCGGAGCCTAAAACTTCTCTCAAAATAATAATAATAATAATGGCGGTCATTTTTTTCAAGTTATCTTAGCAATGGGATGAAAATAATATATCATAAATGGCAGCTTGTCCAAAAATATTAAAAGATCGCGATCCTAGTGATTTCGTGAGTAAAAAGTGTACACTGAAAAAAAGGATTACTTGTACCAAGTGGATTTTACTTGGCTGAAGTAAGTGCAAGTCCTCATTATTTTTAAAGAAATATTTATTTGAGGCAAATGAGTATATGCACTTGGAATCAAAACAAAGAATCTTTTTCCGCCAGATAAATATTAATAGTATTCAGTTACCATTGTTTGATTCAAAAATACGACCTATTGGTAGGAGTGAAATACTGCTTTGAATCAAAGAAATATTAATTGAAGACAAAAATATACATTTTAAACCAAATAAATGACTCATTGTTCCAAATAAATGTGCCATGAATGGGAATGAATATTTCTTTGAAATGAGAAAATTTGAATTGATAGAAAAAAATATATTTTAAAGTGAAGCAAATATTTTATAGGCTCAAAAAATTATTTCTTCACATCAAATTTTTTAATATTTGAAGGAGAAAAATGTACCACTGATTCAAAATAATACTTCTTTGGCCTAAACCATGCGCGAATGCAATAAAGTAGTTTGTACTTCAACTGCAGCACATATTTTCCTAAATGAACAAATGGATTCTTCCAGCCTTAATTATAATTAACATTGTTATTTTTATACATATTAAATTTAAAGAATTCACATAATTTAAAATCTTGATTAACCTGAAACAGAAAAATTCGATGAAAAATCCACCTCGAGGGGGAATCGAACTTGGGTCCGTCGAATGCAAAGTCCACATCGATGACCACGACGTCGTCGCAACATGGAAATTCTAAGGTGGAAAGCCGTATTTAACCCTCACCATATATGCCAAAGAAATATTTCTTCAAATAAAGAGCATGGATATTGAATTTAACAACATATTTCTTTAATCTAAAGAAGTATTAAATCGAAACAAATGACGCCAAATTATTGAATATTTGATTTAAAAAAATCATTACTTAGTTTGAATAACTGTTTATTTGTTATGAATAATTTAATTCTTGTAAGCAAATGAAATATTTCCTTCAACTGAAAAAATAAATATTGATGTAAACGCAATGTCATGTTCATTTAAATAAATGCGCTTCATTGGTAAAAATGCAGGAACTCTTTGTAACAAATAAATATATTCTTAATATAATTAATATTATTTTGAATTAAACCATTATTTCTTTGATTTAAATAAACGTAAAAACTGGATTCAAGTATGCAAAATTAATTGATTCAAATGCGTCCGAATCAATTCAAAGAATGGAACTCATTGAATCAAATAAATATTTCTTTGAGCGACTCATCCAATTTCCATGAATATAGACTTTTGGAGTCAAGGAAATCATTTTCTTGAATGTAAGAGATATTTATTTGAATCAAGAAAATATAGCCAAAGAAGTTCATTTCTTCAGATCAACAAAAGATATGTATCTGGTTCAAATAAAAATTACTACGGATAAAGAATATTTTCTTGATGCTAAGAAACAGTATTCAAGTAAATGCATTTTCTTGGTTCCAGAAATTCTTTTTTCAGTGTATTGCAGATTGTTCGCGAGTACAACGAAAAGCTGCGTTAAATTATCACAACATGAGGATCTATAATGAAAAATTTATAAGTGGAGATGTTATTTTGAAATTAATCAATGTTTTTGATTACTGGTCCATATTTTGATTAAAAAATAATAAAGAGCCTACTGCGTGGTCTCAAATTTTAGTTGAACGTTCACGTTTCGACCTTTCCTTTTTGAAAAATGTTATTGTGTCTAATGTTAAAATTTTTTAGAATATTTACAAAACATTTTTAAGTTTGAATAATAACCATAAACCATAACGTCCTAATTAAAAAATGTATATTCATCTTATATATGGATAAGATATCTAGAATGAATTATTCCTAACCATATAGAATTATTGTCATAAAAACCTATATAGTTTTAATCAAATTGTTATGTCAATGAAATATTTCATCTTTAATTATTTAAAATGTAAAGTCAAATAATTTATGGTACACTTATTATTTTACTTATTTGCATTTCACCTATTTCAGAAGTTGCTAAAAATATTTCTTGATGTTATCAAAAGCATGATTCTGGATACCTAATTTGATGTATTTGAGGTATTCCATTATTTGTCATCATCAAGAGCACGACTATATATACTATAGCGATACTTTACCTATACTTAAAATGTACTTTACATACTTGAGCTATAATTTACAGATATAACTTAACCATGCTCTGACAAAACTGCAGCTATACCTTATCTATACTTTAGTTATACTGCAGGTATAATTCTCAGGGAAAAAAAACGGTAATGGAGAGAGATTTTTCAGGTTACTCTTGGAAAAGGGCTTGTTTGATACAAATACTTGGTCTAGAAATAAAATGATCCTCTTGTACATCTTTTGCAGAGGCAATAGCCACAGCATGGTTGACTTTTTTATTGCAAATAAGATACTTAGAGAGATAGTAATAGAGTATGTGAAATGGATCATTACCTCTTAGTTTCGAAAATTAACTTCAGTCAAGGATGGAGAAGAAAGAGAACTAGAAACACGCAATGTACGCAAATAAAGATAGAGAATTTGCAGAAACAAAAAAACTAATAGAATTTACAAACAAGATTGATAAATGCTGAGATACAACTGGAGAGACGCTAATTCACAATTAAGATATAGAGGTTGCATGTACAATGTTACCTGAAATCACTGTTAGAAGTTCAACTGAAGTGTATGGCACTGCGGTTTTAGGAAGAATGAGTAGGGATGCTTGGTGAAATAGTGAAATGGGCGTAGCCATTACCAAAAAAAAAAACAAAAAAAAAACAAGCGTATCTAAGAGAGTTGAATACCACAGGTCTTGACGATTACGATAGAATTAGACTAGAAAATGATTGTAGCGTCAAGAACAGAAAAGAAAAAATACTAGTTGAGGAAAGCTAAGATAATATTGAAGCGGAAGAAGAAAGGAAAATGGAAAATGCTGTTGACGGAAATAAACAATTTTTTTGTGGCAATTGCGCGAAGGCAACAAGAAAAGAACTAGTAGTACAGAGTTGTCGGAATTAGGAATAGCAAGGGTGAAATAGTATATGATGCGGACAACGTAAAAGACGGTCATAGAGACCATCACAAGAAATTTTCAGGAGATGACGCTATGGAGCAGCACAACTGCGACATAGAAGATGATACTTCGGAAAACCCAGTTGAAAGAATTAGTGTGTCTGAAGTTAGATATATCATTAGGAACTCAAAGAATGGTAAGGCTGCTGGTGTAGATGGTATTCACGCTGAGATGCTTGAATACGATGGCCGAAAATTCCTCACAGGTTGTTTGTTAGTGATGCCGCCAAGCGATATTTTTCGATAATGACACGATACCGATACGATACCCACCTTCCAGTCTCGGTTTTGTGTCGCAAAAATTGGATTTTCCTCGTTCCCAATAGAAGAGAGAGTAGAACTGGCCGAGTGTCCAGCCGCAGGTGCCGGAAAGAGGAGCTGCCAGGAGCTTAGCCCTTTAAGACCAGGCCTTTTAAGAAATAAATAATATATTATAAAATCTAAACTCTGCAGTTTGCACTGTCGAAGAAATTTCAAAACACTTACTGAGATACCGATTTTTTTGATTCCAACAAACTCCAATTTGTTTCAATCACATTTTTAAATGAAATCTTATATATGAACCCATCAAAGTTTGATTTGAACGAAAGTTTTTCAATTTTTTTACTGGGAAAATTGTTATTTTACTGAAAGTCCACTGAATTGTTTGGAGGTTCGAGGAAATGTTACCACCCTTTGAAAAGTGAACGCTCCCTCGAATTTTTAATGTTCCCAAGGTGATTTTATCTTGAAGATAATTATTTTGGAACAAATATCAGATGGATTCAAATAAAAAATTGTCCGAACATGACTAGTTGTAAGGTTCAACGTTTTCAGTTAAGTAGGTCTTTCAAAACTTTCTTAGTTTCTGAAATAATTAGGAAGAAAATATATTTTTGAACAGCGTAAAATTTTCATCCTTTCTAATTTCAACTCGCTGTAAATAACAAACTATTTAGATTTTCCACTTAAAATTTCAAGCAATTATGTTTGAAACTATGTTTTATCTGGTAAAGTAATTGAAGTTCATCTTCTGTTTTCTGTCTTCTATCTTTCGTTTGAAAATTTGCAGTCGCAAAGTCTATCGACGTAAGTTGAAACGATCGAAAACCTTTAGCCGATGAAATGTTTAGTAGAATTTGCAAAAGTTTTCTATAAAGGTTTACGTCAATTTACCTAGCTGTTCATGAAGTAAGAGGGTTTTTTTGTTTTGCGTGACGCCATGAAATTGAATTCGCAGCGGCGTAGCAGGTTGTTATCTAGGTCTGGGCGTAGAAAAATTTATTCTCCAACATGAACTCTTTATATCAATTAAATATTTAAAAAAATAATCTTATAATTAAAAATACATAATAATATTAAATGTTAGATTAAGTTTGGGTCATTGTTAAAAATAAAATGAATTATTATACTTCCCTACCAGAATGTTAATCAAGCAAATATGTATTTCAAAGCAAAACACTTATAAGGATTCTACTAAACATTTCACCGGCTGGAAGTTTCCGATTTTTTAACCTTACTGCGACGTTTTTACACTTTTTACGAATATTTTCAAATTTTAAGGGTACAATGAGTTTTTTGCAAATTTTACTTATAAAACTGTGCGATTTTCACAATTTATGATATATTAAGGGTTTTCTTGTTTTAGTTCATCCAGCCTTTTGCACTCTTCCAAGATCTACACAAAATTAAGAAATAATAAAAACTGGTAACGTTATTTTAGATTTTTGAAGAAAGGAAAAAAATTCACAAAAACCGCAACTTTTTCCCAAAATTTTTTTTGAAATAATAGGTACTGATATAGTTTACCTACCATCAATTTTCTGTTTGTTATTTTTTTTTCGGAAGAAAACAAATTATTTTTGATTTTTTTAAAACCCTGAGTTTTTCGCAATTTTTGAGATTTTAAGGTTTTTCTTATTCTAATTTATAGAGTTTTTTACACTGTGTCTCAAAATATAAAAAATAATAAAAATTAGTAACGTCATTTTGGATTTTTGAAAAAAAAAGAAAAAAAAATTCTAAAAGAACCCACCTTTTTTCCTGAAATTTTTAGGAATAATAGGTTAAATAGAAAGTTGAAGTCTGAAAAAATCAAAATTTTACGCTTTTCAAAAATGTTCCTAATTAATTTTTTCCTATTTATTTTAAAAACGAAGAAAGTTACTGCATTTTTGAAATGTTGAAATTTTTTCAAATTTTTTGCAAAAAATCCGATTTCGTTTAAAACATATGTAGGAAATTTAGAAGTATTGAAGCTTAAAAATCAAAAAGGTAATGTGCTTGAAGTTTTTAATGTTCAAATTAAGGACATTTTTTACTAATTGCTTTATATTCTTGAAAAAGTGCAAAAATATAAAGATACAAGAGCCACAGAAACACAAGAGCTTGCATGAGAAAATGTATGAACGTTGACGAACATAAAGAGGTATGCCAGGACAAGAAAGTGTGGTTGTAAATAGTTTCTACGTAAGATATGCATAATTAAGAGTGACACCCGTGTACAAATAGTAACAGGGATCCGACCGGGAGCCAGCTGAATAGCCCCAGTTTAAACCGGGTGCTGGCCGGGATCCGGTTAAAAGCGTCACGGTAAACTGGTCAGATTCTGGCTTTCACACTGGCCGGGAATCCTGGCCACAGAATGGTTAAAAAATGTTTTGCTTCAGGTGAGAACTTGGTAACTTGGTTTGTCTTTTAAAGCTCATCGTAAATAATGCGGTGAACTTTAAATGTAAAATCAAGTTAACAAATTCTCGCGAGGAAATTAGGGTAGATTTAAATCACTGATGCTAGAATCTCCTAGAAATAGTTTGATTTTGTAAATCACGTGGTGATTTGAGGTTAGGAAGGAAGAAAGGAAAAAATGAATACACAACACAATATTTTAATGTAAAATAATAATTATTCGCGCAGTGAGTGGGGTTTTCAAACTAATTACTAAAATAAGGTTGATTTTAATAACGGATTTTATTTGCGAACTTCGTGGAGACGACGCAACATGAGTGCAACGTGCATTCTGGTTCGAGGTGCGGAACTCAAACTTGCAAGTGTCTACGCCGACGCCAGGCGTAGAAGGCGTCAGATCTGGCGGTAAATTTTAAAGTGTACAGACTTAACCTTTGAATCATACTTTTCAAATAATAATTCATCAAGCATCCATAAGTACGTCTTAGATAATGTCACATCTCTTTAAAAATGTGTAATTTCAACAAAAAAAGTATTCTGACTAGTGCCCAGTCGGCTTCGACCATGAAATCTAACTAGGGTTGGCCAGGCCAATAACCGGCCGGCTCCCGACTATGTGATTCGAGATAAATGTAGTCCGGTCGTTTTCCGACCGGTTCCTGATCATGTAACCCAACCAGGGGTAGCCGGGCCGGGATCCGAATAGAAACCTTGTTGTAGTAGGGCCAACCGGGGCAATTTCTGCAAGGGCAGTGGACTGATAATTTTTGTTTTATGCGCATTAATTTTAAGGCCTAAGTCCTTTAAGCTATTATTCAGTTTGCTCAACATTCTCTGTACGCTTTCGATTGACCCTGCCATAACGACCAAATCATCTGCAAACGCTAACCCACGCACCTTCACTGTCCCTGGATCCACACCCTCTTCGTCGAGTAGAGCCATTCTCGAACAATTATCCATGAATATGATAAACAGCCAAGAGAGAATAACCAGTCGCTCAGTTGTCCATTCAATCCTGAAACTCGCTTTGCTACCTGCATATATTGCTTTCCTTTAATACCCGCGTGGGAAATGCGATTTTGGGACCCGTGTTAATGAGTCTGTGTGATATTTTTCCACACTAGTGACGCGAATGTTTAGAAATATTAGATTTTTAACCTCAATTTTAGTTGACCGTGCTCTGCTTCTTAGAATTACCACCATTTTAGCATAATTTTTGACGTTGGCATAACTGTTTCGATAAGTATCGAGTGTATCGAACTTCTGCTAGCATATTCAAATTAATAAACATAACCTGAAAATCAAAGTTCAAGACTGCGAGGCTGCCAGCCTCGCACATACCTGGATTGTCTGGTGCCTCAAGAAATCCGCTAATGCCGTGACAAGCAGACAACATATATTTTCGTGTTTGCATCAATCGATCGTGGAACCGGTCATGGTTATCTCTTGAACCCCCTAAAGGTTAATAATGTACTATTATTGCTTTAAGGATCTATCCATTGATTCCGTACTCTTTTAGGACTTTCCAAAGTTTACATTTATCTGCTCTATCAAACGTCTTTTTCAGGTCAACAAATGCACAGAAAACTTTTTTGTTCACCCTCATTAAGTATTTTTGTAAATATTTTGTTTACGAAACTTATTAAGCTGATACCTCTGTAATTATTGCATTGGCTTTTAAGCTTCCTTCCCTTTGTATATTGTGACGATAATCGCCTTTTTGCAGTCATCTAGAACTTCCCACATTTCTATACGTAAAGTTATCAACACGTACAAACTGTGAGGTATTCATTGGCCATCGTATTCAAGCATCTCAGCGTGAATACCATCTACACCAGCAGCCTTACCATTCTTTAAGTTCTTAATGATATATCCAACCTCAGAGACACTAATTCTTTCAACCAAGTGTTTCGACGCATCGTCTTCTATGTCGTCTTTGTGCTGCTTTTACTTCATCCGCATCATATAATATTTCAGCCTTGCTATTCCTAATTCCGACTAACTCTGTACTACTACTTCTTTTCTTGTTGCCCTTGCGCAATTGCCAGAAAAATAATTGTTTATTTCCGTCAACAGCTTTTTCCATTTTCATTTCTTCTTTCGCTTCAAAATTATCTTAGCTTTCCTCAACTAGTATTTTTGCTTTTCTATTATTGACGCTACAATCATTTTCTAGTCTAATTCTATCGTAATCGTCAAGACCTGTGGTATTCATTTCTCTTAGATAAGCTTGTTTTTTCTTTTAATGGCTACGCAGATTTCAACATTTCACCAAGCATCCCTACTCATTCTTCCTAAAACCGCAGTGTCATACACTTCAGTTGAACTCCTCACAGTGATTTCAGGTAACATTGTACATGCAACCTCTATATCTTAATTGTGAATTAGCGTCTCTCCAGTTGTTGTATCTCAGCATTTATTAATCTTCTTTGTCAATTCTATTAGTTTCTTTGTTTCTGTAAATTCTCTATCTTTATTCGCGTACATTTTGTCTTTCTGGTTCTCTTTCTTCTTCATCCTTGACCTAAATTAATTTTTGAAACTAAGAGGTAATGATCCGTTTCATATTCTCTCTTACTAGCTCTCTCAGTTTCTCATCTGCAACAAAAAAGTCAACCATGATGTGGCTATTGCATCTACACCAGGTGCACAAGCGGATAATTTTATGCCTAGACCAAGTATTTGTATCAAACGCTGCTTTGCTCCGCTCAGGATTCCGAGCTCCTGCACATAAGTATTTCAAATAGCTTGTTTAGAGTGGACCACATTGGTAAGAGACGGTAGCCCTTATCCACTGATTCAGGAACACATTCCATCTGGTAGTTCCTCTATTTTGAAGGGGATACCGAAGTAGAGAGCATATAGTTGACAAATTTGAGGAGAAAATCAAGGATAGTGTAAGTCAAGTGCCTGAGCCAATTTTGAAAAGGCATTGTCCAGGAAAGATTCGCTCTTTTCGCAAAATGTCCGAACCGAAGAGGCATCCCTCTGGTTCTTCTGGCTCCGAGATCCGGGACTGGCACATATCGAAGGGATCCAGCGAAATAAAAAATTCCAAGTTATTCGTAACACTTCCCTCCATCGGGACCATAGTCGACAATGTGCTATTCACCGTGATCAAGTCGTATTGACAACATACTTCTTGGACAACTCCAAATGCTCTATTTGACCTGTCAGCACCCCAGTCTTGACGAAAAGCATTGAAGTCCCCTGAGACGATACATATAAAATATTGATAGTAAACCGCCAGTCTGAGAATTCTCCTCATCTGATTAAAGCACTTAATGGCGTTTGGATGGCAGTGTAATAAAATTAAAGCGATGGTTCCATTTTTAAAATAGATTCTAATCCTAATAACATTAATGCCTGTCGACTTACTCCAGCTTCTGGAAGCTCATGAGGTCAAACCGTATACTCCTCTTAACTAGTTGCATGGATCCTCCACTCTGTCTATTGATAATATTGGCCCTGATAGTGAAGAAACCTCTGCACCCCCTATTACTATCTTTTTGAAGCCATGTCTCGGAAAGTCCGAACAGTATCCTCATAGGTTCCTGCACCGAACCCACCGGAAAAAAGCCACATTGAAAAAACCTGAAAAATTATAACATTCCCCCACCCTCCTCCTAGAATTCGCTGTTTCCGAAACAGTGGCATCTTGAGAACCGAACATCAAAATTTCCGAAAGAAGCACATTATCTCTGGTGGAATTGAAGGCAAGCATCCCATCATGATTCTAGACATGCTCAAGACGTCTTCTAAGTCTCACCCCTGGCTGCAAGTAAGACTTTATTTTATGTTCTGAAGTTCAACTCAAAACAAGGGCAATATTATCTCAAATGGCTCCCAAGGTCTAAGAAGGGCAACACTAATCCGCTTTAAAATTTACATATTATTTATATTATTCATCTTCAGGATATTTATTTGTTAAGCATTAGTACATTCGTTTACCCAAAATAATAACTAGATACTTATAGAAAATGACAATTTTGATGTTTTTATGAAAAATTTTAGTTAGCAAGATTGTAATCCTTAGCAGAGGTCAACTGTTTAGCCTCAATCTCTCTGCCTGCTTCCTGGAAATGGCCGGCCCTGCTGGTGGCGTCGACAGTTTGTAGAAGTCTGAGTATAATGGACATATTAATTTACAAACAGAAATTTGTCATTTTGACCCTAGCAATGTTAAAGCCTAATCCCTAATCTCTGATGGCCCGAACCATAAATTGATAATGTGATTTTAATCAATCTTGTAGAAAATAACATTATGGAATATCTCTTAAGAAATTCGGTATATTCATTTAGACTTGAAATAAAACTTCTTGTCTTTAGAAAAGTTTAAATCGACTTGACGTATACCCTTCGTCGAGAATTTTAACAATAAACGTAAGACTTTCGTCTACGAATTCTAGGTTTTGCTTCTGTCCGCGAGCAAGACATGGGCGTTTTGAACTGGAATTCATGTCAAACGAAGTCCAACTCATGTCAACATATTTTTACTTGGACAAGTTTATTTTAACCAGGCAGGTAAGACCTAAACATGGCACAAATGTCGATTATTGTTGGCAATATTTATTATTCACTTTTGTTATTATTGGTCTTAGGCGAAGACGAGCGACATAAGTCAAGGCTGTTGGCATTTGCATATGTAAGGGGCAATAATATTACCTGTAATAAAGGTTGCGAATGAACATAGCATACCAGCGAGAAGTGTGAATTGAAAGAGAGAAATAAAATTTGCAGTGAGAATATTTAAAATTTATTATTCTAGATTACATTGACTACTGTATAGGAAATATAAAAAGCAAGGAAGCTTGATTTAAGTTTATGAACTTACCTGGTAATGATGAGATATAGATAAGCTTGTGGAGGATTTTCGAATTAAGTGAAGGAGTCCAACTTCTCGCGGTCAAGAATAATTTTCAAGACGCAATACAGTGTAGATAACATTAGAAGGAATATTTACGCGTTAAACATTATCCACACTCATAGAAGATTTATCTCCTCCATTCTTGCCCAGTCTTTATCAAATTTTGCAGATTTAAAATTCAGAATGTCACTTGCAGCAATAGTTAGATTTAGTTGTTATAAATGAACACTTTGTTGCCCAAATATTGTGCATAAAGGACTTTATATTAGTCAATATCCTCAAAACACAGTAGTTAAAACCGAAATATTTAAAATCGCAACCGATTTCCACTGACAAGGGAAGGTCTCCAGGTGTTCAGAACCATATTTATGCGGTTTTTCACATGCAATTAAAGCAAATTTTTTTAGCGTTCGTTTCTTCTCGTTGCAAAGTCTTATCTAGTATTGCACGGATATGTCATTATTTATATTTTTGAGGATCCTCTACACGATTCTGATGTTACTTTTTATTAAAACATTATCTTCATGAAGAATTTCACGTCTTAATTGATCAACTTGTAAATTCTACGATAACACAGGCCTACAAATAATGGGGACATTTCAGTTGTTGGATACCGGAGGGTCATTACCGATGTATTTCTATGCGTGGAATCCGAATCCGGGGTCAAAATTGGCACGTCACGTCAGGATTTTGAGATATTCGCGGTTATGCACCCAAAAAATGGCTTTTCTTGATACTTTTGAGGTAATATAGAGAATGCACATCATTTTCTTGGTCTTTCTCTTTACTTACATTATTTATTGTAAGTACTACTCTTGCTCTTCAATTTAAGAGTTGCAGAGTGCAATTAAGATAAAGTTACGCTAATTTGAAGTTACGAGATATTCTCAATATGGTGGATTCAAAATTGCGAATAGAAATTTGCAATAATCATACACGATGATGGAAAATGTTTTGATTTTTATACTATATAATGGTTCATATTATTATATTAATAATATATAGTAGTTTATATTTATATAGTTCCTTATATTAATTATCTTATTGATACCAAATCAAATCTTTGTAACCATTTAGATTAAACAGTATTCAATTTTGCCCCGTCTCACTTTGGAATTCTTTTAGAAATAATTTTTGTTTAGAGTTAAACATTTATATTGATTTTTTAGCTTCCAATTATTATAACAATTTTATATTTTTTACGAAAAAGGAAATCATCAGTATAATACTTTATTATCGAATATAGGAAGTTATAACGTTGAAGTTATCAAATAACCAACTTAATGATACATGAAAAATTAAACTGTTCATTTTTATAATAATTTTACTGAGAATATCTCGTAACTTCAAATTAGCGTAACTTTATCGTAATTGCATTCTGCAACTCTTAAATTAAAGAGTGAGAGTAGCACTTACAATAAATAATGTAACTAAAGAGAAAGACCAAGAAAATGTTTTGCATTCTGTATATACCCTCAACAGTAGCCAGAAACGCAATTTTTTGGGTGCATCACCAAAATAATCTCAAAATCCTGATGCGACGGGCCAATTTTGACCCCAGATTTAGATTCTACGCAAAAAATTACTTCGGGAATGACCCTCCGTTATCCAACAACTGACATGAACCCATTATTTGCAGGCCTGTGTTATCGTAGAATTTACAAGATGATCAATTAAGACGTTAAATTCTTAATGAAGATGATGTTATAATAAAAAAGTAACATCAGAATCGTGTAGAGAATCCTTTAAAACAAAAATGATCACCTTATCAGTGCAATACTAGATAAGATTCTACAACGAGGAGAAACAGACGTTAAACAAATTTTCTATATTTGCATGTGAAAAACCGCATAAACATGGTTAAATTTTAAAACTTTGAAGAGTTGGGCTGCAAAAATATCGAAAAGGTAAGGGCTGCGATGGGTTGAACTTTGTTGCATGTACCTCGAGGAATCTTTTTCTACCGGTTATAACCTTCGGGCGCTGAACACCCGAAGACCTTCCCTTGTGAGTTTGCGCGAACAGCATGAACGAATCGCTCGATTCGATCTTAGAAATGAAAGTCCAAGTGATTTCTCAAACATCTCTTATTCTAGTCCGCTTTTTCTCTTTCCAAAAATCTTAATATTCCTTACTTTTTATTTCCTAGTTCTCTCTACTACATTTCCCTATTCTTTAATTCCTCAGTTTCTTCTGCACTTCTTCTTTCTTCTCTTTATACTAAGCATCCCAGCCTTGTATTTAATTTGATTCTTTGATTACATTTTGCCTATAAGTTTCTCCGCTTCTTCATTTACTGCTCCCTCTCTCTTCTGCATCCCTTTCACCTTTTTTCCACATATTCCTGAATCTCTATGTTCCACTTTTCTAAACACTTTTTATTTCCTCCTCTATATGATCTATTGTAGTTTCTCGCTTTCCAACAATTTAGTTATTTGCTCCTTCTTGTTGCTTCAATGGTATATCATCCCATATTCACTATACTCTTTAGTAACTTCTTCCTATCCGAATTAATTTGAAATTAGTTGAGTTTTAATTTACATTAACCTTTTTCTCTTACCCTAACTTTACTATCCCCTTTCACTCCCTATATTTCCATTTATGTAAAATCGTACACCATTAGCATTTTCTGTTTTCCATTTCTCCACTCATATTATATGTTTTTACTGTTATTTCTTACCTTTCTCCAACCCTAATATTTCTTTTCTTCCTTTTTCATTATCCTATTTTTATTCCCCTCAACATTTCTCCCCTTCTCTATCTATTATATTCTTTCCAATTGCTTTTTTTATTCTTACTTCGCACATGTACATCCTTTTTGGATACTTATATATAGAAAACTCATGCTTACTAAGTGTCCCCTAACGTCTGCGAACTGATTGTTATTAGAAGCGTTGGCATATTCTTAGAATTTTTACCAATGAAGAGAAAAACTGCAGAAAACCTTTCCCGAGCACAGCCGGTTAACGATTATGACATTATCAAATGTTCACACTCCATGCCCATTCTCGACAACAAACCTCCCAGTTGATTGTAGTGAAACCCAGTAAAAAACACGAACAATTGAAAATCACGAACGGTCACTAGACAAGAAAATTATAAATGTGTGGCTTTGCTGACTTCTCATGCAGGAAAATTGAAAACAATAAATATAAAGAAATCGCAAGTCATTTAGACTACCGCTGTTTCTTCTCCTGATAAATTTCATTTTCAGCACAAACTTCTCCCTCCAGACCTATACATTTCTATCAACCTTAGTATATTTTTGAAACAAACCATTTCATTCCAAATCAATTTACCGTCAACCATCCCGAATCACTTCTAAGGATGCTGTCTTTTTCTGGGTATCCAATATCCATCGGAAACTTCGCAGTTTTCAACCCAATGTACCTTGATAAAAAAAAAGTTCATTTTATAAATTTCATTCTGATCTACTAAGTTGTTGAAAATCAGTTAATAAAGTGTTTCTATTTACAGGGACACGAGCTTGAATACTATGGCAGAAGTAGCTTCACGGTACCACTTTGCGGCTCATATGGGTCAACTGATATCCGGCGTGGAGGGTCAAGGATGCCATAACTTCTACCCCACTTGCCCACTCCCTGGATCAAGAGTATTGAAAATTATGAAAAAGATTAGGATTCGCTGACAGTTTCTAAAATCTATTTGTTCACTGATTTCACGAATGAAGGCTTGTGACATCGCAAAAGTTGTTGCTATGAAGGAAGTGTTCAAACTTTTATTACCTCAAAGGACAAATTGAAGCAGCGAAATAAAAATAAAAGAAAGAATAGCTGAGTCAGTCGTAAAGCAAAGTTATCGTAAGCTTCGACCACTTCGTTATGCTTAATCTGTGATATAAATATAGCACTAAAGTATTTTTAGAAGGAATACTTTTTCGTTGTAAATTAATTATTAGTCGAATTTCTGAGTGTATATTTTTATAAGTTTTATGCGCAAAATATTTGTGGGTTTACTAACGAAACCTACGAATCCTTAATTTGAAAGTAAGCCTTAGTTCAGGTATATTTTCCATATGCAATTTGATAAAATGTGTTTAGAATGATCGTAAGTTGGCTTAGCTGAATAAAAATGGTCATGCACATATAATTGATAAACGTAACTGTAGTTACGAGTTTCCACCTGTTATTGTTTCATGTGTGTAGTATCATTGATGAAAATTTGAATTCATTGCATAAACAAAGAAATATGTTGCTTTATTCTTTCTGTATTCTAATGTGAAAGTTAATATATCCCATCTGAAATTGGTATTGGAGAAATAACTTAATTGCGTAACAATGCAGAGAAGAAGGAAAGTGACTGTCATCATTATGCAGTGTAATGAGCCTATTTTCCGAAAGAATATTAATTATAAGTACTACTTCCTAACTGTTTTCAAGTGAATAAATGCATTTTTTAAATAATCTCTACTGAATGTTCATTGATATTGCACGTTTAGATATCTTGATAAGAATACATAACACTTTATTTTATGGCATAGAATGCATAAATATTTAAAATAAATTGATATTAATGAAAATTTTATATATGATTCTCAGTCGACAAAGTTGTATTTTCAAGTTTAATTGTAGGGGAAGGTGAAGTAAAATGTGGTAGGCGGGTCATATGGGGCACCTTAATTTACAGAAAGCTACACGGAGGAAAATCGATGTTCAAACGTAACATCTAGATGTTCATGTTTAACATATTTTATGTTTAACTATAGGACAGCAATCTAGATGTTTAAAGTTAGTATCTGTAGATATTAAAAAGTGAGATGTTACTCTCTAACATCCAAAATGTTCTTTCAACTCGATGTGGCTATTCGTGTGAAAATAAGTTTACAAATAAAAAAAGTGTCGGTAAGGTAGGAAGGCGGTCACGTGACCCATTCGTCACATGGCCTTAAGTCAGCTTTTTGTGAAATTAATATTTCATCGCAATGCTATGTTACAAATAATTCCGGTTTATCAACGCGTTTTAAAAGTTTTTATTTCCATAAATAATCATTAGTCGTTATTTTCGGAATACCCAGTAATTTCTTAAGCAAGTTTTTATTATTTAAACAATTTTAATTTGTTTCAGGACTTAGGCCTGCCTTTTCCTTCTTGTCAGAGAACCGGCATTAAAATGCACCTTCGCCCATCTTTCTTTCATGCTTAGTCCTCACCTATTCTTGCCGCCGACTTAACTCCCTTTCGCCCACCTACCCTCCTTTTCCACTACGACGGTAGTCGGTACCACAACCCCTTCACTTCGAACCAGCCAGGATCTCTTTCGATGTCGATATACGACAGTAGGCGGTCTTGTTTCGACTTTGATCTCTTCCTCTTCTCTTTTCTTCCGGGTTTTGCTCTTTGTCTCCAGCCTCCACTCCTCCACATCTTCCTCGTTCTCGTCCTCTTCCTTCTCGATCTCGACTACTTCCTAGTCGAGAGTGTCGAGACTCACTGCTAGGCTGCGCACCCCTCTTATTCTGGCTGTCTTGCTTTCTATTATTGCGAGCGCCTTCTTGCTTGCAAGAAGCCAAGAAAAGGCTCTTTTTTTATTATACATAAAGCCCGATTCCTCGAGAACAGATTCGGAATGTCTTGTGGTTGTATCTGGATATATAGAGGCTCGGGTGGTATGAATAATGAAGAGTGTGATTATTTTCAAGGAAAAACACGGAGAGGAGCGTCCAAATATTACGTGAGACTCTAAAATAAGGGGGGGGGGGTCAGCCCTAATTTCAGATAATCTCATATAGGAGGAGGGGTCGCAAAGGGTTTTTAACACCTGATACTTCTGTGATCAAAAAATGAAATTTAAATCCGTGGCGACTAGGGTGGTCCAAAAAACGCTTTTCGAGCTGCGGGGTAAGCCCCCCCACCAAGTTTCCATTTTCGGAGAAAAAAATCCATCATTTTTTTTTTTTCGAAACTCGAATATTAACACGTGCCACCGGGCACTCCAAAATCCCATTTGATTAACATGGGGATATTTTGGATTTTTGTGAAATTGAACTCATACTTCAGGGTTTGATCGGAACGTACCAAATTTTCTAGGAATTGAAGAGGAGTACCTGTAAAATGAAACCATACTAATAAATTTTATTTTTAACCCCCCCTCCCCCACAGCCCCCAAATATGACCCAAACATCGAAAAACTACATTTTCACGTATTATTGTTACTTTTTAGAAATTTCCGTCTTCTTTTTCATACAAATAATTACTAATAGACAATTTGAATGTTTCCCATGACTTTTTAAACAATTTTTAATTGTATAAAGAAATTTAACTTATTTAAACAATTATTTATTCCCAAAAATTGTAAAAAATAATCTATTTTCTGATTGAAATGTAATAGTTCGTCATTGTTTGGAGTAGTGAATTTTTTGAAAACATTATGTCATTATTTAAACAATTGCTTATTGTTTATTCTAAAAATTTCTGAAAATTGACCAAGAGATGTCCAGTTTTTTCTCAAATTGGTATCCTTTGCTACTTTTTGTTGAATAATTATATAATTTTGATACATATCTTTCAATGTTTAATACATTTCTATTTGTTTAAACATTTTTGATTTGCTTAAGCAGTTGTTTTCGATAAATTTGAAAAAATTGAATAAAATACATATTTTTCTGACTGTATAGTGCATAGAAAGAATATAATAACCATTTTTGTAATTGTTTGAACAAATATATTTTGTTTAAACAATTATATTTCCAAAAATATTTTTTTAATTGTATTTTCTGAATAAAAAATAATATTGAATGATTTCGAGGAGTAGTAAATACTGTTGGAAACGTCATGTCATTGTTTAAACAATTCTTATTCGTTCAAGCAGTTTTCTATTAAAAAATGCGGATCAATAATATAAAATATTACAAATAGAATTATTTTCGGAAATATATTTCTTGTGTCTTCCAGTATGTTAGATTGATTCATAAGACTGCTCAAGCAAATCAAAATTGTTTAAACAAATAAAAATTGATCAAAAATCAAAAGATATGTATCAAAATTATATAATTATTCAAAAAAAGCAGCATAGGATACTAGTTTGATAAAAAACTGGACATCTCTAGGTCCATTTTTAGAAATTTTAAAAATAAATAATAACTAATTGTTTAGATAATAACATAATGGAAAGCAATTACTTCTGTAAAAAATGACAAACTATTACATTTAAATCAGAAAATACGATTATTTATTACATTTTTTGGGAATAAATATTTGTTTAAATAAGTTACATTTGTTCAAACAATTGAAAACTGTTCAAAGAGTCATGGGAAATATTCAAGTTGTCCATTAGTAATTATTTATATGAAAAATACGTCCGGTGGCACGCGTTAATATTCGAATTTTGAAAAAAAAGGATCTTTATCCAGAAATGGAAACTTTTTATGGGGGGGGGGGGACTTGCCTTCTAGGGCGAAAAAAAATTTGTAATGTATTTTTGGACCACCCTACTGTTGAAACATTGAAGACCAATATCATCGACATAAAAATATTTAGTTGAATTTTAGACCAAAAAGTTCATTTTCAGCCAACATAGATGAATATTCAAGAAAAAAAGATGACTTTAACAAAATAATTGGATTTTTAACAAAATAATCAAACTTTCAACAAAATAGTTGAATTTTTCACCAAGAAAAAGAATTTTTACCTCACGAGGGTGAATTTTCAACCAAGAAGATTAACTTTCTACCAAAAGACGAATTTTCAAAAGAAAAAGATAAATTTTCAACTAGAAATTGAATGGTTGAATTTTTATTTAAAAAAAACTAATTTATAACAAAAACAAAAATAAACTTTTAACAAAATAGTGAAATTTCTCACCAAGAAGATGAATTTTTAACTTACTAAGATGAATTTTCAACCAAGAAGATTCACTTTCTACCAAAAGACGAATTTTCAACAAAGTACATCAATTTTTAAACCAATAGTTGAATTTTCAACTGAAAAAGATAAATTTTCAACTAGAAATTGAATAGTTAAATTTTTCTTTAAAAAACTAATTTATAAGGAAAATATAAACGAATTATTAACCAGTTGAACTGAACGAAGAAAGACGAATTTTTAACAAAATAGTTGAATCCCCAATCAATTAGATGAATTTTCAACAAAATAGTTAAAATTTTAAGAAAATAATTAAATTTTCAACAAAATACTCACATTTTCTACCAAGAGGATGAATGTTTGACTTTCTAAGATGAATTTTTCAACCAAGAAAATTAACTTTATACCCAAAGACGAATTCTCAAGAAAATACATAAATTTTTAACTAGATAGTTTGATTTTCAACTAAAAAAGACGGATTTTCAACCGAAAATTAAATGGTTAAATTTCAAGTCAGAAAACTAATTTATAACAAAAATAAAGGCGAATTATCAACAAGTTGAATTTAAGGAAGAAACACAAGTTTTTAACAAAATAGTTGAATCCTCAGTCAATTCGATAATATTTCAACAAAACAGTTTTCAAGCTAAAAAGACGAATGTAGTAGAGAAAAGTTGACTTTTGAACCGGAAAAGAATTTACCACAAGAAAGTTAGTTCCAATGGAAGAAAATTAATTTTCAAAGAAAAATTTGAATTTTGAACCAGAAAAGATCAATTTTCTATTTACAATATTAATTTTACACCAAAGAGGTGAATTTTCTTCCAAAATGATGAATCATCATAAAAAAATTAATTTTCGAGAAAAAATTTCAACAATCAACCAAAGTGCTGAATTTTCAGCCGGAACCCCATCATCCCATGAAACGCTATTTATCCCTCGGGACCCCATTTATCCCACGCGACACCTTCTATATTTCGGGACCCACATAACCTTCGGGACCTCACCTATCCCAAGTACTCCCATCCCTCGAGACCCCCTCATCTCTCAAGACCCTCTGATCCTCTGGGACTCCCTTTATCCCACAGGACCCTTTCTGTGCGTCGGGATCCCCCTTATCCACGGGACCGCCTCCATCCTTCGAGATTCCACTTTCCTACGGGACCTAACATATCCCTCGGAATCTCCCTATTCTATGGTACTCAACTTTCCGCCAGAACCTCCTTTATCACTAGGGACCCCTTCTATCCGACGGGAACCCACCTATTCCTTGAGGACTCCCTTCTCTCATCGTTCCCCTATATCCCATGGAATCCTCTCTATCAATCGGGGCTCCACTTATCCCTTGAGATCCCCTTCATCCCACGAAATGCCTTATATCCCCGGTACCTCTTCATCCCACGGGATCTTCAAAATCCCTAGCGACCCCACCTATTCCCCGTGCTCCCCCTTATCCCACCATGTTAAGGGTTGTTACTGACCGCTGTTATTTACCTTTGCTGGGGAATATTATTAGCCGTTACTAAGGGTTCATATTAACCATTACTGGTTGTATTCATCGTTGCTGAGGGTTGTTATTGTTCGTTGCTAGATGTTAATGACTGTTGCTAAAGAATATTATGAGCCATTGCTAAGGTTTGCAATTGACTGTTAGTAGAGGCTGTTATTGACCGTTGCTAAAAGTTGTTATGTCACGTTTCGAGGGAGTTGTATTGATCATTACTAAGCGTCGTTATTATTCGTTACTAGGGATGCTATTGTCTGTTGCTAAATGATGTTATTAGCCCTTCTCAGGGTTGCAATTGACCGTTAGTAGAGCTGTTATTGACCGTTGCTAAAAGTTGTTATGTTCCGTTTCGAGGGAGTTGTATTGCTCATTACTAAAGGTCGTTCTTATTCGTTACTAGGGATGCTATTGTCTGTTGCTGAAGCATATTATTAGCCATTATGGCTAATAATAGCATATTATTAGCCATTGCTAAGGGTTGCAATTGACCTTTGATGAAGGCTGTTATTTCCCGTTGCTATGGAGTCGTATTTATCGTTCCTAAGGGTTGTTATTGTCCGTTGTTAGTAGTATTGATAATTGCTGAAGGCTATTATTGAATACAGCTAGGGGATGTTATTCTCCGTTGTTATAGGATGTTGTTAACTGTTTGTAAAGGTTGAAATCGCACTTTCTTAGGAGATGTTTTTGACCTTTTCTAAATGTTATTATTTCCCGTTGCTATAAATTTGTATTTATTGTTCCTAAGGGTTGTTATTGTCCGTTTCTAGTAGTATTGATAATTGCTGAAGGCTATTATTGAATACTTCTAGAGGATGTTATTCTCCGTTGTTAGAGGATATTGTTACCTGTTGGTAAAGGTTGAAATTTAACTTTGGTAGGAGATGTTTTTGACCTTTTCTAAAGGTTATTATTTCCCGTTGCTATTGATTTGTATTTATCGTTCCTAAGGGTTATTATTGTCCGTTTCTGTAAGATGTTATTAGCTTTTTCTAAGGGTTTGTATTCATCTTGGCAAACGTTATTATTGATCCTTGCTGAGGGTTGTTATTGACCGTTGTTTAATTTTGTTACTGAACGTTGCTAGAGGATGTTAGTGGCCGTTGCTAGGGGATGTTATTGACCATTGCTATGAATTTGTATTGACCATTGCTAAGAATTGTTGTTGTCCGATACTAGGGACTTGCCTTGAACTTTGCTTCGAATTGTTATTGTCCGTTGCTAGAAGATTTTATTTCACATTGCTGGAGCATGTTATTAGCGGCTGCTAAGGGTTATAATTGTCCGTTGGTAGAAGGTGTTATTGACTGTTGCTAAAGGTTGTTATTGTCCATTGCTGCGGGGTTGTATTTATCGTTCCTTGAAGATTGTTATTGACCGCTGTTAGGGAGTTATGATAATCGTTGCTAAGGTTTGTTACTAAACCGTTGCTACAGGATGTTAATCGCCGTTGCCAGGGGATGTTATTAACCACTGATAAGGATTTTTACCGACTGTTGCTGAAGATTGTTATTGTCCTCTGCTAGAGGATGTTGTTAGCCGTTCCTGAAGGTTGTTATTGACGATTGCTAAGGGGAGTTAGGGAGGGAGTGACAGGGAGAGGCGGGAGATTCAAACGACTTACTGAGCAAGTAGAGATGTTTTTTGAAAAGAAATCAAAAGCATGTTGATTAATGAATAAATTAACGTATTAACAGGCTACCAAACACTTTATTATAGGCGCATAGTGCCTACTTTGACTAATTTTTTTTTCGCTATAGAATCTTGACTCACGAGTTCAAAAGTCAAAGGTCTAAGGTCAAGTCGTTGTCTGCAGAGGGACGAAATGAGTATTCCACGTAGGGACCAGGGGTAAAAAGCACGTAGCTCCGTATTTCGTTGAGCGAATACTCTGACAGTCGGGTTGAGGTCGAAAGGGATGAAAGTGATAGAAGAACTTGGATGTAGCCTGTAGGTAGGCACTACTCAGGTGTTACGACCGTCTATGTAGCTGCATGCGGTTTACACGTGTAACCGTATCGCGCATCTCCGAGACGTTGCAAATTTTATGCGGGGTGGAAAATGGCACTCGAGTAACTGCCAGTCGCGGATAAACTGGTAAATACTTTCCTAGGGAGTGAGGAGGGATCAATGGATACTATTTCTCGTAGAACCCGATTTCGATCATTTTCATCCGGAAACGTGCCTTGGAATAATAGCACACCTGCTAGCATTTTCTTAGGATTTGGTCCAATATGCAAGAAAGAAAGTTAATAGTTTGTTAAGCCTAACACAGGACGATTGCATCCATAATCCATCGAATGTTGAAGAAGCATGTTTTTTCAGAACCTGAAAAATTGGACAAAGTCCTGGAATTTTAGAAGAGAGCATGGCAATTTTTATTTATATTTCATCATGATGTTTTAATAATTATTTTACTACTTTTCTGCTTATTTCACAAATATAGATTGATAGAAATTGATTAAGTTACGTTCTAACGATATGAAGCAGAGCGAAAACCTCATACTTTTTTTACTATTACATACTAATCATTCTTTTTACTTTATTCAACTCCCAGATTTCTTCGGGACTAGACGCAGCCAAATTATAAAGTTTCAGAGAAGATTAACATTTTTGATTTTTTTTTCAACTGAAATTAGCATTTCTTTATATGTTCTTTATGAAGATTTCCAATTTTCAACAAGTTTAGATTATGGTTAGCGCTTTGTTAGCGCTTTTTACCAAAAATTGGTATTTTTAAACAAAAATTATGATTAAAGACAATTTTATGTTTTGTTACATCATGTTAGTGTTGTTCGTTGAACATTATGGGTATTTTAATAAAAAATTATCAGATTTGAAAGAATATTTACAATTTTTCAACAACTTTATGTTGTTTTGGTGTCTTTCGTCTGAAATTGAAATTTTATTAAAAAATCATTAGAATTCAAAGAAGATTCATCTTTTTTTTCACAATTTCAGGTTGCGTTGGTTTATAACATCAAAAAATTTTTTTTTTTAAAACAAAAGTCATTATAATTTGAACAAGATTTGACGATATACAACTTTTTAACAATTTTAACTTATATTAGCTTTTTGAACCGGAAATATCAATACTGATTTCGAAAAAGATTTACGATTTTGGAACAATTTTAGAATTTGTTAAGGGTTTTCACCGGAAATCGGGTATTTTGCAAAAAAGCATCAGGTTTAGAAAAAGATTCAGAACCTTAAATAATTTTTCGTTATGTTTTTTTAGTCTTTTTCGTATATAATTTCTATTTTAAATAAAAACATTATTAGATTAAATAGAATATTTACAATTTTTGAAAAATCATAGGTTAAGTGAGCGTTTTCCACCGAAAATGGATTATTTTAAATTTAATTAATTTGTTTCATTCACCACGACAAAGCACCTGCCCATTCATCGCAGCTAATTCAGAAATTTCTGGTGAACCGCATCCTCGCAAAACTTCGGCAGGCCAAATACAGTCCTTGCCTGGATCCTTATGATTTCTGGCTGCAACTTTTGACTGCAAATAAAAATTACATAATTGATAAAGAATTAATCACGGTAATTGAAATTGAAAGATTCAAACTCTTGAAGATAACAATTTTTTTCATTTGAAGTTATGAAAACTGAACCTCAAATTAAAGCACTCAAAGTGAAATACTTTTGAATTTTAAACTTTTAAAATTAAAGATTGAAAAATTTTTAAGTCAAACGCTCAATAATTTTCACGTATAAAATGAAATACTTTTCAATTCTCATTGCTATGAATTGAAGAATGAATAAAAAAATTAATAAATTTTCAAAATTATATTATTTTAAGCAATTTCAAGCTAGGAAAATTAATTTATACATTAAAATTTGTTTTCAAATATTTTTGAATATTCTCTTAAAAAATTCATTAAGAAATTTTCCAGGAATCTAATAATTTTATTATCTTGGAACTCGAATGTTTCCTACAGTTTTTTGAAAATCTTGCAAAAGTAAAAAAAAATGACCTTAAAATCATCCAGATTCTTTTTTGAACATTTTGGAAATCTTATTAAATAATCTATTAAAATTAATTTTTCAACCAAAAAATTATTGTTAGTTTTTCTAGGAACTTTTATACAAATTTTGTATTCATTTAAAACCTTTCAAAATGCTTAAAAAGCTTATGAATTTTGTGTTCGACATCTTCAAAAATCTACATTGTGTTTTAATTATTTTCAAGTCCTTTCACGTTTTAAATTATTTTGGAATCTTTTCAAAATAAAAAAATAAAATTTAAATTTACTCGATTATTTTCCAAATTAATAACTATTCAATTGTCAATTATCGTTCCAAAAATTTGTCTCAATGTTTTCAAATATTCTCCTAAAATTAATTTTTCAAAATAAAAAATCATTTAAAATTTTCCCACAAACCTTGAGAAATTTTGTTTATCTTCTTAAAATCTTCAAAGATGCTTAAGAACCTTCAAAATTTTATTTCGAAATCTTGAAAAATCTAAATTTACTTTTTCATTTTTCGAAATTTTTATTATTATTATTTATAATTGCTCATTTTGAATAAAAAGTAAAATATTGCTAAATGTTAAAAAAATGTCTTCCTTAATTAAAAAATTTCAAATTAAATTGGTTAGAAAGAGAATATTTTAGATTGAAACAATATTTGAATAGGATTTGGAATTAAATAAGAGCGTTTAATTTTTCAAATTATTCTTAAATTAAGAATCGTTTATAAAGTTTGAATCGAATGTTTACAGTTGTTTAACTACTGAGGCTTTCAAATTGGAAAATGTCTTTTTTGAACGTCAAAATATGTGTCTTGCTTAATTTGGATCAGATTCATAATCCTCCTGTAAAATCCGTTATTGTTGAATTTTCAATAATAGAACTGCAGTTCAATTTCATTTATTATAACAAAAAAAGTTTTCGGTAAAAGTGTAATATTTTTTTTCGAATTGTAGTTTCCTGTGGAAACTTATATATTACATATCTTACGAAAATTTACATTAAAGTACAAGTTGAAACGTTGATGCGGCTTTTAAAAGTATTGTTTGTAAAAATTGATATTTTTTTGTTTAAATTTGTAAATTGCTACAATAAATTACCAGTATATAAAACATTACTTCAAGTAGAGTTTCGCAATATTTCAACTGTTGTGAAGTATTTTTTTTTGTAAAGGTTTGTAATTTTCCACATTAATTTACGTGAAATTAAAAGCGTTATTATGACGTCAAACGTCCAAATCAAAAAAATGTAAAATTCTGTAGTTTTCTACAGATTATTTGTATTTAACTGTATTTTTTTGTTGATTTTTGTACATTTTCGTTACGAGAAAGTACATGTTTTAACAAAAAATTACAGCTAATTATTCAAATAATTCCTTAAAATCACCAGAAGGAAGGTTTAGTGATGCATTCAAGCGATACAAGACAAGAAAAAGTCAATTTCAATCATTTATATCGAACTTCAAGCCAAGAAATCAATCCGGTTCTAACATTTCAGTCAATAAAATCAAGAATCAAGCGAATACAAGCGATAATCTTGAATTTTGTATTTCTACCAAATATTACTTTGACATCTAGTTTGCATGTGTAAAATAGAATGAAATCGTTAAAAAAAAAAACCCCATCTATTGAAGCAGTGAAAGCTTACGGGATTTTCGTTCAAATTTTGAGTACAATCATGTTAAAAAATACACGAAACTGAAAGAATTCGTCAGTCGTAGAAAACGCAAAAACTAAAATTTTGAAAGATATTTAAGAACTCTATTTTTAAGTGAGAATATTGATAATATTAAGATAATAATATTAATTAATATAATATATATAATATTATGCAAATATGCCATTGATTTTAATTATTTCATAAAATAGACTAATTAAGTTACCTTTAAATGTAATATTATCAAATATTTTATCTCAATAAAAGTGAAAAATAAAAGTATAAAGATATTTTGCAGAATTGGATATTTTATAATTCTGCAATTTTCAGTCGGAAATTTTATTATGACGACTGAAAAATGTCGAAAAATAAAATACTCGACTTGTAAATTCTCGAAAAGATAAAATTTCTGAAATACAAAAATCCCGAATTGGAAATTTCCCAAATTATAAAATTTTCAAACAATTTATAATATTACCTAATTTCAAAATTCCCGAATAATAAAATTCCCGCCAGCTTATAATATTACCGATTCTGACAATTTTCAAATAATAAAATTTGAGACAGAAAATTTCTGAATTATAAAATATTCGACACTGTCAAATCGACCCTACAAAATTCCCGAATTCAAACAATAAAAAAATTATTTTTCAATAAATATTATTTAATAAAAATAAGCTAATGAAATCTTCTGATCGCAGAAATTTTTCAAAATATTTAATGTAGTTGCTAAAATTATTGTTTGAATTTAAAATAACAATAATTGAAAAAAAGTGTCAATGTGAGCTTTTATATTAAATGTACATAGTAGGGTTTTCTTCAATTATTGCTCTTGTACTACAAACCTTGTTTTCGTATTGCTTTGTATTTAGAAATATTTTTTATTTTATTTTTATTTCAAATTTGAACAATAATTAAAAAAAAATACATTGAAGATCCAAAAAAGGTTTTTTTATCAGAATATTTTATTATTGTATTTTTAATAAATAAATATGGTTTATTAAAAGAAATTAATTATTAATACTGTAATATTATTTCAAAATATAGTAAATTAATAAATTATAATCAATAAATAAAATCTGAACAAATATATATATATTAGAAATATAAAAATTAAAAAAATTAAAAATATATTCTTGAATTTTATAATTATGATATATATATACTATATTTCATAATTATAAAATTTTAATAAATAAACATTAACCTTTCGCTTCTTTGGGCCTGGTGCATCATGATCTCCATACATATCTTTATAAATCTCTTTGTGATGATTTTCTAGATCTCATCAGTACAGAAGTATTAGCGGAAAGTGGGGTATGGTGTCAGTGTGGGGCACGGTGACTCTTGCAACTAATGCTCGTGTTTGTACATTTTTATATTATTTTTTTTTCACGTGAAATAGCTTTCCTTGGTACTCAAGAAAGCTATTTTATGTGACAAAACTAATATAAAAATCAAGAAACACGAGCATTGGCAAAAGACACCGTGCCCCGTACTATCATCGTGCCCCACTTTCCCCTACTATTTTTCATTCTTATATTTTTTTGTATTCCCTTTATTGCGCAAAATTTGCAACTCGCAACCTTACTTTTTTCGGGACGAATATTAATTTCAAAATTTTCTTTTAATTTTTTACATCGCTGGCCTTTTTCTTCTGTGCCACGCCTAATAAAATTTTGTATGCACAATGTGTTTACAATGTTAGTATTATATTAGGTTGTTAAGACAATTTCCTTACTTTTCAAGCATTGAGTCACTCTTTTCTTTTCGACTATGAGATTCTGGTGGAGTTTCGTCCATTTCGTTGGAAATATGAATTAATCTTTAATTAAATACTTAACATTACACCTATCAAACTGAAAGCTCCTTGCTTTAGATCAAGACTCAAGATTATCGCTTGACTCAATTGGAAAATGAAATCAATAAGAGACGATAATAAACAAAAGAAGTTTGACAAACTAGTTTGCAATACTTTTTCAATATCGAACGATAATATTCGATAATCAATAAATTCTAGTCTTGTTGTGCATCACTAAGAAGGTTCATGCTTTTTTAAATGCATGTGTCTGTATAATTTGCACCAGAACGTGTTTTAAACTCTTTAAGATGTACGATAGTGCAAGGATCAATGAGGCACGTTCTGGCATTGAATCGCCCTTGACACTGGAATTTTCGTTTATCGAAAATTGAATCTTTATAAAGTAGATAATATACGAAGGAGGAAATCAATTTAAAATTGAATTGTCGCTTGCAGACAGAATGCTCTTAGAAAAGTGAAAGAAAGAAAGTAGTAAGAAAATATTTAGGTACACTCAGAAAACGATTTGGATTAATCAACAAAATTTTTGGTGATTCGACCATATAAGATGAAGTGTTTGGTTGATTCAATCAAAACATTTGATTGGATCAAATAAATATTTTATTGAATCAAACAAATTTTGGTTCAAAATGTTTCGTGTTCGAACGTTGTTCACGGTTCGCAATCAATTTCATCAACTTGGACAGCCTAATCCCCGAGAATTTCGAAGTCACTGTCAGTTAGGCTCTGGTACTTATAACTTAAAAATTTTAATGGACAAGTTGTTATCCTGATATATTGATTTTTTAAGCCTCCAGTCTCCGGCTTTCTTGTACCGGTAGAGCTTTCAGAAGTACTTCTATATTCATGGATTAAGTGTAACTAGCTTTTGTTCTTAATTATATTCTTGCTACAAAAGTTAATTAATCATGTACAAACGTTTGTGATAGAACTGAAATAACTTGGAAATATAGAAGAAAGGAAAAGAAAATTATCGTCTTCTGGCTATTTTCAATATTTGTATTACTTAAGAATTAATACAATACAATAAATATATTAAGAGTTGATTTGTTTCATTGAGTTTCTCTGGCTTTTTAGTTATGAAAAAGTAATGAATAAATATCAATAATACAACAACAAATACCTCTTATTTCACACTAGACTTTAAATTCATCAATCAATTAATTTAATTATATATGTATATTATCATCGATGACAACGTGTTTTCTACAGTGAATGGAATCTAATTATTTCATACTTTGTATCTCTACTGTAAGATAGCCCTTTGCATTGAATTAAAAAGCAAAAAAAATTTAAAAATTTCATAAAAAACTGCAACTTTTTAGCATGAAAAATACTTCGTTAACTTGCAATACTTATTACCTCACTCTGACTGATAACTTGACAAAAAGTTGGATATGTTCAAAAAACTGCAACTTTCTACCTCTATTCTAAGACAAAATTGCTATAAACAATAATAGATTGTTAAAAAAAAGATTAAACATCTGAGTATCAGTAAAAAGTATTATTTTATACACTACGAACAAACTGTAAACTCACAAAACCCAATTTTCAATTTGTAGGGGTTTTTTGGTTGTTTACTGTTTTGTTTTGTTTTTTGTAAAAAATGTACAAAAAAGTATTTTAAATTAATGATTATCTAATCTATAATCATTATCTACTGTAGAGTGGTCTCCCCCATTCCATTTTTGGTTAAAAATTCCTTTTTGTTAATTGAAAATTCATGCATTCTTTTGAAAATTCATCTTTTTTTGGTCGAAAATTAATCTTCTTCGTTAAAAATGCATGCTTGTGATTAAAATGTCAACTATTTTGGTACAAATCTCAAATATTTTGTTTGAAAATTCGTTTATTTTTTTGGTTGATAATTGATTTTTTGAGGTGAAAACTGGAATATTCCATTTTTTATTGTAAGTTTAAAATTGTTAGTTGAAACATCAACTATTTGAAAATCATGTTTTTTTACTGAAAATTAATCTTTTTCCTTGCAAATTTATCTTTTTGGTTGAAACTTGAACTATTTTGGTAAACAGTGTAACAATTTTCTTGAAAATTCGTTCTTATTTTGGTTGAAAAATATTTTACTCAACTAAAAATTGAACTTTTCCGTTTTTAATTGTTAGTGTATGGTAGGAAGTTTATTGTTTTGCTTAAAAATTTAGGTTTTTGTTTTGAAATTATTTTTATTTTATGGTTAAAAATTCATATCTTTTGTTGCAAATTCGTATTTTTCAGTAGAAATATAATCATCAAGGTTAAAAATTCATGTTTTTGGTTGAGAATCCAACAATTTTTGGAAAATTAATCTTCTTTGCTGAAAATCAAACAATTTTGTTTAGAAGTTTTCTTTTTGGTAGAAAAGTCAACTGTTTTGTTGAAAATATATCTTTTTGGTTGGCTTTAACTGTTTTTGATTTAAAATTAAAATTTGTTTTGGATGGAATATCAACTATTATATTTTTCTTTAGGCATTTATCTCTTATGATTAAAAAGGATTCCACTTCCTTGAAAAATCAACAATTTGGTGAAAAAGTCATTTGTATGAATAAAGATTCTTCATTTTATTTGAAAATTCATCCCTTTAGTTGAAAATTTGAATAATTTGTTAAAAAATAGTTGTTTTCTCGGTTGAAAATTCATTATTAGACTGAACATTGATCTATTTCAGGTAATAATTAAAAATTGGTTTCTTTTTTTGGTTGACAATTAATTTTTTGGGTGAAAACTTGAATATTCCATTTTTGATTATAAGTTTAAAATTGTTTGTTGAAACATGAATTATTTGGTGATCATGTTTTTTGACAGAAAATTAATCTTATTTCTTGCAAATTTATCTTTTTGATTGAAAATTGAACTATTTTTGGTAAAAAGGTAACTATTTCATTGGAAATTCGTTCTTGTTTTTGTTGAAAAATACTCGTAATTTCCTCAACTTAGAATTGAACTTTTCCGCCTTCAATTGTTAGTGTAGGGTAGGAAATTATTGTTATTGCTTGAAAATTTATGTTTTTGTTTCAAAATTATTTTTTTTATGGTTGAAAATTCATATCATTCGTTGCAGATTCGTATTCTTCAGTAGAAATATAATCATCAAGGTTAAAAATTCATGTTTTTGGTTGAGAATCCAACAATTTTTCGAAAATTAATCTGCTTTGCTGAAAATCAAACAATTTTGTTTAGAAGTTTTCTTTTTGGTAGAAAAGTCAACTGTTTTGTTGAAAATATGTCTTTTTCGTTGGCTTCAACTGTTTTTGATTTAAAATTAAAATTTGTTTTGGATGGAATATCAACTATTATATTTTTCTTTAAGCATTCATCTCTTATGATTAAAAAGGATTCCACTTCCTTGAAAAATCAACAATTTGGTGAGAAAGTCATTTGTATGAATAAAGATTCTTCATTTTATTTGAAAATTCATCCCGTTAGTTGAAAATTTGAATAATTTGTTAAAAAATAGTTGTTTTCTCGGTTGAAAATTTATTATTAGACTGAAGATTGATCTATTTCAGGTAAAAATTAAAAAGTGGTTTCTTTTTTTGGTTGACAATTAATTTTTTGGGTGAAAACTTGAATATTCCATTTTTGATTGTAAGTTCAAAATTATTAGTTGAAACATGAACTATTTGGTGATCATGTTTTTTGACAGAAAATTAATCTTATTTCTTGCGAATTTATCTTTTTGATTGAAAATTGAACTATTTTTGGTAAAAAGGTAAAATTTCGTTGAAAATTCGTTCTTGTTTTTGTTGAAAAATACTCGTAATTTCCTCAACTTAAAATTAAACTTTTCCGTTTTCAATGGTTAGTGTAGAGTAGGAAATTAGTCTGCCGCTGGCATAGCAGTGGTGACTGTACGTATACACTCATACTACGAATTCTAAGCCAGTAGCGCACTGAAATTTTCACCTGCGAGCCCGTGAAATTTCTTCAACATAGTATGGCTCGACAGCGTCCCGTGGGACTCCACTATTTGTACGGGGATGGGACTTGCATACAACCTTAACAATTCCACAGGTAAGGGGAAAATATCGAGAGACAAAGAATCTGTCTTGAAAATGGGAAGATTGTTATTATAGTAAACTGTTTCAAATTATTGCAATTTTTCTATTATTTTTACACTGAACATAGATGATTCCAGGCCTGAGATTGTATGGAAGGCTTGAGCCTCGGCCTACCTACCTCTTTTTCAGGACATATTATTTCAACATTTCCAAAGAGCGTGAAATTTTTAATTTATTTAATAATGTTAATAAACAATTGTTAAGAAAATTCGTTAAGAAAAGAAAACTCCCCATTCCCATTCATCTTCCTAGGGCCTACCAATCTATTTTTTTACAATTCCAGGCCTGGTTTATGCATATCTAAGATGTTAAACAAAAGATGTCTGCGTGTAAATATTGAAAAGGCGGTGCAGGGAAGAGAGAATCTCAATTGTAACGAATGCAAATTTTGCTTGGGCTCCGTCGTTGTAGACTGTTTTAACCTTCACGCTGCGAGACTACTGCCGCGAATGTACCTAAGACATACACGGAGAAAAATGAGATTGAAGAGTTCGATATTCAGTACATGAATTGTTTAAAGATTACCAAATTTCAGGAATGGATGCAGAAGACACGGGAAGGAATGTGAAACTACACACTAATCACTAAAATATTTACCTCTCCTGCATAAAACCTTAACTTTTAATACTTGAAAGTTATTGTATACACTTCGTACGTTATTACCTACAATTTAAGTACGTCAATCTTTGCACAAATGAAAAACTAAAGTCTCTCATAAAAAGCGTGTTTTCTCAAAAAAGAATAGAAAGCAAAAGTTACTATACCTTCTAGCATCAATAATGAAAATCTATATATCGTGTCTTAGTTGTCGGAAGTACGAAGTCTTAATCAAAGTACAGTTTATAGTATTCTATTGGGAAATCGACTGAGTTTGCCGCAGTCCAGTAACCATTCCTGGATACCCCGCACTCAATAACGCTCGGACAGCACCGAACCGAAGCTTGCCTTGCATAATACCAGGTTGCGGAGAGAAGTTTATTGCTGCGTTGGAAACCCGGTTTCAATTATCGCCAACTGCGTTTTTTCATCTAACTACTTTTTCTGTTTCAGCAAATAAATGTTCATAATTTAATGTTTAACCTTAGGGAATATATGTATGTATAATATATAAATAAGTTCAAGTTTATAAAGTGAAAAGTGACTATATCGACCTGTCAGCATTCGCCGCTATGTGTCCTTGTAAATTATTTTGGTCGATTATTCTTTACTGTTGCGAGTATAGGAATAATTCCTATTCTGGACTGGACTCTGTACAGTGCGCTAGAGTTGTCAGACCGTCAACGAACTGTAATCTCTTCAGTTGCCTGAGGAAGTTAATACCGCGATTGCACTTGAATCAATAACCTCATTTCAATGTTGATTTTTTTTACAACGCCCGTTCAGTAATGAATACCTCGACTACCAGCACTAAAGACCCAATTTTTCACTTCCATTTTTCTCCGTGGAGATATAGAATGCAGAGGGTAAAATACCCTCGAATCCTATTTTTGTTTGTGAAACACGTAGGAAGGAACATAGACTTGAAATTTTTTGAAAAAAATGAAATTAGAGGAGGGAATGAAGTCTTATTAGGGATTTAGGAAAGTACGTGCCAAGTGTCATTATTTTATTTTTTTTTCATTTTTAATGATATGATGATAATTTGAGAACCAGTAAACATTTGTACAGTTTCTTGGGCTCATTTTTAAAAAGAGATTTTAAGTTCATTTTACGTGACTTTTAAATGTTCACCAGTACTTTCTGAGATTTTTCCAGAGATTGAAGTTCAATCATGAAAATTGGAAAAAATCACACATTCAGTCTCCATTTATGAATAGTCTTTCAAATACAGCTCATTAGACGTGGAATTTAATAAAATTTCTAACGATTTTGTAGAAAATGTTCTATCTCATTTTGTTCCGGAGATACCCTGCATATTTTTAGCTCATTTCAAAACTGAACTATTTTCGAGATTTTTTCTTTCTTTTTTACATTCTCATCAGAGAAGGTATTAGATTTGTGTAAAATTTGACCCTCCCTCTTTTTATCACATGTCCACTTTTTGAGACAATCTGAACCCGAAAAACAGGTTTTTACGAATGTGTCTGTCTGTATGTCTGTATGAATGTCCGTATGTGTGTTTGTATACACGTATGTCTGTGAGCACGATACATTTGAAAAAATTATTCCATTAGATTAGCATTTGGTACACTCTTTAAGTGTCGGGAACTGAAGGTCAAGTTCTTTTGCCAGCTATTTTAGATACAAATTCAAAAAGTTAGAGCACTTTCCAAATTTTTGAGACAATTTTTTAAAGATTTAAAATCTCTATGTACGGTTATTCGCAATACTCGGAAAGTCAAACAATTTATCCTCACAACTTTTTTCAATGAAAAGAAATGATAAAGTTTCGAAAAGTACTTACCTCCGATTTATTTGAAACTTTGTATACCAATGTATTTTGACTCGCTGATTACGAAAATTATAGTGAAAATACCCGCAATTTTGATTTTCAAGATCAAACCGCCCAAAAACTATAAAATGTATGTTGTAACGAACCGTCCTGGTACGTGCCCAGATAACAATCGTGCGACGCACATTACTCGCACGTCGTGCGGGTAACGCCATGTGAATCATAATATACGCATATCGCCTTCACCCTGCCGGATTGAGTTACGGTTAAATGAATGCGTGCACAATGTGTCTTATATTGCCATCACAAGTGCGAAGTGCGAGTATCATTTGTGCATATTAAATAGACAAACTCTAGTGGGAACGAAACCATGAACGTCCCAAGAATTTCCTTTGTCAGTCCAAACTACGTCTCAAAGACGTTTAATATGGTAAAGATGTTATATAAAAACGTCTTAAAGGCATATAACGTTCTCGGGATATCCTTCGTACTTTTATTACCTTATCGGTAGGTATAATTTCAAATTTAATATTAAATCTTTTAAACCTTATTATATTATAATTAATTACTTATATTATGATATTTTTAATAATCACAAAGTCAACAAAAGAAAAATATATATTTGAATCGCGCGCCATTTCATTTTCCCTCTCTTTCCATCTTTGCGGTTTCTTTTCTGTTTTTCTGACAAGGAAAAAGTGATTGCGTGCTTGCAGTTTTAAAATCGGAGATATATAATATTCTTTAGCAAAATTGTAAGTTATTCTTTCATTAATTAAAGTATTTACTTTTAAGTGACTTATTATTTAATTTCTACAATAAAAAATGCATATATTTCCCCCATTTTTCCTGTTTTCAATTCTACGAATTTTTAGGTTATTTTGTTGCATATCGACAAAAAGTTGCTTTGCTATTGTGCGATTCACTTTAGATGTTTCAAAATGTCTCTAATTATGTTTCTATATATTTCCAGTCTTTGTATTGTCAACATTTTTTATTTAGTATAATGACCAAACAAAAATAGTGTTCTTTTAGAGTGAGGTTTGTTCAAGATATGACAACCCCATTATGCCAATTAAAAAATCTTCTGTCAGGGACCCTTTAAGGTTTATTGTGTTTATATATTCAAATTACAATAAACGTTATTCAGTATGAAAGCATTATTTTATTTATTTAAAATATTTAAAAAAAATGTAGATCATTATTTTAGTACGCTTCGTGAAGTCGCGCGAAAGTCTCATTTCACTCTCACGCGTGCATCAATTATCATCCGTGCGAGCGATATGCGTCGCATATGATGACACATATGTCTGCATCAGTGACTTCACGCGTGTGGAATAAATCCGCACGCGTGCGAGTTATATGCGTAGCATATGAAACTATAATTGTTATCTGGGATGTAGCGTTGTTCATGAACTTAGATGCTGATGTGGAAAAATATATGTTCCCAATGGGGAATTGTCTGACAGTGCTGTCGGAAAGTACTCCGCAGGTAGTGGATATGAAGTTTTGCCAGAGTTAAACTGAAGCCTAGTTTTTTTTTATCGAAATAATAATAGTTGCTTTATAATTTGCACAGTGTATATTTAATCACATTCAGACTTCCTTTTCAACTTTTGCGTGAGAATCACCAGAATATATTAAAAATAATATAAAGTTTTTGTGCGAGGCACTTTAAAAAGTCAGCTGGTTCTATGATAATGTCGAAAATAGTATTATACGAATACGCAGGGCCGAATTTAGTACAGGGCCAGCGGGGCCATGGCCCAAGGGCCCCCACAAATGTAACTAGTTGGTGAATCAAAATCGCTGCGACATGCACACACTTCTACGTCGGCTCCTACTTCAATGACCATTTTATTTATTTTTTATTTTTTTAGAAGGCAGCAAGGAATTACAAAAGGCCCCCACATTTCACTCGGCCCTGGGGCCCACATCCCTAGATGCGGCCCTGCGAATACCTTATGAAAGGGTTCATGAGTAATTAACACTGTGTAAATTAAAACACAAATCTGTTTACTGTACCTTTAGTTACTGACTGAAGATACCTAGAAAGTCACATTCACAATTGGTACGTTTTTAATAATTCGAGGCAAAAATGCTATAATTTGAAATTGAACATTAAAGATCCCAAATAGCAAGCGTGCGGGGCACGTTACACGCACGGAACACGAGGCATGCGAGGTCGCACTTCGTGAGAGGCATTATTTAAAGCATAAATACATAAGTTGAAAGCGTAGTTTTCAATTATAATTATTATTATTATTTGTAAAATTGCTTAATGTGCAAAGCATTTTATTTATTTGAAAACGATAATTGAATAGTATGTTCCTTCACTCGATCGGTGTAAGATCAACAAGAAAAATTTGTGGTTATTATATAACTTTCTAAAAAGAAAAAAATAACTTCTAACTTTTTAAACTTTTTTTTTATTATTTCTTGTTCTTTTCTTGAACATTCAGTATAACCACAAAAAAATATTTTTTTAAACTCTTACACCAAGTGAAGAATTTTTTGAAATATTTTTTATGGTCATCCCAAAAGTTAAAAAGAACAAAAAAAGTTGAAAAAGTTGAGAGGTGAAATATGCTATTAAACCTTGATCAACCGTAAAAAATTCCAATTAACCAGAAATTTTCGTTTTGTTTGTACATAATATTTCAAAAATTTTCATTTTGAATTGGCATTTTTTCGAAGATGGAACTGTTGGAATAATTTCATCTTTGAATATTTTTTTATTTTTATAACTCCAATTTGTAGTTTGAATTTCATGTTTAATATTAAATGAAGTTTAAAATCAAATTTAAAATCAATTTTCAGAAAATTGGTTGATAAATTTAAAAAATGCGTCCTTGATTCTTAGTGGTATTTAAAAACCACGCGCTGTCGTTGAATAACACATATATGGCGCAGCAGCCTTCATCGATCCAACGGAAATGCCCGTCGCGCCACGAGTGTCTTCGCGACTTCTCATCCGGCGGTCTCGTCTCGTTATGCATCATTCCCCATGGGAAATTTCAAGATTGGTTTTATTTGGTGTGTTTTTCTCACCTCGTTAAGATGATTTGTTAACCTGATCGTTAAAGGCGTGTATCAGGATTTGGAAGAATCGTGGAGCACGTACCTTCTATACGAACTAAGTAAAATACTTATCATGCTATACGCATAGATTTACAAACATAACCTCATGGTTGTCACCTTTCTTGCGGCCTTCAGTCGGTAGTTTTGCAGAGTGTCTATTAATTTTTATACACCTGGAGATTACCTGCTTTCTATCCAAGAATCTAAATTTCAATATTGCACACACACGACGTGCGACGCATCTGCCACGCATATGAGAACGCATCTGCGTCATCGTTTGCGTGCAAACCGGCGCGACGCAACCCGCACGCGTGCGACGCGCATGCGGCGCACTATGCGCGCATCTTGCTATCTGGGTAGTGTCTTGCCCTGCATGCGGTGCCGAGATTGAAGACTTTTTTTTTGAATAGAAACATCTTAGGATGTAATAATTTCACTGTTAGATCCTTTGGAAATTTATAAATTGAAAAATGTACCTTGAAACATTTGCAGCAAGAAATAAGAGTTCGTTTTCTTAGAAATATTGACAATTTTTAAATTCCTCTAATAAAATAGATTATTTTATGCAAAGATGATTCAAATTACTTAATGAATACAAATTCTATTTGGGAAGTCGTTTTTGCCCCGGCATTCGGTCTTGTCCTTTTCTACCCTACACTGGTGTGGGCCGAAAAAACGCTTTTTGGAGTAGTTGATTAACATTTACAATTAATCTCTGATGTTAAATTTTGTCACTAAATGGTAAAATAATTTTTAGTGAAACGAGAAAAAATCTGCCTCGGTGGCATGATTGGTTAAACGCTACACTCGTGAACAGTGGCGTTTTCGGCTCAAATCCGAGCCGAGGGAGATTTGTTCTCATTTCTCAAAAAATTATTTGACCGGTGATTGGCAAAATTTAACATCAGAAACTTAGTGTCATTCAGCGGACGCTACTCTCAATGGAATTCAACTGTTTGAATATAAACTTGTATCTGCAAAACTATCCAAATTAGTTAGAATGCAGATAGTCAGACGTAAGTTTTGGGATTTTTTTTCATCAGGGCATGTAATTTTCGTAACGATTTTGCCCTTCATCTTTGGATGAAGACCTCATTGTGCATGACTGCATCTCTATGTTTTATTCGCAATTAATTTTCCTGTTAACGACTTCGAAATTTATCTCACGATAAAGATCTCGTTGTGCTTAGGAAGTTTTGGTTGTTGGCTTAATATTGGTGAGAATCCAATTCGTCTTTTATTGCATGAAAGGGATTTTCTAAATTAATTTAAATCATTTCAAAATACGCAATCATCTCACCCTTGAGTGAATCCACAATACTTCGATTTTCTCACTATTAAATTTAAATGCTAATTATGTTATCATCAAACTTGATTCTAAAATGGTTAGGGCTTTTTTTAGTTTCCTACCAGCATTGGACCCAATCTGTATTTTTACTACAATCTACTAATCAGGATAGAGGAAATGAAAATTAAAGGGATTTCTCTGTGATAATTAATAATATTGAGATAATTAACTTCAGAATATTAGTAAACACAAAATCGATCCCCGGTTAGAAAATTGATGATGTTAAAACTCTTGTTCTGTGTATGAATTTTAAAAATGAAATTTTTCAAAAATTGAAAATAATTTTGAATGGGCCGAGGAATGATGGTGATTTTTTTGTAGGTACAGTTTAACATTGAACGAAATTTACTGGCATTTAAATAATTTCGATGAGGAAATAAACATACTGCAATTAAGACCGGAATTTAAATTATGGATATTATATTTACCAATAAAATTAGGACAAATCGCTAAGAAGAAGCAGAGAATAACAATCAAAATCCAAGTTTAAAAAAATAAAAGAATCTACTTCTCAAGAATTTCGATAAGAGTGTAACTAGTGAACATTGTTGAAAATGTTTCATTTTAAATAAGTATAGTCGCTATCCCATTCTTCCTTCTAACTTATCAAGATGTATGACAATTTGTGCAATGATGGGGACATAAATTAATGTCTACCCGATAGAAATATTAGTATTAGTTAAAAATCATAATAAAATGGTATCTTTCGCTATTCATATACAATCTAAACTAATTTATAAATTTATACAAATTCAAAAACCTTACCCAAAATTCGAAACATTTAAAAATAATTTAAAAAATTGAAGACAAGAGTTTAAGAATATACTGACATGAGTGTCATAAAATTTAAAGTCAACATTTTTCCATCTGTCTTCACACTCAAATTTCAATTTTCTTTTTCGTCACCTTCAATTCTTTTTGTTAATTATTTCTTTTGAATTCTCTGTCTTCTTCGGAATTCTTTAAATTCTTTTAAATAATTTTACACCTGTTGAAACCTTTTAAATTATTTGAATCATTTCTAAGTCTTTTTATATTCTTATATTGAATTCTTATCATTAATTATATGAGCAAGTGTACTAAAAATGTTACCATTGATATTTCAACTAAAAAAGATTTCAATTTTCAATCAAAAACAGTTAAATTCCTCCAGAAAATACCAATTTTGAACAAAACAGTTAAATCCCTAACAAAAAAAAGAACAATAATAATTTCAATTATTTCAGTTATATCGAATATTCGGAATATATTTGATTTATTAGAATTTTTTTGACTCATTTTCAATATTTTTTAATTCTCTTTATTTCTTTGAATATTTTTAATTTTTTAATTGAAAAATTTGGATTACCTGAACTCAAGGTCTCAAAAGAGTTCTTTTGGAGTCTTTAGAACAATTTTAATTCTTGTAAGTTCCTTACATTATTTTTAATTCTTCAAAATCATTTGAATTCTTTAACATCTTGTGAATTCTTTGTATTTCTTGGAATTCCTTTACATTTATTGAATTATTTAGAAATCTTTTAAATACTTTTGAATATGTTTTGATTCTTTAAATTCTTCGAATTAAAAAATTAAGGATTACTTTAAATTAGAATTAACTACTTCAAATGAAGAATATAAGAGAATTCTTTAAAGTCGTTTAGATTTCTTAAATAGTTTTGAATTGGGAACTCTTTGATTAATTTTAAAATATTTAAACTCTTTCCAATTATATAAATTCTATGATATCCTTTGCATTTTTTAATTAAAATAATTAAGGATTACTTAACATAAAAATCAACTTCTTTAAATATCTTGCATTCTCTGAACTTTTTTGTATTTTTTGTGAATAACTGTAAATTCTTTTGAAATATTTTGAATTATTTTTAATCCAAACCAATTAGTTGAATTCACAAAAAAAGTTGAATTATTAACGAAATAGTTGAGTTTTCAACAAAATAGGAATTTTCCATTAGGAAGATTAACGATCTCCCAAAAAAGATAAATTTTCAACATAATAGTTTTCTAAAAAGTAGTAAGATATACAAATAATTTGTTCAATTTAAAACCAAATAGTTGAATTTCCAAGTCAAAACGACGAATTTGATACAGAAACAGTGGAATTTTATACAAAAACAGTTGAATTTTAGACATAAGCATTTAAAGTTTCAATAACAAAGTTTACTTGCAATCAAATATTAACGAATTTTTAATAAAGTAGGTAAATTTTCCATCAAAAAGATGAATCTTCAAGCAGAAATATGAATTTTCAACAAAGTAGTTTAGGTTTCAACCAAGTAGTTGAATTGATAATCAAATCGTAGAATTTGTAACTAAACGAGATGAATGATGAACTAAAAATGTAATAGTATACTTTTCAAACAAATATAGTTGTATTTCATACTGGGTTCTATTAAATCAGTTCGCTTTTGATAGAAGAAACGCGAAAAAGGTGACAAAGGGGAAGTGGCGAAAGGTTGTGAAGTCTCAAATATGAAACTGAGTTTAAAACTTGTTAAGTTATTTTTAAACGGGTCAAATCGAGCTTCAACATATTTTTTTGTTCACAACTTTTTGTTTAACCAGTTTTTGATAGGACTCGTCTTTTTGGGTTTACGCATCGAATATGAATAGGTCGAAATTTCTAATTGTAAGCCAAACGACGACAGACAGGTAAGAAAGTTTTGAAGAAGATTTGTAGCCTTGGAAAAGATCTATAATTTTTCCCTTAACCATTTATTGATAAAATTTGATATTTTGGTTTTATTTACCGAAAATACTAAGAAGAAAATTCAAATTTTGAAGCAAACGACGAAAATTTGGGAAACAGTCCTGAAGAAGCATTATAGCTTTCGAAAAGTCCTATAAAATGTTATATAACCATTTTTTGACAGGACTTGTAATTTTGGTTTTATTTATCGAGAATACTATGAACAACACCAAAATTAAAATTTTGAGCCAAGCGACGCGAAATATGGGGAAAAGTTTTTCGAGGAATTTCAGCGTTCAAAAATTCCTACAACATTTCTTTGAATCATTTTCAAGATAAAACGTATTTTTTCTATTTTATTCATAGAAACTGATATGCAAAAATCCAAAATTCCAATATTACGCCAAAAGACGGAGAGATACGTAAAACGTCTAAAAAAAAGACTTGTAGTAGGAAATAAATTTACATTTAAAAATATATGTCAAAAGTCAAGCGCCAAATGCAAGTTTCATAATGAGATTTTTTATTTTAACGCCTTTCAAGCTTTGAGCAATTTAATTTTCATCTATACTTCATTATGTAGAAAATTCAGAGTATGGAGATGCATAAAAACCTGGGATGTAAAAGACACGCTTTTGCTAAAATTTCATTCAAGCATTCCAAGCGTGAAGAATGTATATCCATGCGCTGAGCGCGAGGCAACTCATTATGGAGCGCGAAGCGCTAGATTCGGCGGACGAGCGCTCTAAGCGTGCTCAAACTTGTTGTGTCCGACAAAAAAATTCCTTCTATATTTTCATGAAGAGTAACAATATGTTGCAATAAAACCAATATTCTATCAACTCCCCTACCTACTAACTAGAAATTAAATTTTTACGTTTTTTTAGACACATAATCAGTTTCCTAATAATTCTCCCTAGTCTCGTTGTGGTCGAGGATCTCTACCTTGATTTTAGGGACTAGCACGCACACGTTCCTAACGTCCTCGTAATCCATCACAATAACAGGGGTCAGTTTGGTTCTGCCCTCAGCCGTCGCCGTTCCTTGTTTGCCTTATATCCTTGACTTTTTCACCGAGACTGTCAGGTTTAATCTTGCTCTTAAGGTTTTTGAGGAGTTCGTTACAGCTGGATCCCTTAGGCGGTATATAAGCAACGCCTAGGGTTGCGCGCGCCTCAGGCTGCCCTTCTTCACTGGTTTTGTTGCATGTTTCTCCATCCTCTCTTTGCTCCTCGTGTCGAATGGCCCTGGTTCATAGCCTCGAATCTTCGGCTGCTTCGCCGCCTGGTAGTCTAGTCAAGGATTCCAGAAGGTGGTGATGGAAGAATTGATGTCGTGCCTTATAGTGTCTAGACCTTTCCCCCGCATGCAAGGCTCTTCAAGGGCGAACATTACATTTCCTTAGCTACTCCTAGGATCAAATATGGAGAAACAGCAAGTAGACAAAAAGAGGTATGAGGAGGTGCATGAAGGTGAAATAGAGATCATAGAGGAACCGGCTAGTAGCCACAAGTTACAGTTGCGAGTTGGCGGAGACGAATTCATGGATTCTTTTGATAAATACATGAAAGCATTGAAATGATTGAAGGGCACCATAAATAAAATAGAGTCCATCTGTCCGACTGTCGTAGCCAGCAAAGGAAATCAGACAAAGAAACAAGCCGAGGCAGCTCCGAATATTCCAGAAGGTTCCTGCACATGCGCAGAAGAAGATGGGCCTAAAGTCGCCACATAGTGAAGTATTTAGGAAGATGAAGTGAAATGTGACTGAACAAAAAAAAAGGCGGCACGTGTGAAAAGTGAGGTTAGTGCTGTACCGGAGAGCTGAATAGAAAGAAAAGTGACATGTGAGAGTACGTGTGTGTGTTTAAGAATTTTTTTTAGGAAATTGGAACATTAGTAGGAGCAATTGTATTGCATCGGACCGTGCAAACCCTTTGGGACACATTAAATAAATTAAGAACTGAATTTTCTGATTCTTGCATCTGCTTAGGTAACGAGCAGTACGAATCAGAAAAAAGTTCAACCATCATGTGCGTTGAGTAGAGATTGAAGCCGTAGAGTTGTAGAAGAATTTTATAATTAACATTTTAAAAATCTTACGCAGCAATATGGCATCAATCTCTACTCAACGCACAGCAATCTAAAGGCTTCACCTGTGAATGATTTAATCGCAAGCTTAAGAATCAGATGTAGACACAATACAACTTGAGAGACTACGAATGAAATCAGTATAAAAGAATATACATTTTACTTACTCTCGTCTCAAAGTACAAAAGTGTCAAACTTCAATGAATCGGTATGAAGCCAAAAGATGATACTGCCGAAGGTAAAGAGGAGCTTATACAATGCTTCCAAAACTTACGAAATATACACAGAAGGATGCCAAAGTACAAAGTTGGTGACAGAGTTCGAGTCAGCAAGTATAAGCCAAAAATTGTATTATCAACCAAAAATTGTATTATTAAAATCCCAGCTTAGAAAAATTTCAACCAACGTAAAGAATTTTCAAATAAAATTATGATTTTTCAACTGGAAAAACTTTAAGTACTTTCTTTTTCTAAAATTTAGAAAAGGGAAAGTGAAGAGGCAAGTTATAATCAAGATGTAGTTTATGCAGTGCACACCACTTCACTTTCAAGAAGAAGCTGAAATTGATTGTTGTATTAATGATCAAAGATTGTATTTTTTCTTACAGGGGGCTTCGCTGCCCGAACCTCCCAAAGGGGGCTCCACCCCTCGGCCCACCGGGGCTCTGCCCCGGACCCCGGCCCCCTTAAGCAGCACCCACGACACGCACTTGCATGCGAAAACCATTCTGTTTCTGCATTAAATATCGTGTGTCACTCCGCAGCAAACCGTTGAAGATTTCACCCGGTATTTGTAGCACTCGGCTGTGAGCGCGCCTTCGGCGCGCGCATAGGCGCCTCGTACTGCAAACATCGGCATCGGATGTCAAAGATGGGGTTTGCTCCGTCGTAACACAATAAACTATTATGCAGATTTTTGAAGTTTTTTTTTATTTCAATTTTTTTTACATTTTTGGGGTTGCATAGAGTCTTCTCAATTTTTTTCAGATTTTAAGATACTGTTCTGCAAGAGATACTCATGTTTTAATATACTCTTATCTTTAACTTTTATTTTTCGCGGGCATAAAAACATCAACAAATTTTTTGTTGGCATTCGAGGACTTTCTTGGGATCAAAATTGACTCAAAAAAATTCAATTCAATAATTCCATTATCCATAAAAAATTTGCAGTGTCTCCAGTTTTGATCCCCTATATATCTTGAATTGTTTTTGAGTTCATTTTGATCCCAAGAAAAACCTTAAATATAAAAAAAAATTGTTGATGTTTTTATTGGCGCGAAAATAAAAGTTAAAAATAAGAGTATATTAAAACATGAATAACTCTTGCAGAACAGTATCTGAAAATCTAACAAAAATTGATAAGACTCTAGGCAACCTCATGAATGTATAAAAAATGGAAATAAAAAAACTTTAAAACTATTCATAAAATGATGTCATTAAACCTATTTTGCTCGCGCGCGTTACCTACATTTAAATCGATCGATTCCACATTCAGTTCACTTCATGGGGGTCCTAATGCACTACTTTTAAGCATGGTATTGTCTGCGATTTCTGAAATTGGTTATTTTCGACCACCCTAATATTCACCCCAGGTTAAAACGTTATATATAATTTGAGCAAGTCCATGTTAAATCATCTGAAGAATTGCAGTTATTGTTAGTAATTTTGATAAAAATGCTAGTATCCGTTTTCTTAGGTGTTAAAAGAAAGACCCTAAAATAATTGTTGAGAAAATCAAAAAACTTACGAGTTATTCAAAATTGAAAATTTTGGTCCTTTTCTTCTTAAACTGTCATGACTTTGATTATTTTAATGATAATGAGGTCTATTATTTTTTCAATCATTCTTAATCAGACGCAATTTTGAAAACATATTTTTTGAACAAAAAGATTCCAAAAAATTCTCGGATTTTTTCAAAAATTAATATTTAAACTGAATTTCTGAAGAAGAAAAAAAAAACACTTTTTATTTTCTTAATTTTTTTTATAGAGAGCTTGCAATGTCCTCTACAAGCCCTGTGAATATGAAAATGGGATCTTCCTTAGTTCTCGAGAAGTAATTAAGTACGTACGTCGTGGCATGGCGTACCCAGCGCCTGAGGGTCTGAACTCTCAAGTTCGTGTATACGATTATAATATTCTTTTTGTCCGACCCCCCTGGAAAACGCATCATTGCATGCAGGTGAAGCAGGCGCAATGTGGCCGCTTCCAGCCCAGTGACGTTCGCACATGCGCACTCCGCCTCCGGTCCAACATGAATCTTTACGCACGCTACATGAAGCTTGACGCCCGCTACATAAAACTTTACGCCCGCTACATGAAACTTTACGCCCGCTACATATACATTGCACTCCGCAAGTGAGAACATGGCGGAATTGATCTTTATATTTGAAAAAATTGTATTGCTATACCCGACAATCTCCCTTCTGCAAAGCACGCTATTTCTTCATTTCACCTGTAATCTAAAATTGTCAAGTACATCAAACATCCTCTATCTGCTTCACATGCTTGCTTTCAAGGAGGGGGACAAGAAGTGGGTGCGTCGTTTTGGCGTAGGTTTTTAATTATTTTTCGAAAACTAAGGTAGATCGCATTCAAAAAATAGTTTCCCAAAACTGCGTCGCATTAGGAATAATAAAAAAATAGACCCTAATATCAATAAAATCACCAAAGTTATTTGAGTTTAAGAAAAAAAGGACCAACATTTTCAATTTTGAATGTCTCCTAAGTTTGATACAGAAAAATTTATAAAACAAATTAAAAATATCATTTTCTTGTCCTCTGTATATAAACTATATAAAACTTTTTCACCTGTTACTGTAGGTCGAGTAATGGACACAAATTCACTGACGTACAGGCTGTAAGCAGTGTTGAACCAATGCTAAACCAACGATGAATTGTTGTTAAATCAATGTTCAACTAACGATTAAGCAATGTTGAACTAGACTTTAAATTAGAGTTAAACTAGTCTTAATGTTGTAAGGCCCTGGAGTGTTAAACAATCAAGTTTTTCTTCACGCCTACCAAAGCCATTAGACAACAAATTTTATATTACTTTCCAAAAAATAAGTATCACCCTCCATGTTTGAGTTGAATAACAGTTTTTTTTGTCGATCGTAGGGGGTAAATTTCAATAAAATTCACAATTTTGTTTTGTAACGTTTCGTCAGCTTGGTTCGCTAGCCTCTTCAGACTAAAATTTTATTTCAAATGTACCAACATTAAAACCAGTACAGAACACGAATTTATGGATGATTTTGAAAAAAGGAGTTAGCACTTTACCTTATAGAACACGTTACAAAACAAAATTGTGAGTTTAATTAAGATTTACTCCCTACGATCCACAGTGGTGCCTGTCAATGCAAAAATGGGATATGGTAAGAAAGTTTGCGAAAATCGAGATGAAATTGGTACCTAGGAGGTTTTTTGCGTCGCTGAACAAGAATATGATGTCAAAATACGCGACAATTACCTCTAAGTGCAAAAATTTTGCAATTTAATTTTTTTTCCCAATATTTTTACAAAAAAAATTTTTTTCATAAAAATTGCATAAGAAACCAAATTGTAACAGATAAACGAGCAAATTCTCAAATTTGCAAAATTTTGCAATGGTTCTCACCCTTGCAAAAATGGGACGTGGTAAGGAAATGTGCGAGAATCAAGTTGAAATCAGGTGTATTTGATGACTTTGGGGTTGTTGAGCACGCAGTGTTACATCCCCAAATTATTTTGAATTTTGTCATAACACCAAATGGTAATCGCATCACAGTAGGTAATGACTTACGTAGTCAGCTGCAACTACGGCACCGCACATGACCAGTGATAAATGAGCGACGGTCGATAAGGAAGTAGGCGCGAGCTAATTAGCGGGGTAATACCATGAAACGTACTAACCTATCTAACTATTGATAATACAGAAATGCTTAGGTAATTAAATTAACGTAGAACTACATGTTATACCCTCCTAGTATTTAAAAGAATTAAATTCAGAGTGAATTAATATTTAATTTTCTCAAGGTCCAACACTAAAATTTAACTACAAAATTTTTGTAAATTGAAAAACAAAACAAAAATTTAACTATCAAATTTGTACAACAAATTTTTCTCTCGTTTAATTTTTTTTTTAAATCATAATCAAGAAATATTTTTAAAAAATATTATTTTTTTTGTTTATATATTTGATTTTTATTTTGGGTTTTATAATTTGAATTGAGACATTTGAGGATGTTTTGTCCAAATTTGATCGTCGGATTCTTAACTTTTTTAATAACCAAGAATTTCTTAGAAATGATTGTCATTAAATTATAATTATATTAAAATAAATAAATATAAATAAAATAATAAAATGTAAATAAATAAATATTATATTAAAATTATATTTATAAAACAATAACGTATTTTGTTATCTCGAAAATAATTATTTTCACACTTATTGTGATTAAAATGAATAGAAAAAAAGGTTTTATGTTAATTTGAAATACTTTTTTTCCAAGCAATTCAAAAACGAATAATTCCAGCTTTTTGATTTTCATCCAGCTATGTGTATTGTGTAAATTTGGAAGAATTTAATACTATTTTTTCAGGATAAGGATCAGCGAAGTATGGATATGGAGACGGCAAGAGTAATGTTACAATTACTACTAGGAAAGCATTGGCCCCTGTTCTCGCAGTTCGCACAATTTCTCGATCAGTCGAAGTACAAAGTGATCAATAAAGATCAATGGTGCAACATTCTAGAATTCTCGCGAACGATTAGTCACGATCTGTCTAATTACGACTTAGACGGGGCTTGTAAGTAAACCATATTTTAATCTCAGGCTTCAAACTCTTTCCGCTATTCCCCTCTTTTCCGATATTTCAAAGGAATTCCTCTTCTTTTCCCTGTTTTCAAGAAACCTCCATTATTTTTCATTTTTTTGCTAAAATGCAAACTAAATGAGTATAATCCAATAAGAAAATACAACTGGTTTTGGTTGAAAGTTATTTCTTTTAAGTTGAAAAGTCTATTTTTTGTTTTGTTTTTTTGTTTGTTTGGAAAATTAACTTTTATTTTACCTGAAAATTGATCGTTTTTAGATGAAAACTCAACCATGGCATTTTTCGTTGAGAATTAATCTTTTTGGTTGAGAAGTTAACTACTTGGTTGAAAGTTGAATTACTTTGTCAAAAATTCATTTTATTGATTAAAGATTGAACTATTTTGTTGAAAATTCCTTTTGTTTCGGTTGAAAATTTATTTTTTTTTTTCAACTGAAAATTTAACTGTTCCATTTTTGGTTAAAAATGTACCTTTTTTAGTTGAAAATTCATGTATTTTGTTGAAAATTGAACTAATCGGTTGACAGTTGAGCTGATTTGTTGAAAATTGTGTTTTTTTGTTGTTGTTTTTTTTAAATTAATTTTTTGAACTGCAAATTTGGCTGATTATTCAATTATTTGGTTGAAAATTAATCTTTTCGGTTGATAATTTAAGTACTTGGTTGAATTACTTTGTTTAAAATTCATTTTATTGGTTAATGATTGAACTTTTGTTGAAACATTCCTTTTTTTTGTTGAAAATTAAATTTTTGAACTATAATATTAACTGTTTCATTTTTGTTTAAAAATGTATTTTTTTTTAGTTGAAAATGCAACTATTTGGTGGAAAATTCATGTATTTTGTTGAAAATTGAACTACTTGGTTGAAAATTGAACTAATTCGTTGAAAATTCGTTATTTTTGTTGGAAAATTTAAATACTATGTTCAATTGCTTTGTTAAAAATTCACTTTATTGGTCAAAGATTGAACTATTTGGTTAAAAACTCTTTTTTTTTCGTTGAAACTTCATTTTTTAAACTGAAATATTAACTGTTCCATTTTTGGTTAAAAATTCAACTATTTGGTTGAAAATTCTTGTATTTTTTTGAAAATTGAACTACTTGGTAGAAATTTGAATTCATTTGTTGAAAATTCGTTATTTTGTGTTGAAAATTAGTTGTTTGAACTGCAAATTTAACTATTCCGTTTTTACTTTAAAATTGATCGTTTTTAGCTGAACATTCAAATATTTGGCTGAAAATTCATCTTTTTGGTTAAAAATTTAAATACTACCTTGAAATAATATGTTAAAAATTCATTTTAGTCGTTCAAGATTGAACTATTTTGTTAAAAACTTCATTTTTTTCGTGTATCTTTTTTAGTTGAAAATTCAACTATTTAGTTGAAAATTCATTTTTTGAACTGCAAATTAAACTATTCTTTTTGGTTGACATTTAAAGTACTAGGATGAATTACTTTGTTAAAAAACCATTTTATCGGTTAATGATTGTACTGTTGTTTTCAAAATTCCCTTTTTTTTGTTGAAAATTGATTTTTTCAATTGAAATATGAACTGTTTAATTTTGGTTTAAAAATTTATCTTTTTTTAGTTGTAAATGCAACTATTATGTGGAAAATTCATGTATTTTGTTGAAAATTGAAGTACTTGGTTGAAAGTTGAACTAATTCGTTGAAAAATCGTTATTTTGGGTTGAAAATGAGTTTTTTAACTGCAAATTTAACTATTCCATTTTTGCTTTAAAATTAATAGCTTTTAGCGGAACATTCAATTATTTGGTTGTAAATTCATCGTTTTTGTTGAAAATTTAAATACTAGGATGAATTACTTTATTAAAAATTCATTTTGGTGGTTCAAGATTTAACTATTTTGTTGAAAACTCCTTTTTTTCGTTGAAAAATTTTTTTAATTGAAATATTAACTGTTCCATTTTTGGTTAAAAATGTATGTTTTTTGGTTGAAAATTCAACTATTTGGTTGAAAATTCTTGTATTTTTTTTGGAAATTTAACTATTTGGTATAAAGTTGAACTAATTAGTTGAAAATTCGTTATTTTGGTTTGAAAATTAATTGTTTGAACTGCAAATTTAACTATTCCATTTTTGCTTTAAAATTGATCGTTTTTAGCTGAATATTATTTTGTTGAAAATTCGTCCTTTTCGGTAAAAAAAATAGTTCTACTGTTTTGGAGAAAATTCGCCTTTTAAGCTTGAAAATTCAAAAGTTTGGTTAAAATTTTTTTCTCTTTTGACTGACAATTCAAATCTTCTTGAAAATTCGCGTTTTTGATTGGAAAATTTCATTTTTTTTTCTTGATTGAAGATTAATTTTCTTCCTTTTTAGTTAAAAACTCAATTATTACATGTTTCGTTGAGAATTCATCTTTTTGGTTGATAATTTAACTGCTTGGTTGGAAGTTCAATTACTTTGTTAAAAATTCATTTTATTGGTAAAGATTGAATTGTTTTTTGCAAAGTTTCTTTTTTGGATGAGAATTTTTATTTTTTTTAGTTAAAAATTCAACTATTTGGTTAAAAATTCGTCTTCTTTGATAAAAAAATAATCTTCTTGGTTGAAAAGTCAAATACTTGGTAGAAAGTTTAACTGCTTTGTTAAAAAATTAATTTTATGAGTTGGAAATTCATATCTTTCGTTGAAAATGAGCTTTTTTTATTAAATGCTTATATTTTACGGTTAAAATTTCAACTGTATTGTAGAAAATTCGTCTTTTTGTCCTGAAAATTCATCTGTTTTGCTTAAAACTTTCCATTAATTTGGTTGAAAATTTAACTACTTGGTTGAAAGTTAAATCACTCTGTTTAAAACTTATTTTATTAGTAAAGATTTAATTATTATGTTCAAAATTCTTCTTTTTTTACTGAAAATTAACTTTTAAATTTTTGGTTAAATATTATTTTTTAATTGAAAATCCAACTATGTATTTGGTTAATAATTCCTCTTCTAAGATAGAAAAATAATCTTTTTTATTGAAAAATCATCTTTTTGGTTGAAAATTCAACTATATTTGGTTAAAAGTTCGTTTTTCTTTTAGTTAAAAATTAATTGTTTGAACTGAAGATGTAACTATTCCATTTTCGGTGTAAAATTGATAGTTTCAACTTTTTTTATTATGGTAAAAAATTTAATTATTCGGTTGAAAATTAACTTTGCGGTTGAAAATTCAAATTTTTGGGAACTGTTTGTAGAGAATTCGCCTTTTAGGCTTAAAACTCAACGATTTGGTTGAATTTTTTTGTCTCTTCTCTAACATTGTTTAATTTATCTAATTCAACTGTTTTTTATTTAAAATAAAAATATTTTTTAATTGAAATGTCAAACATTTGCTGTGAAGAATATTCATTTTTTTTTAATTCAACTGTTTGTGATTTAAAATCTTGTTGGGTTGTAATGTCAACTATTCCATTTTTTTTGTAATTGTATATTTTTTATTTGAAAATTCAATTATTTGGTTGAAAATTTATTTTTTTTAGTTAAGACTTTAACAATTTCGTTGAAAAAACATATTTGTGGGTTAAACATTCAATTGTTTGTTTAAAAATTAAACTATTTTGTTGAAAATTTATTTTTTTTTTTTCTATCGAAAATTTAACTATTTTATTAGTAAATCATCTGTTTTGGTTAAAAATTAAACTTTTTGGTTAAAATTTAATTTTTTTGTTAGTTATTCGACTTTTTGGATAGAAAATAATTCCGTCTGGATTGAAAATTCAACTGCCTTCTAAAAAATATGTAATTTTGGCTTGAAAATTCAACTATTTTGTAAAAAAACGTCCTTTTTGGTTGATTGTATATTTTTTATCTGAAAGTTCAATTATTTGGTTGAAAATTTATGTTTTTTAGTTGAAACTTTGAAAATTTCGTTGAAAAAACATCTTTGTAGGTTAAAAATTTAATTGTTTGGTTAAAAATGAAACTTTTTCGTTAAAAATTAAATTTTTGTTGCGCATTCGACTTTTTGGATAGAAAATTCAACTGTCTTCTAAAAAATTCGTAATTTTGGCTTGAAAATTCAATTATTTTATTGAAAGTTTAATTATTTTGTCGAAAATTCAACTATTTTGTTAAAAAGTCTTTTTTTTGGTAAAGATTTAATTCTTTGTGGGAAATTCGTCTTTTAGGATAGAAAAGTCAACTGCCTTTTAAAAAATTCGTCGTTTTCGCTTGAAAATTCAACTATTTTGTTAAAAAATCGTTCCTCTTGTATTTTTTCTATAAATTAGAGTATTTGATTGAAAATTCATCTTTGTAGGCTGAAAATTCAAGTATTTTGTTAGAAAATCATCTTTTTTGGTCGAAGATTGAATTTTTTTGTTTCAAATCAAAAATTTCGCTTTTATGGTCAACAATTTTGTGACTGGAAATTCATCTTTATTGGTTGAAAAGTCAACTGTTTTTTAAAAAAGTCCCCTTTTTGGCTTGAAGATTGAAATTTTTTGTTAAAAATGTTCTTTTTGGTTAAAGTTTAATCTTTTTGTTTGAAAATTCGACCATTTGATTGAAAATTTATCTTTGTAGGTTGAAAATTCAACAATTTGGTTACAAAATCATTTAGTTTGTTTAAAATTACTTTTTTGTTAAAAAGTTCGACTATTTGGTTGTAGTTGCAACTATTTTGTCTAAAAGTAATTTTTTCTTTGTTTGAAAATTCAACTATTTTGTTGAAAAATCATCTTTCTTGGTTGAATATTAACTTTTTTGTTGAAAATTCGACTATTTTGTTGATAAATTAATTAATTGTGTTATTCAAAAGAATGTATTCCCCTATTTGCGTGAAAAATCACCACCCTATTTCCCCTACTTTGAGAGTATTTTGGGCTGTGAAGTATGTAATCTTTTAATTTAACAACCTGCAATTTAAATGTTAAACTTTTATTTTTTTTTCCAGGGCCAGTAATGCTTGACGAGTTCGTAGAATGGTTGAAGGTTCAAAAAGGGGGAATATCAACAGAAACCCGTGTCAGCTGAAACACCGAATCAAAAAGCAAAGGACAATTTATAAACAATATATTTACCTACACGACAAAGTCCTCCTGTCCAATTTGATTTGTCATCATTTAAATTATTATTTTTCTGGTTCCATGGACGACTCGTTTCCGTTAACATTTCCGTCTCTTCAAATTGTTAGAGCTTACTGTAGGTAATTTTTGACCTAGTTGATTTTCGCAACCTGAATGACTGTGTCCAGAGTGAAAAGCTCATTTGCCTTTGTAGCTTATTTTGTTTGTCGGTAATAAATCCATAAAGTGTTAAGTACCCTAATTGTACTGTCTATATTTAATGTTCACGTCGCGCATTCATCAGTTTTTAATTTATCTAGTAATTCAATTTTTGCCAGGTTTTGCACAAAACTCGAGAAGAATCAAGAGACTAATTTTCTTCGTTTACGGGACTTGCCTCCTGGAGACAATTTTGTAAATAGAGAATGCAACATTCGAAGTATATGCTTCATCGGTTGCTCTTATCAGATCCATTTTTCATAATTACATTAGCACATGCTTTCTATTTCGAGTCACAAACACAGTCATACATGGTATTCACTTGTAATAATCAGAGGACAGTGGCCATTTGATCGCGGTCTACCTGTCGGCTCTAGTCCCTCACGCAACTTCCCCTCACGCAGCTGAGGGACGGCCAGACAGAATGTTTTAATTTTGTGATCAGTAATTTATAAATATTATCTTTACCGACATTCAATTGCAATAGTTAGGAAACCCTAGATTTTGAATACAATCTTTCTAAATTACTGATTGCAAGCGGCATTCTGAGGGTCCCTCAGCTGCGTGAGGGGAAGTCGCGTGAGGGACCAGTGTAAGCATGTAGGCGGCGATTAAATAGGCATCGCTCTAATCGGAAGTAAGTCTATTTGATACAGTAGATCATTGACATAATTCAATCGAAGGCTTCAGTGCGAGAAAGGCGAGCTCAATCTTGTATCTGGAAATGCGTTTGAACTGCACAGGCCTCTTCAATAAGTTGAAACTTACAGTTAGGTAAATTATATAGCATAATAATCTTTTTTTTTTGTTTTCAAAAGAACGTCGGTTTTTCGTTTTATGATCTGTATAGTAACTACGATGTGATAATGATTAGGCGATCTTCGGGTTATTTTCCTTGGTGAAAATTAGAACACTTTTGTCCTCCATCAGTTAAGATTGTAATTCTGGTGGGAGTGTGAGAAAGTTTTGTGAAAAGATGAGGATAAAAAATGTCAGGTTCTATCTTCAGTTCAATTTTTTATCTAGTAATTCGAAATTTTATTGTAGAAATTTGCATAAATAGAGCGGAACTGAATTCAATGGCTTGTCTATTTAATCCTGTATTTAAGTTTAGAACTGCGAAGTGGTTAAGAACATTGTGCATGTAAGTAACTGTTGTTTTCTACACAAATATATTTTCGTCTCAATCGTCTTTGATGTCTTATATTTAATTTTTCCATGCAATATTGTCATGAAGTTTGAGTAAATATTTGTTATTTGTCGAGTTTCTATATTTTTGTGTCGGGAAATTTAATCTATAAATTAACTGCCGTGGTAAATCGTTGGTGAAAGTACAATCCGGGAGGTACAGATGGCGTTTGATGTATGTTAGAAATTTATAAATGGTTTTTTAATTTTTATGGGAATCAAAGACGATTCTGAGACTATTTGTAAATTGTAACAATTCAGACTTTTGAATTCGGAGTTGCGGAATAAGTTTAAGAATGAAAATTATTTTTAGCTTTATTCAATTTTTCAAATTTTAGAATATTTAGAATTTTATTTATCGAAACTAAAACTATTTTAATGATTCATTAATCTTCTTGGGACTTTTTCAATTATAGTTATAACAATTCGTAATTTTGAATTCAAAGTTAGAGATTTAGTTTAAGATTCAAACTTTTTTTTAGTTTTATTCAATTTTTCAAATTTTAGAATGTTTCTCGAGAATTTTATATATAGAAACTCAATGTTAAAATATTTCAATGATTCAATTATTTTCTTGAGATTAGTTGTAAATTATAATTATAACCATTTACAATTTTGAATTTCAAATTGCAGATTGAGTTTAAGATTCAAAATTATTTTTAACTTTATTTAATTAAAACAATTTTAGAATGTTTATCGAGAATTTTATTTGTCGAAACTAAAACTAAAAATCTTTTTATGATTTAATTTTCTTGACATCTATTTGCAGATCGAATTTCTGATACAAATTTATTTTTAGTTTTATTTAATTTTTCAAATTTTATGTTTGACGGAGATTTTACTTATCGATACTAAAAATAAAGATATTTTAGTGAATATTTAATTTTCTTGAGACTATTTTTAAATGATAAGAATTGAGAATTTTGAATTCGAAGTTGCGAAATAAGTTTAAGAAAAAAAATTATTTGTAGATTCATTTGATTTTTCAAATTTTAGAATATGTATCGAGAATTTTATTTATCGAAACTAAAATGAAAAATATTTTAATGATTCATTAATTTTCTTGGGACTATTTTTCAATTATAGTTATAACAATTCATAATTTTGAATTTAAAGTTAGAGATTGAGTTTAAGATTCAAAATTATTTGTAGTTTTATTTAATGTTTCAAATTTTATAATGTTTATCTAGAATTTTATTTATCGAAACTGAAAATATTTCAATGATTCATTAATTTTCTTGAGACTATTTGTAAATTTTAAGAATTTTTAATTTGAAGTTACAGGTTGAATTGAGGATACATTAATTTTTGAAATTTTAGAATGTTTCTCGAGAATTTTATATATCGAAACTCAATGTAAAAATATTTTAATGACTCAATCATTTTCTTGAGATTAGTTGTAAATTATAATTATTATAAATTATTATTATATTTTTAAGAATGGTTTTTACACTCTAATTAACATTAAATGTATCAGCGAAACACCAGAAACATGTTACAAGACAAATAGAAGACTACTTGTAAAGTATAACAATTTATAATTTTGAATTTGAAGTTGAGGATTGAATTTAAGATTCAAAATTATTTTCAGCTTTAATTAATTTTTACAAATTTTAGAATTTTTATTCAGAATTTTATTTATTGAAGCTCAAACTAAAAGTATTTTTTTGGTTCATTAATTATCTTGAGACTTTGTAAATTATAATTATATCTAACAATTAACAAATTTGTATTTGCGGACTGAATTTAAGCTTCATAATTATTTTCAGGATTAATTAATTTTCAAAATTGTAGAATGTTTATAGAGAATTGAAAAACTAAAAATAATTTAATGATCCATTAATTTTCTTGAGACTACTTTTCAATTATAACAATTTATAAAATTGAAATAGCGGATTGAATGTAAGATTCAAAATTATTTCTAGTTGTAATTAATTAAAAAATGTTTAGAACATAAATCGAGAATTTCATTTATCGAAACTCAAACAAGAAATATTAAAATGATTAATTAATTCTATTGACACCATTTTTTGTAAATTATAATAATTTATAATTTTGAATTTTAATTTGTAGAATTCAAGATTCAAAATTATTTTTAGCGTTAATTAATTTGAAAAATTTTAGAATGTTTATACATAATTTTATCTATCGAAGGTCAAACTAAAAGCATTTGAAGGATTTATTAATTTTCTTGAGAATTTGTCAATTATAATTATAAAAATGTATGATTTTGAATTCAAAGTTGCGGTACAAAATTACTTTAAGTTTTAATTAACTTTTAAAATTTTAGAATGTTGCAGAGAATTTTATTTATCGAAACTCAAATTAAAAATATTTTAATGATTCATTAATTATTTTCTTGCCTTCAGGGACACACAGGTTTTTTTTATTTAAACTCCTATCAGCTGCGTATCGCTATACAAAGTGCAATTTTTAGTTTAAACAACAAATAAAAACCGAATTATATTGCAAACAAAAAAAAACGAATTTTCAAAAAAATTGTTCATTCTTCAACCAAAATTTAATTATCAACAGAATAATTAAATTTTCAACAAAATAATTGACTTTTCAACCAAATAGTTGAATTTTCAACCTACAAAAATAAATTCTAAAAAAATGTAATGGTTGATATTTCAACCAAAAAGTATAAATTTTGAAACCAAACACAAGAATCCTCCAACAACAAGATTCATTTTCTACCAAAAAAGACGAATTTTCAACAAAGTACATGAATTTTTGAAGAAATAGTTGAACTTTCAACTAAAAAAGACAAATTTTCAAAAAAAATGGAAAAATTCTTCAGTACAAAAATTGAGTTTAAACAAAAACAAAAAATTCAAGAAAATAATCAAAATTTCGACCAAAGAGATGAATTTTGGACTAAACTGATGAATTTAAAAAAAAAGACGATTTTTCAACAAATAAAGTTTTTTCAGTAACGAAAAAAAATTTCATCCAAATTGTTGAACTTTCAAGCCAAAAGATGAATTTTTCTGTAAAATATTTGAATTTAAAAAACCTAATTTTAAAACAAAAAAAACAACGAATTTTGTTTAAAAAAAAGGTCCATCTTCAAGTAAAAAATCAATTTTCAACCAAAAGTGGAATAGTTAGATTGTCAATTAAAAAATTAATTTTGAACAAAAAAAGAGTTTTCAACAAAGCACTTAAACTTGCAACAAAAAAGTTAAATTTTCAACCAAAAAAACAAATAGAAATACAATCGGAATACATTACTAAGAAGAATATTATATCATGGAAATTCTATAAAAATAAGAAAAGTATATATTTTTTATAAATGAACGATACACCAAATTTTTAATAAATATCGTTCCTGACGGCAAGGCAAGAAATTGAGTGAAAAAAAGTTTTGAAAAGTGTTTTTTTTTTTTTTCTGTAGAAGATTTAACATTTGAGATACTTTGGTGATGAAAAGACGACAAATAGTATTATTTAAGGGCATTTACTTTGAAAAAAAGTATTTTATCATTTTACTGGTATTTAAATACTTTTAGGAAGAGGAATATTTTATCTTTTATTACAATTTTTTTAATGTAGTAAAGAATAGTAATGATTCTTATTGACTTATATGACCAAAGAGAACCTCAAACTCTTTTTACATTCATTGCGATAATTAAACAAAATAAAAAGCCTAAATGGGATAGTTATATTATTATTAGATTTCCAGGAAACAAGCATAATAACCTATAAAAAATATCTCTAAACTTTTCATTCAGAATTATACGGTATATAGAAAATCGAGTTGCAAAAGTAAAATTCATTTCCATAATAAATAATTCATAATTAAATTATTAGTTTAATAAGTATTGTTGGATGAGATAGTGTAAGTATGAAATTGTCGACAAATTCTTCTTCTACCATCCTTATATCAAACTGCTTTTTCGACAAACATATCTTGAAAGTATTATAAAAAGATGAGTTTGACGGTCTTTATTAAAAAGCACTATTATCACTTTCATCTTTATATTTTCGTGATTGACACGGTTACTCCATTGAGCGTCCTCCAAAAGAACGAAAGCAACACGAACGACAGAGGGCGCTGACATAGTTTCATGGCACGTTCCGATTGGTCAACATGAGAACTTCAAAAAGCGAGGGTAATTTTAAAATGTATAAAAACCTAAATAGAGGAAATAGTTACAATACAGTGAGAAATATGTTTTGTTCCTACAAAAAATTAATTTGATTGGTATTTGTGCAATAAATTTGTTTTCTTGGTTCTACCAAATTTTGGTTTGCATAACCAAAATTTTGTTGATCTAATACAATTTTTTGTTCGATCAACAAGTCTTTTTGAGCCAAAGAATAACTTTTTTTTTGCATCAGAAACTTACAAATTTTCATTTTGGCAATGTTTGTACTTGAATAAAAAAAAATTATCAATTTTTTTTCAAAAATAGGCTCTCACATATCTTTTAAGAATTCATTTAGCTTCCGTTAAAAAAAATTGAATCGGTTAAAAATACAAGCCGGAATATTAATAATATAGAAGCAATATATTTTTTATTTATTAATTACATTTTTGTAAAAAAGGACGCCCAATCGTGACCAAATTGTGCCCAAGAACTATTTGAGCCTTATGAAAAAGAAGTATTGGTAAGTATTGGATCGATTACTTTTTTTTGCGAATAAATATTGGAAATCCGATACTTTTTCGCAAAAAAAGTAGTGGATCTTTTACTTACCAATACTTCCTTTTCATAAGGGATGGAATAAAAGAAGCACGCGGATTCATATTTTTGATTATTTTCTTACGTCATTTAAAAATATAATTATTCAATACATCATATGAGATATAGAGAACACAAATGTGAGAAAGCAGAAAACATTAAAAATTGATGACAACAAAATATGACGATTTAGGAAAATAGATCATAGTGCCCAGATCTGAAGTTAGTGGTTGATTCTGAACCAATATATTCAGATTATCACATTTTCCAAATAGGGAAAGAAAAAATAATAATAAAAAAACATATTTTTCAAAATTGCCAATATTTTAAAAACATCTGTGGTAACAATATTTAAATAGAAAAGGATTCTTTCGATAAATTAATGGAACAAATTTTTGTTTGCCTTTCATTATAAAAGAACTCTCAAAAGTATTATAAGCAACCCTGCAGATTGAAACGAATCTTCTTAAGTGTCTCTATTTAAAAATTCATTTAAGATCAAATTAAAATCTACTTTCTTATGAATAATTTTATGCAACCGAAATCAGAACATGAAAAAATTCACAAATCAAAATTAGATTTTCCTTTCCCGCTCAGTAGATACAATTACATAACAACAGAAGGAAGAGTGATAAATGAGAAAGATTCAAACTAAACCAGCCCTCTCGAAAGAATCCTTCTTCATTTAAATATTATTACTAAGGATGTTTTTAAAATATTAGCAATTTTGAAAAATGTGTTTTTTGTTCAATTTGGAAATTGTAATCATCTGAATAGATTGGTTCAGAATCAATCACTAATATTTTACATTTATAATATCATATACCATATGACATATATTTTTATATCATTCAATCTTTATATTATATAATATTTCATAATATATTTATTATTAATATCTATAATAATCGCTGGGGAATTGTATTGACCCTCAAAAATTAAATTGTGTAGAAATTGTTGATGTAAGTTGTTGGCTTTAGGAGGAAAAAAAAATTTAATACAAAGGTTTTCAGTAAATATACGTCGATGAAGAAATAGTTTTTCAAAAGAATTCTTCAATACAATTTTTTATGTCATTTTATCAATTTTACAACAGTTTTAATTATTACTTGCCTGCGGTTTTTGATAATGTGAATATTGATTTTTTTACCAGAGCATGTCACAATACATTGTTTGAAGAATACTTGTAGTTTAAGGAATACTAATTGAAAAATTATTATCAATTACAATAATCTTGATAATTTCTAATGCAATTTGATTCAGAATGAAACATTTTGTTTCCACAGAATCCACTTTTAAATAAAACAAGAAACTTAGCACATTTTAATTTAAAATTAAAGACGTCGGTAACATAACATAAAAATTTCCGTGATAATCTCAGTTTGTTACATAATTTCACGAATGCGCTTTAGCTACAATGCTTAAATTTGAAAGCATAATCAAATAATTATTCAACTCTCAGCGACAAATCGGTTAAATAAAGTCAATTTTTTCAGTGGAAAGGTTTTTTGTGCTCTAAAAGGCACTGTTAAACAAAAACTTGTAAATTAAAAATTGTAAAAGTTTTATCAGAATTTAAAAAAAAATGGATTACAAAGTCTTGGAATATTTTCTTTTCAAAATTATGTAATTCTGAGTCAAATGAAGATAAGTGTTTATATGTAGTGATTTTAAAAACTTAAGAGTCACACCTCTATATGATATAGGAGACGTAATGATCGGTTTTGAAAAGTATAATTATTTCATTATATGCAAATTGCGAAAAATTGCATATACAAATATTACTTGACACAAAATCATGTATGTACAAAATGGGGTGAAAATTAAAAAAAAAATCAAGGAAATGCTTAAAAAAACGTGTAATTTATTGAATTTTCGGACATACAATTCTTATTTCAGTTTGCGCAATATTGGCACAGTTTTGCCGTATATTCATGGTATCAGTTTTGTAATATGTTTGCAGCACTTCGAGAGCGAGAACGCGTCTCCATCTTCGTTTCTGAAAAATAAGAAAAATATTGACTTTTTTTATTCAAATTTCTATAAAATAAGAATATTAACTTTTTTATTTAATAATTAAGTTGCAAACTCATATTATTACCATTTTTTCACAAATATATAGTTCTTTTCACCGGTGATACACGAGAAGCCTTGCTTCACGACCAATCTCTCTCGATGGATGATTCCGGGGAGAAATTTCTATAAAATCAAGAAAACACAACATTTGAATCATAGTTTACTCTTGCGTCATACAAAACCTACTTTTATTTTATTATGGGACACAAAAAAAATTTAAATAAAGAATTTACTTTTTGTATTTCTCTTCAGATCACTTTTCGTAACGTTATTACCTCACGTGGGTCTAAAAGGCACAAATCCCACTTTCAAACTGTCGCTTTCGGCGTCACTAACTGAACTGAGTCTGATCATGGCGCCGCTTTCAAAAACCCTCTGGGTCATTTTGACCCCCGTGGGGTAACTGAGGGTTAATAAAACTCACTGATGAGGGTCGCCATTAAGTTGTTTCAAAAGTATGAAACAACTTAATTCGTTTCGATTCACATGACCCTAAAGCCAACAACTCACATCAACAATTTCTATAGAATTCATATCTATTTATATTATATATTTATTATTTTACATTAAAAGAATGTTATTTTTAAATCATCGATGTTTTTTATTCGATGTTGCAAGACTAGATTGAAGGAGGTAGCTGGTAGCAGAGATCTTCAGAGATGGTTGGGCTTGGTAGTAAGGTAGGTAAATGCGAAAGTGGAGGTGGAAATGAGTTGAATTGTGGGGTAGAGAGTGGTGTCGAAGAAGACCGGTTTGCCTTCTGGTCTCCTGATCACAGGAGGGGCTCCACGAGACAACCCCGCGAATGTCGTTCAGCTGCCCGAGAGAGGAGAAACACTGCCTCATGTTCTCCTGCTACTCAGTTGGTATGTGAGGTACGCATTGCGCTCATTGCAACGCATCGTATCATGGCCATCCTATCTATCTCAGTCCAGGCATCTGTTAGTTTGGTTCTCGAAAAAATCCCACATCCAATGTTTTTAATGAGAAAGTTTCGTTCAGGTGTCCCTTTTAACATATCAAAAATGGTAGAACAGATCAATTGCCAAACCGGAGTTTTTTTTTAAACAGTTCCAAAAGTTACTTTTGCGTGGACGTATAATTCTCCTTGCATTGTAGAGCAAAATGACCAATGGGAAAAGGAAAGAGGACAAAATTATGGGAAAATTTTGTTAAAAGAATAATCCGCTATCTTCCATAGGTTTCGAGTTATGATATATTAAAGAATCCCCACTTTTTTGGATTTTCAGCGAATAATCACTAAGTTTCAAAAAACACTATGTACCTTTGCACCTAATTACTGCAGGGAAAAGTGTTCCACAGGTGAGTGAAAGTAGACTCAATTTGCTGTGATTACAAAAAAAGAACAATGCCCTACCTATAATAGGCCATAGGTTATGACCCCTCGAAGTTGGCCATTTTTGCCTGATTTTACGGGGAAAAAAGTGGAGTTCAGTTTCTTGCAAATAAATCGAGTCAGGTTTAGTTTGCATTGATTATGCCAAAGGATTAAATAGAGTCTATGAAATTCTGCGTACATCTAAAAAAAGTGTTATAGACCCAATATTTTGGGAATTTCAAGGTTTCAAAATAGTATATTGTGTATCGAGGGCGTAAAGGAGGCAAAATAGCTTTACGCCCTTGATACACACCATACTTTTTGTCCCCCTCCTTGAAAACAGATGTGATACAGATAGAGGATGTTTGATGTACTTGACAATTTTAGATTACAGGTGAAATGAAGAAATAGCGTACTTTGCAGAAGGTTAGACACTGGCATAGGTAACTTCAAACACTGGTGTTGGTATCTTCTTGAAATAAATTTAGATTTCACTTGAACAAAGTTTTTAATGATTGAAGTTTTGTTTTCAGGGTTTCGTAGCCGTTTTCGTCCATCGTACAGAAGGACATAAGCGCCAACATTTGAAACAAGGAAAGTGCATAAGCGCCAATATTTTTTTTGTTCATAATATTTATTTAAAATAATTTCTTAAAAAAATTTTTTTTTCAAACATTTTTTTCACCAAATTTTCCTTCAATAATTTTTTTCACAAAGATTTTTTTTCAAAACTTTTTCATTCAAAATTTGTTTTTCCGAAACTTTTTCGAAACATTTTTTTGAAAAAAATTTGCTCACGTAGTCTGAAAATCTTCTCTTTTAAGATTAGTATTTTCCGCTAACTCCTTCTAACACAACTTTTTTGGACGGGCGTTGCAAAAAATAGAGTGTGATACACGTGCGCATAGGTGATTGCTAACTCGTGTGATTGCATCATTCGCCTGCGGCTCGAAGCACTCGTCTTCGTTTTCATATTCGCTTCGCTCGAGCTCTAACCACCGACTCATGCTTCGAGCCTCCGGCTTATGCTGCAAAATTCACACTCGCACACAATCACCTACTTTGCGCACTTGCATCACAAATAACTATTATCTTATAGCTGCCAGTAGGTATGATCACTACTCTATCACCGACATAGATTTTATTCTACCACAGAAGAGTTTCCTGTTATCGTGAGAGTAAATGATTCATCCATGATGGTATTCTTCAATATACTGACTCTAGTCAGTTCATTAAACACTCTTACTTAGACAGCGTTTATCTGTTATATGCAGCTGCCCACATTGAAATATTAAACACAAGTGTCCACATTCAACACCGGCATACTCCTGATGTATGAGATGATTGTACTTTATTACGCTACCAATACCAGGGTAATCTTCAAAATCTGATCGTAGACGAAGTTTACCAAAACTTTCGAAATATAGAATTTTATGACTGGTCTTTCTATAACTTACCCAGTGGGTAACAGGGCCGTAACTATAATCAAGATTACCAATAGCGAACTCAATTTGGTTGGGTCCATTCGCTGATAGTTTATTGCGCATAAAAACTGTACGAAAATGTGGAATCTATAGAGCCTCAGCATACTTGAATATATCGGCATCAGTGAATGCGTGATGAGGTAACTACACTGCGAGTTTCTTGACACCGGTTTTTAACGAAATCCGTGTCCTTTTCGGTAAAGTTTCATACGAAGACCTAACCTTTTTCTATAGGGTTTCAGGTGCAAGCATTTCCTAGAGCAATAGCCTCCATTGAATTGTTATGACGTTGAGCTTCTGCCAGTTGTTGTTTGGCTACGCTAGCATCGTTGACCGCCCTAGCTACACCTGCTGTTCCACCAGTAAGAACTCCAAGTGCACTTAGTCCAACAAGAATTCAAATCAGTGCATCACTACTTCGTCTCATCGCTTTCTTAGCTAAATTTTTTTTCCAAACTGGGTTTTCTCTTCTTTGATCTAGGTTTCCTCTTCAAATTAGGTTTCTCCTTCAGCCCCATAACGAGTTTTTCTTTGGCATTAATGACTTTAGTTTTTGCCAATGCTGCTGCTTTCTCAAAAATTTCTGCGTCTTCAGCACAAAGACGCTGCCAAGATTTACTAGCTGGTACGCGATCTGGGGCCTTTCTCGTTTCAACGTTATCAGGATTTCGTGAATATGCCATGTCGTGTTCTTCACATGCTGCGTCTAGAGGATTGACACTGAAAATACCCTTAGCTAATCGTTTGGCTAGCTTAGTACCTGGACCACAGTATTGGTAGCCAGGCAAGTGCAACTCAAACGGTAAGTTTTCGACGACTTTGTTGACCAATCCTTTACCTCGATGATGACGGCGTATTACTTCATTCGTTTTACGATACAAAATTATTCCAACTGACTTGAAAGCGATATAAGCGCTGTATTTATAGCTTTCACGGCAGCTGAGCTCAAGATGCGGTTCAAGACACAAACTAATAAACTTCTGCTAGTTCACTATAACACCCTTGTCAGTTCAGAAAAGAAGAGGGTGAAACGTCATGGTCTACTTGAAATCTCTCAAGCAACCAAAGTACAAATTCTTGAATCAGGTGTTAAATAATGTAGAAGACGTTGAATATTTTCCTTTTAGTAAGCATGAGGAAGTGATGAAACTAGGTGAAGCTCAATCAAATTCTATTATTGTTTTTGATGATGTCGCCTGTGAGAAACAGGACAATATTCTAGCCTTTTTCTGTATAGGTAGACATGCTGATAGTTTTTACGTATGTCAAACATATGCTCGAATTTATAAACGTCTGTTTGGAGACATGACGTCAATCTGTTGATACTTTTCAAGCAGGATGAAAGAAATTTGATACATGTGTATGATGATTATGTGAACACTGACATGAGTTATTTCCAATTTCGAGACTTATGTTCAGCATGTTGGAACACTGACAAGTAGCTTGAAGATTATCAAGAACAACCCGTCACTGGCGGATCCTATAAACAAGAACTTCTTAGAGTTTGTGCAATGTTGAATGAACTCTGTACACTATTAAATTAACTTTGTTCTTTGTTAAATCAACGTTGAAGCAATGTTGAATCAATTTTGAGCCATACGATGTACCAATGTGTAACTAGACTTTAAACTAGTCTTAAGGTAACCCAGTGAGCAAAAAATTTGGTGACGTCTTAAAGACATCGTTACGATATCTTTGCGACAACTTTACGACATCCTATGATCATGTCGTTAAGGTGTTATTACGATATCGTAAAGACCTCGTACGATTTGACGATGACTTCACAATATCGTAAAAATACCTTAACAACATGGACATAGGACGTCGTAAAGTTGTCGTGAAGATGTCGCAATGATGTCGTAAAAACGTCGTCAAATTTTATGCACACTGAGAACTTATGTGTTAACCACTAGAGGTGAATAGTATGACGGGAGTGCCTACCAAGGAGAGAAAGTGGGATTTACATGCCGAGAGAAAGGGGTTGAACACAAATAAAAGTCGTTCGGTCCGAGGCAATACATTTATTGCTATTCACAGGCTAGGAGACCTTCCGGCACGTGGCCGGCGACTGGTGAGATGGTGAAGATGACCGGGTGTCCCGGTGGTGAAAAGGTGGTACAAATGAGGATCACGGTTGAGCTTCTGGGCAACCTTGTGAAGCGACGAGACGGCTTGGCTGCGATAAAGAGCAATCCACGAGAGGTCGGAAACCTCACAACACCCGGAACAAGCAAAAACGGGTAATCGGTCGAGAGTACGAGCAGAAACTGACTGCAACGCGACGGGACTCGTTATCGTCGCGGGCTTCGGGACCCCTCGGGGAGATCCGCCTTATTTCGGGTACGACTTGGTAACCCCTAGACACAGGGCCACCGGGACCCTGTTCGTCGTGACAGTTCGGTTACAACACTCCTCCCCCGCGGGGGGCTGGGTGCACACCCTGGACCATCTCGAGTTCTCTGTCGAGTAGTTTTGTCTGTACCTGAAGGGTCCATTATTGCAAAAATTGTCGTGTATTATGTAAATGTGTCTGAGTATGAGTTTGTCGCATAATTAGAATTTATAATTCTCTCTATCTGTTGCCAAGTTATTTAGTATTAGCGCTCCCTCTTCGTTAGGGTCCTCCTTTGGTTGGTTGATTTCATCCTGTATTCGGTTGGTTCTATTGATGTCGTATTTGATCACTTGTCTCACGTGGCGGTGGGGATGATGTTTGACTTGCTTTTCAGGTACTCCCGCCCTTTTCAGTCTCAGCCATTCTGTCGCTGGGCAATTTTCTTCTCTGTGCTTTGTTATGCTCTCTTCGAAAACCTGGTTTCTGCACGTAAAGCATTGTAGGGCTTCATTTTTCTGTAATTAAGAAAAATGTCTTCTGTCTTTTTTTGTTCCTAATATTTAGTGAGTCAAGTTATTTGGAGTTAATTGAGTATGTTTTGATTTTTGATTTATGGGTCTGTTTGTATTTTTAATGGCGTTGATCCCTTGCAATGCTTTGCCCTATTTGGAGTATCAATGTTTTAACCTAAGTTTCCTAGTGTTTCGAACGCCTATTTCTCGTTATTGATATTTGCGGTTTCCAATTTGAAATCGTTTATATTTCTTTCACCTATACTCTTGCCTTTTTGATTGTTCAATTCGTAAATCATGGGCTTTTTTAGAACCTTATCACCTATTCTAAATTCTGCCGGTCATCTTCCTAAATTGTAATTGCTGGCTTGTCTATCATTTGACTGGTCTACATTTTTCTGAACTTCCTCTTTAATAAATTTAAAGCCTTCTCAATCTATTCGTTCACTTATCCACGCATTGGAACTCGATTTCGCTATCGTTTTCTATATGTTTTCTGAGCGGCTGGGTTGGTTCTAATTCGCGACCTGAATTTAGGAATACCGGGGTGAATTAGGTAGACGAATTTTCGCTAGTATTTACTTTAAGCTGCAAATTATCTATATGTTCGTCCCTGGTGGAATGATCGTTATCTAGATAGGTTTTAATAATTTGCTTAATTGTCCTATTGTAACGCTCGGTTGGACACGCTCATGAAATTCCGACACTATTGTGATCCCTTTTGCTTTTCTTATCGGGATTATCTTTACCCATTTTGTGAGAAGATCCGCCAAAACTATTAAGCACTGATTTTTTCTCTATTTTGAAATCGGTAACGGGCCCATGATATCTGCAGCAATCAGGGTCCATGGTTCGTCAACCATTATTTTTCCCATTGGCCCTAATTTCGGTTCGTTACTCGGTTTCGTTCTTGGACATGTTTCGCAATTTTTGACGTATTTGATTATCTCGGAATACATCCCTGGCCAGAAGTAGTACTCGGAAATTCTCACGTGCGTTTTTTTGGAACCTAAGTGTCCTGCTTGTATGACATTGTGGTTTTCTTTTAGAACTTGGTTTCGTAATTTTTTAGGTACTTCGAGTTTTCATAGGTTAGTGTCTGGTAAGAGAGTAGATTTTAGTGGGTCAGTTCTGTAAAAATAGAGTTGTGAGCCTCTAATTTGCCATTTCTACGCTACGAGCTAACGAAAATTCTATATTTTTTGCTGGTTCTCCTGATCTTGATAGAGCATCGGGGACAAAATTTGATCTTTCTTTTCGATGTATGTCTACAGAGTCATATTCGAGAAGTTCTAATGCCCAAATTTAGAAATTCTGGCGTTTCGGTATTCGGTTGTAATATTTTTTGTCTTAGTACCCGCCCTTCCAGTTTCCCTGGTTGTATGCCAAATAAGGGCATTCTCTTTTAAAATTTCTCGTTAATCCGCAATGGTAGCAGTTTCTGTTATTTGCGTTTTTGTTCATTTTTGTATTTAAATCCTATCTTTTGTTTGAGTCAAAACTTGATTTTTCTTGTGAATCCCTATTATTTTTATTTGATTTTTGATTATTAATAGCGTAGTTCGATTTTCGCGACTTTTGTTCATTATTACATTCTTCTGAGTTACGTTCGGCTTTTTCTGTGAGGAATTCAACCATTGGGCTATTTTGACCTTTATTTGGGCCTAACGTCATTTGATTAAACCTTGGTAATATTTGTATTATTTTCTACCCTGGTAATCTTGGTTTTGTTATCCGATTTTGTTATTATTTTGACCATTATTATTTTCCTTTTTATCATCTTTATTATTTTCTAGATTATTTTTATCCCCACTACTGTTATTAAGCTTCTGTTCAATTTTATCTTCGATTTTAGATTCAGTGATTGGTAAAACTTGCCCTCGAATTTTTTATTTGGCTAGCTCAGTTTCCCATTCTTCGCCTAAGTCCTCTAATTGCTTAAAGGTTTCAAAATCTTCGAAAAAATCAGATAAAAATCTCCAGGAATTTTTATTTATTTCGCACCAATCTTTCGCATCTTTGATTAGTAGTGCATCTAAATTTTCTGAGATGTCGCGGTCGTTAATTCTGTAGCCCCTTTTAAATCATTTTAATTATTCGAGAAAATTCGCGGGACTATCGTCTTTATTATTTCGGAATTTGATTCGCCAATTACTTATGATTTGAAACGGCTTCTGTATCATGCCGAAAGGAAAATACGTAGCCGGAACCTTTTCATTATATAATTAGTTGTCGGATTCGTAATATGTGTGTGGGTTATTTATGTAAATTATAGAACGTCTGTTTGATCTGTTAGTTGTTGTCAACAGTCTACGTCTTCTGTTTTGATTTGATTTGTTTCTGCCCTCTAAAGGTTCGCTGTCATCGGAGTTGTGTAATTTTAAATTGTTATTTCTCGATCTGCCACAATTTTCGATATCATTGCATGAAGGTTGATTATGTTCCTGTAAATTTTCTTTTACATTGAACTGAACTGAATGTTTATTACGTGATTCTCTTTGGTTTGACATGATAGTTGGTTCTATTATTTTCTTTTTATATTCGAAAGAGCTATTAGCAGGTGGGTCGAGTCTAAGTCTTAAATTGTCTGCCCTTTCTCCCCTTTCTTTAAGGAAAATTCTTTAAAGAAAATCGCAATCAAAAGTTTCGTTGTTTGTTTGAAGACGATTTTGTGACCTGTTTCTATTTTCTAGGGTAATAGTTTTTTTCGTTTCCATTCCTATGTTACCTCTTGGTACGGACGCGCCTATTGTGGGAAAATTTTTATTATCCTAGCAGAAAGTATTGTTTGTTGGGTCAAAGGTCCTGTTCGTTATTTGAGTAATGTCATGAAGTGGGGGTTGGTTGTTTCCAGTTAATCTGTCGTTGTCTGACCTATTTTTATTCATTGGAATTTCCTCACTTTTTCTCGCGAAACCCCTAGCGCGACCTATCGATCTATTTATTGTTTTATGGATAGCGCCCGCGTTTTTGGGTGGAGTTGGGACCATAATTTCGCTCATTGGTCTCGTTGTGATCTTATCTGAATTTTTATGTTTGGTTGGAAGTGCGGCGGCACCTTTCAAGTCCCAATTATCGTGATCGCTTTCTTTGTTTGTGGGTTTAGTCATTATTTTCTTGACTGTACGCGACCTGCATTTCATTCGTATTATCTAAGTTTCAAGTTAATATTGATGGGACGGCCTGTGTATATTTTTCCGATGTGGTATCCCAATTCGAAACTCCATCTTATTTGAAAATTGTAATTAGAATTTTAATCTGATATTTAATTGATTCTCAAGTTCGAAAAAACGCTTATTTTCTTCTTAGGACCCTTTGTTTACAAGAGACGTCACGCGACCTTGCCGTGACACGCATGTATTGCCCACTGTCCGTGCGAGCTTGTTTGCGCGCTAGAATGGTTCGATAAGTCGACCGATTAAAATATTTAATGAAAGTGATATGCATGTTATTCCTCCTTACAGGTTTTGATTCAAGTGATTAATTATTTATAATTGTTCATTTTGTATTTAGGAATCCGAGTTTCAATTTCACTAAGATTATTTTCGGCCTTTTGGGTATTTTTCCTTAGGCCTTGTTACAATTTTATTCCTATTCAAGGTTAGATCCCGTTTAGTAGAAATTTTAAAACGACATTTTCTAAATTATTCTCTATTTTACTTTGGAAGACGTGTATTTCGAATTTTTTTTTCGTAATATCGTGAGTGGGCAAATTCAAAAATATCATGATAAGCACATAGTAAGTTTCTTACACATACATATATCAATTTTGCGAGTCAAATGGAAAAAACACATGTAAATTCAGGTATAAAATCACAGGTACATATATATGTATAATTCAATTCAATGAGCAGTGGTATAAATACATGATTGCATAATAAAGAATCCAAGTACATATCATAAGTCAAGGTACCTATCAGAAATCATCGTATATTATACAGTTCATAATCATCATTAGTTTTTTAAGCAAATTCAGGCACATGAAAAGGCATAAGGATCAATTAACATAAAAAACATTTTCTTAAGTTAAGAGTTCGTGAGTTAGAGTCGAAAGTAGAGTCAAATTTTGAGCTGTGTCCTTTTTTGTCGGCAGGTTAGATTTTTTATAGGAAAAGTGTGGGATTTTGGGTTGGGTGCCAAGTATGACGGGAGTACCTACCAAGGCGGGAAAGTAGTATTTGGATGCCGAGAGAAAGGGGTTGAGCACAAGTAAAAGTCGTTCGCTCTGAGGCAATACATTTATTGCTACTCACAGGCTAGGAGACCTTCCAGTACGCGGCCGGCGACCGGTGAGATGGTGAAGATGACCGGGTGTCCCGGTGGTGAAAGGTGGTCCTAATAAGGATCACGGTTGAGCTGCTGGGAAACCTTGTGATGCGGCGAGACAGCTTGGCTGCGATAAGGAGCAGTCAACGAAAGGTCGGAAACCTCACAACACCCCGAACAAGCGACAACGGGCAATCGGTCGAGAGTACGAGGAGAGGCTGACTGCGACGCGACGGAACTCGTTATCGTCGCGGGCTCCGGGGCCCTTCGGGAGATTTCACCTAATTTTGGATACGACTCGGTAACCCCTTCATACAGGGCCACCGGGTCCCTTTTCGTCGTGACAGTTCTGTTACAATAGATGTTCGAATAAAGAATACATTTGGACAAAATTATTTTTATTTTTAATTAATAATAAGTACCAATAATATATCCACTTCTTTATTATTTACACTACATCTATTCACTATTCAGATTCATTTTCTTCCCAGGTGAAAAAGTTATATATAGTTTATGTATAGTGAACAAGACAATGATTTTTAAATTTTTTTTATACAGGAAAATTTATAAAACAACTGAAATATGTCATTTTCTTTTCCACTATATATAAAATATATACAAGGTATCCCGCGACTTATCCTTATCCTTGTAGGAGCGGGTACTGCAAAAATGGCAAGATACCCGATAGTTTTCTGCACTACTTGCGGCTTTTGGGCCTTTCGCTTTCTTGTGAAAGTTTTTGTTATTTACTCCCACGCTATACATTTTGCTACGCAAGCTAACAAACTCTGTTGAGATTTTACCACAAGATTCGTCTTTCATAAGACCTACGACCTATTTGTTAGCTTGCTTCATACCGAAAATATTATTCAGAGCGTATTCGGACGTGTCGAACTTGTAGATATGTTCCCTTATATCCGCGTGAATTTTTGCACATTTGACTACTTAAATAAAGCTGACTGTGTCTGTGTATAGCATTTTGCCGTTTTCACCATACTTTGGTAGTATATACTCATAATGAAAATCCTACAATAATGTCATGGAGATATCCTGCATGCTAAGCCCTAAATATATCGGCTTGTTGAACAAAACCTTGGTCTCTCTTAACCCCACAGCCCCGAGATCTTTACTGAAGATTGCACGGCTGTGAAAGTTTAGTTTTGATATGAGGACTTCTGCTCCATACCTATCCTCCCACTTTGTGACAAGTTTAACATCAACATCTTTACGCACGTCCTTCAATGTTTTTCCATATACCGCATTGTTAATTGATTTAAAAAGATTTTTCTAAAATTCGTTTTCAGCATCTGCCTTTATTGAACTACTTTAATCTATATATGTATTTTTTAAGTCATGGAAATTTATTGACTTTTAGAATGCGATAGATTATGACTAACTTCAGGCCGTTCCTCAAAGCTTATTTAGGTGCACGGTAATGGAAAACGTATTTGCACTTAAGTAGGAGGGTTGTTAGCAGTTTCTCCCGCTTTGACCCTGGTCAAAGTATACCAGATAAATGACCTCCTCCTTTTTATTATAAACTCCCATGCATGGATTATTTGCTTTGGCATAGCGGTTAGAGCGTTAACTAACTCCAACCCTGATACCTAGCTCAATAAACATTAGTTTATTAATGTAAGTAACGAGTTCTAATGTTATACCGGTATAATTTAACATGGGATCCCAGGTCAAACTAGAAGTCGCGTAGTAATGTGCTGGATCTAGAACGTATGCTTTCAGACACTCTTCCCAGAAATTTTCAAAGATATCCGCAAGTAACAACGCGTCCATTTCTATGTGCAATCAACGTAGTCGCCAAGAGTTTTAAAATTGAATAAAGACCGATGTCTTACGATATAAATATCCTATGTCTTTACGATATCGTAAAGTAACCTTAACGACATGGACATAGGATGTCGTAAAGTTGTCGTAAGGATGTCGTCACGATGTCGATAAGACGTCGTCAAATTTGGTGCCCGCTGGTGTACTACAAAATTGCTCTTTCCGAGGTAATTCCTTCCCCAAAAGTTTTACTTTCGAGTCTAAGTCACAGAACTAACAATGTTATATACATTTAGGTGGGATGCTAGTTTTTCTATAGAGGATGCCATGAATCATGAGTCTAAAAGTTTTGTAATAGCAGTCAGACAAGAAATCGTCATATATTGCAAAGTGTTAGCCGGTTTATGCAAACATTCACCAGCTGCGTAGATTATAAAAAAGGGACCTTCTCTTCATTACACTAGAGTCCCGATTTAACGGCCGTTTTGAGGGTACCCACAAAGGCCTTCACGGTAAATCGGAACTCTCCAAACCCTCAAACAACCAGGGTTGTATGAACCACTTCGATGACTTCGACGACTAAATTTTTATTGTCTGAGGTTTAATTTAATAAGGACAACCGTAAATAGTTGTCAATTAAAGAACAAAGTTTATTGGAGTATGTGGTAAAATTGCTCGCAGATAATTTTCAAAGTTATCCGGAACATGATCTTATTATACGGACAAAAAAATCTCTTTGAACAAACCACACAGCAAATTTATCTAAATATGATACTGCTGAAGGATAGCCAGGTTAAAAATAGTATTTTTTGATACAAGTGCCCAATGATGGCCGATCGGTTAGTCTTACCAAAAAATCTGTAATACTAGACAGTGCCTAAATTATGAAATACCAATAACCTGAAATAATTGAAAGTAACATTGATCAATATATGCTAATTAATTTTCGACAACTTTCGCAATTGCAAACTTGCAAAAATCTGAGGAAGCTCATTCACAATCACAGCGCGTTTTTTGTTAATCTAACTTAAGATATCAATTTCTCCATTACATGTCCAGAAAAATAAATAAATATATAAATATTAGGGTAGGTCGAAAATAACAAATTCTGGGATTTGACATTGCTACAACGCGAAAAAGTAGTTTATTGGGATACTAAAAAAGTATAATTAAATTAGAATAGATAGATATGCAGCTTGGTTACCGGCACTAAAGAAAAATATTTTAAAATTTGCAAGTTTGCAGATTATGGGGACGACGAAGATGGCGATAATGGCGATGATAAATAAATCAATCAAGAATACGAATTTTTTGTAGAACTGGGAGAAGATTATAATCGACTGTTAAAAAATTATCTCGACGATGCTATGGATATTGTCCTTCCCAACAACGAATTAATGAGTGTTGAAGGCAGACGACATTTCGGAGGTTTTTGATGCCATTGTGCACGAGCTTACACACACTGCGTTGACACATTTATTTAAATTAGTGAATTGTATGTTTGGAAGACCCGTGCTGCCAAATTCACGCTTTTTAATAGATAAGCTTCTCTTTTCTTCGGATTTTGGAACTTATCACGGAATTTGTCCATACTGCGAGGGGTATGTAGGTATTTCCCTACATGTAGATCGGCATAAAGATTGCCCAATTTGCAAAAAAGTCATTTCACCTTGTCATAGAGCGTTCAAAACTTATGTAAAATATACTTTTTTGTGGAACCTGCTTTCACTACTTTTATAGGCTCATATTGATGTGTAAACGTTAAACGCTTCCTTTTGTTTTTCTGCGACATTTTCGCAACTACTTTTTGGCTTTTCGTAACATAGAAGCATAACTGCGCCTAACCAAAACATTGACATGAGAGCGGACTGAAGGCCAACACGAACTAAATCCTTCCTACGTCTCTTCCCACTGCTCGCTTTTTGTCACTCCCACCACAACCTCCGTCCCGCAAGTGCTGCCCTACGAGCCAAGGCTCTGTTTCTGGCCTAGCATAACCTGGCACTTCATGAATTTTACGCCAGACTGATAGTCCACCAATGGTAGTGGGTGCGTATGGACAGCTTGGCCAGGTGTAGTGGTGTGGGTAATGGAGTGAGTGATGTTTAACCAGTAGAGTAGTAGGATTTCCAGAAATCATAGGGATTTTGAAACCCTCGGGATCAAGATGAGATGCCAGGTCAGTAATTGCAATAAACCTCTAGGTACCTACTATAATCTAATAACTAGTGACAATTTTACACTCAAAGTCTTTTCCTAGAATAAAATAAATTAGCAGCAATATAAATTAACTTTATGCACACTCATTGAACACACTACAAATTTTTTCATACTTATTTCTGAATTATTTAAGTTTTGAGATCGTGTTGGCCGTGGACAATATCGCGGTTCTAATATTAGAATATAATTGAGAAAATCTCAGGAGGATCCATAACGTGGTGAGAGGATTTTATAGAATTTGTCTCGAAGGTGTGAGTGGAGTGTGAAGGTGGAAGTCTAGGAGGTTAGTAGAGTTGCGTGTGTGAATTGGGGAGATAAAAAGTAATCTTCAGCGTAGGTGTGAGGCGGGATTTATCTAGATAGAGAAAGTAAGGTTAGGTTGGCAAGGAGTCGGGGGAGTTTGTGGTCAGGAGTCTGAGGCCTTCGAGGGTCAAGGGTGGTTCACGCAAAGTTGGGGGATATCAAGGGAGAGAAAGGGACCGCATGCAAGAGAAGTGCATGTTACCCAGTTACCGACGGCAGAGCGGGAAGTGGGTCGTGATAGAGCTGGCAGTGCTGGTAATAAAATCGATTGGGAGAAAATTTTCCACGTACCACGACGGCCAACAGTGCGTGGTCCGTTGTCGAGCGGCGCGTCCGAGAGAGGGAGGAAACTGAATGATCCGGAGAAAAGCGAGAGGAGAGTTCCTTTAAAAAAATCGAGAGGACACACAGGCCCCCCCAATGGAGAAAATCGCGGAAAAGAAGGTTCTGGAGATGCTGTTTGGCGAGATCATGGGGCTGAGGGAGAATGTGAGGGGGACTAAGGAGTAGATGGAAGGCACGAGGGAGGATTGAGAATCAGAGATGAGAAATGGGAAAAGGTGTTGAAAGAGCTGAGGGAGAGAGTAGAAAGGTTAGAGAGATGTAGGAAAGAAAAAGACGTTAAAATGAAGCAGATGGAAGAGAAGATTAGGGGGTGGAAGGAAAGGACGGAGAAAAGGCTTGAAAAGGTGGAAGGCAGGGCGGAAATGGAAGTAGTTGGCGCAGGTGGGCGGAAGCGAGATTAAAAGTATTTTGGAGCGGGTAGAGAATATGATAGAAGAGGAAGTGGGAGAGCGTAGGAATGAAAAGGAGGCGAGACCAGATAGAGAAAGGATAACGGCAATGGAGATGAGAATGAAGAGAAGAGAGAAGGCAGACAGGAGAATAATATTGTGACAGAAGGGTTGAAGCTAAAGAGCGATGAAGAAAGGGAGGGCGTCAAAGCGCTGCTATAGAGTATGGGGTGGGTTGAAAGGATGGTAGAAAAAGTTGAGTTGAAGGGGAGGAACGAGAAGGAAGTGGCGTTTGTGGAGATGGAGAGCTGTGGAGAAAAGTTGGTGGTAATGCGAAATAAGAATTGTATGAAGGATAAGGGAGTTTTCTTCGATCACGATTAGACGAGAAAGGAAACGGATGTACAGAGAATGCTGTACGACAGGGATAGGAGAGAGAGAGAGAAGTAAAGGGATATCAGCGAAGGTAGGATATCAGACAATAAGAATAGACGAGAAAATGTGGGTGTGTAACGAGGAAAAAGAGGTGTGGAACGAAGTGCACGGGAATTTGTTTCGTAGGAAGTAGAGGGGTGGGGGTAATGCAGGGTGGAGGATTAGTGAAGGTGCTGTACTGAAACGTGGCAGGGATAAAGAAGTAGGATAAGGAGTTTTGGAAGTATATCCAAAAGTTTGATGTTGTGAGACTGGTAGAGATGTGGGTAGAAAGAAAGAAATGTGATAGAATAGAGCCAAAGCTGCCAATGGGGCATAAGTGGAGACTCCAGGAGGTGATAAGAGTAAAGAAGAAAGGAAGAGCTAGTGAGGAAATTATATAAGGTGTTAGAGAAGGATTAGAGGAAGTAGTTCATGGAGAGGAAGAGGGGGAGGAAGTGCAAATGAAAGAAGTAAATATAGTAACGGTAAAGTGCAAGTTTTTTACAGTGTACAATGAGGATGGGATGGAAAGAATTAAAGAAATGGTGAAAGACTTGCTGGGCGAAAGAGAGGAGGGTATGGTGGTACTGGATGGGGTCTTCAATGCGAGGATGGGGAAGGAAGGGGGCCTTTACGGGGAAGGGGAGATCTTTGAAAGGAAATCGAAGGATGAGATAATGAATAAGGAGGGGTAGATTCTAAGGCACTGGATGGAGGATAGAGGCTGGGCGGTGGCAAATGGTTTAGCAACTGGGAACGCAGAGGGAGAATACGCATATGTAAGTAAGGTGGGGTATCGGTGAGATACTATGTAGTCATAAATATGCAAAGGTGGGAGGAGACGAAAGGATTCGCAGTAGAAGGGAGGTTAGAGTCAGACCATCAGCCATTAGGGTTGTAGATGAGGGGCGAGAGCGGCGGAAGGCGAAGGGGCGGAGAAGGGTCGACGAGGGAGAGGGTGAGCTGGACGAGGGAGGTGATAGATAGGTATGAAGAACAGTTAGAGAAGTTACGCTTTAAAGGGGAGTCGGTGGAAGAGATATGGAAGGATTTAAAAGAGAAAGTGAAAGGTTGCGTGCAAAAGAAGGTATTCAAAAAGAAGAAGAAAGGAATGGTGAAGTCGTGGTGGGATAGGGAATGTAAAAATATGAAAAGGAAGGTGAAGAGGAAGTACAAAAATTGAAAAGAGGGTGCAGCGAAAATGGAGGAGCACGTAGAAATGAGGAAGAAGTTTAGATTGGTGTGTAAGAAGAAATAACAGGAAAAGGAGAAAGATCTGGAGGTCAAAATCAGCAAGGCTAGATGGGGTAGAGATCGAAGCATGGCTGTTTAGTTCACAAGAGGTTAGGGAGAGGCTAAAGGAGGTAGTGAAGAAAGTATGGAGGGAGAAGGATTCCCAGGAGGGTGGAGAAAAGTTTTAATAGTTCCACTGTATACGAAAGGAGACAGGAATAGACAGGAAAATTATAGAGGGATTACGCTAAAGAATACGACGTTACAGTAAATACATAAGCATCTTAAAGAAACTTTGATACTGGTATGGATGAAAATTGACGCTTTATCAAGAAAATATTTTACTTCCTGGAGATTTATTACAACTTCTTTCAGTCAATCAAAATCTAGTTTTCATTAAGCTTCGTCAAAGGAAGTATGAAAAATATGTGGGTTCTTAACAACTTACAAATTGTGATCTAAAATATTCATTCACTAAGAATTACGAATCAACATGAGACAGAAATGTGATCCAATATATGCATATATTTTACCAAATATAAAAATTGTATTTATCTCTCACTCTGATATTAAAACACTGCTATCTAGATTGATTCTATTTAAATAATATGATGTTAATGTTTTTTGTCTACATGGTCGATCAATATCTTGTGAATATTGATCATTAATTTTTTTAAAGTTGTGAAAAAAATCTCTCTAGCTCCGCTGGGATTTGAACATCAGATCTTTCAGATTTCCGGTCTGATACTTTAACCAATTAAGCTACGGAGAGACGAGAAAATTTTCCTCACAACTTCTACAAGATGAATGTCGACGTCATTCAATGTACTTGCAAGATTTCAAACATGAGAGTTTTTTTATTATTTGACGTTATAGTTCTTTTGACGAGTGAATAATGTCAATAATATGATGTTAATGTTTTTTATATACATGGTCGATAATCACTACTGAGTGGTTGTGGACAAGGGGAAAAGTGGATGAAGAGCTTAGAAGAGAAAAGGGAAGAGAGAATGCATGGGGGAGAAGAAAACCAAAATTGAATTATTTATAAGGAAAATTAGTGTTGCGTGACTTGGAAAAGCTTGAAGAGTAATGGCAAGAGGAAACGGAAGCCCTGGAAGGTCTCGCGCACTTGATAAAGATGGTAGTTAGTAAGCTAATATTTAAGAAATTGTGAATAATAAGAAGACGAAGCGATTATAGGTTAAGATAAACATAAGGCATCGTGTTTAAGTGAAATTGTAAAAGATGTAAATTGAACGAAGCTCTCAAACCCGTAAAAGGGAGAGTAATAAAATACAATACAATACAATACTTTTTCGTAATAACATGCATAATTTATGATAAAAATTAGAAAATTAATTTTTCATTAAAAGCATTCATTACATCTCTCAATGCATATTGAAATATTAGTAGCGAATGCATTACTATAAAGAATTAAAGGCAATAATTGTCGAGCAAATAGACAGCTTAAAAATTTGTGATAATATTTCCTGAACACTGAAAGATTGGTAATTACTAGCATTATTCTATGTATTATTTATTTTTCATAATTTTGTAAAACTTATGTAATAATAAAAATTAATATTATACGTAGCATTTATCATTACTCGTTTAGCTTCAACAGATGAACAAATGAAAAGGAGTTCCTTATTCGAGGCTACGTGCATCATCCTGTGTTGCCTTCTAATTATTTTGTACAAATATTTTGTGTTATTATTTAAATATGAATATAGAAAATATAACAATAATATAATGAATAATAATATAATAATAATATAATGAATTAAACAAATAAATGAAATTGAATAAATTGAAGTAAATTAAATAATTAAATTCAACAAATTAAATTAAATAATCAAATTAAATAAATAAAATTAATAAAAATCTCGAGATAAAGGGGATAGAGGCTTGCTAAGCTTGGAGTGTCTTCATCGAAGAGCGGTTCTGGCTACAGCCTGCCCAGTTCTAAATATTGCAGATTCTCTTATGCGACTCCTACATCAAAATGAAGTTGTCAATGTTGCGGCGTTTCTGTATTATGCCGCAGATAGGGCCGCAGTGGAGCTTGGCCTCCTATTTGATGCTAGCGACACTACACATAACCTAGCATCACTAACACCCTTGGTGCTCAAAAGTCGTGTACAGGAAGCAAAACATACGCTTCTACTTAGAGAACATACTGACAAGTTCCTTCATGGTGAATTCTACGGCATCATACGTAGAGAAGAGCTCTCGATACGTTTGTCCAATATGTTTCCCAAGTCTGCTGGATTGAGATCGGAGACCGAGGGATTTCTTCTTGCCTCTCAAGACGGCGTTATAGACACCTTAGTTTGCCGCAAGCGCATAATGAATATACCTGTAGGCGATACTAACTGCCGAGCGTGCAAGCAAGAGCAAGAAACACTTGGACATGATCTCAGTGGATGGTCAAAGTATGCACGTTACATGTACATAAAGAGACACAATGCAGCTCTAAAAGTGTTACATTACCATCTTAGGCACTTTTATGGTGTTGATCTATTGCCCATCTTGCCGTACACCCAGGGGAACTCGACTCCGTTGTGGAGAATGATCAGTGTAAGATCTACTGGAATTTCTCATTCTCAACCACTCAAGGTGTCAGTGCGACGAAGCCTGATATTGTCCTCCAGGATCTGAAAACCAAGATCATTTAAGTGATTGAATTCTCGGCACCAGCCGATGGAAATTTCACGGCAAAGGAGGAAGAAAAACAGGCAAAATATCAAGCACTTCTTTTCGAGCTGAGCAAGCTATACCAAGGCTATGAAGTCCATCTTGTAGTTCCCATAATAGGCTTTCTTGGAGTTATGAAAGCTTCATTTCTTGGTGAACTCAACAAGATTCCGGCTTGCCAGCTTCAGGCTCATTTCATCGCGAACCGGATGCAAAAGGCTGCCCTTCTGGTATCACTTCATCTGGTCCGACAACGCTGTTCCTCATAATATTCTACAAAGATTGGTAGCTCTAAAAAAGTATCCAGAGGTCAAATTTTCATCTCCTGCTGTCCCGTCTGTCGCATAATGTCATCCGCGGCTAGAGACCTGACTCCAAGGAACAGTGTTGAACGATGTTTTCTCGCGTGAATTTCCCGCTCTTGTTTACCTTCTAGGACAGAAGGAGCAGAAGTGGATGATGTACACGTTTCAGTTGCTTCGAGATTGGTTGCTTTAAGGAACCATGATCGTAGCTTCCGGGGCCTAAAACTTCTCTCATAAAATAAAGTCGCTCAGTTGGTTAGATTCTCGAACTTCACCTTAGAGGTCCGGGGTTCGATCTTGAAATTTTTCTATGTACCTATACCGAGGTTCTGGTGGTTCGGATCCCACCTCAAGCTGTAGGTCCCCCCATCATGCACTTGACTGCAACCCAGTTCGTGAATGATCGGGTAAAAAACAGGCTTTGCCCAATATGTCAAGGCCCACGCTCTCATCGGATCACTTGATTGCATTATAATTATGCGTCCGTGACTGATAATATATACTGGGACAGCCCCGTGCATACGACTCAGAAAAAAAAAATAAAAAAATCCAAATCTAACCGAAAATGCCTTTGACATATTGGGCTGTGACCATCTTACACCTGAGATATTAATTATTTAGTTATAAGAAAATAATAGAACGAAATTGCAGTTTTTACATTACACAACTCTAGAAAAAAGACCGAGAAATGTCGGTAAAAAATATTACATCCTTGTATGTACAAAATAATGTGATATAAAAAATATTTGAATTTCGTTAACTTGCAACTTGAGAATTAATTACTTGTTCTATTTTTTTTTTTTCAAAAAGTAAACCTAAAATCGACAAAATAAGTTTTTACCTTTTTTCTGATTTTTTAGATCGATATCGAACAAAATTAGCAGCAATTTAAAAAAGAATGACAAGATCAGTTAGATTAGCTGACGTACGGACTACTTTCAGTGTAACTTTACGCGAATAAACCCAAGTTACAACTCCCGACACTCTAGGCGTGCACATTGTCGATAAAACAGTATATGGCAGTTCGAAAGTGTTACAACACTACAGAAGAACCAGATAGTTAATACACTTTGTCTTCGGAAATCTATCTTACGAAAATTTTCTTTGGGACAGTCGACATACAGAAAGATTTATACAAATGGAATAAATTTTAATGAGTCGACGTGAAAGCACAAAGCATAGGTTCAATATTTTAGTCTGCTTGTGAAAGTGGTCGTGTTACCATTGTTCGTCCTCCTCGAAATATATTTCCCGATTACATTTGAAAATGTAACTTTTTGGAATAATTCCAATAATCATGTCATACAAAGTAAAATAGAACATTAGTGTGAAGCAGCGTCTTTTCAAAGATTAGTTCATAAAATTTTTAACAGAGTCAGAGTTTAGAGCTCAGTCGAACGTTGAAAAACAATTTATAATTTGGGCAATTCAATCGAGTGAAGTGAATTATTTTATGCATTTTGTAACAAGATGTTCTTGTTTAAAAATCTGTATAAGAAGAATTTTGAATAACTTAGTGAACTGATCAATTTTTGAAAAAACAGCATTTTTAACTGAGTTATCAGTTAATCAAATCAGACTAAAATGTTTGAAGATCGTTCTGTGTGAAAAAAAGGACAAAGCTTCCAAGGAGTTATAATAGAAGATGTGGTGAACTTTTTTAGATCAAATATTTTTGATTCAAAGCGTTTTAAGGTACTTACAATCAAAGGATTATACATAATAAAGCTTGTGTAGTATATAATCTTGAAAGAATATAGATACCTCATATATAACAAATCCCTGCAGACCAACACACTTTCATGGAATTAATAAATATATTCACAATAATATAAAGAAGTCATAAAATATCCAAAATTTTTCCTATGTGGAAAAGAATCAATATTTTCTTGACAGACACAACCGGAATCCGGAAAGTCACTTTATTTTGAAAAGGAAGCCGACAAAGGTAAATAACTGCTGGTCGACTAATTTTGTAGTAAGATTACTTTAAACTAATTATGTATGAAATGGAGATATATGCGTAAGTTTCCACATACAGGATACTTTTGAAATAAGCGCATTTTTCCCAAATACTTTTTCAAAATTATATTTTGTAGTTCAAGTTATATTTATTGTAGTAGCACAGTGTGGCCACTCAAACTTAACAAAACGCAGGCTAGTTGCTGGTGTTCAAGGTCAAAAACATTTTTTCCAATAGACATTCAAACTTTTAAAGTAATAATTATTCAATGCTGATTGCTTTATTATATAAATTTTTGAAAGAATTCATCATTTGAGAAGTTAAAAACAAATATTTCATATAAATAATTTTATAAAAATGACTTCGGACAACATAGACCAAAATGTTCCCCAAAACAGGGAAAATGGGGTACTTGTTCAAGAAAATATGGGAATAAATTCTTCTAAATAATATTAACGTAGGTAACATTTCTAAGATTTAAGTTCGAAATATATTATATTTTCAACGTAATAGTGTGATTTTCATTAAAAAGAAATATAATTTGTCACAAAGGAGTTGACTTTTTATGCTAAAAAGTCGAATGGTTTAGAAATCAGTTGAATTTAAAACCCCAAAAGATTACCTCTCAAGAAAAAAGCCGCATTTCAGTGCCAAAAAGATGAATATTTTAGAAGGCAGTTGAATTGTCATCATGAAAAGATTAATTTTCAACCAAAAGTTGAATTTCTAATCAAAAGGGACGGATTTTCTTTCCAATAAGACTAATTTTTAACAAGACAGTTGAATTTCGAAAAAAAAAGATGACTTTTTAACCAAATTATTGAATTTTCAACAAAATAGTAAAAGTTTTCACCAAATAGTGGATTTTTAACCAAAATAGATTAATTCTAACCAAAGATATGATACTAGACTTTTCAATTAAAAATAACTAGATTCTTCTTAATTATTGCTGTAATTGGCTAAGATTATAAGATCCAGGAATTAAATGCTTTATTTTTTACAACTCAAAGAGACATTTCGACCTGGGTGGGTGTCCTCGTCAGTGTTTGATTCTAAAAAAAATGATTTTACATGGTACAATGTGAACATTTCTTTTTGCAAGGTATGCTTGTAGAAGCTATTGATTAAATCTTATGCATAACAAAAATATAATTTATAATTAACGTTACAAGAAAACCAGGTTATGTATAGCCATGACATAAAAATGCGTTACATCTGTGGATGGATATGCAGAATCTACCACTTCTCAAAAACCATCACTTATAACATTGTTTTATGTCTTTTCTTCGGAGAACGAGGCTTCTCTATATTAGTCTATGAAACTGTCAATTATTATATTTTTATCTACGTTTCTATAGCATTCGAAACGCAAGGAAAAAGTTAGCCACAAAAGCACATGATGCACTGATGCATTTAACACCGGTACTTTCGGTGACCGTAGGAAAAATCCTCAGTCTCGAATAGAGTTTTTACAAATGAAAGACTTTGTGAGTGACAGTGAAGAAGAGACAAAAAGTCAATAGCATGTAACTTGCCATCTTACACAAGTTTAGTCTGCGTTAAATAATTTAAAATTTGATAAAAAATTACCCCCCCCCCCCCGAGCTGAAATTGTTATTTAGAAAAGCTAAAAAAATAACAGTTTGTAAAAATATTATCTGCTGATCTGCATGTTACAATAAAAAAACAGAAATAATATTGATGAGATTCAAAATTTGATGAACATACATTTCAGAGAATTGTTAGGAATATTCCAAACTCTCTCATTGTATTGTTATAATTAAAAAATTATCATAAACAGCATTGTCCAATTCAAAGATTGCTTTGAATCAATCAAAAATAGAATCAGTCAAAAATAGTTGGATTTTCTTATTGAATTTTATTAATACAGTTCTCATTTCAGGGAATTTTCTTGAAAACCGGGGAAAAAGAGGCATTTCTTGAAATGTATGTTACCTACGTAATTACTATGTTAAATATCTGAAAAGGAACTTTTCCTCCTTGAATATAAAAGGAACTGTAGAATTTATACTATCTATCAACATAAGCTTTAAATTATTAATATATAGTACTATTTTCCGGCATTTTCCAGGCGCTCGAAATTCTAGACTAATTCCCAGTTATCCCAATCAGTAGCCACTAATTAGCACTGAGAAAAATGCTTGCTAAAAGTGATCATGCTACAAACTTATTTGCTCCAATCCTGGAGCATTTTAAAATCTTGCATTACCCATATTCCTCTGAGTAGGGCTGATTATTTAATAAGATAAGGCAATGGCATAAAATGTTCAGCAATAAAAATGAAAAAGATAGCAATAATTATCTAATAGAAAAAAAACATCATATTTTGTTTCCAAATAAAAAAAAATATTTTAATAAAATTTATACCAAAACGTTAAAAATTAATACTATATTCGCTGATTTTGATATTTTCGTACATGATTAAAATTATTTATCTAAAAACTTTTCTTTTCATTAACTTTTTAGCAAAAGTTTTTCGGGACGACATAATAGTTTATTATTGTTATTCCCTGAGGAAAAGCCAAAGAAAGGAAACATTGATGGACGTTACGACAATGGCAAACAGCATAAAAAGTCATCCCAAAGTTACAGAATAGACGGGATCCTAATATCCTTATAATAATAATAATTAATAATAATAATAATAGTAATAATAATTAAACCATGAAATAGAACATTTTTGATTTATAATATAATATAGTCTACTTTGAGCAAAAAAAAAGTTTATAAGTGGTACAAGCTCTTCCAAGAAGGCCGAGAAGATACCCATGACAAATCTCGCTCTGGATGCCCCAGCACGACAATAAATTATGAAAGCGTTGAAGAAGTGAAGAATATGGTGTTGCAGGATCGTCGAATCACTATTAGAGAAGTTGCTGAAGACGTCGGCATCTCAGTTGACTCGTGCCATGTAATTTTTTTCGATGTTTTGGGCATGAAACGTGCGGCTCTTGCATCACGACAATGTACGTGCTCACTCATCGTTGCTTTTGCGTGACTTTTTGGCCAAACACAGAACCACAATCATGCGTCAGCCTCCATATTCACTGGATTTGGCCCCCTGCGAAATTTTCATGTTCCCAAAACTGAAGAGAACCATGAAAGGACGGAGATTTGCATCGATTGCGGAGATAAAGAATACATCGTTGGATGAACTCAAGGCTATACCAAAAAGTGCTTATCAGAAGTGCTTCGAGCATTGGAAAAAACGTTGGCACAAGTCTGTTATATCTAAGGGGGGTTACTTTGGAGGGGACAACATTAATATTGATGGATAAATAAATATTTTTGGATGAAAATTAAAAGTCACCTCACTTTTTGAACACACCTCGTATATGCATATCAATAAAACTACCATAATTCAAAATTCCGTTCTAACTTAAAAAATAGATTTTTCTACGGAAACAGAGCGCAACAGGTAGAAATTTTGAAAAAAAATCTTTGAAAAAGTGACAGGGCTAGGAACGTACGATTTTTTCGATTTTTTTTAAATTCGACCTTTCGAAGAAAAATGTGGGTAAACGACTTTTTTTTTGTTTTTGTCACTAGTTTGTCACTTTATTTCAATGTTGGTCACATTGAGACTTTCCAACTTGAAAATCAAATCGTAAAAAAATGGTACCAATTTCATTGCGAGCATTAGAAATGAATTAACTTCAAATCGAAGCTTTATAATTAGAAATTGTTACTTTCTCATCATAATGAGAAAAAGAAAGATGTCTTCACCCAAAAGAGATCTGTATATTTGTTTTTAAGCATTTTTTGTCAGGATGCGCTGTTTTTATTTTAATCGTAAAAATGAAATTAAAAATAAAGAAATCAAATTTTTGTCAAGAAGATACAAGGTGCAATAAAATGTTCAAAAACGAAATTGTTGCCCTAAATTAGATTCAAAAATTTTTTTTTGACCTTTTTTGATAGAACGCGCATTTTTCAATTATAAAAAGGAGACAATATAAATTCGTCTGTCCGCTTTACAGGAAAAAAAATTTACAACCTCCAGACTACAGAAAATAAAATATATAATTTTTATGAATAGAATAAAATAGAATACCCGTCAGTGAGTGAAGTAATTTGCTGATATCGATAGACAGCTCACATTAAATATATATCTATAGGTATATATTTTTTTTCCGTCTGCAGAAGGTTTAAGTTAAAAGTTAACTTTATTTTTATTTTTACAAAATATTCTTCTTTTACACAAAGTACAGGTTGAATATTATAGTTTGCTGGTGGGTGGAAGAATCAGTTGTTCCCATTTCTTGACCTCCTGAAAATATATTTTACATTGCATTTGAAAATGTAACTTTTCGGAATTATTCTAATAAACGTGCTATTCAAAATGAAATATAACATTATTGTGGTGAAGAGTATCCTAAAATAGTAGTTCACAAAATCCTCGATTCGGGAAGAGTCCAGATTTCAAGCCATTTCGAGCGCGGATAGCCCTCGAATGGGTGACGATCTGCAATACATGACCGGGTTGTGTATTCACTACGTTTTAACTAATGTCGAGCGGGGGGTTTGACGCATAGAGATATTACTTTAATAAAATACAATACAATATAATATAATATAATATAATATAATATAATATAATATAATAAAATATAATGTAATATCTCTATGGTTTGACGCCGGGGATGATCGAATTCATTCATTGGGTAGGGTCGAAGGTGGTTTCCTACAGTTTTACTCTCCTTGAACCAAACGTCCAGGCAAGTGCAAGTAATTCTGAAAAATTCGGATGCAATCGCGAGTTTGCACTGGTTGTGATTAAATTCATACAGTGATTCCAAGCTTATCTTAGTAAAAGAAGCATTTTCACAGGCCCGTCCCCAGTGAAGAAGAGTCGTGTGGCGGTATATGTACTCATGCTAAAGAACTTGAATGATACTTTAGCAGAGAGGCTGACCCGTGTATAGACCTCTGTCTTATCGGGGTTTCAAAATAAGAAGGCATAGTACAATATCTTTCAGCCGCACTGCTACTTGACTTAAATGGATCAGCCCCACTAGACAATAATAATAACTTACACGCACCAACAATTTTAAAGCACGAGCAAGCTTCGGTGACGTCGGTCGGTAACGTCGAAATCTATAAGGCTTTCATCACTTGGTGGAATGTTAAGCATTGTTTAGATAGGAGTTTGACTAAGATTACTTTTTTCAAATGAAAGTTGGTGAAAAATTGTGATACCGCTTTGCTTTTAAGATATAAACGCCATTTCTTTAATTAATGTTGGCAATTTGGAAAGAGTGCGATTTGGCAATCCATCAAGAAAAATTATAATGTGCCGTGATTGAGGTTAGGTGGCATTGTTGTGACTGTTGGTGGTGACAGTTTTGGAATTTTTGTAGTGCGTTAAAACGTATAAATAACGCAAGCTTTAAACATTGAAATATTTTCCTTATCATACAGTGTCTAACTTGAAAGAATAAAAACCTAATGACAGAAACTTTGCAATTTATGAGTACAACGCTCAGTGGTTTAATCCCGGTAAGAAGGCTTGCATTGAAAAGCATTCGAAAATTTCATGTGCAATCGTGACTAGACAATTATTGAATGCTTTCCGATGCGGTTTTTGTCCTCGAGTTTTGAATCCTCAGATTAGTAGAAGCTATCTCTCAAATTGAATCCCTTCATGTACCCAGTGGCGACAATATTTTTCTGAAAACTCTTGGATACCCCAAACCGACCATGAAATAGAACATTTTTGATCCCTTTTCACATGCATCTTTTGCTGTTCTCATTTATTGTTCTTCGAATAGTAATGACCGTAAAAGCATTTGAGAACACAGTATTACTAATTTTACGTTGTCAACATTAATTGCTACATAGGTAGCTGTGATGAAAACTAATTTTGTAAATTTCTTCATCTTGATTTTATATTTTTCTAATTGATCACAGTTGCATAAAGCAAGAGTTTTGTTGTAAAGTGATGTATTGTTATGCACAACCCTACTAGATTTGGCAAATTTTATGCTTTTGATACGCCTTCTAATGCGTTAAACGAAAATTCCGTTTTTAATTTATTTCAGGTTAGGCTTGACAGCTCTAATCGACTTCAAAAGGGATTGAAATATAAATATTTTCGCTGCCCAATCGGGGATTCAAAAAATGGGGACAGAAACGGCATTCTTATGTATTGAAATTTTTAATACTTTTGAATGGAAGCCTTTTTAACGGGATGTGTTTTATACTTTAAAATCTCTATGTTGTTACATGCACTATTCAAATACAGTTTCTAACTCTCCTGAAATAAAATGTTTGGAACAATTTCATCCATTTTTCAGTTCATTTTCAGAGAAATCACTTTTCAAGGCTCTTTGAGCACTTCGACTCTCATATTAACAATGATTTGCAATTTATCCTATTTATTAGTTCCTATCAAGTCCGGGAATCGAAAAAAGGATAATCCAACATCACCGAAAAGACTCTTACAACCTACCGAAAACGCAATGCTGTGACATTTTCAATTAAAAATGCCTTACTCAACAAATCAAAAAGTCTTATGACCTGTTATAAGTCACTAGCAATTGAGGTTATAACCTAAATCGCGGAACATTATAATTTTTCTTGATGGATTGCCGAATTGCACACTTTCCAAATTGTCAACAATAATTAGAGAAATGGCTTTTCTATCAGAAAAACAAAGCGATATCACAACTTTTCACTTAACATCGTCGAAAAAAATTGATTGTAGTCCAACTCCTACGTAGACTATGCTTTTTATTCCACCAAGCGATAAAAGCCTTATAGATTTGTCGCGATTCTGATTGTCAACTGTGAAGGTCGACTTGATAAACTCATCGCTAAAGAGCGGAATAGAGTCATTGTGAAGTTAGCTGCCGAGCGCCATTCAGCTCTCACATGCGGATACCCCGGCTAGATCATCATTTGTTCTTGATAATTTCGAATTGAAAGCGTTTGAATTTTAGGAAAAATGTATGGAATGATTTTAAATTGAAAACATTCCTATTCAAAATATTATAGATAGGTCAAATTTTTAAAAGAGGACAATATTATTAATGAAATGAAAAGAAATAGAACTAGTATCATTTCTGAATAAAAGCGTTTAAAATTGAATAATTTTAAATTTAACAAATTTTAAAACAGAAGCTTTCAAAATTAAAAACCTTCAAACTAAAATTTTCAAATTTGGACAATTTCTTCGGGAAGAAGTTGAAATTGTCTTATTTCTAGTTCAAAGCGTTTAGAATTGAACAGTTTTATTTTTTATTCAAGAATTTCGAACTTGAATGATTTCAGATTAAAATTTCAAGAGTAAAACGTTAAAAATAGAATATTTTCTTATTGGAATTTTCAAAAATAGATCACTCAAAATTCAAAGGAATAAAAATATTTTAAATAAAAAGCTTCAAAAATTCCAGAAATCTAACTTTCTGTTAGTCTAAAAAAAAAAATTATGATTGAACATAAAAATTGATCAGAGAAATTTTCTAAAAACAAAAAACAAATTCATCTCTATTTTCACAGTTCAAAATGAAAAAAAATCCATTCTAAACCTTCAAAATGAAATTATTCTAAAAAAGCGTTCAAAATAAAAAGTAATTTTGAATGGGAAATATAAAAAATGAAAAAATGTATACTCCAGAAACTTAAATTTAAACAAATCCGAACTTGATATAAAACTAAAATAATATTTAGTCGCGAAGTATTGTGATATTGAAACTTTTTTTTTTACTCAAACTCTTACAAATTTCAATTACTTCAAGTAAATTTAAGTCGTTTAGAAATTAACAATTTTTAAATTTTCAATTATACCTTTTGAAATTCAACCATTTCGATTTTAATCGCAAAATCTAAACTTACGATAGGGAAAAATGAACAATTTAATGTTTACTGTTAAAATTCCGAATTCTAAAAATGAAACCATTAAAAATTAAAGAAATTATTTAACTGTTAAATAGAAAAATTATTTTTTTTAGCTGAGTTTGAAATGTCGAACTTTTTGAAACAATTCTTAAATAACAAAATATCTAATATTTAATTAAAAATCATTTAATAACAAAACCTTCAAACTGAAAAGTGTGCAACTATCAAGTCTTTTAATATGATACTCTACGATTTCGAACAATTTAAGAAATCAGAAAGTTTTGTGCGCTTAAGATTGAAACCCAACTATTTAGAATATTTAAATCTAAAAGGAGTAAATTTTAAACTGACTAAAATTAAATTGGTTGAATTTCGAAAAGTGTAATTGACGATTTGAAAATTTTGAATTCTAAACGAATAAATTTACTAAACGTAATAGACATTTTTAAGGGTTTTAGTACAAAAAAGTTTTAATATAACAATTCTTCGGGACTACATTTTTTTTAGTCTGAAATGAATTTCGAATTTGTTCAAGTTTCAAGTTTCTAAAGTATTTATTTTTCATTATTTAATAATTCGCATTTAAAATTAATTTTTATTTTGAACGTTTTTTTAGAATAATTCCATTTATCATAATTTTCTAATTTGAATAAAAAATCAGATTTCTATAATTTTAGAAGCTTTTACTTTGAAATATTAAATTAAGTTTTCAATTTCAAGTCCTTTCTAATGAAATTGTCAAATTAAAAAATTTTAGTTTGAGGGTTTTGAATTTTGAAAGCTTGGGTTTTAAATTGTCTCCGATTAAAAGTCATCCAATTTTAAACGCCTTTAATCATGAAAGATACTAGTTTAATTAATTTTTATTCCATTCGAAATATTGTCCTGTTTCAAAATTTTACCTGTCTAAAATATTTTGAATTGGAATCTTCAAATTTCAAAATCAATTCATACATTTTTCTCAAATTGCCAACGTTTTCTATTGAAAAATATAAAGAACAAACCATGGTCTAGCATATAACAATTTTTTACCTTTTTAATTGTACTATACTTTTTAATTGCAATATACTGACAAAAGACAACATTATCGTCAACTCCAATGAAAACAATCATTGTCAAAAAATAATCAATTAAACATTTTTTTCGTCCCCTCCACTTTCACTGCAAACCAAAAGAGCTTTTGCATACAGATTTGAATGTTTGTACCTATAGCTAGTAGAAACTAATAATCTTAGAAAAAATATAAAGGCATTGTTGATACGTCTCAGCTATGCCTCTAGGAGCTTTTTAATTATGCCAAAACATTATTTTTTAAACAATTATAATGTGAATAATAGTTATAATTTGTTTGAACAATAATTCAGTAACAATGTATCATAAACTAAAACGAAAAACGTTCATAGAACATTAATGAATACAAATAAATTTTCCAAAATGTGAAAACTCTCATTTAAACATTTTTTTCATCCCCTCTACACTCATTCAAAAAAGTCTTTCTTTGGACATATAGCTAGAAGAAACAAATATCTATAGATTGTTTTTTAATAGGACATTACTTTTCTTTAAATAAATTTTCCAATTTTCATATCTATATGTATAGCTGAATTCAGGTTCGTGAATATTTACCAGTTAGGTTTAACAGAAAAACATTTTTTTATCTTACACCAGCTTTCTATCGTTGAAACGTTTTATCGGTATTTTAATCGATAATTTTTAAATTTGACATTTATTTATTCATTTTCAACAGCATTTTCGATCGAATTATCAACTTACGTAATCACGAAAAATGTACATAATGAATTTTATTGTGCAATATATAATCTTGAAAAAATCTATACTTTTAGAGTTTTTTTGTTGCAATTTATACATACATTTCTCTTGTGTACTATCTCATTACATAAAAATGAAAAAACACTTTCAATATTATAGAAAATAAATAAAAATATTATAGTACTGTATAACTACAAATTTGTAAAAAAATTCAAATCTAAACATGAAAATGAGTGTAATCTTATTTTATACTGGCACCATACATTTCAAGGGTCATAGATTTTATGTGGAGAAAAATCAATATTTACTTGTGGGACACAGTCGGAAAGTAAATTCATCTAACAAAGGTACACTCTTTTTTCCTTTGTCGCGAAAATTAAATAAATATATCAAGCAACTATTTTATATTAAATTTTGCGAATTTGCCAATTAATCGGAAAAAATATAAGATAAGAAATAAATAAAACAAGTACTAATTTACTAAAATGAAATTATTTAAATAAATTATTAATATTTGTTTATTTCACATACTTCAACAAGAACAATCTAGAATTCTGTTTATATCTAACAATTTTAAAAGTAGAAAATAATTTCCGAAAGTAGGTCAGAAAACAAAATATTTGGTTGACCCGACTAAGTTTTTTGATTGTTTTAATCAAATATTTTGGTTGATGAGGTATTTCTTTGATTTAGCCAAACAATTTTGATAAGTCAATTAAATGTTTTATCATATCCACCAAAATTGTTTTGATTGAACAAATTTTCATGTTTATCCAAGAAAACAGTTCTTTTGTACAATAATTTTTTTTAAGCGTAGAAAAAAGTAAAGTTGAATATGTGGCGTTTACGAAAAATCAAACTTTGAAGAACAGCAGCAATGCATATGGCCTAATATCTCTGTTTATTAGATTTAAAAAAAACCTTCAATAAAGTAAACTGAAAAAAGTCGACTTGTGTATATTTGTTGATAAATAAGAAAAACTTTTTCTTTGAGGCAGAGATAAAGTCATTCAAAGCCGCCTACATGAAGAAGGACAACCTTATAATATTTTGAAAAAATCCACGGCATGTTGAAGCAGCTGAGTGCATTTTAATAAAGCGATGATTCCAGAAAAGAGACCGAACAAAAACCTGCGAAGCAATATAAGTAATCCACTGCTCGTCAGCTATCAATAATGGATATGGATATCGTTAATTTTCATCATTGAGGTGATAAGTGCACATAACGTATTCTTTAAGGTTATGTTTTTTACACTAACAGTATGAATTCTGGAAATATGAATCCATTGACGCAGCTTTTGTATTCAACAACTTTTATATTCAGACGTGCTAAAAGAACAGAGCGAAAAAGTTACTTCGAATTGTATATAAAATAGTTTATTATCGCAGTGGTAACAAAGGATAGTCCGCAGTTGACCCTTAAAAATAGTCACCTGGTATGAATATGCTTCTTTGAAGAAATAATCACAAATAAAAACAATTAATAAAGAGTGCAGAATACAGCGCAAACAATTTCGCAGCGTATTTGACAGGCTAGGTTAGTGCAGTATAATGCGTTTAAATTCAAGAGTAAAGTGAAACCGGTGATGCTGAATGAGTAAGGAATTTAAAACTAAAAGCTTTTGAGATTGTTATTATCCGCTTGTTGACAATGTTTCTTTTTTAATAGTCACGATAGATTTAACTAAAAACTTATTTATTTGATTTAAATGTGATGATTAGAACTACACGATAGTAGTATTCTAACCTTGAAATCTAGCTAATACACCTACAGTTTACCTTGAAAGAATCAATACTCTTTTTTTGCAATTGTGGATTTTTATTTTTATACCAGTGTAGGTGACATTTTTTCCGAGAAAGCCATTTAAAGTTGAAAATTCCAGATATTAGAAATAATTTTTAGGTTAGTTTTGTATTTCTTTGATTGGTTTGATTATTGTCGTACTAAAAATAAAACCAATTGAAACTATAAGGACTTCTGCAGGATATGCCTTTTATACTCAAGGACGAAAAGTTCCTTTTTGTTCGACCAACATTGAAAACGCGCCATTGCATGCACGTGAAGCAGGCGTAAAGTGGCCGCTTCCAGCCCAGTGACGTTCGCACATGCACACTCCGCCGCCGGGCCAACATGAAACTTTACGCCCGCTACCTTTGGATTGAAGAAATACATGATTGGACGTATTCAGTACGACCATTTCTTTGAATCAAAGAAATTTTGTTTGATTCAAAAACTTTTTTTTTCAGTATATTTTGTACTTTATTTATTAATAAATAATCTATTCAAGTGTGGTATTTAAGAAAGTATAATAATTTATTATACAGTTGTAAAAAAAATCATTTTAATTATAAAAATGAACTAATAACGTTTCGAATTTAACTTTTAAAAAGTCAACTTAGTAACAATAGATAATTCTGTAAGTTAAAAAATTTAAAAACTGGTCTTATAGTTTTTACGTGCATTTACAAATTTCAGAGAAGTTTCTGCATAATTCAAATATTGTATTTTTAAATGTCGCATATTTAAAGAGAAAAGGGGATAAAGGGAATGTTTTTCAAGAATAGGAGAAAAAGGGGAATTTGAAAAACAGGGGAAACGCAGGGGAATAGGGAAAAGACTGTGATCCCTGTATTTCTAATTAAAAACCAAGGGTTAACCGCGGTTGGAATCTGGTGTACATTCTACCATGTAATCCCATGCACTTTTAAATTGTTTCATTATAAAAGCTTTAGTTTTTAATATTCTACTTACGCAACGTGTCAACTTTAAAATCATTCAGTTTTATTTTAAATATTCACAATTGTGAAGTATTAAACGTTTATTTTATTATTTAAAAAGATTATGATTTATAGTAATCTGCAAATGAAAAAAAAACTAAAATACAAAAGTTTATTTTGTAAATATCTAATTATGATAAAATATACGTTATGATAGATACTGCCTAAGACAGAAGTATTGCAAAAATATTTTGAAATATAGAATATTTGAAATAAAATCATTAATTCGAATATATGTACTTTGATTATAAGAGGTAATGTAATATAGGTAGATATTTCTTGACCTAGTTACTAAGTACACGCAGTATTTCCGATTTCATTGATTCTCTTGAGGAGGTAAGAAGCCTCAGAGTATTCTGAGTTTGCATTGTAAGTAGTACTTCGTGACGTCAGATATTAGTACTTGTTGCACTTCTCAGGTGCATATAGTTTTGCATATATGCCTACTATGGTGGCCCAAAAATTCGACTTTCGATTTTTTCCGGAAAAAGATATTCCCTGTTTTTTAAAAATCGGTCAACATTAACCCATGTCCCCGGGCTTTTAAACTTAACATGGGATTTAAAATGGGAAAAGCTCGGTTTTCGAAAAAATGAAAAAAAGGTACTTGTTATAAACTTTTTGTAAATTAAAGTTTGGTCACCTCTTAAGGAATATTCGAGAAATAATTGCCACCCAATAACTTTTGTTTTTTACCTCCACAACCCCCTTGTATTGTGCCCTGAAAATACCCCAAAAATGCAATATATCAGTTTTATGTAATATTCATGTTAAATACGGTATTTTTTTTTGAATTTTTACTAAGGTAATTATTTATTTTCGAAAGTCACAAGATGACAAGTATTTTGTGACTAATTTTCAAATGTTCCAACACTTTTACTTGTTTAAACATGTTTTATTCACCGGTAAATAGTGAAAAGTTATTATTTTGCGTGATAAATGATGAATTTCAAGAATAATATTTCTTGTTTAACATATTTGGGAATTATTTAAGCAATTTTTATTTGCTTAAACAATTGATTAAACAATTTTCACTTGTTTAAACAATTTTTTCACCATTCACGAAAAGTTATTATTTTCTGAAATTAATATCGCAGGTAATGAATGTTAAGAGTGATATTTTTTGTGAAAGACAGTTTGCAATTATTTAAACAAATAATATCACTTGTGCTGTTCATATGAAGAATGAAGAAAATTCTAGTTAAAACCAAAGATTATTGTTTAAACAATTAGAGTATAAGTACTGAAATAAGAAAATACTGAATAATAGGTGACATAGTGTAAGAGAATTAAAAAAACAAGAATTGTCTCCACTTTTCCTATAGAAAACCACAAGTGAATGATTATAATAGATTTAAAAAAATTGCAAAACTGCTCTCCACAATAAATATCACTCTTAAAATTTATTAACTGCATCATTAATTCCATAAAATAGTAACTTTTCAAGATTTACAGAGGAAAACATTGTTTAAACAAATAAAAATTGTTTACATAATTGTAAACTGTCGTTCATACAAAATATCACTCTTAGAATTCATTAACTGCGTTACTGTTTCCAGAAAGTAGTAATTTTTCAATATTTAAAGGGGGAAAAATTATTTAATCAAATGAAAATTGTTTAAATAATTTCCAAATATCATTAAAAAATGCATGACTCTCAACATTTGTTAACTATGTCATTAATTTGAGAAAATTATAACTTTTTACGATTTACAAGGAAAAAATTGTTTGAACAAATGAGAATTGTTTGAATAATTTCCAAATATCGTTAAAAAATGCATTACTCTCAACATTCGTTAACTGTGTCATGAATTTTAGAAAATAATAACTTTTGACAATTTACAGGGGAAAAATTGTTTAAACAAATGAAAATTGTTTAAATAATTACTGAATATCTTTAAAAAAATATTATTCTTAAAATTCATCAACTGTATTATTTATACCGAAAAATAATAACTTTTCACGTATTAAAGGCGAAAAAATGGCTTAAAAAAAAAATCATGTTGAAAAAGTTCCAAACAATACCTTCTTTAGCATGAATTTTACATAAAACTAATATTTTGCATTTGTGGATCATTTCCCGGGTGCAATACGAGGGGGTTGGTGGTTCAAAATGAAAACTTATTGGGTGGAAATTCTTCCTTGAACATTCCTTAATGTTAAATCACACAACTTCGATTTTTGAAGTGGGTACACTTGGGTAATAATGCACCACATTAACATAAATGCGTTAAAATACAGTAGGGTCCCACTAGGAACAACTGTCATCCATGAAAATGACACTGGCTGCCAGTAGAACCGCTTTAAATCGCACCTATGGCCACGTCTCACGATCGTGAGATTTGTGGCCACAGGACTCGACAAAATCACGACAGGCCGGCGAAACCCTCGTGTGTCTTGAGGACACGAAGCGACCCAAGGATGACAGCCCTCTGCATACCTATTTATTTGCTTAAACAACTGAATTAACCATTTTCATCTGTTTAAACAATTTTTTCATCATTCGCGAAAAGTTATTATTTTCTGAAATTAATGTCGCAGGTAATGAATGTTAAGAGTGATATTTTTTATGAAAAAAAATCCCATCGAAATCGATATGCAGAAATTATTTGAATCAAAAACAAAAGTCAATAATTTTAACATAACAAAATCGATATCTCGAAAACTATTCGAGATATCGATTTAAAACGTTCAGATTCGTGTTTCTCGCCAAAAATCTTTAAAACTTTAAAACTTATTTTATTTTTTATAAGCTTTAAAACTTTGTCGCTACGGATATCCTAATCTTGCCATAAATTCCTATACACATTTCATTCCATTTTTTTTTTAATTTGAATAAATACATGAATTCAGAATGTACAATAAGAATAATTTTTTCAGGTAAATTTTATGATTAATTAGCAATTATATTTCAGAAATTTAACATTTAAAATAAAACATGTGTACAATTTAATTTTTAAAATGATTTTTGAATGAACTACAACAAAAGATTAAATGCCAATTTTATCAAGAGAGCCAAAGTACAGCTAAAACGAAACTGTGTCGATACCTGTGAGCCTCTATAAGAAACAAAACGATAGATAACAAAGTAATCCTCCTACCTTCTAATTATACGATTTTAATGATAAAATTGTATTAATGACTTATTTGCAAAATAAACACTTTCGCTGATTTTTAGTAGAATACAACTAATTAACGAAAATTTTAGAGTTGATTTTCAATGAAGAGTTATGAAAATAGGCACATAATTATCCAGATACTGAAATACTAAATTCATCTAAAAATGGATTTAATCCCCCCCCCCCCAAATATTGCACTTCTTATATAATAAACTGATGATAAATAATTTCCAAATTCCAACCGGTTATTAAATACTTTAATTAAAACTAAACGTATTTACCAATTTGACCTGTTCCGGTATCACCTTGTCCTTGTGTCTGCAATCGCACTATCGAAATTGTTCTATTACATTCCTATATTTGTCAACATTGAGTGAAAAGGCTAAGAGCCTCTCAGTGTCTCAAGCATCTGTTCACCGTGAAGAACCCTCCCAATCACTTGAGCCTACAGTTAATTTAATTCTACCTTAAAATTAAGAGTAGAAATTCAAACCCAAAATTGATCTACAAAACTGTAACTTTCAAAATCCAAAGCAAAAATTTATCACTAAATCTTTAGTGACCTTCAGTTGGAAGTGTTTAAAAATCTCTAAGTGTTATTAAAGACTGAAATTCGTAAAAAAACGGTAAAAAAAAGTGAAAATGGGTAAAGAAAATTATCAGCCAACGGAACGGGTTCCACTATCAACAATCACAAATTACAACGAGAACAAAATTTCTCCCTGTATATACGGATCTGCTAAAAGCACCATGGATGAATCCAGAAACACTGAGAAGAGACCTAAAATCAGTTATAGAGACCTCATCACTGAGGTTTTCAAAGATAATCCACATGAATCGTTTACCCGAGCCGAAATTATAGAACGCATTAAAAATAAACATCCATACTATCGAAACAAAACCAATTGGCAGACAACTCTCAAACGTAGATTTAATCGTTGTTTGAATGTCCTTTTCTTCGGTATCAAAGGCACTGATGTTGCTGATGATAGATATGTTCACCGCTATTATCTACCACCAAATTATTGTCTTATAAGACTTTCGGATGAAGAAAAGATGCATGCAAATTCTCATCAACTCGATTTTCAACCTCAAGTCGGTACAGTGCCAGACCCTTCTCAAGAGATGATGACACTAGATGTATTGCATCAGGTTTCTTTTAATCACCCAGGAAATACTGTTCCTTCAGGATTTCAAGGAAATACCTTACCTATCGATTTTCCATCAATAAACCCACCTGCGTTTATGGAACATCAGACTGACGTTTTTAACAATCAGCAATTTCAAGATTTTAATCAAAGGCCCCTGATGAGACAACCAGGATTGTTAATGACGTCTTCAGGGACGAGTTCTAATTCACTCTCATCGATTCACAATTATCCATGCAGTCAAGATTATCAACAAAGCCAAAATTATTCACAAGGGCCATGTGCTTCATACCACCCAGATTATCAATCCGCATATTTTTCGTATGGTCCAAATGCTCCATACCAACAAGATTTTCAATCCACCCAACATTTTTCACTAGACCCAAATGCTCCATACAATTTTCAATCCGCCCAATATTTTCCACACGACCCAAATGCTCCATACAGAGCAGACTTTCCATCCCATCAACATTTTTCGTACGGTCCTAATGGTCCATATAGCAAAGATTTTCAATCTGTCAATAATTTTGCACGTGGTCCAAATGCATACCAACAAGATTTTCGATATGCCGAAAATTTGTCATTCATTCCAAATTCTCCATACTGCCTAGATTTCCAATCCGCAACAAATTTTCCAAACGGCTCAAATCTCCCGTACGAAAAAAACTTTACACACGGTCAAAATAAGCCACGCTTTCAACATTGCACACCCCTGAACAATTATTTAATGACGAGAGATGTCAATGTCCAAGAGTTTAGAAATAATAATGTTCCAGCAGACGAGCTTGCTAGAGGTCAAAATAATCCAGAGATTCAAAATCCTCCAAGCCCTCTTCCTCTAACGGCGAGAAATGCGAATGTCCAAAGTTGGTTAGAAAATCATCTTTCTATTAACACAACAGAGAGTCATCGCATAGACGAAGAAAAAGAAGAAGCTGTTACTACAGGATTCGACAAGAATGCCACTTCTTTATACTTCTATTCAAGGGAAATTCCAATATTGAGTAGAGAACATCAAGCTATGAATTTTAATCAAAGATCTGTGAAAAGCCAACCAGGATTGTTAATGATATCTCCAAGAACAAATTGGAAATTAAAATGATATAGTCAACCTTGCTGAGAGACAAGAATGGTAAAATACCCTCCATATTTATAACTTATTATGTCTGTACTTATTCTTCTACCTATGCCAACATTTTGTTTAAGGCATAGTTCAAAGATTACTGCATTTTAGGGATGGCCGAAAGTTTTTTTTTTTTAATCCAAAATGCCTGAGGTAAAAAAAAGTTGTGCATCGGTACTCTTATCATGTACCTGAAGTTCCATGCAAATCAATGCGAATGCAATAAAAATGCCAACCTAATTTTTGGTGCAGTTGAGCCGCTGGATAGTGTAAGGGCATATAAAATTAACATGGCCGTTCCGGTTGGCCCCTGTTGTCTTTAAAATCGAATTTGAAAATTAAATTTTCGAAACATATGGCCATGAAATTTCCTGCAAAGCCATATGTTTAAAAAATATAATTTTCAAAATGCCATGTTAATTTTATATGCTCTTATACTATCCAGTGGCTCAATTATAGATTCTGGATGACGCGCAGGTATTAAAAAATTAGAATTACCATCAAACGGGGTAATTTCAGACATGCGGGGTAAATTGGGACACCCCTATATTTTCTAAATTGGTAGGATAAATTACTCAAAACTGTTCAAAGAATCTGGAATCAGTTCAAGCCTTGAATGGTTCTAGATTCTGGTTAAAAATACCAACCTTAAGTAATTCAAACTATCAATTTAGGAATGTCCGAGTTTACCCCACATGTCAGGAATTACCCCGTTTGACGGTAGTTCTTAAAAAAAAATCTATTTCAATTAAAAAATAAATAAAATGTCTATGAACGCGAAATTTCTAAATACGCGTGGTTATTTTACATAAGAAATTGAGTAAATAAGTCTTACGAAATATTTTCATAAACTAATTATTTAAGGAGTTATTAACACTACAAAATGCCTTTTTATAACTCCGTAGAACGAAAAATAATATTTTGATGAAATTTTTGCATTAGACTTTTTAACTCACTTTTTCACATAAAATGATCACACGTGATTGAAAATTTTCAATTAATGAAGAAAATCTTATTTGAAAAATTGAAAATGATTTTTTGTACAAATTAATATTATTTTTTTATTTTTGGCTTAAAATACTTGTTTTTCGACCACTCCTACTGCATATTGCTATTTAAACAAAAAAATTATATGTAAAATAATTTCAAATTTAATTTAAAAAATTTGAATTTAATCAAGAATATGAGATTGAATCATTCAAAATTCTATTAATTAGAAATAAAAATCAGTAAGAATTATAAACTGCAAATTCAAAGATTATTTTTTAAACTTTCTGTAATCTCAAACATAAAACAACAGAATTCTTTTAAAATCAAGCCTTTAAATATTGAAATAAAAGAACATTTTAATTTGAAGTATTCATGATTAAACATTTTTTAATGAATTTGAACAAATATAAAATAAAAGAACATAATTGTCGCTTGTAAAATTAAGATTGTACCATTCAATTCAATTTGCTAATTTCTTGACGATTTCAAATTCAAAGCCTTTAAAATTAGGAAAATTGTCATTTCAAAACATCCGATATTGGTCATTGACAAACTTAATATTAAGAGATCTCAAACTTCAAAATAAACATTTAAAAACTAAACGATTTTAAATCCAAACCTACAAAGGTGAACAATTTAAAATTCTAAGACATCAACAAGAAATTTTAGCAATAAGGATTTATAATAAGTGTAAAATGTGAACTTTTTAACTTTCCGAAACGATAAATTGCAAACTTAAATCCTTTAGAGTTAAAAGCATCAAATTCAAGGCTTAAAAGTTTAAGATTAAAAATTTAATTTTAAAGTATTGAAAATGAAAACAATTTCCACACTTTGAAGCTTCTAACTCTGAAATCTCAAATTCTCAAATCTGATGAAAATTTAAATATTTGGTCTAATTAATTTAATAAAAAATTTCTGGTCACATAAATGAATTTCAGTTTTGAGAAATTAAATTCAGGATTTTTGTGAAATTTCAACATCTTTGCTTATAATTTATCATTTTTTTTTTATTTCAGGTAGGCCGATTGATTTTTTGATGCGGTTTTTACCGTTCCTATTGGACTAATCAAGCGAAATTATGCAACATTTCCTGATGCTGTGATTATCAGATAATTTTCTAGTCTACTTCTACTCAAGAGGACTTCAGTTGATTTTAACTCTGTGATGTCTATTGATGAATAATATATTTTTTTAATGGAATCGTATAAGTTGAATGATTTTCTTTTGTACATAGGATTTTCAACTTCGTGATTCATTAAGAAAAAACATTTTTTAAAATAAAAAAATATATCTTAGGGGAGACCTCCCTCCAATAGATAAAGCAACTTACAATAGATATCAATTAATTAAAAATACTAATGAATATAAAATAATTCATTTAATTTAATTAATAGTTAAGATGCATACGTGCTGATAAATTAAAATTAATTATTTTACTTATTTTATTCGTACAAGTAATTAATGATCATCTATTGTATATTGTATTATCAACTATGAGTGGTCTCTCCCGTGCCTATTTTTCGATAATAATAATCGAAACATTTTACGACTTTATCACAAACTCTAATCAAAAATTATCCTTTTGAAATTTATTGTGATTGACGTTCAACTGAATATTGATTCTAGTCTTCGATAATGATAACCCATACATATTGCCACTTTTACAAGTAAGTTTTACACGTTTATATTACGTATATATAAACGTATGAAAAGATAAATATTTTAGTATAATGTATAAATTAAAAATATCAATTGTGTAAATAATTGAATTTACATACATCTAATATCTAAGATAAAATTAAATATGACAATAGAAACGCTGTTCTTGTTTGCTAAAAAATGTATAATTATTTTGTGTACCTTCTTCCTTCCTTCACAACATCATTAGATAGGATATAAATTAACAATTTAAGACATTTATATATAAACCGTATGAATTTTAATCCACAAATATTTAGAAGAAAATTTTATATTAGAAATCCATTGTTTTATAATAGTGCTATCACGTAATTTTTTTTCGATATTTTATTCCATATTTTTTTACGAATTTGACTCAATTAAAGTAATTTTTCTGCTTTGGCATTTTTTTTCATAATGAAATCTAAAGGAAATTTTCTATTGCTCACGGCTGCCACGGACAATTCATTTTATTACAAGCTAAATAAACCTTTGATACTTAACTGCCATGTTTATATTTCGATGCTTTACAATACGAACTAGAAAAGCAGAAAATATAAATTTAAATAATTTTAATTTTAACATCGCAGACTTCACAGCCTAAAATGCTTTCAAAACAGTATGAATAGGGTGATTTTTCACGAAAAAAGGTGAATAATAATAGAATAAATTCTTTTACATAAAAATTAATGTAGGTACCATATGGAATTCAATATGTAACGTTCTACATTCCTAACCTTTCAAGTCAAAATATTGCAAATTAAACAAAAAAGATTAATTTTTAACTAAAAAGATGAATTTTCAACCAAAAAAATTTATTTTGTACTAAAAAACATGAATTTTCAACAAAATACATGGATTCTCAACCAAATAGTTAATATTTTCTAATTTTAGTCAATTTTCATTTCTAACCGCTAATTAAGAAAAAAGACAAACTTTTTTAACAAAATAGTTGTTTTTCAACAAAGCAGTTTAACTTTCAATCAAGTAGTTGAATTTTCAAACAAATGAATATTCATAAAAATATTTGAATCCTCAACAAAAACAGATTATCATTAATTTTCAATCAGACAGTTGCATTTTTAACAAACAAAAAAATTATGTTTCTACCAAGAGAGATTACTTTTTAATATAATAGATGAATTTTTAACAAAAAACATTAATTTTCAAACAAAAAGATCAATTTTATAGAAAAAAAAGAATCTTCAACAAAATACATGAATTTTTAACCAATTAAGCAAATTAATTAAAAAAAAAAGAATTTTGAACAAAATGATGAATCTTCAACGAGAAAAATGAATTTTTAATAAAATCGTTGAATCCTCAAAAACAGAACAGATTTTTCAGTGTCAACCAAACAGTTGCATTTATAACTGAAAAAGATGAGATTTTTACCAGAAGAAAGAATTTTCAACAAAAAGTTAAATTTTGATCAAGAAAGTTAAATTTTTACCTAAAGAGGTGAATTTTTAACCAAACAAGAATTATTTTCTGCCGAAAGAGATAAATTCTCATCAAAAGAGTTTAAGATTTTCAGGTACAAATTCGAATGTTTTCGTAAACATTTGACTTTTAATCTCGAAAAGATGAATTTGCAACCGAAAGAGATAAATTTTTAACAAAAAAGTTGAGTTTCCAAACTCAACAGTTAAATATTTTAGAAAATTTTTATTTTTAAGCCCAAAAAAATTAATTTAAAGAAAAAATAATTTCAACTACGAAAGATAAATTATCAGCTATATCTGAATTTTGAACGAAAAAATATTAATTTTTATATCAAAAAGTTGCATTTAGAACCAAATAGTTGCACTTTTAAGCAAAAGAGACGAATTTTCAACAAAAAAGTTGAATTTTTAACCAAATAGTTGAATTTTCAATCAAATGGTCGAAATTTTAGAGAAAAAAATTAACCTGCAACCACAAACAGTTAAATTTCCAAGCCAAAAAGACGAATTTTTTAGAAGAAAGTTGAATTTTCAACAAAAACGTTCATTTTCAACTATGAAAAATGACTTTTCTATTAATTATTTATATAAAATTATGCTGGGAGATGAAAATTCAAAGGTATAAAAAACCGAAGAATCGATTAAAAAATAGTTGAATATTTATTTTTATATCACTTTTGCGCCTGCGGACTTCAATCCAATCTTCAGTTTATTACGTATATATATATATATATATATATATACTTTAAATCAATATTTTTAACTCACTGATTTTTCATTACAATAAAATAATCAGTCGAATAACAAGACTTTGGTACAACTAACATTGAAATGAATGTGTTGTCGTTGAGTGTAAAAATATGTAAGTATAAAATTAAGATTTATACGTGGTACTCGCCACCCTCAAGTTTTTCATCAGTAATCCACGAAATAAGATCAGTGGACGTCTCTTGACTTAAATACATAGCACCGATGAGCATACCATTTACAATTCCAAGTAGAATTCCTGCAGTCACATCCAGCAAGTAGTGTCTTCTCATCAAAATTCTGGAAAGGCAAATGCAAACAGCCCATGCAAGCAGAGGAGGAATAAAGACAAAATTGACAGGCCACAAATGGAGAAAAAAGTAGACAATGTAAGCTGCTCGTGACGAGTGACCAGAAGGAAAAGAGAATTTATCAGGTCCTACTCCAAAAATATCAGTGTTTGGTGTAGGTCTTCGTCTTCGCACTAATGCTTTGATAATAGCGCAGATCACAAGATCAGTGAATATACCTGAAAAATATTTATAGGAAAATTAGAAATATTCTGATTCTTCAATTTCGTTACTTTTCAGAACCTACCCTCCATTTGCGTTCATCTTGATACATTTTTCAAAACTGCACACTATGTGTAGAATTACCAGGGTGGTCGTTTTAATCGAGGCAAAAAATTCCCGCTTTTTACCCGGTTCGCAATAATTTTTCACGGTCATTGAAATTGAAAAATGTTAACCCTTAAGGACATGTGACGAGTGGGTCACGTGACCAAGCTAGTCCTCAATTTTCCGAATAAAATAAAACTGGAAGCTATATCGATACTTTTCATTGTAAACTTACGTCCATACGGAATGAGATATCGTTTTGAAATTTTAGCACGCTGATTAAAACGGTCCTTTAATATTTATTAATATTTTCCGAAATTATTTCCTCGTTATTTTAACTTTTATTTTTAAATATGGGTGAAAAAATATTGATCTCAGGACTGAGTTGATCAGCTGGTATACTCGTTACATGGCCTTAAAATCTTTTAAATATTAAATCCATTTAATTTCTCTAAGAAAACTTGTTTGAATAAAATGAATTTACGTCCCTGGATTTTTAATTTTTAATATTAGAAACATAAAACTACTAAAAAATTCATAATATCACATTTATAAACATTAAGAGTTCTAAAAATGTTTGAAACGATTAAAATAATGTATGAAATCATTAATTCTAGTTAGTACGATACGTTTGTGGATGTTATGGATGCCAATATTTTTTACGCATCTGTATATCTTAACTTTTTTCATAAATATTGTTAGTCAAAAATCGTTAATAATTAAATAGTAATATTTTTTAAATATTCAATAAAAAATGTTTGGTGTTTGAAAAAATTGTCATATAGAATTGATAATTTAGTAATATTGATGAACTTAAAACAACCAGAAATTTTCTAATATTACAAAATCAAAATTTTTCAATTTCAAGCGCTATTAATTTCAAATAAAAAAAAAACATATTATTTTAGTTTTTTTAGTTTTTTAATAACAAAGGTAATTTTTTGTTTTATTGTAGCCTCACAAAAAAGCTTAAGTTGCTTTATTTAAGTGAAAGTAAAAGTAAGAGAAAAAAGTTTGATTAAGTGTAGGCAAATCTTCACATTAATTAAATATTATATAAAATGTATAATTAGAGAAAAAAATATTTAACATCTACTAAAAACTGAGTTTAAATTTGCCTGACTGTGAGAAGCTGGTTTTTGGTGAGTTTGGAAAATAGCTTAAATTCTAGAACTTAATAACTTTGTGTGCAATCGAAACATATAATGCAAAATTAGTTAAAATTACGATTACAATTTAAAATCATGAAGTTTAAATGTTTCAGTTTGAGAACAGTTTAGTTTTTCTTTTACAGTCGAATACTGTTAAATATTAAATAGTTACGTTTTTAAAATCTGATACAAAATTTTTGAAGACTTACATTTACAATTGATAACTTAAAAAAAATTTGGATTTTAAAGGCTTATACTTAAAATTGTCTAATTATGCAAATTTTAATTATATGTTTTTCGATTTGGAATATTTTCAAGATAAAATGTTAATTTTCACACATTTCCGATTTAAAGTTGTTTAATGTAACCATTTTACAAAACTTTATACAAATATTACAATTGACTTGTTTTGCCTGCACTTCTTCATGCAAAAGAAAACCACATACAAAAATCAATTGAAAAATAAAATTCTTTCATCAGTTCAGAACTCTTTGAAAAAAAGACAGTGACCTTTTTATTTAGTTTTAATTAATTGAAAATCATGTTTGGCTTTCATTTAGCAAAAAAAAAAATATATTTTAATTTAAAGCCATGTGACGAGTGGGTCACGTGACCGGTTTCCTACCTTACCGACACTTTTCTTTAATTTGTAAGCTTATTTTCACACGAATAGCCACATCGAGTTGAAAATTTGGGTTAATAAATAAGAAGCACTAAGAAACGCGGCTCTGGTCCTAAATTTGTATAATTATGAAGAAAGAAAAAAAAATTATTTACAAAAAAAAACTGTTTTCATAATTATAAAAATTTAGGAGCAGAGCCGCGTTTCTTTGTGCGTCTTATATATTATCCCAAATTTTCAACTTGATGTGGCTATTCGTGTGAAAATAATTTTACAAATAAAAAAAGTGTCGATAAGGTAGGAAGCCGGTCATGTGACCCACTCGTATTTCAGCTACATTTACATGATCCAAAAAATCAGGTAATGATTTTAATAATATACTCTACTTACATTTTAAATAGTTTAGTCTGAAATTATTCAAATTTAAAAAAGTTAAATTATTTATACCAGATAATCTTGTATAAGTTAAAAAACTTTCACTACTCGCGGTAGCATATTTTAGTTTTGAATAGAATAATTTTGTAGATGTAAAGCGAACAATGGTATTTTCAACTATTGAATATTTAACCTTTAAGTATCGACGTGCGGTCTCACAGACCACATCGTGGTTCTCATATGTGCCCCTCCCCTCCAGCTGGTCATTTACGAGGCTGTCGTGATTAGAAGCTTTAGTTGCGCTTTCGCCTAGATAGGTGGACAACGCATGATCTTGCGTGTAATTGGTGAGTGATATCAGTTGAAATCTCATAGGCGGATGTTAGGCCGCACGTCCACGGAAGCATCACAATTTTATATTTATGTTTCAATTTGTTTTAAGGTATTTAAAAGGCAAGATGTCGCACACAAACTTAAGCTTGATTCGGGTTCCCCAGAGTACATAACGCGGCCGTCCTAGGAACATTTGACGTGCCCATTACCCATAATTTGGGCGAAAAGTGACCAAATTAGTATGGATGTATGGACGTGCGGTTTTCCCGACCGCATAATGCTTCTGATATGTGGGTCCCTCCCCCCACTGGTGTAAAAGATTATTGATAATAAAAGTTGATAAAATTGATTTATTTTTTACTTATTCAAATGTCCCTTCATATACTTGTAGAAGGAAAAAGTGAACGTTTGCTGAGGACAGGGAAAAAAGGGAAATTTAAAAAAACGGAGAAACGCAGGAGAATAGGGGAAAGACTGTGAACCCTGAAGATAGATTCGACATCGACATTAATAAAATCGGTTTTCGGTGTCGAATTGTTGGATCCCTAAACACGTATGGACGGAATGCTATTTGACAATTAAAAGATTATTTTCAGTCGTTTGAATTCACGTGGTCCAGAGAGAATAGACGAAACGACTGACAAGCACGATCGGCCTAAAGCAAATGTTGGCATTCCTTTTAAACTGGATTCGACCAATTATTCATCCCAACGCGCCTAAAGTAGGACGAATGCACGTCAACCTTTATCACTCTCAACATTTCGATCTCCTGTGCGTTGTCAAGCACGAAATTAGGTGCATTCATATGTACAATGCGGGGCCAAAAATTGGCTTTCGCATAAAAAGCGCGATATGTGGAAAAACGATATGTGCAAAAATGAAATGGAATCTATGCATATCTAATATTTTATGGCATTTTAGTACGCTTACTTAAATTTCGATTAACTTGCAAATTTGGTCCACACCAAAATGCTCAACAATGCAGATTTTTTATTTTTAGATTCTTTTTTATGGAGCATTCAAATAATAAAGAGAGAGATGATCTTTTATGGCACTAGCATCATGTAGTTTTTTTGATGTGAGGAGAATAATAATTTTTAATGTTTCAAGCATTTTTTCTTTGCTTGAAGGTTATATAAATATAATTTTGCTAGGTTTCTCGAGTCTTGCAGATTCGTTTTTGACAAGAGTCGAAATCTTTTGGAATTTTTACAAATATTTTCTGAAATTATTATTTCTTTGAATATTCACAGGAATCTTAAGAATTTTGTTTTATTATCATGAAGCTTTTAAAATCTTTAAAAATCTACTCTTTTTTTCAAATTTTTAAAAATCTTTCCAAATGTTAAATTATTTTTGAAATTTATTAAAAACTTCTAAATATATTTTTAAACGATTCGATTTTTTTTAAATATTTTGAAAAAATTCTGCAAAATAAAAAAATTGCCTTTAAATCTTCTACATTTTTTTTGAGATTTAGGAAATCTTTTGGAATGTTTTGAATTTTTTAAAAATATTTTCTTAAAATAAATTTTGTAAAATAAAAAATCATTTAAAATTTTGAAACTTCTGAAAGTTCTAAATATCCTTCAAAATGAATGAAATAAGTAAATAAATAAAATCGTTACTTTGTCAAAATGGTAATGTTGTTAACTATATATTTTATTAATCCTAAGCAATGTGCGGGAAAACACTGATGGACAAAGTCCGAAACGAGATAATCCTCAAAGAATGTGGTGCAGGGGAGACAATAGTTGATATATGGGAAAGAAATCAGTTAAGATGGTTCGGACATCTTGAAAGAATGAAAGATGAACGGTTGACCAAAAGGCTTATTTGAATTATAACGACAAGAGTTAAGTTGAACCATTACTGCATTCATCGAATGATAACCATGCGTTTTTGCACTGACATGACCCATATTAATATAACTGCATGGGTGACGCACGCACGAAAATTCTTTATAATTCGTATTTTGAGATCGATTTTCATTGCCAAAATTTTTTGAAAAATTATTAAACGTTTTTGAATTAGCCTGCAATATACGAATGTTGCACTTAAAATCTTTGTTTCTGGAAGCATTATTTTGATTTTGTTGACGCTTTCGACCATTCTCACGTTCCTCATGAGTTAAATCAAGATGAGTTAATGCCTGTGTAATTTTATTTATGTCTGAATAATCGATAGCGGTCAAAACTTCACGGAACCTAATTGGAAGTTGCTGAATAATGCTGTAATTGATCTCATATGATTCTAAAGCTGGTAAAAAAAACTGATCTTCTTCATACTACAAAAGGAAGGAAGTATGCAGATTCCCCTTGCTGGGATCAAAACGTTTTGCTGCGCACTGAATTAAAATATTTTTCTGATGATCCTGAGACTTTACTCGGATTTTGCCCAAGTCATTTTCAAATTTTGGTAATTTAGCATCGATTTTCAAAATTCCTAAACCCGTTACTAATTTATTTATAACATTAGCGGCGTGACCCCCCTGTTCACGGTTAGGTTGCTGATTGTTTGGTTTTTGTAACCTTGTCATGTCCTCACGCTAAGTATTATTTAATCGCCTCAATTCCTTAATTTCAGCTTACAAATTATGAATCGTTTCCTAAATCATGCTTTCTACGAAATTTCTTTTTACAGAAAATTTATCAAGAAAATCTCTTTTCTCATGTCTTCATTCATATTTTTGTACTTCTTTTTTAAATGGAAAACCTTCAGGTCGTGTATTTATTGGCGTATAATTATAATTTGACTTTGATTAGGAACAGTTTATTTTACACAAAAAGAAATCAAGTTCTTTGTTCAGGTGCCAAAATTCTATCGAATTCCTATCATCGTTACTATTTTTACTCTCTCTTTATATTATCCAACAATGATATTCAATTGGCTCTGACATAGAATATAGTTTGAATTTCAAATAAAGTTATATGTCCTAAAATTTTGTCAAGATCTGTCAAAGATTACATTTAAATAAAAATCAATTTCAAATGAGAAAGCATGATTGATGAGATTGAAGTCATCGAGTACTTATTTTACAAATCACAATAAATACGTGTGTCAAGAACAACTAGATCGATACGATCAAATCCAAATTGAATAAGAAACGGATCAAACAAAAAACACACACAGACACACAAAGACATTCCATGTATTTGAAATAAGTTAAAATTATGTCAGCAAAATATCGCACGAAATTATAAAATTCACGAGATGTGTTTTATCGCTTCCATTTGAAATAGGTACTCATTCATTAATTCACGTTGAGCTGAACCTGTTGATTGACGCTGAGGAAAATTGCAATTGCCGCTCCGTTCTCGCGCGCGAATTACCCTAGGTGTAAAATTCTTCAATTGTACAAATCGCGGCCAGATAATTATAAGAGAAATGGTTCACGTGGATAAATTTGAAACAGTATTAGATTTTGAAATGACTTATATCACATTTTCGGCTGCCAGACGAATAAATGTGAAGTAAGAGTAGTGGACAAACAGAAGCAAATTGCCAAATAAAAAATAGCACCACACTGAAACACAATTTTAAAAAAAGCGAACGTTTCAGTGCTGGTTATAATTTTGCGAGAATGTCTCGTACCTTCAGAACAATTAAGAATACTCATAATCGGTGCCTTCGTTCCGCGAACCAAGAATGACATAGGCTCTGCCCATTTCAACTGTAACTACTACTTCTATTTCCTCGCGCGAATATTGATCACTTATGAACATAAGAATCGTCTCATTGGGGTGAACATACTTTTCAGCTGGAGAGCTCAGTTATACTTCTGATCGCATTCAGGATTTAAGGACATTGCGTTGAAATTAAGAAAATATCTCTTGGGATACTTTTCATCAGGCGTACCCAGCAATCTGGACAACCATTTCAGCGCTGACCTGAAGATATCGTAAGCTAACTGTAATTTACTTGTCTTCAAATGAAGGGCGAAATTTGACGTGTACGATGGTAAGCCTACTATCGGCATAAAAATGATAGGCATATGCCTTTGAAGCTTAACGAATCAGCCAAAAAAAATGCTGCAGTAGTAGGTTGACAGTCATTTGAAAGCTGAAAGTGTTCCACGTACATGAGCCTGAAGACGTTATTGTGAAAAAATTGGTGTGCTTTGCAGACTGCAAAATGTAAACAAAAGTAAGAAATTTAGGGCACATTTAAGAAGACTCAATTTTAGGGCATTATTTCTTACACAAGAGGCAAAAGGAAAAATTTGAAACAATTGATGAATGTGAGGAAAAAATTTGTGAACAAAGTGCAGTTGAGAATTTTAAGGAATAATAAAAATTTTTGCCTGAAATTACAAAAATGTACAACAATACTATCTTCAGTTCTAACGAAAATATTAAAGCGATGGAAACTTAGCGGGGGTGCATTTTTTTGCTGCAAGTCAGAAGAAGCGTCAATGCCTGGCCAAGAGTTCAGAAGCACGGGTCAAAGAAAGGCAGCAGCGGTTGGGAGCAAAAAAGGCACACCCGCTGCTTTCTGAAACATACTGAACCTGTGGTTCCGAACTCTTGCCCAGGCATTGACGCTTTTTCTGACCGGCAGCAAAAAATGCACTCCCGCTAGTTAATAACACTCACTTCTCAACAAAAAAATGTCCGCAAATATCGCTATGCTCACAAAAAATAAAACAATCACATCCTTCCGGGAGATTGTAAATAATTACAAAGCCTATTCGATACAGTTTGGACTTTGAATCGCTTTAATTTCTTCATCAGAACTGAAGATAGTATAGTTTCACTTTTTTGTCATTCTAGGTAACAATTTGTATTATTTCTCAAATTGGTCAACTGAAATTTGTTCACAAATGTTTTCCTCATATTCATGAATTTCTTAAAATTTTTCCCATTGCCTTCTTGTATAAAAAATAATGCTCTAAACTTGACTGTTCCTAGATGTGCCCGAAATTCCTTACATTATTTTACATTTCTCAGTCTGCAAAGCACGAACTTTCGTTAACATCAACGCCCTTGAGCTCATTTACGTGGAAGACTTTCAGCTTTCAAATGAATATTTACTTATTACTCTAGCTTTTTTTGTGATAAGTTGTTAGGCTTCGAAGGCCCATTATTTTTGCGCCAATAGTGGTATTTTGTTAATGAAAAAGGACTGTAATCACTCGACTAATTCAAAGTACCTTAATCCCCAGACTTCTATTGCGTAAGAAAGCGCACTAAGCATGAGGCTACGGGAGAGGGTAGTCTTAGTTTGCCAGGAATTAGATTTATATAAAAATGAAATTTTTGAAACAGCACGCAAAGCTATATTCGCAGAAGACATTCTTTTATGAACACTCTATAGAAAATACCTAAATCTCATTTGTTAACACCAAGATAGACAAATTCGCTCACCACTTCCAGCTGAGCCTGTGCGTATGAGAATTTTTATTCACATGGCCGAACTTTGTGGTATACAATAACTTTGGTTTTGTTTTGCCGATCCTTAGAAAATTGCTCATACAGTTTTGCGCGTCAAGGTTATTTGTTGCTTGTAAGTCAGCCTGAGACTAAGCAAATACGACCATATCATCAGCATAAGCAAGCAGGATTACGTCACATAAGTGATCCATTGATATTTGATGCATACTGTGATTTCATAGGTACTCTTCTAGATCATATATAAAAAGCGTAAACATGAGAGGACTGAGGATCTCTTCTTGAAGCACCCCACAAGTTACCTTAACTGACAAAGTCAGACCCTCGTAAGTACGAATGGACATGTTAGCGTTATCATAGAGATTTTTTATAATTCGTATGTGGGCTTGCCTATCCTTAGAAGTTAGCGCCGTAGATGACTGTGACGAAAATTCGTCGCTTTGGGATAGACAACTGTATCTGAATTAAAGAATAAAGGGTAAAAATATGGTCGATACAACTTCTTTCAGGCCCGACACCGGCCTGATTTTCTGGAAAAATGTTTACCTCGTTAACCCCGCAGTCAACCTGTCAAAAGCATCTGAGACAAGATCTTAGCAATACTGTTTACGAGGGCAATTCCCCGGTAATTATAAGGATCACATTTATCGTTCTCTTTATGCAACATAAATACATGCATTTTAGCCCACCTAGATGAGACTATCTCCTCGACACATATCTCGTCGAAGAGGCTACCAAAGTACTGCACTAAATTTCTCAAAGGTATTCGAAACATCTATTAGGAATCCCATTATTGCCCGGCGCTTCATCACATCTACATTTTGATGAAGAAGCTTTAATATTATTCATCGAGATATCACAGTTCAATAAAAGATGTTCGTTTACAATCTACTTCATGCGAAGAGGAGCCTCTGTGGGACGAGGAGAAAAAGAAGGTCTTGCCATATATGCATGCTTATATTGTTAGTCGAAGAGGACCATAGCCTAAATCTATTGGCCCCTGTCCAAAAATCCTCAGGATTATTGATAGCCGCTAGTGAATTCAGCAGTGTAGATTTGTATTGCCCCTTTTTAGACTCACGTTACTGCAGAAAAGATCTTTTTATTTCTAGGCATTCTGCCCCCTTATATTTGGCAAAGTCCGACCTTTTAAATAAATTTAGAGATTTTCTAAGCTTACGGTGACTGACTCTACATTTTCTATCCTGCTAAGGTTTATTCCTTGAAGTGCGCCATTCAGGCTTTGCAAGTAAATGTAACATATCAGTGACATTTGAGATTGTGATGATTAAATTATTATTTATGGCATTTATTTCGTCGTTGGGGTACACAGAGTTCTTAGAAATAGATATTTGATGTATAGAGGAAAATTTACGGTTAGCATTTCAAATCATTTTATTATTTGAAAATGAGTCTTCATTTACACTTATGTCCATCTGTATGAAATACGAAATATCAACCTCAATCGAATTCCAAATAAATTTCACACATAAAAATAATATAATGTATTGTGTTCAATTCAAACACAGTGAGCCTCAATCATATTTAACCTGAAAGTTCTGTCAACAAGAAACATGAAGCCTCTCCTTCATTTTGCAGAATTAAGTTCGCAGTCAAGCAGAGATTCCCTTGATACTCCTTGTCCTGTTCACTGTGGCTCTTCTTCTTCTCGTCGTATACCTGAGGCTCCTGAAGAGCATACTCTTTGTGCGAAGGTCAGGTCACCTCCTTTTCCTAAAGTACTTGGATGTGCAATTCGACAGCTTGGATACATTCGGCTTATTCCCAGAAGAAATCAGAGCATACGATTTGAATTTCGAAGATACGTTTTTCCTGCTGGTTATCCAATTAGATTGAAAACAGGAGAAAAAAACTATAGTCCCGTGCCAGCCCAAGAACATATTGTTTTATCAGCATCCAATGGTGACATTTTTGCAATATTAGAGCATAGCGGGTTTTTTCGTTCAATATATTCGTCAAATAGAGTTCACGCGAGACTGAAAATAAACATGATAAGCGGCGAAGTTAATAATTTGACCCAAGATGAAATACGATATTGTCCAGTAGGAAAACGTCACCCAATCTTCCCCAACAATTTTATTAAAGCTTTCGCAAATGACGATTCACTACATTCTCAATCAAATCACAAGAGCGAACGTAACCCTGATTCTCTTCCTCGTGACAGACAACATTCACCCAACCGGACTTCTCCTCGGGAGCATCCTCTTGATGCCAAGGCCAGGTCGCCTCCTGGGTGGCCGCCCTTTCCTAAAGTACTTGGATATGCACTTGAACAACTTGGATATATTCGGCTCATTCCTCGCACAAATCAGAACCTGCTATTCGAATTTCGAAGATACGTTTTTCCCGCTGGTTATCCAATTAGATTGCGGACAGAAACAAAGAAATATATTCCCGTGGCAAACCAAGAACATATTGTATTATCAGCATCCAATGGTGACATTCTTGCAATATTAGACCATAGCGGGGTACTTCGTGCAATTTATTCGTCAAATAGAGTTCATGCGAGAGTGAAAATAAATATGATAAGCGGCAGAATTGATAATTTTACCCCAAATGAAATAAGATATTGTCCAGTAGGCAAACGTCACTCAATCTTTCCAACAAATTTTATAAAATCTTTGGCAAATTACGATTCACTGCAGTCTGAATGCAATCCTAATAGCGAACGTAGCCCTGCTTCTTTTTCTTCTGACAGACAACATTCACCTGAGCGGACTTCACCTCAGGAGCCTTCTCTTCGTGTCGGGTTCATGTCCTCTCCCGGCAGGACTCGTTCTTTTCAAGTACTTGGATGTGCAATAGAACAACTTGGCTATGTTCGGCTTATTCCTCGCACAAATCAGAACGAACAATTTGAATTTCGAAGATACGTTTTTCCTGCCTCTGAAGCTATTCAAATGCGAATAGATCATACGAACTATGTGCTCAGGACACTCCAAGATTATATTGTATTATCAACATCCAGTGGTGACGTTCTTGCAATATTGGATTATGATGGGACTCTTCATGGAATATATAGATCAGATGAAAACAATTCGCGAATAAAAATAAATATATTGAGCGGCGCAGTTGATAATTTGACTGCAGACGAAATACGGTGTTGTCCAGTAGGAAAAAATCACCCAATATTTCCAAACACTTTTATAAAAGGTTTAGCTAATTACGATTCACTAGATTCCGAATGGAATCCAATTTGCAAACGCTATCCTGCTTCTTCTTCTCGCGCCGGACAATATTCAACTGACTGGATTTCTCCTCAGTAGCCCCGTCTTCATGCCAGGTCCAAGTCTCTTCCGTGCAGGCCTGCTTCTCATGAAGTTCTAGGATATGCACTTTGACAACGTGGATATTTTCAGATTGTTCCCGAGACAAATCAGAACCGCCAATTTGAGTTTCAAAGATACACTTCTTATGCCGATAAAGGAATTCAATTGCTAGAAGAATATGGCAAATTTGTGTTATCAACATTGAATGGTGATATTTTTGCAATACTGGAGTATACTGATATTCTTCGTCGAATATGTAAGACAGAAGGCAATAATTCGAGAATGAAAATAAATATGACAAGCGGTGATGTTGAGAATATGATATCAGACGAAATAAGAGCAGGTCATGTGCGCAGATATTACACAATCTTCCCACACCTTTTTATGGAATTTGCTTCAAATTACGATTCACGACAGACTGCGTATCATTAATTCAATAAAAAAATTCTAAAGTAAAACTGTATTATCCTTGTAAACTGTAGTTGGATTAAAATTAAATTAAAACATTACAACAAAATTGTATATTATTTCTTTGAATTTCAATCTGACTAGTTATCTATGTGCACACACACACACACACATATATAAGTTTTTGGTTTCGTGCCGAGAGGTAGGCCGCGAATTGGCAAATAGGAACATATGAACTCCTATTTAATAAAACGCTGCTGAACGCTGGTGAACTTTTCAGCATAAAATACCAACCAGTTGCAACTCTCTTGGTTTCCATTTCCTGCCCGGCCCCTTCAGTAACCGAAGTTTTGCTGGACTGACATTACAACAAGACTCTTCACCACACGACGAATCACTACATAACTTGGACATGATTTCTACTCGCAAAATATACTTCGCGCATAATATGTCAGTTGGGTGTACAATCTAAACAATGAATAAGGCAAACAATAAGATGGCCCCGGAACGGACTGAAACTTTGATTGACAAAATACATATACACGGTAAATGTAAAGGTCGAGTTTCAGATGATGAATGGAGACTGGTGGTTCAAGGGCGGGTTTGAACTATGTTCAGGAGTATATAGTAAATCACATGGTAGTGAAGAGGTCCGTTTGATTATGAATGGAAAGGCAAGACAGCATCTCAAATATAATTATTTTGCATCTTCCAGATTACTGTGGGCCACAATGAAGGTAGGAATCAGAAGATTATCCATTGTAGCGTATCAGGGCTCAGTTGATAGTGATCCAAGGGAAGTAAAAGATACCTTCAGGGATACTTTAAATTATACAATAAGTACTTGCGATCATAATGATAAATAATTCTGCTAGGAAAAATTAGTTAGCTTATGATTAGAAAAGGCCTTATTTGTTACAAATACTTAGTTTTAACATAGATTGATCCACGTGTACATCTGGAGTAAAGTAAATAACGACAGTATAATTGACTTCTTCGTTTTGCCTGAAAGAGCAAGAGAACTAGTAAAAGATACAAGAGTCATGAGGGGTTCTGTATGCAATATCGATCATTACGTTCTAGTCTCCAAAATAAACTTGAAAGACAGATAACCAACAAAACGAAACAAACGGAAATCAAGATTGAAAATTTATAGAAACCGTAAGTACGAATATATTTTCAAAATAATTGAAACGAACGCATAGATAGGGCAACTTGTGAGGCGCTCATGCAATAAAGATATAGAAAGCGTATGAGCTATGTTACGAGATATCATTTTTGAAGCTGCGACCGAATTGTGTGGTACAGCGGTTGTAGGAAGAAAATCTGATGATACATTGTGGAATGATGAAATTGAGGCAGCCGGACAAGTGAAGAAAAAAGCGTACAAGAGAACGTTGAACACCACATGCCTTAGTGATGAGGAGATTAATAGACTTGAAAATGATAACAGACACAAAAAAAGGAAAGGTGAACCACTAGTCAAGAAGAGTAAAAATAAAATCAGAACAAAAGTAGAAAATAAAATACAAAACGGCTTTGAACGAACGATCAAATTATTATTTAAAGAGATGAAGGGAAGTAACAGTACAGGGTTTTTCAGCATGAGAAACAGCAAAGGTGATATAGTATATGATGCAGACGGGATAGTAGACGATTGAAAGACTCTTTTGAAGAATTATTAGGAGGTGAAGCTATAAGCAACATAACTGCGGCATAGAACATAAAGTATTAGAAAATCCAATTGAGAAAGTCTGTGTCATTGAGGTTAGAGACATAATTAAGAACTTAAAAAACGATAGGACTTCTGGTGTAGACAGCATTAGCGCTGAAATGCTCAAATACGGTGGCGAGTACATACCCCACAGGTTGTGCGAATTGATAAATTCATGTATCGAGGTGGAAAGAGTCCCAGACGATTGGAGAAAAGCGATGAACGTAGCAATATAAAAAAGGAAGGAAGATAAGAGCAACTGCAATACGTATAGTGGTATCAGCTTGTTAAGTACAGTAAGTAAAATATACTCAAGAATACTTATCGGCAGGGTAACGAAAATAACAGAAGAGAAGATATGGGAAGTCTTAAGTGGATTAATGCCACGAGGATCATGTACTGGTCAGATATTTAGACTAAGCCAGATCGTAGAAAAAAGTCTGAGGGTAGGAAAGAAAGTTTTTTGTGTATTTGTTGACCCGAAAAAAGCATTTGACAAGGTAGCTAGAAGTAAACTTAAGGAATTCCTCGATTAATACGGACTCAATGTAGACGGAAGTAAACTTTAGGAAGTCCTCAAAGAATACGGAGTCAATGGATGGCTCCTACAAGCAAAAAAAAAATACATGCAGGTAGCGAAGCGAGTTGCTATTATGCAAGGCGTTAAACAAGGATATGTTATGTCCTCATGGCTATTTACCATATTTATGGAGAAGTGTCTAAGAATGGCCTCCTTCGACAAAGAAGGTGTAGATCTCGAGACAGTGAGAGTACGCGTGTTAGATTTCGTCGATGACAAGGTTGTTATCCAGGCCAGGCGAAACACATTGAGTCCAGGTGAGTAGGTTTTTAAATGAAAGATGGGGAGGGGGTGTCATAATTAAATATTTCATAATTTCAAAAAAATTTCGAAGTAAACGTAAAATTGATTATTTTATTCTTCTGTATAATTATTTCAGAAAAGAAAAAATCTTTTCATCACGATATCAAAATTGTGAATCATTCATGTTTGAAGTGCAGAACCAGAAGTGCGTTCAGAATTTTTACACATGAATTTGTTCATCAGAATTTCTAAATCGAGCTTATGAACATTGGCAGGTTCTGAAGAATATGGGCCTCAAAATTAAAGCAAATAAAACAAAAATCATGGAACTGCGATGAGAATTTTGATTGTGAACGACTAAAAGGTATGAATGCATAGGTGAGGCAGCACATTTTTGCAAGCATTGCTTGTTTTTATTGGATGTTCGCTGTCCAGCCACAATTTGGAAAGGAACCATATAAGGAAGCTATACTGGGAATCGTTGATTTCTGAAAAAATGCTCGCTGCCATAACGCGATTTAAGGACACCTATGATTCCTTTAATTTAATATTTTTGAATTATAATTCGAATTTGATTAACTATCAATTATTAATTGTTTCCAATTAAGTTTATTCATTCCAGTAGTATTATTATGATATTATTATCGATTATTAATTTTTTGAGTAATATTTTGATCATAAAATTATTCGCTTTTTCCTACAGGGTGGAGTAGAGAATAAAAATGTGTCATTCGATATGACTGGTTAATTTTATAAACAAAGGATATAATAAAATGTTCATGGTGGCTGTTTGGAAACAAAAAGAAATAATAAAACAAAAGATTTGAAATTGAAGCCAGAGTATCAAGTTAAAAAAAGAAAGAATTTGGATCTTAACTATTGTTATGTGATGAGCAAATCCTAGAAATACAGATGTTTATTTGAAACACTTTATTGATTCCAAAAACGAAAAATAATTTTTTTTCCTATAGATGTCCACTGTTTTTTATAAATTATTCATATAAGTTTTTGTAATATCGGTTCATAAAGTTAACAAATAATATTGTAAATTAGTATCATCTTGATGATAAAAACTACACTTTACTAGCCAAGAATAGACTTAGAGCGTTAAATTTCTAACAAATATTTTTACACCCCCCACCCTTCAACAGTGTGACATAATTTTTAAACAAGATTCCAAAGTAGATTCAACAGGTTTAATGGAATCTCAAAAATTTGAGAAGATTACTTATAGTGCCAAGATTTCAGAAGATTTCAAAGTATTTATTGAATTTTAAAGGATATCATCAAATTTAAACAATTTATTTATATTTCGAAGGATTTTGAAGAATTTAAGAATACTTTCTCGGATTGTATGGGAAATTCAAATCCTATACAAAAAATTTTGTTATTATACATTTTATTGCAACTTGTATCGGTTTTTTATAAATTTCATTTGTTTCTTTTCAATTCAATTTTTTACGATTTGAATAAAAAATACGCATCCTGTGTGAAGTGGTTCTAACACAATTTTTAAATATAATTTAGGATAAAAATTTTGTTGAATAAATTGTTATTGTAGCTTGTGTAATTTTCTCAGAAAGTTGATTTTGTTTATTTCAAATGTATTTGTATGACATTAGCTCATAACAAATTTATCGATCTTTTTGGTGAAACAACTTTTTTCTTGTCAGATTTTTTGCCCTTGTGTAGTTTTTTACAAATTTTTAATTTTTTTTTTATTTTCAATGCTACTTTTAGGAATACAACGAAAGCTACGCATCCTGTCGAAAAATTACTCATGTCAAATATGTAGCTTTCAAATAGTATTTCCAGATCCTTTTTGAATGCACAGTTTTGGTCACCTCATCTTTTTCCGTGCCTTGCGTCGTTCCTCCAAACATTTAATTTTTTTGTTGCCAATGGCATTTTTCACTATTGAAAACAAAACTAAGCATCCTATGAAAAAAAGAATTATGAAAAATTTGTTGCTGTTTCATGGGTAACCCAATTTTGTTTATTTAGTTATTTCGGTGCTTGTGTCGTTTGCTCAAAAATTTAATTTTTTTAATTTTATACTGATTTTTACAAATAAAACAGAAACTACACGACCTATCAAAAAGTGATTTCTGCGAAATTTGTAGATCTTTTTTAAGTGCACAATTTTTATCCATTCATTTTTTCTGTGGCTTACATAGTTTGACCACGAAATAGAATTTGGGATTTTTCATCATTTTTCTGCACGACCAAAATTTGGATTGTCGGTTTTTCGAGAAAATTTTTCCAACGTTTTTCTTTTCCAGACTTTTTTCATATCGTGCGTTGTTAGACTTTGAATTTTCTGTTTCGTTTGTTTTTTGAATTTTTTAAATGCTGTAACACTGGTTTTTCGGTTTTCATCGAAAAAAGTTACCAGGATAAGATTTTCGTATTTTTGAGTACTACGAATAGCTGTACACATAATTTTCAAACCAAAAATGAAAAAGTCAGTAAACAATATCTGCCATCAAAAATTTTCAGATTACTATCGTTTCCAGTCAGATATTGCCCCTTTTAAAAGACAATTTGCTGCAAAATTAATCTTCTGATTCATCATCGCTCTGATTAAAGTTTACTTCAACTGAAAAGTTTCCAACAATTCGAAAAATATCGTGCAGAATGAATACATCCAAAATTTTTCAATCTTTGACGATTTTGAGGTTGCAAAAATGAAAAATTAATTATTAAAGCAAAACTGATTTTTAACGAAAGAAATTAATTTTTGATCCAAAAAATAATTTCCAACCAGAAAGATTAATTTTCTACGAGAAAAGATCAATTTCGAACAAAATACATGTATTCTCACCCAAATATTTGAATTTTTGAAGAAGTTTTCAATCAATTCTGGAATAGTTCAATCGACTGGTACATAATTAATCTTTCATTAAATATTTAAATTTTGAACTGAAATAGGGTTGCCAATTAAAATGATGAATTTGTAACATCAAAAAAATGAATTTTCAACAAAGTAGTTTGAAATTAAACTAAGTAGTTGAATTTTCAACCTAAAAAGATAAATGCTTCACCAAAAAAGCTCATTTTCAACGAAATAATTGTAACCCAGAAAAAAGGAAATTTCAAAAAAAGTGATAAATCTTCGATAAAAAAATGAACTCTTAACAAAAAGGAAAACCGTCTGATGTATTATGTGTTCGACCCCTTAAAAATAAATTTAAATTTAAAAAAATATAGAAATTTTAACAACAAAGTTAAATTTTCAAATAATAAGATTCCTTTTCCACCAAAGGGACCAATTTCCAACAAAATAATCGAATTTTCACCTAATTTTCTTCAACTAAATAAAATAAATTTTCGAAGACTAATTTTTAAAACAAAAATAGGAATCTTCAGCATGAGAGTTGAATTTTGAACACAGAAAAATTTTAATCAATAAAGAAAAAAATTGTATCCCCTGAAATACTTGGAGATTCAATAAAATCTTTTAAATCTTGTGAAATTCTTTAAAAAACCTTGAAATATTTAAAATTATTAGGAATCCCTTGAAATTTTATTCAAAATCCCCTGAACTTTTTGAAAATAACTTAACATACCTTGAAGTCTTTCCTTTGAAAATCATAAAATCCATTGATATCATAAAAAATTATTTAAAATATGTTGAAAATAACGTCAATGGAATTTATTCATCAAAATTTCTCTACAAAATCTCGTTGCAATATTTTAAAATCTTTCTTTCAGAAATCGTAAAAATCTAATAAAATAAGATCATTATCATTGAAATAAGTAAAGCTCACTTGAAGTCCTTTGAATATAAATTAAATTGAATTTATGCATTAAAGTTCTCTTTAAAACAACCGTTCAAATTTCTGAAAATCTCTTAACGCCTTGGGAATATTAAGAATCACTAGAAATCTTTCGAAATTTCATTTCATTTAACTTATTTTCCAAATATTTCTAAAAATCCCCTGAAATTCTCAAAAATCCTACAAAACTCTTTTAAAACGCTTAAAATTTTTGAAATATCGTGATATATTTTTAAGTCTCTTAAAATCCGTTGTAAACTTTTCAATTGAAATCCCGAAAACCCTGAAAATTATAAGAAACAATTTGAAATATCTTAACATTTAAATTATATCAAACTCATTCATAATAGGCGTACATTGATTGTTTTGTTGGAATTTCACTTTTCTTGGTTGAAAATTATTATATTTTTTTATCTGAAAATGTAGATATTCCATTTTTGGTAAAAAATTTTCTTCATAAGTTAAAAATTTTAATATTTGGTAGACAAATCGTGTAGTTTTTTGAAAATTCATCTGTTTGAATAAGAAATTAATCTGATTTGTTGAAAATTCATCTATTTCGTTGTCAATTTAACTATTTTGTTAAAAATTCATTTCATTTTTGGTTAGAAGGTAAATTTTAAATTCAACGATACCTTCTTTGGTTATGAACGTTATTTTTTAGTTGAAAATTCAACTATTTCATTGAAAATTTATCTTTTGGTAGAAAATTATTCTCCTTGTTTGAAAATTTATCTTTGTTGGATAAAAAATTTTAAGCTTTTCTAAATTGAACAGTACACAAATTTCTCGTTAAAAAATATAAATCTGCGCTACCATTTTCAACGTTCTAAATTGAAAAATGAATCAATAAACTTTACAGTTTTCAAAATTATATAATCTCATTATATTTTAAGTTTACAACATTAAAAATGAAAAGATTTGAATTTTTGTTTCAAACTAAATACTTTTTAAATTAGAAGTGAAATTATTTTAATTATACCAGTTTTATATAAAATATTAGCCAAAATATCAGTCGAAGTAGGTGTCATGTGCCTACCAAAAAGGGTTTCGTAGCCTATCAAGACGTTAAATAAGTCGTTCGAACCTTATCCTCCCATACTTTCCCTCTCCTCCTCCACTTTCCTTTCCCAAACTTTGTCCATCGCTTCCCCTTCCTTCCTTCACTTCTTACTCATCTACTTCTTCCCCTACTTCCTTCCCCAGCTAACACTTCCTCTTTCCTATTTCACTTCTCCTACTACCCGAAAAAACATTACCCCTCACTTCATCTGCCCCCCCTCATTAACCATCACTCCCCCTTACTTTTCCTACTTTTCCCACCCTGATTTTTCCTGACTTACCCTACACCTCACCTTCCATATCTTCCCTTCCCTTATTCCTCCACCTTCCGTACGTTTCCTTATTCCCCCACTTCTTATACTTCCCCTCCCCTCATTTCCTTACACTTCGCTTTACCTCACCGTACCTTAACTCAATTCCTCTACTTCCACTCTCCTAATTTTCTATCTATTCCTCTACTTTTTTACCTCTCATTTAGCCTTACTTTTCCTGTTATGATTTCTCCTCACTTCCACAACTTCTCCTCCCTTAATTTCCCCTTAGTTCTCTTACTATCCTTCTACTCATTCTCTCTTACTTCTCCTCCCCTCTCTTCTTATACTTCTTCTCCACTCGTTCTCCTACTTTCCTACTTCCTAATTGTCCTGAAATTAGGTTGTCAATGATATTTATTGTAATCGAAAATCAAAATGGGTTATTACATATTGTTTATTGATTATGTAGTCAAATTAAACAAACAAATTATCTTTATCAAGTTTTATGATTTCTTGGTTCTTCCTAAATCAGTAGAAATTACTATTGTTCAAAATATAATTTTTGGCAATTTCTGGAAGCTAATGCTATAATTAAAATTTCTAGAAATGTCTACTTATTCAATTTTAAATGAAATTAAAAAATTGTGAGATAACTTGCTTTTAAGTTCTATTATTGTAATTTTATGTATTGTGATAAATTGTAGTATTCAAACAAACTAATATTTTCGTGATTAACATTCTCAAGAAAAATGAATACGATTATATTACAATTGATTTATTAATTAATTAATGTAAATCTCAATTTTTTTTGCGAATTCTTCAAAAATCTACATTTTGTTTTAAAATTGCTGAAATTTTTACAAATCTTAAATTATTTTCAATCATTTCAAAAATTTTAAATATCTTCTAAATAAGAGATGCATTATCGAACCAAAAAGATGAATGTTCAACAATATAGTTCAAATGTTCAATAAAATACTTAAATTTTCAATTTTAAAAAATGTATTGAAGAAAGAAAGAATTTTAATCAAACTGTTGAATTTGTAACCAAGAAGTATGACTTCAACAAAATTGTTGAATTTTCAACAAATTAATTCAATTTTGAACCAAATAATAAAATTTGTAGATAAAAAATATGAAGACTTAAACCGAGAAGAATGAACTTTGAATCAAAAATAGTTGGATTATCTTATTAGGTTCTATTAATTAAGTTCGCATTTAAGTGGACAAATAAGAAAAAGGGGGAAAACTGTGAAGCCTGTGATAAATAAATAGGAATTTTGATAATTTATAGTCTAAAAAAACCCATTTTAAATAAACATTGAGCTTCATTTTTAATACTCGAAAAATGTTATGACACTATTTTTACACTCTTTTTTTACATTTTTGACACTATTTACACTATTTTTGATCTCTAAAGTGAGTCCGAGGCCCTGATTGTTTCTATAAAAAGACTTGTTTAATTTCTAATAATCGAAATTTTCTTCAACAGAGGAGCTGTCGAAAGAGAATGAAGCGACGAAGGGAAAGCTGAAACGTTTGCGCCTCGTGATGGAGCAACGCAGAGCCAAAAGGAAAGCCAGAAGGCAGGCCCGAGCGGCGCCTTATACAACCCAGTGGGCAGCCGTGACGCCCGACCCGGATCCTAATCACGACCCCAACACACCAGCTGCATCGCCCAACACCAGTGGCTCAAAAACCACCGATTCTCAAACTGAGTCTGACTTGCAGCCTTGCAATACGGAACCCGTTGTCGCTTAAGATTGTCAACTAGACCAACTAGCCCTCGCAAAAGTCGTAGATTATTGATTTTCACTCACGAACTTTGTACCGAGTGACTCGAGTTATCGTCTCGTCTTGTCTCGAATCGAGTCGATAAACACGTTATACCTTAGTAACGATCTGTGTCCGGGTAGATTGTCTCGATCCTTGTCCTTGATAAAATGGCCCGATTTTTCGGCCAATTACTAAATCGATTTCCCCCTCCAAACGGCGGATCGAGTCCATCACCATCATCACTGTATCGTCGCATAACGTTCACCGCCATTATTATATCCCGCTAAATCGTAAGTAGTTATGAATTAGTATATTCCTCGAGTGTGTGTTCACGAGAACAGGCTAGAAGCAATAAATATCGCGCGGAATTACGTCGGTGAGCGGAACTAGAGTTTTTTTACGGTTACGTATTTTATAGTAGAGATCGCTTTTAGCGCGGTAAAGATCCGCGCAGTTTTGTTTTCTGTCCGTCGCCGACTGGTCCCCTCGTCAGAGAATACAAAATTGCGAAGCTTGGAGGAGAATGGGCTATGGCAAGATTGTAGTGTTTTTTTCTTTTGACTCAGCTCCTTCTCTTCTTTGCAGGTGTGGGGCAGAGGTCATTAACTGTTTGAAACTGTTGTTGCCTCTTTAGATAAGATTCTTTCTAAGTAAAATATGAATCGATTTGTAATCAGATGGAAAGAGTATTTGTGAAATATTTTTTTCGAGTTTTTAATGTAGACGATTGATGATGAGGTGGAGAAAAGACCAATGCGGGCAATTACAAATTCTTTTCTTCATTAAAACAGAAAATGGTTTTGAAATAGTTAGGGATCTCTGACTTTTGTAGATAAACTTAGGTGGTCCTGCCGCACGGCCTCGATGTCGGAGAGACCGTTTAGGTTTATTAGGTACTAAATAATATTATATCACCCACTAGCGTATTATGTTAGGTTTAATTAGGAAGAATTATTATTGCTACTATTATTATTATTATTATTATTATTACTATTACAGTTTTGCAAACTGGCTCAACATTGTAAAATAATGAGTATGGAACCTTATCGAGTACCAAAATAAATAAGATCGCTTGCTAAGTCAACAGCGGTTTCGTTTCAACTGTTGTAGAACGTCACGGACGCGGCGGCATTATATGTTGTGCGCTTGTGTTATTGTTGTTGTTACTAATTATCTTAGGTTCGGAGGTGAAAAAAAAGTCGGATAAAAGAATGTTTGAAAGAATTGGAAAGAATTTCTTTGGAGACTACTTTTTTCCAGAGTTTCGTGATTTCTGTGCGTGAGTTTATTACTATAATTATCATTATTTTCTCTTCAGTTTTGTCAACGTGATATAATAATATGTATAATGTCTTTCGGGTTAAAAGTGTTGCGGAAAGAAAAAATAAACGGCAAGGAGTCACATGCAATGTAACGGAGAAAATCTGGACCACGCGGTCAATTAAATTTAAAATGTTTTATTTAAATTACCACCTACGTTACGTACACTTGTAGAATCTTTTTACCAATGCTTGAGAAATTCATCTACAATGATTTTTACCCTAATTCATTCCTGTAGTACTACACGCAGTACAGACTTAACGACAATACAACTACTATTATAAAAATTACAATTCCGACAATTCCGATCGTGAATCATCATCTGGTCTTATTCAGTTACTAGCATGCGTACTGGCATGAGTGACACACGCACATCGCGAATTACAGAGAAAACCCTACCTATAAAAATCTTTAGAAAAAAAAAAAAATGTACACTCGTTCTTTTCTGTTTGTCGATTTTGTTCTTACAAAGTTCAGTCGAGTAGCTTCACCTCTAGGATAAAGTAATATTTAAAAAAAAGTCTCAAACTATGGGAACATGGACGGGAATACGCGGGCGAAGCGCTGGCTCAATATTTCCAAAAACGATTACTTAGTAATAGTCAAAAAGCATCACTAATAAAAAAAAAGAAGGCATTTATCGTACAGACTTTTCTAATTTGCATTATGGCACGATGTGGTACATAAAAAACGTGACGACGTAAATATATTTGGCAGATGAGATAGATTTCTTTGCGGATTTTTCAATAGCCGCCTAAGCGCCCCCGATTTGTGTCTGGCCTAATTAATTAGTACAGATTTATTTTTTTGGTAATCGTTTGTCGACACATGTGGCACGTTTTCAGCGGCGCGGCACAGTGCTCGCAGGCACCGTGGCCACATAAAAAAGCTACGTTGCGTCGACGCTCCATGCAAATACTGCACATGTGGGCCTCTTCGAGGTCAGCTACTCTAGTTTCTAAGTACCGCAGGCGCTCAAGGTCCTTGTCTTTTTCTCGACTTTCCTTCAACTCTTCCTCTTTTTTCTCGATTTCCAGATTCCTCCCCTGGTTCTCGTCGTCCTTTGTGATCTCCTCGGCTTCGCCGCCTGCTGAAAAGAGTCAAATTAGAGTTGGAATACAAATTATTATTCATTTAGTTGGGAAACTAGGAGGAAATTACGCCGTATTACATCGGATAAAATTAAAGTAGGGTCGATTATTCGCGCCAATTTTCAACCAAAAAGGATTAATTTTTAACAAAATTCTTGAATTTTCAATCAAATTTATGAAATTTGAACAAGATGGTTGAACTTTCAAGTAAGAAGAATTTTTTACCGAAAAACACCAAGTTTGCACTGAAAAAGGTAAACTTTTAAACAAATAGTTGAACATTTTCAACTGAAAACGATAAATTTTCACCAAAAATGGAATAGTTAAATTTTCAACCCAAGAAATTGATTTTCAACTGAAATGAGGAATATTCAACTGAAATAGAGTTTGTTGAAAAATTAATTCTCAATTTGTAAAAACGCATTTTCAACAAAACAGTTTATTTTTTAACCAAAGAGATGAATTTTCAACTAAAATGATGAACCTTCAACTGAAATAGTTAAATATTCAGTTAAAAATAAATTCCCAATCAAAAAAATGAGTTGAAATAAAATTGTTGAATCTTATACAAAGTAGAACTATTTTTAACCAAAGGAGATGAATTTTCAACAAAAAATGTAATATTTGATGTTTGAATCAAAACAGATTTTAATTTTAAATCAGAAACAATTAAAGTAAACAAGAAAAGACGATTTTTCAACAAAACAGTTTACTTTTCAAACACAAAATACACTTTTTAAACAAAACTGTTTAATTTTCAACAAAGAAGAGTAATTTTCAATACAAAAATAGACTTTTTGACAAAACTATTTAATTTTCAACCAAACAGTTGAATTTTTAACCAAGAAGAATCTTTTTCTACCGAAAAAGATGAATTTTCGACGAAGTAGTTTAATTTTAAGCTAAAAAAGATCAACTTTCAAACAAATATATAAATTTTCAACTAAAAAAGATAAGTTTTTTTCACCAAAAATCTTTAACTAAAATTGTTATAGTTTGGTAAAAAGTTCATTTTCAATTTAAGAAAACGTATTTTCAACAGAGAAGATTAAAAAAAATTGTCTATCGAAAAAATGAATTGTCAACAAAATACACGAATTTTAAACTAAGCAATTGAATTTTCAACTAAAAAAACATACATTTTCGGCTAAAAATGGATAAGCATGTTTAATTAAAAAATTAATTTGCTACAAAAAAAACACGAAATTTCAACTAAAAAGACCAAACAATCAAAAATTTAATAGTTAAATTTTCAGTTAAAAAAATATATATAAATAAACTGAAAAAAACTACTTTCAACCAAAAATATTTTACTTGAAGCAGGAATTTTGAAGTTTTAACAAAATACATGGATCTAACAAAATATGTAGTTAAATTCTTAATCTAAAAAGATAAATTTTCAACCAAAAAAATGACTTGAATTGAATGTTCAATCAAAAACGAATTTTTAACTCAAAAATACGAATTTTCAATGAAACAGTTGAATAGTTTAACTAAAAAATATCAGTTTTATACCAAAAATGGAATAGTTACATTTGCAATCAAAAAATTAATTTTATTACCACAAAAACACGAATTTTCAACCAAATAGTTGAATTTTTAACAAGAAAGAACATACAATTAAAAATAGAATAGTTAAATTTTAATTTAAAAAAATTAATTTTCAACCAAGAAGATGGTATTTCAAGCAAGAACATTAATTTTCTACCAAAAAAGACGAATTTTAAATAAAACACATGAACTTTCAACAAAATAGTTAAATTTTTCATCAAAAAGATTAATATTCTACCAAAAGACGAATTTTTAACAAAATACATGAAGTTTCAACTAAGAAAGATACATTTTTCCCAAAAATACAATAGTTCAATTTTCAGTTATAAAAATTAATGTTCAACGAAAAAAAATTAATTTTCTAATAATAGTTCACTTTTCAGTTACAAAAATTAATTTTCAACAACAAAAAATGACTCCCAAAATGTATGAATTTCCTAAAAAATAGATTAATTTTTCAGGAAATAGTTGAAATTTCAACCAAAAACATGAATTTTTTAACCCAAAGCATCGAATTTTCAATGAAACATGTAAGTTTTTAACTAGATATAAATTTTCAACTAAAAAAGATAGATTTTTTACCAAATAGTTGAATTTTCAACTAAATACAATTAAAAATAGAATAGTTGAATTTTAAATTTAAAAAAATTTATTTTCAACCAATAAGATGATATTTCAAGCAAGAGCATTAATTTTCTACCAAAAAGGCGAATTTTAAATAAAACACATAAAAGAGGAAAATTTACAATTAGAATGGAATAGTTAAATTTTCAGTTACACATTTTAATTTTAAACAACAAAAAACTAATTTTCAACAAAATAGTTAAAATTTTTCATAAAAATACTTCAGTTTTCAACCAAAAAGATTAATATTCTACCAAAAGAGACGAATTTTCAACTAAGAAAGATAAATTTTTCCCAAAAATATAATAGTTCAATTTTCAGTTATAAAAATTAATCTTCAACCAAAGAAAATAAATTTTCTACCAAAATAGTTTAATTTTTAATCCAGAAAGACAAATTTTCAACTAGAGAGATGACTTTTTCCTAAAATTGAAGAATTTCCAGCAAAGTAGATTCATTTCACAGAAAATACATGAATTGTCAACGAAAAAGATGAATTTTCAACCAAATAGATGAATATTTAACTTGATGTACTCCGACTTATCTCTATTACAAGTGGATTACTTTAGATTACAATAGGATTACCAGTTAAGCATTTTAATTTTTAACAAAACAAACCAATTTTCAACAAAATAGTTAAATATTTCACTAAAACACTTCAATTTTCAACCAAAATGAATTATTTGAAATATTTGTAAGATGTCTATTGGTAAAATTTGGTTGATAGAAGAAGTTTACCTCTAATTGTAACACTAGCTCCTGAAGCGGTTCGTTTTGGAGTCCCTCTACAACTTCGGCACTCATCGGCATCACCAGAACCGCGAGGGACTTTCCTGGAGTCTTCAGGTTCAGTTATAGTGTCAAGATTATTCGTCGGCGGTTCCTCGCTACGTCCCGCTGAATTATTTGCTAGGCTTTAAATGAAAAATAATATTTAGTTTGAAATATAACAATATTGAAACCTTGTAGAATGAACAAATTTATTTCAAATTAAAATCATTAATATTAGGGGAAACCTACCTACAGTGGATAATCATTTAGAACTACTAAGGTATGTCCCATTTTACTCAATTCGATGGAAATTTTTGGATTTTAAACACTTTGTTTAATTACATTTATTCAAATTCTTACGAATTTCATCAAAATTTCTTAAATTCCTGTGAATTCTTTTAATTCACTCCAGTTTTACTAGAAGCAGTGGAACATTTTCAATTAACATTTTTTTAGCTCATTTAATTTAATTTCGAATTCACCCTGAATTCTTTGAAATTCTCTTGATTTTTTTTTAATTTACTCTGAATATTTTTGAATCCATGTAAATTTTTCTAAATTCTCTTCAATTCTTCTAAATTCACTTAATTCTACTCAATTGTATTTTTTTGTAGCTTTTTTTTAATTCATCCTGAAGTCTTTGAAATTCACCTTTAATTCTCAGGCATTTAATCGAACTCTTGAATTCCCTTGCATTTTTTTAATTCATTCTAAATTTAAAGAATTTAATTAATTTTTCAAATATTTTTGAATTGTTCTTTCAATTCACTTGAATTTTTATGAAGTCCATCGGATTCTCATTTCCCTCAAATTTTTCTAAATTCACTCAATTCTTTGAATTTTTGTGATTCTTAGACATTTCATCAAATTCTCTTGAATTCCCTTAAATTTCTATAAATTTACTCGAATTTTATTTAATTTGTTTACTTTTTTATCAATTCACTTGAATTCGCCCTGAATTCTGTTTAGTCCCATTTCACTCAATTCGATGGAAATTTTGTTATTTTTAAAACTTTGCTTAATTATATATTTTTAAATTCTTATGAATTTCATCATTTGGAATTCCTTTAAATTGTTTAGAAGTCTTTGGAATTCTCTTAATTTTTTCCCTCTTGCTGGAATCTTTTGTATTCTTTTCAGTTCTAAATTCACTCAATTCTTTCGTTTTTTTTTTCAAGTCACCCTGAAGTCTTTTAAATTCACTTTGATTTCTGAGGCATTTTATCAAATTATTTTGAATTCCTCTGCATTCTTATAAATTCACTCCAATTTTACTGAAATCAGTGGAATATTTTGGATTTTTTTAAATTAACTTTGAATTTTTATGAATTTTATCGAATTCTCATTTGGCTTAAAATCCTCTAAATGCTTCTGAAGTTAAACAAATGTGAATTTAAACATTGAAAATTGAACAATTTCTAGTTGAAATCCTCCATCGTTAAATGATTTTAATTTAAAGACGCTACAAATGTAATAATTTCAGTTTGATGATTTTCAAACTGAAGAATATTAAATTAGCGTCTGAATTTGAATTTTATTTCACACTAGAATTGACCATTTTTGGACTAGAAAATTCAAATTTTTGCGGCAATTTTAAATTAAAAGAATTAATAGTAGAGCAATTTTAAGTTTGAAGCCTTCAATACTGAAAAAATGTGAATCTTCAAGACTTTGAACTAAATTTTCCAATTGAAAGCCCAAACAGTTGCACAATTTAGGTGCAATATTGAACAATTTGACGTTTAATGTCTTTGAAATTAAACAAAGGTGAATTTAAAGATCGAAAATTGTACAATTTAAATTCTCCATCGTTTAATTTTAATTTGCAGAGCTAAAAATTTAATAATTTCACAGTTTGACGATTTATAAATTAACTGCTTAAAACTGGCAGCACCTGAAATTGAATAACTTTCAATTAAATCCTTCAAAATTATAAATCTGTGTTTTGCATTGGAATGTACTATTTTTGTACAGGAAGATTCAAATTTTTCTGGCTACAGTTTCCAACTGAAAGTTTTCAAGTTAAATAATTAAATTAAAGACGTTAAAAATTGAAAAATTTCAAGTTGACAATCGTTTTATCTTGTGCAATTTTAGATTTAAAGTCTTAATAGTTAAACAATTTAGAGTTTCAAGCCTTTAATATTGAAAAAAGTTGAATTTTTAGGATTTTAAAATTAAGAGTCTTAATAATTGAACAATTTAATTGGAATATTAAAACATTTGAAATTTATAGCTTTTGAAATTAAAAAAAATTTTGCAGTTGAAATCCATCATTGTTAAATATGTAATTTTAAATTGAAGACGCTAAAAATGTACTATTTTCTGTGTAATGATTTAAAAATTGGGAAATTTAAACTGGCAGCGTCTGAAATTGACTAATTCTAAATTTAATCCTTCAAAATTATACAATTGTATTTCACTTGGAATGTACAATTTTTGGACTAAATTATTCAATTATTATAACAATTTAGTTGGAATATTAAAACATTTGAAATTTATAGCTTTTTGAATTAAAAAAAAAATTTTGCAGTTGAAATCCATAATTGTTAAATATGTAATTTTAAATTGAAGACGCTAAAAATGTACTATTTTCTGTGTAATGATTTAAAAATTGGGCAATTATAAACTGGCAGCGTCTGAAATTGAATAATTCTAAATTTAATCCTTCAAAATTATACAATTTTATTTCACTTGGAATGTACAATTTTTGGACCTAATCGTCTTAAAGGGATTTCAAGATATTCGGAAATATTCCCACTGATTTGAAAGATTGCAATGAATTTTAAAGGAATTAAAAAGATTTCCAGGAATCTAGTAATATTGCGCGGAATCTCAAGGATTTTAACCGACTTTTAGAGATTTTTAAGATTTCGAGGAATTTCAAAGAATGTTGAGGATTTTCTCAGATTTTAAAAAAGATTTCAAGGGAAATCCAGTGAGCTCAATCGTTTCAAAATGATTTCAAGAGATTCAAAAATATTCCCACGGATTCGAAAGATTTTAATGAATTTTAAAGGAATTTCGAAGGATCTAGTAATATTTAAAAATATTTTGCGGAATATCAAGGATTTTAACCGATTTTTATGGAATTTTGAAGATTTTAAGCGATTTCCAGGAATAATAAAGAATTTTAAGGAATTTCCAAAGTTTTTAAAGGATTTCAAGAGAGATGGAAAAATTGCCGCAGATTTGAAAGAATTCAATAAATTTTAAAGGGATCTAGTAATATTTCAAAGAATCTCGAAGATTTTAAAAGGATTTCAAGGGATCTAGTAATATTACAAAATATTTCGCGGAATTTCAAGGATTTTAACCGTTTTTAAGGGATTTTTAAGATTTCAATGTATCTAAAAGAATTTTAGGGGATTTCCAGAGTTTTTAGAGGATTTCCAGGGAGCTCAATCGCCTAAAAGAGATTTCGAGAGATTCGAAAATATTCTCACGGATTTAAAGGAATTTTAAAGGACCTAATTATATTTCAAAATATTTCGAGGAATTTCAAGGATTTAAACCGATTTGTAGAGATCTTAAGGGGTTTTTAAGATTTCAAGGTATATAAAAGAATTTTCGGGTATTTTCAGGGAGCTCAATCGTCTTAAAGGGATTTCAAGAGATTCGGAAAGATTATCACGAATTTGAAAGATTTAAAGGAATTTCAAAGGGTCTAGTAATATTTCGAAATATTTCGCGGAATTCCAAGGATTTTATCCGATCTTTAGAGTTTTTTATGTGATTTTGAAGATTTTAGGCGATTTCGAGGAAAATCAAATAATTGTAAGGAATTTCCAGTTTTTAAAGAATTTTAAGGGAATTTCGACAAATTCCCGTGGATTTGAAATAATTCAATAAATTTTAAAGGGATCTAGTAATATTACAAAATATTTGCCGGAATTTCAAGGATATTAACAGATTTTTAAGATTTTAAGGTATTTAAAAGAATTTTAGGGGATTTTCAGGGGTTTTAAAGGATTTCCAGGGAGCTCAATCGTCTGAAAGGGATTTCAACCGAATTTTGAGGATTTTCAGCAATTTTATGGAAAATTAAGGAATTCTCACAGGTTTTAAAGTTTTCCCAGAGATTTCCAGGGAGCTCAATCGTCTGTAAAAGATTTTAAGAGATTCGAAAAAATCACACGGATATGAAAGATTTTAATAAATTTTAAAAGGATTTCAAGGGAACCGGTCATATTTCAAAATATTTCAAGGATTTTAACCGATTTTTAATAATGTTAAGAAATTTTGAAGATTTCAAGGGATCTCAAAGAATGTTAAGGAATTTCCACAGTTTTTAAAATATTGCAGAAGATTTCCAGGAGACTCAGTTGTCTTAAAGGAATTTCAAGAGATTATGTACGACATCAAAAGTTAGAAAAATTCGAAGAAAAATAATGAAAAATAAAATAATAACATTTTTGTTCAAACCTTAAACATGTAGCATCATGCAACTAAAATTTTTCAAAATAATGGTGATAAGTTAGACCGATTATATAGAAATTTAACTTAAAAATGATCCCCAGAAAATTAAAAAATGTTTATTATCAAAAATTGTATTTAAATTTTAAGAAAACATTGAAATTTGCACTATTTTTGCAATATCTCGACTAAATGAATTCCCCCTGGCTCATTTTAAATAGAATTCTGATAGCTTTAAACCTATTTAAGAGAAAAAATATTAACTCATATAATTAACATTAAAATTACGTATCACCAAGGCATCAGAAAATTTGAACTTTGACCGAAAGGCCCTTTTCACGCATTTTATTAAACAAAAAAAACATCTTTAAATTGGTCGGGGGGGATGTTGTCAGGAAAAAACCTCGGAAATTTCAAATTGTCCGACACCTTGGAATTTTTTTGAGTAAAATTTAGTTTCTTAAAAAAAATATACTAAAAATACAAATAAAAAGTACTTACTTTGGCTGAAGATTTAAACTATTCCTTTGGCTGTGATAAGACCGCAAAACCTCCCTTAGAGCTGAAGTATCCGAATCAGCTGGAAGAAGATCTATAGGAGTTTTTCCCTTGGAATTTTTTGCCTGTTCCAGTACGGTGCCAGATCTGTCCTGACTGATGAGGTAACAAGCTAATGCGAGTTCAGTCTTTGCACCCTGTCTTGCCAAATTTAACCAAATCTGCAACAAACCAGTTATTTGACCTTTATTTTTACAGTCCTCTCACTAGGAGGCCATCCATAAGTTACGTGACAGCTGTTTTTTTTTTGGGGAGGGGGTCGATGCTATTACGTAATATTTTTAACAAATCGAACTTATAGGAAATTACAATAAAAGATTGTAATAAACTTATAAAGACTTCATATCAGCACAATTAGATTAGTATTTTTTTCAGGGTGGCGATTCGGCGGACGATTTCAAATTTCCGGTCAAGTTTTTCAATTTTACCGGTCAACTAAAAGTAACATTCATATTTGCCGCTAATTGCAAACATTTATTTCAATTCATTATGTTAATTCTAAACATTCTTTGACACAACAGAGCAAAAATTGCAAAATAAATGAATTTTGAAACAAATATTTAAATTTTGCACTAAAAAATAAAAATGCGTAACAAAAAATGAAACAGTTAAACTTTTAGTTGAAAAAATTAATTTTCAAAAAAAAATAACGGATTTTCAAGAAAATAGTTCAATTTTCAACCTAAGTGATGAATTTTCAGCTAAAATGATGAACCTTCAACTGGAATAGTTGAATTTTAAACCAAAAAGGTGAAACCAGAAAATTTTCAGTTAAAAAAATTAATGTTCAACCTAACAGACGAATTTTCAACTATAACTGTGGAATATTCCATTGGAATAAGTTAAATTTTCAGTTAAAAAAATTACATTCCACAAAAAAAAAACTAACTTTCCAAAAAACACTTACATTTTCAAACAAAGTGATAAATTTTCAACTAAAATTGTAAATCCTTAACTGGAATAGTTGAGTTTTAAACTAGAAAGATGATTTTTAACTAAAATGATTAATCTTTAACTAGAATAATTGAATTTTTGACCAAAAAGATAAATTTTTAACCCAGAAGATTAATTTCTACCAAAAAAGATGAATTTTTAACTAAAAAAAGATCATTTTTCAACCAAAAATTGAATAATCAAATTTTTAGTCAAAAAATGAATGTTCAACCAAAAAAATGAATTTTTATCTAAAATTATAGAATATTCAACTAGAATAATACTAACATTTTCAGTTTAAAAAAACAAATAATTTTCCACCAAAAAAGAAACAAATTTTCAACAAAATAGTTCAATTTTCGGCAAAAAAATTCCTTTTGATATAAATAAAAAACAAATTTTCAATCAAATAGCTCATATTTCAACTAAAGAAATGAATTTTTAATTAAAATGATGAATCTTCAACCAAAAAAATTAATTTTCAACAAAAGAGGTTGACTTTCAACAAACTAATTTTATTTCCAACCTGAAAGATGAATTTTCAACTAAAATAATAAATGTTCAACTGGATTACTTGAATTACGAACGAGAAAAAAAAAACAATTTTCAACCAACAATGGACATTCAAATTTTCAGTGGAAGGAATTAATTTTCAACTAAACTGATGAATTTTCAACCATAAAAATCATTTTTCTACAAAAAAGGCGAATTTTTCACAAAGTACATAAATTTTCAAACAACTAGTTTAATTTCTGAATAAAAAATATCAATTTTTAACCGAATAGTTGAATTTTCATCCAAAAAATATACATTTTCAACCAAAAATAGAATAGTTAAATTTTCTGTTGAAAATCTAATTCCTAACAGGAATATGTATTTAAATTTTTATATAAGAAGTTGATTTTCATCAAAGTAGTTAAATTTTCAACCAAAGATGAATTTTCAATTAAAATGATAAATCTTCAGACAAAAAAATAATTTTTAACTAAAGAAAGATGAATTCGCAACGAACAATGTAACAAAATTTTATATTATAATTCAGCAATATTTCTTCTTTGAAATACTACTTTTACTCTAAAAACTACTTGAAGTACTTTCTTTAACTAAAATTTGGAAGAGGGAACTTTCAAATTGTGACAAATTCTGACTTGGAAAATGGATTCTTTTAAATTCTTTTCTTCTAAATCCGAATAATAATTCTTCAAAAAAATTCCCGTTCCATGTCAAAAATTCCCTATTCCAAGTGAAATTATATTTCTTTACCGAAACTCCCTGTCCTAAAATAAAAACAATAACTATTATCTAAAATTCCCTTCCCGTCAGGATAAATTAGGAGTAAGGGAATAAAACTTAAGTAAGTGAAAAAAATCTCACAGTGCAAAACATTGCAAAAGGTTTTTCTTTTAAAGGAAAATAATAAACATTCAGTAATAGATTATGATTTAATTAGAGTAAACTGAGATAATCTGAAAAATCTGCGACTGCAGATCACTTTTCTAAATTGACCGAAATTATTAAAATAATCAAAACTTGAATTTTTCTGCGATCAGAAGTAAATTCCCGGGTTTTTAATTAATTTCCCGGCCAATAAAGTTTACCAGGTAAAGCTAAGATATTTGAAAAGATTCCAAACGATTTCTGAGGATTTCCAAATATTGAAAAGGATTTTCAAGAAATTTCAAAGGATTTCAATAATTTTAAAGGATTTCAAAGGCTCTCAATAAGGTATTTTAATGATTTAATCGTGATTTCGAAGGATTTCATAGAACTTCCAAAATTTCCCGGGATTTCAAGGAATGTTATCAGATTTTATTTTATTTCACGGGATTTTTTAATGTTTTAATGAAATTTCAAATATTTCAAGAGATTTTCCTATATTTAAAGACATTTCTAAAGATTTTAAGAAATTAAAAAGATTTTAAAGGATTTAAATATTTTAGGATATTTTAACATTTCAATAGATTTTAAGAGATTTCGAAGGATTTTAACGATTTTAGGGTATTTTGGTTGAAAGTTCATTTTCTTCTGTTGAAAAGTCTACTATTAAATTTTTGGTTAAGAATTCATCTTTTTTGGTTAAAAATCGTATTATTTGGTTTAAAATTGAATTCATTTGTTGAAAATGCTACCATTTTTTTTAAGGTCATAATTCTCAGTTGAATATTCAAGAAATTGATTGCAATTTTTTTCATTTTTGACTAATAAACTTTTTTTGGTTGAAAATTCATCCCTTTCTGCATAAATTTAACCTTTTTTGGTTAAATAAGCAAATTTCTGGTTAAAAATTAATCTGTTTAGGTTAAAAATTAACTTTTTTGTTGAAGATCCAACAATTTAGTAGAAAATTTAACTATTTGATTACAATTTTTTTCTTTTTTGACTGAAAAATTTTTTTAGTTGAAAATTCATCTGATTCTGCAGAAATGTAACCTTTCTTGGTTAAAAAACCAATCGTTTAGTTGAAAATTAATCTGTTTCGGTTGAAAGTTAACTTTTTTGTTGAAAATTCAACTGTTTTATAGAAAATTCGTATTTTCGACTTAAACATTCAATAATTTAGTACAGAATCTACGTTTTTTGTTGATATTTATTAATTTTTAGCAGAAAATCAATTTTTGGTTGCAAATGCCAACGTTTTATTAAAAATTAATCTGTTTTAGTTGAGGATTCAAGTATTTTGTTGAAAATTCGTTTTTGTTGGATAAATCCAACTTTTTTTAAGTCGAATACTTTTTTTAACTGATTGGTTCAAAAAAAACTTTTTTGTTGCAAATTTATATGGTACAAAATTCAACTGTTTTGTAGAAAATTTGTCTTTTTGGCATGAAAACTGAAAAATTTGATAGAAAATTCAACTATTTAGTACAAAATTAAGCTGTTTTGTAGAAAAATCGTTTTTTTTTTTTAATTGAAAATTAATTCTCTTAAATAAAAAGTTAACTCTTCCATTTGTTGTTAAGAATGGATCCCTTTTAGTTTAAAAATTCAACTATTTAATTAAAAATATTTAGAAATGAAAAAATATATAAACTAAAAATGAATTTATTCATATATAAATGAATATCTAAATATTAAATTAATTTTATTCAATAAAAATGTTTTTAATTTTTCTATAAACTTCATTTAATATAATTTCATTTAAATTTATAACTAAATTCCAAAATTTTAAATTAGAATAACAGAAAATTTATCTTCTTGGTTGAAAATTCAACTATTTGGTTAAAAATTTATGTATTTTGTTGAGATTTTTTTGTTTGCTACAAATTCACCTCATTTGGTAGACATTTCGTTTTTATTTGTTAAAAATGAAACTGTTTAGTTGACAATTAATCTGTTTTGGTTGAGAATAAATCTTTTTTCGTTGTCCAACGTTATTTTTGAATGACCTCTAAATAAATTCACGAAAAAAATTTAGTCCCTAAAAACAATAGTGGTCAAATAGGGTCTTTAAAGTAATTTTTTCGAAATAGTATCAAAATAGTGTCATCGCTCAAAAAGTGTCAAATAGTGTCAATATTGTGGTGACATGACTACAAATATTTCAGGCCTCGGACTCACTTTAGAGATCAAAAGTAGTGTAAATAGTGTCAAAATTTTTGTTAAATAGTGTAAAAATAGTGTCACAAAATTTTCCAAGTATTAAAAATGAACTTCTATGTTTATTTAAAATGTTTTTTACACTCCGCTGTATCGTAATGTACAACATTACGATACTCTACGCTGTCGCAACAAAACTTGTAAATGCACCGTCGTTACATAAAATAGTATATGCGCCAATGCGCACAATTCGTGTCTTCGCGCGACTCGCTTACAATGCTCGCAGGACTTATCTCGCCTCGACTTCGATCGTCCTGCGAGCGTTGCCGCTCGTCGCGTAAAGACCCTAATTATGCACCTTGGTGCATAATATACTATTAAATGTGATCTCCAGCTCAAACAGTTTCGTGTTAATTCCCAGCTATTTCCCGGTTTTCCTGATTATTAGACATCCTGCCTTTATGTCTCGTAGATAATATGATTGTATAAATAATAAATAAAAGAGTTAAATTATGAATTAAATATGTTATGGGGGCAATAATGTGATTCATAAAGCGGATTGTTGGAAGCGTATCTCTCTGGGAGTGCCAAAAACGATAATACAGCAGGTATATAAATACGTCGGGGAATGAGCTGACAGACAGGTGTTTCGCAGTGATTCTCCGCGGATTCAGTGCGTGTACTCCTTCCACTGAAAAACTGCGTTGTGTCACGGCCTCGATCCGGAAGAAAGGTGCAAGCTTTCATCAGTCTTATTTAAAGGATAACGATGATCAGAAAGCCACACAAAAGCCAAAAGAAAAGAAAGAAATGTTTTCAGACCTTCAGAAATTTAAGAAAAATAGTTCAGTGCACCTAACTATTACTATGGACTGAAAAAATATAAGTATATTTTTACATTATATTTTATATACTATATGTTATATTAAATATAGTATTACATTTAAAATGTTTAAAAACCAGAGGTTCTTAAGAGAACAAAATTGTTTTTGGTGAGATGTTTTCCCCAAAACGGGCACATTTTTAAAATGTTCAGCTATATTTACGAACTCAGTTCTTCCACATAAAAAAAACGAGATTGCTTGATAAAAATAAAAATATTAATTTAAGTCTACTTTCATTTGCTATATTCTCTCTAAAATTAAACATATTTCATGATAATCCACCGAATGAGTTTCACGAGGAAAGTTTCATCTCCATATAGTTAAACATTAAAACATTTTAGTACAAGTAATTTTTTTAGAAAAGAGCTTTTAATTCCTCATCAAGTTAGCTTGATAATGAGAATTCAAATTAAATATGGAAAGGGGGTTTAAATAGCTTTTATATGAACTATATAAAAATAGCAGAAAATACGTATATGATGCAGTCTCTCGCGAAACGAGAACCACGTAATACGGTTGGTAGAGGAAGGACCAAGAACCCATGAAACAGGTTCTTTCAGACTGGTCCTTTGTGGCACGATTTAAATATGGTTTTCGCCTGTAAACGATAGCCAACTACAATCTCCTCGGCAGACGGCTCAATCTCTTCTGATCTGGTAAGACGACCTCGGTAAAGATAAGAACGAGTAGAGAAGAATTTCTTCTGCAATGCCAACTTCCTTCAGAGAAAAGCACTCCTTCAAAACCTCTATTAAATTGAAAAATTCTCCGAAGAACTGGGATACATTATAATGATAAAGAATCGTTCTTGAGAACAGCGATCTTAACAATTGTAATAAGTGAGTTTCATATATATATATATATTGTATATTACAAAAATATCTCGCCGCCACACAGTGGGCAGAAACGTACTTGATTGTTTCAAAATCGTAAACATTTTTAATAGGATGGAACTTTTGATAGGAACCACCGACATTTTTTGAAAAAATGTTAGATTATCGATTACGACAAGCGCTCAGACGCTAAACATTGTTTCAAATAAATGTCTTCATGCCGATACCAAATCTGGCCTGTAAATTAACCTAGGACTTCATGGTTCTAAGAGGAAGGCGATTGAATGTCCCACTTTATTCCTTTGAGCCCTGAATATTACCCCATTACCCACTTTACCCTGTGTTCCACATTACCCCGCGAGCCAATTACCTCCTGCTCCATATTACCCAAAATATACTACCCTAACCAAAAACATAGATCAGATGTGTCACGTTACCCCATGCGCCATATTACCTCATGTGACATATATTGCCAATGTGATATATTGCCTATGTGACATATTGCAGCATATTTCATATCACTTCGTGTCATGTTGCCGCCTTTTTTCTAACCCTATACAGGGTATCCCAGACTCAAGTGTCCGGACTTATGTAGGTGTATAAAAATAAAAAAAATAAATAAATTGAAAATTCCTTTTTCAAAAATCATATGAAGTTTTAGTTTTTGAGTTATAAAATATTTAAGCTAGACCAATCAGGAGCGCCATATAAGCAGTCACGCGTGCGTGAGCGTGATTCCAACGCAGTGTTATCGAAGCGAGCGCAGAGGTGGGGTTAGCAACGAGAGAACACTACGTTGGACTCCCGTTCACGCACACACGACTGTTTATACGGCGCTCCTGATTGGTCCAGCTTAAATACTTTGTAACTCAAAAACTAAAACTTCAACTGATTTTTGGAAAAGGAATTTTCGCTTTATTTTTTTTTGTTTTCATACAGCTATATATAAGTCCGGACACTTGAGTCTGGGACACCCTGTATTATCCCAAACATACGATGCTAACCAAAAATATAGACCACGTTTGCCACATTACCTCACGTGCCACGTTACCCCACGTGCCATATTATCTCATGTGACACATTGCCCAATGTAACTCATTGCCTCATATGCCATATCACAATATTGTACCAAAAACAGAAACCTAAATTTCTTATAATATATATTTTTGGAAAAGAAAATACATATTGTACTTTTTAATGAACAAATATATGAAGAGAGTTTTTAATCCATCCAATAATATATATCCAATTCATAAATTAATTGATATAATTATTGTTTATATAATTATTTCACATTTATTACTTAAATTTTTATTAATTTTATTATTACTTTCTCAATTCTTGAAATTATAAAATTAAAATATTAATATAATTATTTATATTTAAAAAGTTTTCTGAAAATAATAATTATACTGGGTGTTTTTTTATCTTGAGACATCGAAATATCTCAAAAAATACGTATCCTATGAAAAAATATTCGTGATAAAAACTTTTTATTTTCGAGGGGGGAAAGCGACCTTGAACAAACTTACCCCACCCCACCCCCTTGAAGGTGGGGGGGGGGTAATCATTGTAATTTTAAATCGGAACCCTAATGTTTTATCACAGATTCATATTCTCCTTTATGAAAAACGTAAGTTTGATTCGAAATTTTTTTTTCGATTCGCCAAAAAAAACACCCCCGTGCCTCCTGGGGGGGGGGGGTGTTCAAAGTCGCTTTTCCCTTGAAAATAAAAAGTTTTTATTACGGATATTTTTTCATAGGATGCGTATTTTTTTTAGATATTTCGATGTCTCAAGTTAAAAGAAACACCCAGTATATACAGTATACACACTATTATAATTATTATAATATGTAATATAATTAATATAATATATATTATAATTATAATATGTTTAATTATTAAACGAAATTCATTTTTAATCAAACAAAAATTAATTTTTTAAACAGAAATCCAAACTTTTTATAATATATATTTTTCGAGAAGATAATACATATTGCACTTACTAACCTAACCAAAAAAAGAGACCCACATTTTTGTAAACTTATGTTTATTTACCTGAAATGAGATTCAACGCGCATGCAGGGGACGCAGTCCCCTAGTACATAATAGTTTCTTATTTTATAATATGGATAATTTATAACAATGATTTCCTGTAAAGTGATTCTGCATTTTTTATATATATTAGAAAGTTTATTGTAATAAACAAATAAACGATGTTTAGCAGAAACTAGTACTTATTAAGAAAAACAACATTAAGGTTTAATAAAAGGGTTTTTAGCTAAAAAACCAACAATATAAACACTTTAAGAAAAATCGGCGATAAGAGATAACAATATCTTGTATTAATTTCTTTAACCTTTTTCATTAGCATTCAAATCGAGAATGATGATTAAACTGAATCGTTTGGTATTCATTTTTTTTATAGCTCACTTTTCGAGATTTATTTTCTCTTGAATTTTTTCCGGATTTGAATTTGAACACATTATCTTGGATTTACTTGTACCTTTCAGTAATTCTTTTTCATTTTGAAGATTTACATGTTTTAAAGTATTTCGTTGTTGATAATGTACTTTTTCTTTGATTCCTTAAATCTTTTCAATTTTGTATTAAATTTATAGCAATTGCATACGAAACTATTGGTATGAAGTTTCTTGTGTCATTCTGAATAATGAACATTTTCATTGTGTCTTCATTTGTTTTCGTGTCTCAAAAATGTTGCAACTCAAAACTACACTGAATTTGGTGTAATTTTGAGGAGCGTCGTCTAGCCCAATTTATTGGTTTCTAGTTAGTTTAAAGGTTACCAAATATTTAAAGGGGGATAAGAGATTATTTGCAAAGATTAAATTCAAAATCTTTTGTGAGAATTTTCAATAGTAATCGAGTATTTCGCGAGTTATTATGCGACATCATGCACGCGATCGCCGATACAAAATCCGTGAGGGGACCTGTACAAGAGAGAAGCCGACATACCTGAAGAGCAGGTGTTCTTCGAATCCCAACCACTCTCAGCTCTTTCTCGATCTCGTCCCTCCCTTCGCGTATTCTTTAAACAAGACACGTATTCTCAACTTGGAGTGCAGCAAACCTCAGGGCCAAAATATTAAAAATGAAAATATACATCTTGTATCTGAATTTGCGACAAAACTTCAAACTAATTTAATAAATATCTAATTGAATAAATGTATCTTTTCTCTACAATTATTTACATAAATGAGCTCAATTAGAGACTTTTAAATATAATTGAAAAACGGAAAAATCGTTAAAATTCAGACGCCTCTTAAGCTGAGTATAAAATTGTCCACGTTTGCATTGTTTTGTTTTAATTATTATTTTTTCCAAATTTTTGATTTAACAGTTAGTACTGTTTTTTTAAATGTTTCAATGTCAAAATTTGTACCTCATAAAATATTGCGATTTCATGCAAAATTTGGAATATATCAAACTAGAAGTTTTAAATTTCTTCAGTCTTCGGATTAAAAACAATACAGTTTTAAAATTAAATGTTTAATTTTAAATACCAAGAACCGAACTTTAAAAAACGGCAGCAAGTCGTGCCAAAAACTCAGGTGTTTGGAAAAATGTTTTCTATGCACAAAAAGCCTTAAAGCTAGAGAAGTATGTTTCCATAAGTCAGTCTGTCTCTAATGAGCCGATCACACTGATTTTTTTAAACATACTTCTCTCGTTTTAAGGTATTATATGTAATTCTGTTGCACAAGTTGACTTTTTTCGAGTTTATGTTTTCAAAGATTTTTTTTTAATTGTCCAATTTTCAAAGCTAAAATGTAATTTTCAAAGTCTCAATTCGAGTAAATTGCTTAATAGTTGAATTTTATAAGTTTGAGCTGTTTCATATTTGAGCTTATATTTTTTTAAATTTGTAATTAATAACAGTTTAAGCCAGTCTAATTGAAAAATAAAGAAGCGATTTTAGGTTGGATTTAAAAAATGGTAAAGAATTCATCCAATTATTATGAAGCCTGATTTATGATTTAATTTGTCCATGTGTCGAACTTGGACACATGGTCCGCTGAAATGCAGGTTTCTCGTCAGATCACCAATGTTGAGCAGCGCTTAGCTCGGTTACGCTCGGATGGGAGCCATCGTGCTACATGGGGTGGTCGATTTTATCAGCTTTGAAAGCTGGCAACACTTCCAAACTAATACCAATACTAATTATTAATACGAATCATGAAGGAGATATAATTAGATTACAGAACATTTTCTTTAAAATGTGATTTTTTTGCACTGCCTACACTCAGTATTCCGGAATTTCACATAATACTAGCTCTGAAAGCTGGAAATATGTTAGTCTTACAGAAAGTTACTCGCGCCTTCAAAATTGACTTCCCAATTTTTCAGATAAGCCGACGCCATTTGATACAATTGTTATTTTTTTGTTATTTTCGGCCGAATTTTGAAAGATAACGAAAAGTTCTATCGAAATCAAAAAGAAAAAGCAAAACAATCAAATAAATCTCGTCGCATTTTAGGACCTTTAAACAGTTCTATTATTAAAGCAATTTTAAACTCTTTTTGAAATTAATTGTTATAATGCTTTATTTGTCCATTTTCTAATTTTGTTAGTCTTTAACTCTTTAATTTAACACAGAATATCAAGGCATCAAATTTTGATCCAAATGTGGATCAATTGGTTATAGTGGGAAAAACAATTGACCTCTAGGTATAGGAAGATGTAAATGTAGTTCTAATTTTCCATGTATTACTTACGTAGTTGTCAACTTTACTGTTTTCCCCACTGCAACAAATTAATTCAGTTTTGCATCAAAATTTAACACCTTGGAATTCAGTGTGTTATATTTGATCATATTCAGTTTTAAATCGGACATTTTCAAGGTTTACATTTTAAATTGCTCAATTTTGACTGACTGAATTTTACATTGTTAATTAACCCCTTAAATTGTCCAATTTAGAATGGTTCCAATTAAAAATTCCATAACTATTTTTAATATCATGCAATTATACAATCGATCTATGACAAAATTTTGTAGTTGAAGTGCCTGTTGTACACAAAAATGACATGTTTTTTAAAATTATACAGCCGAATGGTCTCGAATACGTTATCTCTTGTATCGAAAACCATTCAGATTTCTTTCGTTCGCCTCGCCTTTTGTAAGCACAGAAGAATTTGATTTTCGATGGAATATATATGTGGATCTAAATAAAGAAATAGAGCGTATTTCGATACGCATCACGCGAAAATACAACTCAAAAAGCTTTGATAAATCTCTTTTCATCAAAATGCACATATGCTGCATATATCTATATATTTATATAGATTCTCTTGCTCAACCGAAGAAACGATAACGATTCTGATTATTTAACTACATATGTAAGCTTTTCTGAAACTACTCAATAAAAGACACAAGGTAGGCTTTTCTGAAATATTTACAACATGTGCGATGTAGTGATTCTTGCTCGAAGGCCATGAATTGAGATTAGATCTCTTTTTTACTGCCTCAAAGACGTAATTGCGCGTTCGTTCAAAGTACTCATCAAAGCACGTGTATTACCTGCCAACACATCGTATGCAATATATTCATACTATCAAACTTTCCTACCAATCCTCACCGAAATTTAATCCCGCTGACGAAGATCCCATATTCATTTTTCCTTTGGCAAATATTTTAGCAAGCTTGTTTCCTGTCCATTACATTTTCATTATTGCAGACGGAAGATAGATTATTTTTCTCAAGATACATTAAACCGTTTTACATCTAAAAAGCTTATTATCATTTACTTTATCATTATTTTGCGTTGTAATTACTTCTCTACTCCATGCATGTACATCCATATTACAGTTAATCCAGATTATTCAAGAAACTCTGCTAGGTACTGGAGAAAATTGAACACGGCTAAAATTAGTCAGACTTTAAAAAACAGCCTTAATCTCATATTAACATCGAGTGAAAAAAGATTGGCGGTAGAAGCCATTAATCGAGGATAAAAAGTGGTCCTAAAAACTAACCTTGTTTTTTCGGTGACCGAATATTCGATAACATAATTTCCGGAAACGCGTCTACAAAATTTTCATCAACTGTAAGTCGATACCTCATAAATTGAGATTTAACGTAGAAATGGAAATTGACCATGTGGCCACTTGCCCACCGATTAATTATGAAAAACGAGTGGGTGGAGCAACCCACCCCTTCCAATCAGTCGAATGCTTAGCTCTATGCCGACCCGAGTTTATTGTATTTTAATTACCGGCATGTTACTTGCCTACTCCCGAGGGCAGTATGGTCCAATGGTCCATTCCTCCCATTTGCTGAAAGCAGTCACGCCAAAAGTGTATTCATTTATTGTTTATTCGCTTCAAGTTTATTCAATCGTAACGTAATTTTGAATCATTTACATTCTGCACCAAATGTAGGCGTTTTTAAATTTGAATTGCAACTGGTTCATTTATTTCGATGTACAGATTTTTAAATCAGTGATAACTGGATTATTAATTATGATTAAAAACAAAGTGGACAAATTACGTTGCTTCATCTGGAAAACATGCAAATACAATAATTGCATTTACGATGACAATTACAAAATATGTATTGCAGAGATTACAGTCCTTCCCCTTTTTCCAATTTTACCCCCTTACATTTGAAAAATCCTTTAAAACACCTCAAATCAAAATTTTTTTTACAAAGTATCGCTTCATTTTTTTAAACCATAAACAGAAATTCAAGATATTAGAAAACGAGATTCTTAGAAAGAGATTCTTTTTCATCATACTAGTTTCAAATACATCCTAAACGATTTATTTGTTAATTTTGTGGACTTTAATAGAAGAATTTTCGAACAAGAAGATTAATTTTTCGCAAAAAAAGAAGAATTTTCAACCAGAGATATGAATTTGGAAACTAAAATAATAAATGTTCAACCAAATGAATTGTTAAGAAAGTAGTTCAACTTTTAACAAACTAGTTGAATTTTCAGCCAAAAAGATGTATTCTTAACAACAAATGTTAAGAGTTGATTTCTCAACTAAATTCCTGATTTCTCAAGCCAAAAAGCTCGCGTAAAAAAAAATTCTACAAAACAGTTGAAGTTTTAACGCCAATATATAAATTTTCAACAAAATAGTTCATTTTCAACCAAATAGTTCAATTTTTAACCAAAAAGGATGACTCTTGAACAAAATTGATGAATTTCCAACATAACAGCAAACATTTCAACCAAATAATAAAATATTTAATAAAAAAAGATGAATTCTCCACGAGAAATGTAATCGTTGATTTTTCAACCCAAAAAGATTTTTATTTTAAATAAAAAACTGTCGAATTCAATAAAAAAAGACGAATTTTGAACAAAATATGTACATTTTCAACAAACAAAAAATTAAGTTTTAACTAAAATAATGAATCTTTAACCAAGAAGTAAATGTTTAAGAAAATTTCTTATCTTATAATCAAGTAGATAATATGATATGATGAATCTTCAATCAAATGAATTTTTGTTAACGAATAGTTTAACTTTTACCCAGTAGTTGAATTTGCAACCAAAAAAATATGAATTCTTAACAAAAAATATAATAGTTAATATTTCAACCAAAAAAGATTGCAATTCTGAATTAAAAACAGTTTAATTCATGCTCCAAAGACAAATTTCCAATAAAATACTTTCTACCAAACAGTTGCTTATTTAGACAAAAAAGATTAAACTTACACTCAACTCCCCATTCTGGGCCGCCCGATCTTCGGCCGGCTTCATACTTGACTGCTTCTGTCTACCCCCTGAGCGTCCTTGACGGCCCATTCAGTACTGTATCAGAAGTTGTTTACATCGCGTTTCTCTGGGCGCTGCTGTGTCATACTGTGCCGAGTTCAGAGACTGCATATGCGATCCAGAGTCTTGACAAGAAAAGACGCATCTGAATCAGGGCAGCCCAGACCCGAGGCCGGCCCAGAATCGGGAGTTGAGTATCAAATGAGATGAATTTGCAAACTAAAAAGACGAATTTTCATCTGAATAGTTGAATTTCCGTCAAAAAAGATTTTTCAGTCAAGAACGAAAAAAAAGTCAACAAAATTGTTGAATTTTGATGCCCAAAAGACGAGTTTTTGATCATCTTGAATTTTTTCTGATTTTTTCTTATCAATAGGAAGTGCTGAAGATTTCAACATATATATATATCAATAGAAAATGCCAAAGTTTCGAAGAGTTTAACAGACTTTTCAAAACCTAATAAAATATTAACACAACAATGACTAGATTTGCTAGGAAAAAAGCGCTTCTGTTAGAGGTTTAATATTCACGAGATACTCACATGATATAAAAAGTTTTTAATAAGAAATCAAATCCCCTTTTAATCCGCTTTTTTTTAAATTCTCTTTTTTACTTAAAATTGAACCACTGTGATCCCTGATATAATTTTAAAATAAATCAGTCTGTGTTCATTACAATTAAACTTTTCTCTCTGAATGAATAAAATTTGGTTTAGCTTGTAGAGAGCGCTAAAGGAATGCTACACAAGATATGGGGAATGCAAGTAAAATATTTCTTTTGCATCAAATAAACCTTTAGAGGTGTATGGTGCACACTCAGAATGGTATTCCGTCGTTCCACATAAATATCTTAAATCATTTTTGCGGGGGGTGAGGTTTACCCAGCGTGGAATGAAAAATTCAAGAAGCATGCAAGGCTTTCAGCGCTTCTTTATGAATTCCACTTTTCCTCATCCCTTGTACCTGTCTTTATTTCCTCCCTGCTACAGCGTGTCGCGCTTACACATAGACAGAGATGGTCGACCAATCTCATTAGAGGTGAAAGGGAGTGACGTGAAAAAGGAGTGAAGCAAAGGAAGAAGTCTGGCTTAAGCTAGGGCCCTGTATATTAAATAAAGGACACCGGAAGGGACGGGCCGTCAACTCCTTGCTCTTGTATATGCCACAGAAAAAGGAGCCTCAACCTTTGACCCGAGGGCTCTAAAATCGACATTAGGCCTCTCACCTTCCTCAAAAAGACTCGAGAGATTTTATTTAAATGGAATTAGATTCCAAGAGGCAAAATTAGGTTCTTTTAACCTTCGTGCTTTAAGTTTATTCCGTCCAATTTTTCGTTTATTTGAAAGCCACCATTGGTCATTTCTATGTGCTACTTGGGCTTCTTTACTTTGATATATTTTCCTAATTACATTCAACCTTGCATTCAACAACAATTTCATTTAATTATTTAAATATTTTCTCTGGAAAAAATCTGAATTCATGAACTATGTTAAGGATGTGTCCCTGTAGACTGTTAAATGTAGAGTCAATCTCACAGTAATCAAATATTTATGACGATCTATAAAATTAACAAAAATAGAGGTATGTTCGGCTGACGCAACCACATTGTCGAATCGAGTTATGGCCTACGTCATAATTAAGAGCTCATTTAAGACTAATTTAATGCCTTATTCACCAATTTATTGGTCCGATTTAAAGAAAATAGGGGTTACGTTGGCTTAACGTTAACATGACGTAACCACACATGAAAATATGATTAAATCGAGTCATGGCCTATATTAAGAGCTCGTTGAATGCTCTTCAAAACCACGAACACAAATCTTCCAAAATAAACCCGCATCACTCAAAAACCACCCTTAATAAAAAATTATGCAAGCGTCGTAAAACTGAGGACATCATATTTAAAGGCTCTTTAAAACCACAAAAAAATTGTTCCAAAATCAACCCGTATCACTTTGAAATCAATTTAAAGAATTGAAATATATTTAAAATACCGTCAGATATTTCAATTCTTTCTAACGATTGAAATCACTGCAAAATTCCTTACAATGTTTTTAAATATCTTACAATCGTTAAAATTCTTGAAAATCATTGGAAATACCTTGAAATATTTGAAAATCTTGGAAACCCTACGACCTACGAAAACCCTCAATTCTCGTTAATAAATTCTTTAAAAATGTATTAACATATCTTCAGAGCTTTTAAGTCCTTTAAAAACATTGAAACCCTTGGAAGCCTTATAAAATCCCTTAGAATCTTTTTAAACACCCTGCAACTTTGCAGGCCCTATAAAATCGTTTCATATTTTCCGAAATTCTAGAAAATTCTTCAAAACCACAAAAAAATTTGTTTTTAAATCCCTTTTAATCATTCAAATTCTTGGAAATCCCTTGAAATCTTTTTAAATCTCTGGCAATGTTTTAATCTGATCTGTTAAATGTACACTACCGTTGGAAATTATCGACACGGCTAGCGCGAGCATTACTAAAAATAATTACTGCTGGCTCAAAAACGTAATTACGTAATTACGCATTACCCCTAATAGATATATGTTTGATATTTTGAAAAGAATGTACCACATGAGAAGTTTTTGAAAAAATTCAAGAATTATAAAATTTTGCACCTCGCCCTTTAACACGTGGCATGGTTTAGGAAAATTGCAGTAAAAAATCTAAAATGTGTACCACGCAGTCTTTATGTCTTATCTTTAATTCAAGTCCATAAAACTTAATAAAATATTTATCGGTTCCCGAGATATGACTAAAAAATGTCCAAGCTTGTCTGCGTCAAGTTTCGGTTAGTTGCAGTCACGGAACCCGTGAATATTTTCTAAGGTGTTTTGGCTTAAACAAAAGATAAGATTGCAAAGCTTATGTCGTGTCAATTTCAGTTTTTTTTCTACAAGTTTCCTAAGTCACAGCACAAGTGGGAGTGAAGGTACAAAATCGGAGAAATTCGCGGCTCACTTGGACATTTTTAGTCATACCTCGGGAACACAAAGATTTTTTAAGGGAATTAAGACTACAAAGACTACGTGATACTAATTTCAGATTTTTACTGCAACTTTCCTAAATTATGCCACGAGATGAAGTCGAGATACAAAATTCGATAAATTCTTGAAATTTTGTCAACTTCTCAGGTGGTATATTCTCTTCAAACGATCAAAAATATCTCTATTAGGGGTCATTTGACGCTCAAAAAAATGTCTGGTTAAATCAACCAGAATTCTGGTTAAATATACCCTTACTATTTTTTCTGGTTAGACTAACCAGAATTATGGTTAAATTAACCAGATTTCCGTTTAAATTAACCAGATTCTGATTAATTCAACCATAATTCTGGTTAGTCTAATCAGAAAAAATAGTGAGGGCATATTTAACCAGAATTCTGGTTGATCTAACCAAACATTTTTTTGAGTGAATAAGCTTTCCAACGATTTTTCAACAAACATCGGGTAACCTCGAGTTTTTAAAGCGGGGCATTACATTTTGGCAACAGAGCGCCCTTTTGTCAAAATTTAATGACAAATTTAATGTTATCTATGCCATCATTAAGGACTCATTTAAAGATAATTTAAAGCGCATTATATTACTTTTAAATGAGCCCTTAACGGTCAATTGGTCATAACTCGTTTCGACAATGTGGTTACGTCAGCTTAACCTATGTCGAAAATAGTCCCATTATTAATAATTACAATTTTTTAAAGAGAAATATGAGCATACTTTAAAATGAAATAGTTCCATTTATAATTTTTTTTGTTTCGTGTTTTAGCTTGTCGAACGTCGTAATTTAGGAGATATTTTCATTTTTGTAAACAAGACTGAACAAGACAAGCAGAGACTGAAAGAATTTTTTCGAAGTAAATTTACACATTAAAAGAGAAAACTGAAAATATTATAGAATGAACGGGGATCATTAAGCAATTTTTAAATAATAAAATGAAAAGAAATTAATTTTTCACCAAAGGCACAACATTGCGTGGTAGAGTTTCAAAATATAAAAAATATTGATAACTAATAGGCATTCCAATTCACAGGGAGTAAATCGTCAATTAAACATCTTAAAAAAACAACTGAATGAAAGATTTCGTATCATTCATCTGCTTGAACCAGAAAAAAATTAGCACCTATAATTAAGATCGATTATTGATTCGAGTGAAGAGAGAAGATTATTTTTAGCAATTTTTTTAAGTTCTCTATTCGTGTACAATTGAGGATATTATAACATATTCTGGCTTTTTTAAATCGCACTAATTTAGTAATATTCAACTACTCAAGGTGCATCTTCAATGATCTTCCAGTGCAAGAACTTGCGCTCTGAATAGCCCGTTTAAAGTCATGTAAATTGTAAAATGCTGGCAGCACTGGAATTTCAATACTGCACTTTATTCTTTCCGAGCGACCAGAAGTTGCCTACCGACTATGGCCATCATAAGTGCCATTATTTCATATGAGGTGGAACTAATGGCGGAACACTGCTTCGCTTTTTCGCCTGCATGAGTCGCGCTTAAAGTACCTGAGTACGAAGATTTTTCTTTTCCTTTAGTCTTTTTTCTTTTCTTTTGCGGAATTAGAAAGGGGTTGTTCCCAAACAAGATCACATATACAGGGGGTGGGGTTAAAGGTTGCTTGACGATTTTGTTGAAAATTTAACTATTTTTTTTTAAATTCAATTATTTTTGTGAAAATTCAACTAGTTTGTTAAAAAGTAATCTTTTTTTCGAAAATTCAACTGTTCTTTTGAAAATTCGTGTTCTTGGATAGAAAATTCATCTTTTTTGGTAGACAAGTTCTTGGCTGAAAATTCATCTTTCTTGGTTAAGAATTCAACTGTCTTCTAAAAATTCTGTTTGTGGTTGAAATTTAAACTTTTTTGTTTGAAAATTCGACCATTTCGTTGAAAATTCAACTTTTTTGTTGGAAATTTCTCTTTTGCTTGAAAGTTGAACTATGTTTGATTTAAATTAACTTGTTTGTTTATTGAAAATTCAACTATTTGGTTGAAAAATCATGTGCTTGAATTAATAACATCGTTCCTCTGGATTGGAAATTCACCATTTTAGATAGACAAATTCTTGGCGAAAACTTCATCTTTATTGGTTGAAAATTAAACTGTCTTTAAAATTTTTTTTTTTTGTTGGCTTGAAGATTGAACTATTTGTTTCAAATTCGACCATTTGCTTGAAAATTCAACTTCTTTATTGAAAATTCTTCTCTTTTGTTTGAATGTTCAACTATGTTTGGTCTAAAATTATTTTTTTTTTTTGAAAATTCAACTATTTGGTTGAAGAATCATCTTTTCGAGTTTAAAAGTCAACTGTTTTCTAAAACATTCGACTTTTTAGCTTGAAAACTCAACTCTTTCTTTGAAAATTCATCTTTCTGTTTCCCCTGTTTTGAGAGCTACCATTTTGGATTGTAAAGACTGTTAAAATATTATGTTTATATGTTTATGTAACACGAGTATGTATGTAACACGAGTATTCCTCGCTTTCTGGGCGTGGTTTGGAGCAGCAAAGTAGGTCATTGACGGTGGTAGGGTACTTTACCGGCCTAGGCCGGTAAAGTTCACTTTGCCGTCTACGGGAAAAGCACGCGCATGCGCGTTCATTATTTCGACCCACGCGCACTGTTCTGCGCGGTACCCTTTAAACTAACCTCAAACCTGAGACGTAATATCATGAGAAAACTCGGAAACCATGCTCTTATTACATAAAATATCGTGTGTACCGAGGTAGCGAAGTCTTTTTACGGTCGAACGTGAATTTTAAAAACTCTTCTACACCTCAGCTTCGACTCGTTTATGCAAACTCACGCTCGGGCGTAAGAAGACTATTTCTCTGCCTTGGTGCACAATACACTATTTCCGTTTCATTTTAGGCGTTCATCAAATGAAATCGACAACAAAATTTTGTGTTAAAGGGGAGGAGCTCGTATTTGTGACGTCACCCAGGGGGTTCAATCTTTGTGTTGTCTGTGACTATAAAGCAGTGGGAGTTTAAGATTTTTTCTTTTTCTGTTGTTATTTTTATTCTTTTACGTTATACGGGTAAATGAACTTGATATTGTTATAAAACAGTATTTCTCGAACGGATGCTTCCCGACTCTATACATACGGCACAAGAAACGAGAGCCTTGGGTTATTTGTGTCTTTCAGTCGTGTTCCACCCTTCGCCGGATAAATTTATCGCTCGACATCTTGCCTAGCAATTCCGGCGGAAACTTTCGAGTGATCACCGTATCTGCGAGCTGAACTGACAATTGAGGTTTCTTGACAGAGATGTCGTTTGTCAAAATCGGGTGTAGTGTTCCGTAAATTCTAACGGGATTTCTGGCATATTTTAAGGTGTCTACAGCGTCTCGTTAAAAGCAAATTCCAAGCCCCTTCCAAGTTGTGTAGATCTGTAGATTGAGACCGTTTTATAAGAGAGAAGTTTATATATATATATATATATATATATATAATATTATAATATTTTATACTCGTTATACATACAAGTTTTATGTTCCTCATTTTTATTTTTGCTTTATATGATTATTTATAAGACTGTTTTCGAGTTTTTTTTTTCAATTAACACATGCAGTGTTGAACCTGTTTTAAACTTCCCGCTTGACATCCCTTTAAAAATGGAGGACTCCGTACGAATTTCTACGAGCCATTTGATTGGTTCACTTTTTTTTAGATGCGCGTGGCGGGGTTGGATCATGGTTACCATGATCCAACCATGGTCACTGTTGTCAGTCACTGGTCGCTGTCAGTTTGTGTTTAACTTAAGTCAACTGAAATTGTTGATATTCTTAGAAAATCAATTAATTTCGGTAAATAATAATCAGATTAAAGAAAAAATATGGATCCTGCACTCCTCAGAGAAAGAGAACTCTTTAAAAAGAGGGCATTAACCACTCCTACGTAAGTAATCAAATATTGTTTCATCAGTTTCAGTAATCATTGTTAACGAAAAAATAGTTTTTAATTTAAAAAAAACCTTGAATTTCTCAAAATTGTAGGATGTGTATTGAAAGAACAATTCTTTATTTCCTATACGCAGTGTACAAGGAAGAAACCTAATTATAAACATAACCTCAAAGGTGACATAACCTATTTTATTTTATACATTTTGACAGTTTTTCTATTTAAACATTGAAGATGAAAAGATTTATGTAGAAATACCAATGTTCAGTACGTGCATTATACTATAATCTTCATTTTGTGCTAGTGCTAGTGCTGTGAAAACTGTATTTTGAATTTAGCATAAGGCTTTTATTTTTCAAGGTTTTTTTGGTTTTGAAGTTCTCAGAAAACTTTAATACATTTGTACTGCTTATCCTTGAAAAATAGAGGTAACTAGATTTTCAGGGTATAATAATAATATCTTATTTAATTTCATTGATTAACATTCAACTTAATTATTTTGTCGACATTTCAATATTTTTGTTAAAAAGTTATCCTTGTTGTATTTGAATTTCAGCTATTTTAATGGAAAATTCAACTATTTGGATAAAAATTAATTTGTTTTCGTTGAGGATTAAACTATTTGTGATTTAAAATTAAAATCTTTGTTGGAATATCAAGTATTATATTTTTCGTTGAAAATTCCTCTTTTTTTGGTTGAAAATTCCTCTTGTTGGTGCATAGTCAAACTATTTTGTTAAAAATTAATCTTTTTGGTTGAAGATTCATCATTTTAGTTGAAAATTTTTCTCAGCGGTTGAAGATTAAAATTTTTAAACTGAAAATTAAACTATTTCATTTTTAGTTAAAAATTCACGGCTTATGCTGCAAGTTCGTCTTTTGGTAGAGAATTAATTTTCTTGGTAGAAAATTCATCCTTTTGGTTGAAAATTTAATTTTTTTTTTTTAATGATTATTTTCAGTTGAAAATTCGTCTTCTTGATGGTAAATTAAAACTATTCTGTTGAAAAATTCGTTTTTTTTTCTTATAAATTAAACTGTTTTGATAGAAAATTGAACTATTTGGATAAAAATTAATTTGTTTTCGTCGAGGATTGAACTTGTTTTGATTTAAAAGTAAAATCTTGGTTGAAGTATCAAGTATTATATTTTTCGTTGAAAATTCCTCTTTTTTGTTGAAAATTCAACTTCTTGGTTGATAGTCAAACTATTTTGTTAAAAATTAATCTTTTTGGTTAAGAATTCATCATTTTAGTTGAACATTCTTGTCATTGGTTGAAATTAAAGTTTTTAAACTGAAAATTAAACTATTTCATTTTTAGTTAAAAATTCACGTCTTATGCTGCAAGTTCGTCTTTTGGTAGAAAATTTATCCTTTTGGTTGAGAATTTAATTTTTTGTTTAAAATAATTATTTTCAGTTGAAAATTCATCTTCTTGATGGTAAATTAAACTATTCTGTTGAAAAATTCGTCTTTTTTGTTGTGAATTAAACTGTTTTGATAGAAAATTCAACTATTTGTATAAAAATTTATATGTTTTCGTTGAGGCTTTAACAGTTTTTGATTTAAAATTAAAATCTTTCTTGAAGTATCAAGTATTATATTTTTCGTTGAAAATTCCTCTTTTTTGGTTGAAAATTCAACTTTTTGGTTTATAGTAAAACTATTTTGTTAAAAATTAATCTTTTTGGTTGAAGATTCCTCATTTTATTTGAAAATTCTTCTCAATGGTTGAAAATTCATTTGTTTGTTTAAAATAATTATTTTCAGTTGAAAATTCCTCTTCTTGATGGTAAATTAAACTATTCTGTTGACAAATTCGTCTTTTTTGTTGTAAATTAAACTATTTTGATAGGAAATTCAACTATTTGGATAGAAATTAATTTGTTTTTGTTGAGGATTGAACAGTTTTTGATCTTGTTTGATGTATCAAGTATTATACTTTTCGTTGAAAATTCCTCTTTTTGGTTGAAAATTCAACTTCTTGGTTAACAGTAAAACTATTTTATTACAAATTTATATTTTCAGTAGAAAATTAATTCGTTTTGGTTAAAAATGTAATTATTTTGTTGAGAATAATTATTTTCGGTATAAATTTTTTTTTTACGTTAAAATTCAGCTATTTTGGTAGAAAATTCAACTGTGTGATTTAAAATTAACTTTATTCTTGTGGATACATATTTTTGGGTTGAAGCTTTAACTGCTTTGTAGAAAATTCCGCACTTTTATTAAAAATTTATCTTTTGGTTGAAAATTCTTCATTTTAATTGAAAATTCTTTTCAATGGTTGAAAATTTATTTTATAAACTGAAAATTAAACTATTTTATTTTTAGTCAAGAATTTATGTTTTTCAGTTGAAACTTTATGTGTTTTGTTGCAAATTTGTTTTCTTGGTAGAAAATTAATCTTTTTTGTTAAAAATTTAATTATTTTGTTATAAGTCATCATTTTCTGTTGAAAATTCGTCTTTTTGGATTGAAAATTCCACTATTTGGTTCAAAATTAATTTATTTTGGTTAAGGATTCAATTGTTTGTTATTTAAAATTGAAATCTTTTTTGGTAGAAATATCAAGTATTACATTTTTCGTTGAAAATTCCTTTTGTTGGTGGATAGTCAAACTATTTTGTTAAAAATTAATCTTTTTGGTTGAAGATTCATCATTTTAGTTGAAAATTCTTCTCAATTGTTGAAAATTCATTTTTTTAAACTGAAAATTAAACTATTTCATTTTTAGTTGAAAATTCACGTGTTATGTTGGACGTGCGTCTTTTTGGTAGAAAATTAATTTTCTTGTTGGAAAATGTATCCTTTTTGTTAAATATTTAATTTTTTGTTAAAAATCATTATTTTCGGTTGAAAATTCCTCTTTTTGATGGTACATTGAACTATTTTATTGAAAAATTCGTCATTTTTGGTAGAACATTAATATTTTTGTTAGAAAATTAATTTTTATTTGTTAAAAATGTAATTATTTTGTTGAAAATAATTATTTTTGGTATAAAATTAGTTTTTTTTTTTGACGTTAAAATCCAACTATTTTGGTATAAAATTCAACTGTGTGACTGAAAATTAACTTTTTCGCTCTAGATACATATTTTTGGGTTGAAACGTCAACTGCTTTGTAGAAAATTACACACTTTTATTGAAAATTGATCTTTTAGTGCAGCAATTTCATCTTTTTTGCTGAAAAATGCAACTGCTGGGTTGAAAATTAATTTGTTTTGTTTGAGGATTCAACTGTTTTTGATTTAAAATTAAAATATTTTCCGGTTGAAATATCAAGTATTATATTTGTTGTTCAAAATTCTTCGTTTTTGTTAAAAAGTCAACTTCTTGGTTGATAGTCAAACTACTTCGTTAAAAATTAATCTCTTTGGTTGGAGATTCTTCATTTCAATTGAAAATTCTTTTCAATGGTTGAAAATTAATTTTTTAAACTGAAAATTAAACTATTTCATTTTTAGTTGAGAATTTATATTTTTCAGTTGAAACTTTATGTGTTATGTTGCTAATTCGTCTTCTTGGTAGATAATTAATCTTTTTTGTTAAAAATTCAATTATTTTTCGAAAATCATTATTTTCAGTCAACATTTTAATTTGTTGGCATTAAAACTGAACTATTTTGGTGAAAAATTGAAATATTTGGTTGAAAATTCATCTTTTTTTGGTAGAAAATTCCTCTATTTGTTTGCAAGTTCGTCTTATTGGTATAGCATTAATCTTCTTGATATAAAATTAATCTTTTTTGTTAATAATTTAATTATTTTGTTATAACTCATCATTTTCTGTTGAAAAATCGTCGTTTTGGCTTAAATGTTCATCTATTTTGGTAATAAAATTCAACTGTTTTGTTGAAAATTCGTCCTTTTGGATTGAAAATTCAACTATTTGGTTCAAAATTAATTTGTTTTGGTTGAGGATTCAACTGTTTTTGATTTAAAATAAAAATATTTTTTGGTTGAAATATCAAGTATTACATTTTTTGCTGAAAATTCTTCGTTATTGGTTAAAAATTCATCTGCTTGGTTCATAGTCAAACTACTACGTTTAAAATTCTTTTCAATGGTTGAAAATTAATTTTTTAAACTGAAAATTAAACTCTTTCATTTTTAGTTGAGAATTTATATTTCTCAGTTGAAACTTTATGTGTTTTATTGCAAATTCGTCTTCTTAGTAGAAAATTCATTTTTTTTGTTGAAAATAATTATTTTCAGTTAAAAATTTGTCTTTTTGGCGTTAAAACTGAACTATTTTGGTGACAAATTGAACTATTTTGTTGAAAATTCATCTTTTTTGGTAGAAAATTCAACTATTTGATTAAAAATTCATTTGTTTTTTCGCAAGTTCGTCTTTTGGGTAGAAAATTAATCTTCTTTGTAAAAAATTAATCTTTTTTGTTAAAAATTTAATTATTTTATTACAATTAATCATTTTACGTTGAAAAGTCGTGTTTTTGACTTGAATGTTCAACTATTTTGGTAATAAAATTCTACTGTTTTGTTGAAAATTCGTCATTTTGGATTGAAAATTCAACTATTTGGTTCAAAATGAATTTGTTTTGGTAATGGGTGCAACTGTTTTTTATTTAAGATTAAAACATTTTTTGGTAGAAATACCAAGTATTACATTTTTCCTTGAAATTTCCTTTTTTTTTGTTGAAAATTCAACTGCTTGGTTGATAGTCATACTACTTTGTTAAAAATTAATCTTTTTGGTTGAAAATTCATTATTTTAGTTGAAAATTCTTTTCAATGGTTGAAAATTAATTGTTCAAACTGAAAATTAGACTATTTTATTTTTAGTTGAGAATTTATATTTTTCAGTTGAAACTTTATGTTTTTTGTTGCAAATTCGTCTTGTTGGTAGAAAATTAATCTTTTTTTTAAAAATTTAATTATTTTGTTGAAAATCATTTTCAGTCAAAAATTGGTATTTTTGGCGTTAAAATTCAAGTATTTTGGTTATAAAATTGAACTATTTTGTTGGAAATTCCTCGTTTTTGGTTGAAGTCAACTACTTGATTGATAGTGAAACTGCTTTGTTAAAAATTAATCTTCAGCTATTTTATTGAAAATTTGTCTTTTTTTGTTGAATTCAACTGTGAGTTCAAATATTTTGGTAGAAAGTTCAACTAGTTGGTAGAAACATAACGAAAATTTTTCTTGAAAATTCAACTCTTTTTTTGGAAAACTTTGATTTTGGTTGGGAAATTCATCTCTTTGGGTAAAAAAATTCTGAAGAGGGTTCATCATTTTTTTTTCGAAAATGTAAATACTTGGTTTAAAGTTGATCTTCTTTGTTAAAAATATAGTTGTTTGGTTAAAGACTCATAATTTTAGTTGAAAATTTTACTATTTTTTTTTCAAATTCGTTTTTTGGGGAGGAGGGAGCAATTCTAATGTTCTGTCATATTTTGCTAGAAAATTCACTTATATAGTTAAAAAATAGATGTCCTTTTGGTTTCAAAATGGCAGAAAGTTCAACTATTTCATTGAAAATTCATGTATTTAAAAACAAAATTAACTATTTTGGATGAAAGTCCAAATTTTATTGAAAAGTAACTTTTTTGTTGAAAATTAGTCCTTTTTGCTTGAAAATTTATTTCTTCGGGCAAAAATTTATATATTTTTCGGTTAAAAATACGTATGTTTGGTTAAAAAACTGTGACTGAAAAGCCCTACTTTAACTAATGCCTATTTCTTTTTAAATTAAGTTTTTTTTATTAATTATCATTCAATTAGTTACAGTTACAAGTAATGTAACTGTAACTAGTTCCTCAAAAAAAGTAACTTAACCAACACTGTTACTTATCTTAAAATATAAATGACTTTTTTCCTTCAGCGTTGAAAAAAAGAAAAAGGAAACTCAGAAAGAACCACGTGATGAGCCGAAGAAGAAACCAAAACCTTCTTCAGCCTCTCAGCCAACCAAACTCAATGTCGTTAATTACAAATCCAGTGCTGGTAGTTCTCAGTACAAATTTGGTGTTTTGGCGAAAATTGTAAAACACATGAAAGCGAGACATCAAGACGGTGACGATCATCCGCTAACTTTGGACGAAATTTTGGATGAAACGAACCAATTGGATGTAGTTCCTAAGGTAAAATTTATATCATTTATCATTTTTAAACTGCAAATTTTATGAAAACATAATTTAAAGGGATTTCAAAAGATTTTAGGGTATTTTTAAAACAAGCAAGGAATTTTCAAGAGCTTTAAGATATTTCAAGGAATTATAAAAGATTTCAAAGGATTCGAAATATTTTAGTGTAATTTAACAGATGCCAAGGGACTTTTAATACATTACAATAATATGAAGGGATTTCAAATATTTGAAGGTATTTCCAAAGATTTTAGGATATTTTAAATAATTCCATGAAATCTTCAATAATTTGAAGAGACTTCAAAGAATTTTTACGATTTTAGGGTATTTTTTTAAATTCTAAGGAATTTTCACATCTTTAAACAAAAATTCAAGGGATTTCAGAAAATTTTATAGGATTTTAAATATTTCAAGGTATTTTAAAAGGATCCAAGGATTTTAAACTGATTTTAGTAATTTAATGGGATTTCAAAGAATTCGAAATATTTTTGGGAAATATTTAAATTAAATTTTCAATTATTTGAAATATTTTAGGGTATTTTAATCGATTCCAAGGAATTACCAAGAGCTTTATGAAATTCCAATAAATTTTAACAGATTTCAAAGGATTTGAAATATTTTGGGGCATTTTAAAAGATTTTTATCAGATTTAAATAACTTGAAGCGATGTCAAAGGATTGGAAAGAATTTAGAGTATTTTTAAAAATTCCGAATAATTTTCAAGAGGTTTAAAAAGTTTGAAAGGATTTTAAAGGATTCGAAATATAATAATTATATATAAATATTTAGAGTAATTAAACAGATTACAAGAAATGTTCAATAAATCATAATAATTTGAAGGGATTCTTAAGGATTTAAAATATTTTTTAAAATTCCAAGCAATTTTCAAGAACTTCATAAAGTTTCAAGAGTTTTCAAACGATTTTAAATATTTTCGGGTACTTTAAAGGATTATAAAGAATTTTTAGTAGATTTCAATAATTTGAGAGGATTTCAACAGATTTTAGATTTTTTTTCTAACATCCAAGGAATTTTCAAGAGCTTTAAGAAGTTTCCATAAATTTTAAAATATTTCAAAGGATTTGGAATATTTTATTGTATTTTAAAAGATTCCTAAGATTTTTAACAGATTTCAATAATTTGAAGCGATTTAAAAGGATTTGTACGATTTTAGGGTATTTTTAAAATTTTCAAAAGCTTTAAAAAATATCAAGGATTTCAAAATATTTTGCACGATTGGAAACATCGTAGGATATTTTTAATATATTTGAATAATTTGAAATAATTCCAAAGGTTAGGTTAGATTTTACAGTATTTTTAACAATTCCAAGTAATTTCCAAAAGCTTAAAAAAATGGAACGTTTTTCAACAAATTTGAAAGGATTTCAAATATTTTAGGGTATTTTAAAATATCCTAAGGAATTCTCGACTGAATTTAATAATTTAAAGGAATTTCAATGGATTGAAATATTTTAGTATAATTTAAACGGTTCCAAAGAATTTTTAATATATTTCAATAATTTGCAGGGATTTCTAAGGATTACAAAGATTTACAAATATTTCAAGTAATTTCGAAAGATTATCAAAATTTTAGGATATTTCAGATGATCCCAAGCAATTTATAATTGATTTCAATAATTCGAAAGGATTTCAAAGAATTTTTACAATTTTAGCGTATTTTTTTAAATTCCAGTAAATTTTTAAAAGCTTTTAAAAATTTTAAGGGATTTTAAAAGCTTTTACAGAATTTGAAATGTCACAGGGTATGTATTTTTAATATATTTGAATAATTTGAAGTGATTCCAAAAAATTTCAAAGGTTTCAGGGTATTCTTAACAATCCCAAATAATTCTCAAAAGCTTTGAAAATTTCAAGGGATTTCAAAAAATTTGAAAGGATTTTAAATATTTTAGGGTATTTTGAAAGGATCCAAGGATTTGTAACTGATTTCAGTAATTTATTGGGATTTCAAAGGATTTCAAATATTTTAATATAATTTAAACGATTCCAAAGAATTTTTAATAGATTTCAATAATTTGAAGGGATTCCTAAGAATTTTCCAAATTTTCCATTATTTCAAGTTATTTCGAAAGATTTTCAAGATCTTAGGATATTTCAGGTGATACCAAAGAATTTGTAGCTGATTTCAATAATTCGAAAGGATTTCAAAGAATTTTTACGATTTTATGGTATTTTTTAAAATTCTAATACATTTTCAAAGGCTTTTAAAAATTTTAAAGGATTTCAAAAGCTTTTACAAGATCAGCAAAGTCATCTTTCTAGGTTGAAAATTTAACTTCTTTGTTGAAAATCTGAGATTTTGATTGAAAATGCAACTATTTGGTTGAGAATGAAACTATTTTTAGCTGAAATTTAATCTTCTTGTTTTAAAATTCAACTATTTGGTTGAAAATTCATCTTTGTAGGTTGAAAATTCAAGTATTTGGTTAAAAATTCAACTTGTTTGTTGAAAATCAGTTTTTGGCTTTAAAATTCAAGAGTTGGTAGAAAATTAAACTATTCAGTTCGAAAGAAGCTCTTTTGTTGAGAATTCAATTATTTTGTAGAAAATTTATCTTTTTGTTTTGAAAATTCATCTCTTCTCGTAAAAATTTAATTTTTTTCTTAAAAAATTCTACAGCTTGGGTGAAAATTCTTGTATTTTGTTAAAATTTCTTTTTCATTGGTAGAAAGTTAGTTAATCATTTTGATTAAAAATACATCTTTTTGGTTGATAATTACAGAATGTTTGGTTAGAAATTGAACAATTTTTTTTCTTCAACTATTTGGTCAAAAATTAACTTTTATGTTGAAAGTTCATATTTTACGGTTGAAAATTTAATATTTTTGTAGAAAGTTCATCTTTTTAAATGGAAAATTTATTATTTTTTTTATAGAAAGATCATCTTTATAGAAAGATCATCTTTTTTGTTGAAAATTCGACTTTGTTAGTTGAAATTTCGAGTATTTAGTTAAAAACTTAACTGTTTTCTTGAAAATTCGTTTTTTGGCTTGAAAATTCATCAATTTGGTAGAAAATTAAACTATATGATTCGAAATAAACTTTTTTGTTAAATATTCAATCATTTTGTAGAAAAAATTTTTTTCTTGAAATTTCTTCTCTTCTCGTAAAAATTTAATTTTTTTCAAAAAATGCTACTGCTTGGGTGGAAATTCTTGTATTACGTAAAAATTTCTTTTTCTCTGGTATAAAGTTAACCTTTTAATTGAAAATTCATCTATTTGGTTGAAAATTCAACAATTTTTTGTTGTTGGAAATTTACCAATTTGGTATAAAATAAGCTCTTTAGTTGAATATTCAATTATTTTATAGAAAATTCGTCTTTTTGTTTTGAAAATTCATCTCTTCTCTTAAAAATGTCATTTTTTTCATAAAAAATGCTACTGTTTGGGTGAAAAGTCTTGTATTTTGTTGAGATTTTTTTTTGTAGAAAGTTAATCTTTTTAATTGAAAGTTCATATTTTTGATTGAAAATTCAACTATTTATTTGGAAACCTATGTATTTGGTCAAAAATGTACTTTTTTGTTAACATTTGATATTTTACGGTAGAAAATTCAATCGTTTTGCAGAAAATCCAGGCTTTTAGATAGAAAATTAATCTTTCTTTATTGAAAATTCATCTTTTTTTTTATTTGAAATTCGAATTTTAGGGTTGAAATTTAAACTTGTAAAAAAGTCGTCTTTTTTGGCTTGAAAACTCAACTATTTGGTTGAAAATTCAAGTATTTGGTTAAAACTTCAACTATTTTGTTGAAACTTTGTCCTTTTGGCTTAAAAATTCCACAATTTGGTATAAAATTGAACGATGTGGTATTTAATTATAATGGTCAGGAAGAATGATAAAAATAGTCCGCGAAAAATCATGAAAAAGGAGGGAATTTTGACAATAAAGTTTTTTGCAGCCACCCTATAAAAACTCAATTTAATTCAATTTTCTGTATAATAAGACATTAAATTTAATATTCAGGTAAGACTATGGCTTCAAACGGAGGCTTTACTCAAAAATCCAAAAATAGAAGTAACACAAGATGGCAGATTTCTTTTCAAAGCCATGTTTAGAATTAAGGATAAAAAATCGCTAATGAGATTATTAAAACAGCACGATTTGAAAGGACATGGTGGTATATTCTTGGAAGATATACAGGAAAGTTTACCGCATTGTGAAAAACATTTGAAGGTACGTAAATGATTGAATTTATTTTTAAAGAATTCCTCTTTTTCCCCTTGTTTTCAATAAATTTACCCTTTTTCTCGCTTATTCGCTTAAATAGGAATTGAAGTAATAGAACCCAATAAGAAAATCTAACTATTTTTCGTTGAAAGTTAATTGCTTCTAAAAACTTTACTATTACATTAGAATGCATTTCGTTTGGTTACAAATTCTATTTGTATGAAAAATTAAATCTTTTGGTGAAAATTCAACTATTTTGTTAAAAACTAGTATTTTTTAGTCGAAAATTTAAATGTTTTGTTGAAAATTCGTCTTCGGGTGAAGCATTCATCTATTCTGGTAGAAATTTTATATTTTTTGGGTAATCAATAACGCAGATCTGCAAAAAATGGATTGCGATTGTTGTCAGAATTTTCCCAGCACGTCAGGTTTTTGAGATATCCTAACCTAAAAGTGCGAAAACTGCGGTTTTTTGGTATATTTGATTCTACGCAGAAAATTACATCTGAAATGACCCTCAGTTGGCCAACAACAATCGCAACAATCGCGAGACTCAGGACATCTGCTCAAATGATCGCTTCTGAAGATCATTTTAAAAAGTAGTTCAAAGCGTGTCAAAAACTAGTTTCACATTGTGTAATTAAAAGCTGCAACGTTTATAAATGCAAATATACAATAAACATTTCTTTCTAAATTACTCAAATCAATTTTATCGTTGTTTAATTGCCACAAACGTAATTTAATATATGAATTTGAATGGTAATAACTCGATTATAACGTCACAATTATTATTCTGATGAAATAAGCTTATTTGATATTCGGATAAAATTCTAACTTTCCTCTAAACAATCGGTCTCAAAATTTTCTATCTAACTGACGTGTGTACCCATCTTTTTTAAAGTACTTTTTAGTATTTAGATACCAAATGTTTTTTCAATCATACAAGTAAAATAATAAAAGCGAAAAATAAAAATTATTTTAGCACTTTAGATTATGAATTCTTATCTATTTTTATTTTTGAAGTCCTAATTTAATAGTCTGTGATGACAGAAAACAGTAAGTATTTGTTATTTTATATAGATAATTTTCTAAGCTTCCCAACTTATATGTGCTTTTTATTAATTGTTATATTGTTGGAAAAAATTGTGAAAAAACATAGAACATGAGTGATTCCTAAGACGGGCCTCCTTTTGGTTAGAAACTGTAGGTAAAAGTAGAACTTTAGGTAAAGTATGTAGCGTATCGTTACTTCTTCACTTTATCATCCCAATATCCCTATCGGAAAACTTTATTTTATCTGGGTGGATCAATCGCAGTCTTCCGGTAGGTAGATTGAGATGAATCTTTTTTTGATGTCCGAAATCAAACACAAGCAATCTGCGAAATAAAATCCGAGAGCTGAGCGTTTAGGGCAAAATAAAATTAGTTTAATTTAAAAATTTGCTGGAATGGCAATCTATCGATAAGGATATTGGGATGAAACTTTTTTTGGCTGCGCTGCCTGACATAAAATACAAGTCAATTGTGAAATAAAATCCGAGAAACGACTAGCATTTAGAGGAAAATTAGAATTCTTTTAATTAACAAAAATTTTGAAGTTTAATAAATTTTGTTAAATAGCAGTCTTCCGGTAGGGATATTGGGATCAAACTTTTGTTGGTGCTCTCTAAATTTGAATCAGTGAGAAATGGATCACTGAATTTATTCAATAAGAATTTTTGCTAATTCACAATGCAATCTCACTCTTTCAAATAGCTAGAAATGGACCTTTTGGAACATTTCACATGGCGTGGGTGATGAAACGAAGTCTTCCAATAAGGATATTAAGATGATTTTTTCTTTGTTGTCTGACATAAAATACAAGTAACAAGCATCAAGTAAATTTAAATAGTGTAATGCAACAAATAAGCTGTAGTAACAAGTAGTGAAAGAACATCGGAGAATCGCGCTTTTAGATGAAAGTTAGAATTGTTTCCGAATATGAAATTAATATAGTTTTTTTTTCATGAAAATAATAATCATGTCATTGTAATAGAGTTATTACCATCTAAAATCATATTAAATTATTTTTATGGCAATTGAACAACAAAAATTCATTTGAGTTCTTTCTAAGAATGGTATATTTTCGTTTATAAGCGTTGTAAACTTCAATTAAATTTTTTATTCAATTAGGTACTTTGGTAATAGATAGTTAACTCCAAGGTAAGGAATATGAGGAATTATATTGCTTAATAAAGAGGGCAGTACAAAATCAAGAAGATAAACTGATGGTCGTAAAAAATTCAATTTGGTGCCTTATTTCCTGAACTTTAAAGAAAAATGGGAAAGTAAATTTACTAGAGTATTAACACTTCAGTGCCGAAACAGAGACAAAGTTGCACTTTAAAGATTATGAGAGGGTTAGTTTTGGAGTGTGAGAGCCTGAGAAAATATTTATGCCCGTGAGATTCCTTCTCAAGGATCTCACAGTGCCCGACCATTTTCCCATGGATTTCATCCAACCGGTTCCCGAAACGTAGAGATGCTTTTAACGCGTGAATGAGACTCTATGATGGTAGGTAGGGCATTCAACCTGTGCGATTTGGACCTCCAGTTTTCAAGACTGTTGCAGCTAAATCCTTTCTCTAAAATTTAATTCACTGTAGAATAAAACCGCCTATTTTATACAATGGGAATAAGAGTTTCCATCAAATATAGGTGCATGATAAGCCTGAACCAATTTCAACCTCAAAGTCTATGTATTCACTGTTGTTTTTTTTCAGAATATAACTGTAGGATGATCTGGACATTTTTTAAGCTCGAAATAAAAATCATTTGCGAGATTCATTTTAAAAAAATCATCTTTATGCAAATTCTAAAAAAAATTTCAAAAGATAATTTTTGAAAAATGGACCCTACAGAAGATTTTCATTTTGGACTTGAAAAACTTCTATATCATCTTGTAGTTCCATTCTGCAAAAAAAACGGCGAGTACAAAGACTATTTTACTTTGAAATTGGTCGAGACTCACTGTGTGCGGATCCTTTCAAAAATTCTTCCCAAAAAAAGAAAAAAAAAGTTGATCATACTTCAATATAAAAAAGTATGCTTAGCAATAAGCATAAATTCTCCCGGTCACTTAAATCAGACTCAAGTCTAAAAAATTGTCCTATTTTATTTTTTATAGCAATTCAAATTCAAATCATTCAAAATGAAACGTTGCAAATTCTATTGAACAATTTTGAACGACTTTCATTTGAAATTATCCAATTTTGAACGATTCTTGTTTAAAATTGTTCAATTTTTGTAGGTTTCAAGTACAAATTTTTATTTAATACATTGAACTTAAAACTGTACAATTTTAAATTATTCAAATTTTACATTTTTGAACAGAATTATACAATTGAGGGTTCGGATCAAAGAATGGGTCGCACACTCGAAAACGCGGAAAAGTATTGTCCACGTGTTTCGTGATATCCATGTTTTAAAGTTCAAAAAATTAAATTTTTAAAAATACGGTCATATAGAAAAGGACAAGGCGGAACTTTTTTACATCTTCAGTTTTTTTTGTCCGATAAATATTTTTAATAGTAAACATGAAAAAGTGAAAAAAATTTCCGCAAATTCAATTATTTTTTAAAACATAAATCGTCAAAACTCAGCTTAATATTATTGAAACTGTTTAAAATTTGGTATACGCACGCAGTGTACCCTAGCAATGCCTACAAAATGAAAAAAAAAACAATCAAAATTGCCTATTGTTTAATAATAATTAATTGCAAATTGAGACCGGTCGTTAAGCACGTTTTTTTAGTTTCGGCAAAGAAAAGTATCGAGGAATGTTTAGAGTTGAAAGAGCTTTCAGGGAGACGTTTGTTCCTCACTATTAAGGTAAGATTTTTGAAAATGTTTAGATCGATTCATTAAAAATTGACGGAAATATCCATTATTTAGGAAAGCGTCCTTTATAGGCGAGTACCGGCGAGAGTACAAGCGAACGTTGAGAAGCGCTTGCAATCGCAGATGGCGTCGCATGCTTTCTTACATAATGGATATTTCCGTCAATTTTTAATGAATCGATCTAAAAATTTTCAGAAATCTTACTTCAATAGTGAGAAACAAAGTTCTCACTGAAAGTTCTTTCAACTCTAAACATTCCTCGATACTTTTCTTGGCCGAAACTAAAAGAACGTGCTTATCGTGCTTAAAAAATAATTGAATTTGCGGACATTTTTTTCACTTTTTCATTTTTACTATTAAAAATATTCATCGGGGAAAAAAACTGCAAATATAAAAAAGTTCCGTCTTGCCTTTTTCTATATGTTCATATTTTTTCAAATTTAATTTGTTGACTATTCTATTTCGACTACTTTGAAATAGCAAAAGACTCGGCAAAAAGATTTTTCTGAAGGAATTTAAAATTAATCGGAAAATAGTCGAATAATAGTAACCTATAATAAAAAAGTGTTTACTGTTTATAAAGCAATGAACAACGTATACTGCATTATGTATATGTATGAATTCAACGCATATTGCTTGGAACTATTTTAGAAGAGATATTCATGAATTATTCACGGATGCAGATTATAATGAATTGTTTATCTAGTATAGCAATGTAATTGTTTTTCAAGTGCAGTGGAAGGCAGCTTTCGATGAATATAAATATCAAAAAGCGTACTTGTTTTTGGAATATACACTGTTAAAAATGTTTGTAATTTTAATATAAATTTACTATACATTTGTATATTGAATCTAAAATCTCGATCTATGAAATATTAATTAAGAGGCTGCATATTAAATTTCATATACATGTATATTGATCAATTTTTCGAAAAGTCAGGTAATTTCACTTTCACCAAATTAAAAATAATTATGGCAGTCATTTTCAATTCTAAATGATGAATATTAATATTTTTTTCTAGTTAGACATAAATCACACTGGGTTTTATGTGGAAAAGTTCAATTAAGCGAATTATTAAGACACCTAACCTAAAAGCAGCGGTACTTATGTTAAAATTTTGACATTTACAGTGAATTTTGAAGAAAATTCCACCCGTACGTTGCACTTTGATTATAAATAAGAATTTATATACACACATATTTATACACACACACACACACACACACATATAATTTAAAAAAAGGGTTAAGCAACCACCGCAAGATCCCACTGGGAGCAACTGTCATCTAAAAAATGACATCGGCTCCCAGTAGAACCGCGGTAACTAACCACTATGTACTTTGAATATAAATAAATGAATTCTTAAATCTGTTTAAATATATATACATCATATACGTTTCGCTCATAGGTAGACCGTTTTTAAATCCTATTAAGCCTACAGTGCAGTAAAATGCAATTATTCCATCGTTATGCATAGATAATACTGTGCACATCATTCTTGAAGCTCACTTTCTATAATTACGCAAAACGAGCGCTTGTTTAAAATCGAAACTATAAGTATGTACAGCAGGATCGACAGGTCCAACTTTTTCCACTAGATGAAAAACAAGAGTTGCGTGTATAGTGAGATATCCCTTGCACAGACATTATCGAAAGAGAATGCCTTGCGCTTTTCATGATGGAAAGTTTCTACGTTATACAATGTCATGCAAACATGTAGCACAGTGATTATGATGATAAGTGATAAAAGTCGAAAGGAAAGAGGCTAAGGACTCCATATATCTTCTTTTCTAATCGTCTCTGTTTCAAAATCTTTTCGCCTAAAAACTGTCCTTGCTTCCACTGTTAATGTTGGTAAATACAGAAGATAGTCCTCAAACACAAAGATTCAAACTAACTCAGACCCTATAAATTCTTTTTATTTGATATCAATCAATAAATGCATCTTAAATTATTAAAAAAGTATTCTGATTTTCATTAGATTATCGTGTCACTCTATCATAGTTATGTTCATTAATGGTGACAGCCATCAAGAACAATGTATATGATTTCAGGGTGTGGCAACAAAGTATATATATAAGTTGCAGCGAATAAGTTAACTTTTCTGTTTCTCAGTGCAAGAAAAATAAGACAGCTATTCTCCTTCGGACATGCGATGCATTTGACAAGGTCGTAACTTTTTAAACTCTTGCCGCGCGCAGTGAATGTAGGCATCGAACTAACACACGCATTAAAGTTTTGTTGTTAAAATAGGGTTTGATAAAATCAGTTTTACTAAAAAAATAAATCATTCAAAGGTAAAATATTTTATTTATTTTTCTGAATACGTGAGGTAGTACTATGTCTTAGAAAAATATAAGGTGTAAGACATGTTTTTTTTGTATTTTTACAGTTTCTTCATGTTTCCTGGATTTAAAACGAAATTTACAAAATTGCACATAAATTGATTCCATAGAAACACGCATATGCTTCTCAGAAAATTTATATAAAAATGCCGATATTTAGCTGTTGCATTCATTTTTTTTCACGCAAAAGTAATCGTGATAATAATATGAGGAAATTACGAAAAATTCTAATAAGCTTATACATACTTTATCATGAAGAAAGGTGTTACGGTTGGTGAATATATTGTAATGTTTAAGTTTTAAAAAAAATTGAATTATACAAAATTTATATATATATATATATTCACTGGAAATTAATAAATGAAAAACAGGTAATTTTAACGAAATTTAAATACAAATATGTGTTTGAAAACTTTATATTCACACAAAATAAGCTGAAATCAATTTTGAAAGGTTTTTTCGATTGAAATCAGCTGCAGTAGTACTTAATCGATTTTAAGGTAATACAAGTGGATCTTGACATACACTGCTAAATATATCGAATATATATTATTCAGATGAACTAATAACTGTTGAGATCACATTATAAAGTTCCAGTTGTGTACGTAACTTCTTTTTCTACACCCTACACGAGAAAACAACCTTTTTTTGGTACACATCACTTTTTTTCTGGAAAAAATAGTCTTGCCTAATTTTTATATAAATTTAAAAAGATGGTTTGATTTTAAGAATCACTTATATTGGACGGAATATGAACCCAAATTGGCCGGATTAGCTGCATTAGATGTTAATTGGCCCTCGACTCTCCTCTCAGGTATCGACGGTTGTTGTACTACCGACTGTGCAGGTTGATACTGTCGCTGATACGGAGATCTGTATTGCGGTCGATACTCGGGTATTGCTGGTTGTTGGTACGCTGTGGCCACCGATTTACTGCAAGCAATGCAACAGTTAATTCAACGTTTCATGATTCCCACGTTCGCTGCATTCAAGCGATTTATTTGACATTTGATTCGCTCAGATTCGCTTCTTAACCTCTATAATTGTACAGATGTACAGTCTCATCCGCAAGTTGATCTCTTACAATAACTGAGAATTTTATGAAACTAACATGCATATTACAGACTAAAATGCATATTGATTCAATATTTCTTTGACAACACAAAATTTTGCAATTATTTACTCACTAATTGTACATTGTAGTTCCATAAAACAAGTTTTAAACACCTTTGCCTGTAGATGACTAAGACTTAAATTTCATATAATTTTTTTTTGTCGAGCACATCAGTGAAGATAACAATTTTTTATGCTTACCTTGCTGGTGGTGGACGATAGGCAATTTGTTGTTGGTACACCGGTTGTGCTGGTTGAAGTGGCTGAGGTTGTCTGGGTTGATACCCTTGTCTTGGTACCGGATCATAACGTTCGCCATTTGTATAGCGGGGATCCGTATAGTAGATGGAAGGATCTTCTTTATACTGTCCATCGTCATCAGGTTCATTGGAACCAGCGATACTATTTCCACTCAAAGTTGAGGGCGGGACGTTGATGCCAGTACCAACTGGTTCAAAACCCCTTCGAGATGCTCCATATTCGACCTCCCGAATGCTTCCAGTATCATCTACGAATCCATATTTACCAAAAACTTCTCCATTAGGATGTTTGGATTCAATTTTATAGGAACCATCAGCAGCTTCATAACCGTAACTATAACTTCCATCTTCGTTGTGTCTGAAATGTGGATATTTCCATGACAGATATTTTTACATAGATAAATAAAAATAATTGGCTTTTTCCTGGATACTAAATAAAAGGCATTGTAAAAAATTAGGTTTGAGTTACATTGCTTCGAAACGTGTTATGTAATTTACTCAAAATTACTTTAAATACTATAGAAAACATATATGAAACTCACCCACCTGCTTATTTGCTTTAAAATTGGGACCGGCGTTGTATTGGGATCATACTGCGCTAGGCCGAAACCTACGCGGAACACAAGGAGCAACACCTGAAACACGTCAAAAGGTTTACCTACGCTTTCTAAATGCCTTACGTAAAATGCAAGTCGAAGTGTCCTGAATGCCATCGAAATAATCATCGTGATTTTTACGCGTGACTGACGATGGTGCATTTCGAGCATAAAACCAATTATGCTGCCAGGCTTATTACTTAAATCTTATTATATTTTATGCCGGAGTAGAGAAGGTACGTCCTTGAACATTTGTTTGGCCTTGAGTATTTACCATATCTTCCAAACTACTCCGTGACATTATTTTTATCACTGTTTGAATTAAAAGTATTGAATTATATACATTGTCGGGTTTAGAAAATTGCTATAACAAAAATCTTTCCGCGTATAGGCCAGTATGTTGATAATTGAAAACAGCGCATATTGAATGAGCCTAATGTGGGTGTTTTTTCTTTGCCTGAATATCGACAATTAAAACTTATATTGCATTTGTCAAATGGCTAGATTATTTATGTTTTACATGTCACCGACCGCGAGGAATTACTCTCTGTACAAACCGGATCTATTTCTTAATTGTTGCAATTGTTCGTCGCGTTCGCCACGCCTTAAGACAAAGATCGAAACATATTCAAAATACATCAATGAAATTCCTGCACCTGTTTCTTCACTACTGCTTGCCAATACTGCAAAATCGATGATCAAATTATTACATCATTTCCAACGGATGTAAATAAATTCTCCGCTCATGTACAACATGGTGTCAACAACGGAACACGCGTGCAGTTAGTTGTAACATTGTCAATGGGATCTCGCGTTGCTTATAGAGACGATAATCGTAGGAAGTAATTATACGTTTATAGGTGAATGATTCAGACAATACTGAGCAGGAGGCACTTCCTTATAAGCGGGAAATATTTACTTGCAACATTTTTCAGAATCTAAATATTTTCTTTACAGTATATATGCCATTCAAGAACACTTTTAATTTGTAATATAGTATTATTTTCAAACAATTTGTCATAATGTATTCAAGCACAAGTCCAAATTTAATTTTGATTGTTGATCTTTTTATTTTTTGCACCCACAAGTTCACTTATATTTCACCATTTTACTCCATATTTATGTAATGTAAATGAGTTAACCCGGCGAGAGAAAAAGTCACAATACTTACGGGAAGAAGCATCGTTATCCTCACCCAACAGACAATGCCGGCAATGGTGATTGTGTGTTATGCGGCTCCGCAGGTACTTATACCTATAGACCCCCTTCGGGAGCGGCTGGGTCCGCCCATAACCCGACCCATACCTCTTCATCGACACAATGTGCAGTCAAGTCAAATAAATGTTACGAAAAACACCAACTCTAATAAAAAATTTGATTCTCAGCCAAAATTTTTCATTTTTATTTGGATGCCAGCGCAAAATAATTTTTTAACGATAATGAGTTTTTTTCTCCCTGCGCATAATTATACCTTTATTAACTTTACTATAGATCTAAGTTCACACACCTGAGTCATTTCCTAATTTGTCTTAAACATATCTGTGTCCGTGGACTGGACATTATCGAAGCAGCCCCATCCACTCTACCATGAAACCCTATAAAATATTTATAGTGTAGATAATTTTCGCAGCACATTACTAAATATTTTTGAATGTTTATGTGAAGTCCACTGACTTTTGTCTGAAACGTGTATTTGATATTTGGCTTAGGGGTTCCTCTTGCATTTTTTACTTTTTCTCTCTCAAAAATCTCAAAAAATATTGATCTGAGATAAAAAATATTGTACATGAAAGTTACATCTCTCATCGAAAAACAGATTTTTGTCTTTATACTTTTTTCCTAAAATAATTATTTTTAAAGATGAATGACAAAAATTAATTTTCAAAATTTCTTTTAAAAAATGCATTAAATTTGGTAAAATATTAATCAATTTTAAAGCGTGGACCTTACGAAGATAGGAAAAATGAGTTGAAACATATTCTGAAGGATGAGAAGGGTATGGCCCACATCCCTTCCCACTACTCACAACAAACAAAAAACAAACAAAAAAAAACCCACGCGTCCAATGTTGGGAATTTTGAATCAGGGAAGAGGATTTAGTCGATCGCACTTCAAACTAACTTCTCCAAACTTTCCAGGACGCGTGGTATTTTTGGCTTTGGAAAAGGGGGTTGTATTCTTTGAATCGTTTTTGTACACTATAATCGGAAGTTTTGAAATTTTTTGTAACAAAAAATCTTAAACTGCATATTTTTGTCTTAGATCAATATTTTTCGGAATTTTTAAGAAGAAAAGATATTTTTTTGAAATAAAAAATGTTGTAACCTAATTTATATTACTCTGTCCCAAAAAGTCCGTAAAGGACTTTCAGTTGGGTAAAAAAAATGAACCCCGAGGCTCAATATCAAGTCAATATTCTTGGACGAGCATTTCAGTTAACTTGCCTATAATGTTTTGATTTTATTCACAAACTCGCGCGACACTGCACTTTTGAGAGCATCGTTACTTTTTCCTGGGACCTGAAAAAAAATCTGAGGCTTTGCACATAATTAGGTTCCACTGTGATTTACTCACTATTAAAATTTTACGAAGGTTTGTTGCTTAGTTTAAAAAAATAATCACCTATAAAATTTAGACCCATGAGAGTTATTTTGCAATAGGTTAGGATATTAACTGGAGTTCGCAGACCAATAATTTTGTATTATTTACGCATGCTCTCATTTGAAAATGAGTCGAAAATAATGGTCAGCTAACTTCAGTTAATATCTGAACCTATTGTAAAATAACCTTCACAAGTTTAAATTTTATAGGTTATTATTATTAAAACTAAGAAAAAGAAAGAAAAAAAAATTTAATAATGAGTAAACCATAGTGGAAACCATAGTTTTTTGAACGTCCCAGGACAAAGTTATGATCCTCTGAAAAGTGAATTTTCTCGCAAGTTTGTAATTTTCCCGAGATGATTTTATTAAGAAAAAAAAAAAAAAATTTCGACAAATATTAGGTAGATTAAGATGAAAATTGGTACGAACATGGCTCATATTGAATTATAAGATCCTACGCGACGAAGTTTTTTCACAGGAAAGTTTTTTAAACTGTGCCAAAATGTCAGATGTTTTACGTTCACGTAAAAAATAGCTGTTGCCCATTATTTCTCTTTAATGTCTATTATAAAGCGATAAAATAAAACATGCAAAGACCATTGAATCATTATATCGTCGCTGGGTTCAATTTAATTATATATCTTTCTAGTTTAAAGACTTTTAAATTTACTTGAAAAATGCTATTTTACTACACTCGTGCACCTTTTAATACAGCTTACAACTGAAATATGTATAATTTATAAAGTACTTAGAGGCAGGACGCATGAGTAATTTCTGCCGGATTTGGACGCATGACGCAACCTGATGCACATAGTGCGCCTAGAGTGCGGCCCTCATGCTGTTTGTGATGCTTGACTGAGCACCGCCTCTCTTTCGGTCCGCGGCTCCTCTCATCACCAAATTGCCGAGGACAGCAATTGTAGAAATACACAAATCCAGTTTACGGAAATCCAGGTTCCAGTGTATTTTTTTGGGAATTCAAAACCTGAAGTACATAAAAAACACAAAATCTTCTACAGTAATAAGCAGAGTTATAAATCTTTTTAATTTGATCCTAGTAGTCTTCTTATTATCCAAAAACTGAAAATTGCAAAAAAATGTTTACACGTTTATATGGATTGTTAGTTTCAGGTATAAAACAGCGTAAAAATTATACAAGATGAGTTTGAGTATAAAATAAGCTTTTAAATGAGCTCTCATCGAAACTTCTACAACCAATAGTTTATGAAATATTAATTTTTTAATTAAGGGTGCGTCTTCACTGGGTAAGCAATGTACGTAATAAATTGTTATTGTTAAAAAAAATACATGCACATTTTCTTTATAAATTCATAAAGTGTAAGGTATGCTGTATGAAAGAATTTTTTTGGCATTGAAAATCCAAAATTGGCATTGTGGAGGATGAGTTGATTTTGTTTTAAATTTTAACTTTAGTCGAATTTGAAATTTAACAAAAAATTTATAATAATGAAAACATTAATTTTATTTTTTTACGATATAAACATTCAAATTGAATTTCAAACAATAAGTAGCTGAAAAAATGAATAAAACTTTCATCAATTATGAGTTACACATTATGTTTCTTATTTTTAGACAATTTATATCATTATTCAGCGTTATTCTGATATATTGTTTATAAAAAATGTTTAAATAATATTTTCCACAAAAAAACTATTGCAGATAGACAATTGATAAAAAATAATCGAGATCTTCTTTAGTACATTGTTGCTAATGATTGCAAATTTTTTTAAATCAATTAAACACTTTTTCATGAAGAAGCATCATTTCGTAGCAGATTCACCGAATGAGAACCTACTAAAAGTGTAACTTTTTCAAATATTATTATTTAAAAAAACTTCACTCACTACCCACCCTGCTAATTTTGGATTTTCAGTATAGAAAAAATCATTTCATACTCAAAAGACCTTCCACTTCATGGATCTTTGAAGAGGAAGTGGATATATATTTTTGATAACAATGAAAATTATTTACATACGTGGCTTACTCAAATAATGATTGAATTTCTCGAGTGTATATGTTTAAAAAAAAAGTAGAACATTTTGCGTGCTATGCGTTTACTAATTACCTTTTCTTTAGAGAAAAAAACTTGAAATTAAATTTTCTGTGAAAAAAAGCGAGAAAATTCCAGTAAAATCAATTTACTCTTAATTTTTATCACAAACAGTTGTATTTTTAACCAAAAAATATTAATTTTGCAACAGAAGAGATGAATTTTCAACCAAAAAGATGAAATTTTTACCAAAAGAGATGAATTTTCAACAAAAGACACCAAAATGATTAATTTTCTAACAAAAAAGACGAATTTTTAACAAATTGCATAAATGTTCAAATAAATAGACTGAAAAATGGATGTGATGTGAGTCCAAATTCTATTCGATTAATTTTCAGTTTTTCTTTTCTAAAAACTTTTAACTAAATAGTTGAATTTTAAACCCAAAAGATAGATTTTTAACAAAAAATGCTGTAGCTAAATTTGTATTGAGAAGAAATAATTTTCAATTTAAAAAAAATGCATTTTCTATGAAAGAGTCTAATTTTGTACGACATAGTTGGATTTTATACCAATTTGAATTTTCAAGCCAAAAAGACGAATTTTCTATAATGCAGTTTAACTTTACCCACATAATATGAATTTCTAATAAAAAAGTTAATTTACAACTAATAAATTGAATTTTCAACAAAATAGTTAAATTTTCAGTTAATGAACTCATTTTTAACAACAACAAAAGACGAATTTTCAACTAAATTTATGAATCTTGAACTAAAAAAAAAATAAACTTTTTAGAAAGTAGTTCAACTTTCAAGCAAGGAGTTGAACTTTCAATCTCAAAATATAAATTTTCAACGGAAAATTTAATAGTTAAGATTATAAAAAAAATATATTAAAATAAATACAGTTATATTCAACCAACAGAGATGAATTTTCATCAATTTTCAAATTATGTTCTACCGAAAAAGACGAATTTTCAAACGAACACGTAATTTGTCCACCAAATAATTAAATTTTCTTCCAAATTGTTGAATTTTCGAGTCAAAACTACGATTTTTTTACAAAACTGTTGAATTTTTAACAAAAAATTATTTCTCAACTGAAACAGATTAATTTTTAACCAGCCAGTTGCATTTTTAACAAAAAAAAGGATGAATTCCTACAGAAAGAGATGAATTTTGGAACCAAAAAATTAATGTTAGAAAAATAATAGTTAAATTTCCAATATCAAAAAATGTGTTTGTAAACAGAAAAAAGTTTGTATCAAATTGTTGAATTTTCAAGTCAAAAAGACGAATTTTCAATTAAAAAGTTAAATTTACTACCAAGAAGTATGACTTTTTAACAAAATTGATGAATTTTTTTGGTTTTCGTAAATAAATATTTCAATTTAAATAATACAATGAAAATATTAAAAATTGTAATTTTTCACCGGTCGTAAAAGTAAAATTTTTTATTATTATTTGGCAATAAAATTACTTTTGCTCATTTCACATTTTTCTTAAACCTTCAACTGAATTTATTTATCTTTTATTGAATTCTTAATTATGTGTGTGAATTTGGCAACATTCCTTTCTTCGAGTTTTTCAAATTACCCAATCGGCATTGCTGAAAAGCGAGAAAAATGGTTTCGATATTTTCGTGACACATCTATTTTTTAGAGAAGGACTGATTTTTGGAGACATACTCCTTTTTAAGCCATCTTGTGAAATTTTGTTATACAATTTAACTTTTTTAAGTTTGTGCTTTTTAAAATTTCCTTTAAAACAAAAAATTGCTGTTATCTTCGAGTTCGAGCACAAATGGTAATTTGACTGGACTATAGAGGGCAAACCTATCCAACACATGCACTACACAAAACACATCTCCAAGGGAATCTCACTTGATAAATAATTATTATTCGACAGTTCGTTATTTATACTGGTATTTTTATATAATCTCAAAAACAATTCTTAAGGTTTTTGAATAATTATCCTTCAATATTTTTATTTTGTTTATTTAACGTATTTACGACAAGGACTACTTATCCATAGAAGAAGCAAGTATGCAAACACTACCTTGTTTCTCCGAGAGATGTCAGTTCGGTCGTTCGATTCAACTGATTTAAATTATTCAGGGAATTATTCATATTTGTGAAAGAAATGCCAAATAAAGAACGAGGAATTGGTTTATTTATTTGGGATTTTTTAATTCTGGAATAAAATTATGTATTTGCATGTGTACTTGTCGAAATTTGGTAGATTTTATATTTATTTAGTTTTTTAATTTCAAGAATTAAATACTTAGGATTTTTAATGTACATAAAACTCATAAAGTGTTAAGGATGTTATTGTATACTCATAGAGTTTAAAGTTTTGGAGTTAAAAAATTCTACATTTTTTAAAGTCTTAACTCGTACAGTTTGTTAGATTCAAACAAATTTTTGTTTAACCTAAACCAACTTTTACAACTGGTCAAGCAATTTTTTCATGTTAATTATAAACAAATTCTTATTTCGAATCAAGGAGATTTAAAACAAAATAAGTTAAGCTACTTTCTGCAAGTGTTAAGCAATATACTATCTTATTTTTCAACGTTTTAATAAGTCGAAAGAGGCGATTTGATTAAATAAAAAAATATTCTCAAAATAATAATTAATTTATTAAAAATTAACTTATAATTAAAATGTATAATTTTTATCAATAAAATAATGTTTCAGACATCTATGGCAAGTTATGTAAGCTTTTATTTGACTTGCTCTGTGGGTAAGTGGGTATTTTAAGGTCAAATTTTGTATTGAAATTTTAAAACACACATATCCATTTCAATGAGAACTTTGTACACATCAGTCATTTCAAATTATCTTCAGAAAATCGGAATTCATGTCCCACGCTAACTTTATAATCAGAATTATTTTATTTGGAAATATTGTGTACAAATGAAGTACTTTGTCCCCTGTTCCAAATTAAAGACTTTGACTGGTTTTCCTAGACATTCCAAAATAATATTTATATGCTTTTTTGGCCTAATTTCTTTAAACACTATTGAGGACTTTAAAATTTTTTTAAATTATTCGAGTTCTTTAAATAATTTTGTACATATACATTTATCCTTGTCATCGAAATTCGCATCAACTACATCCACCTCAGCTTTTTATGTATATTTTGAGAATAAAATGCTAAATTATTTCTGAAGTTTTCGAACGATTTTGAAAAAAAATCTCGTAGGAAAATTCTTCGAAAGGTAAGTAAACGTATTTTGTAACTTGTAAACTTTCATTATGTTTCCTTATAAAATTTATTCTTCAATGACCCGTGTGGAATCGCCAAATTTCTTCCTGGCTCCATTCTTGTGTAGCAAAGACATGAAGTGTGAAAGAAGCCGACTGACGCTGATGACTCGACCGTACTGGATCGTACTACGAAAATGCACTGTCAGTAAAAGTCGCATCTGTCTCTGCGGAAATTTTTAATTTGAAATAAAAAATTTCTTAGAGTAATAAACGTAGTCTCGGAAAAGGAAAAGTGTACAAGTGATAAAAGGATGCCGCTGTGAACTCGCTGATAATAATCGATAATGTCGATAACCTTAACATCTTTTCTAAATAATCGATAATATGTTTACAAATTTTTTCAAAATCTTACAAAAATTTGCAATTACTAGAGAGAAAAATATGATTTTAATATCTTGAAGGAGAAATGTAAAATTCTCATTGAAAATATCAAAATCTGCAAACCTTTGCAGACGTTTTGAAATCATCGACCCTTATTCGCAAAGATTTATTATTCTTAGATATCGAGATAGTGCACTCGGAGAGATTCAATATACAAATTAATTAAAATTAACATTTTTCCTGGCAGGAAAAATTTGCAACAAATAAACAAATATTTAAATGTCTGCAAAGGTTTGCAGATTTTGATATTTTCAATGAGAAATTTACATTTCTCCTTCAAGATATTTGAATAATAATTTTCTTTCTAGCAATAGCCAATTTTTGTGAGGTTTCTTAGTGTGCATTGGGTCTGAGTGTGCCTTTTTGAGGGCGTTTTAGATCCTGGAAATGCGAGTAATATTATTGTTCTATAAAGCGAGAATAGGGTGTACAATACTTACCTTATTTATACGATTCTACGTAATGCGCCATTTTTTTTTTTTTTTCTTGTACTTCACAACACAACAAATATGTATAAAGACAAGTCTATAATTTTATATAAATTTTAAAATTCGTATTAGTTACGTCAAGACAAGATATGTAAATAATTCGATAAATAATGTGAAAGAAAATTTTAAAATGATTATCAATTATTATCAGCCAGTTCACATCGGCATCCTTTTATCACTTGTACACTTTTCCTTTTCCGAGACCACGTTTATTATTCTAAGAAATTATTTGTCATTCAAATTGCAGTGATGCGGTTGAATTCACCAATCATTCGAACTTATTAATAAACAATAAAAAGGAAAGAAAATCTCAAATTGCATTTTTTATTTGAATAAAAAATTTCCTCCAAGACAGATGCGGCTTTTACCGATAATGCATTTTCGTAGTACGATTCAGTACGTTCGAGCTATCAGCGTCATCAGATGTCAGTCGGCTTCTTTCACACTTCACGAGTTCACGTCGTTGCTACATTATTTCATTCTCACTTTTTAGCAGTTACCGTATTTTTTTTCAAAAAACCAGAGACTTACCCCCTCCCTCCCACCATCGCGGAACCCTTTCCGGGGTCTAGAAATTTTCAAAGTACGTTTTTAAAACCTCAAAACCGAATGATCGTAAGTTGTTGGTAAGTTTTGAGGACTTGACACATTTCGACATTTTTGTGCACCCCGCACCAGCAGCCTTAAATATTAATATTTTTCTACACTTTTAACCTCGACTAAAATCACTTTTCCTCACGATCGTGATGATCAACTATGCCCACTAGAGCGGTCCTTATTTAGAGAGTTATTTTTTTTTTAATTAGTTTGCTCCGGTTCTTACAGTCAGCCACGTTGCATTGGGCTAACTCCCCAATGCAACGAATTATGCGGTTATATCACCAGTATCGCGCAGTGCCACCTACAATAGGCCTCTCTCGGATGGAGGCCATGGTCCCGGACAAACGCAGGAACATTGATTTAAATGGTCGGACCAACTCAGTAGGGACATCCTTACCTGTTGGCAAAGAAGCTCACCGGTGCGAAGAGGATTTATGTAGAGGTTACATGACCGTTGGGTCAATATGCATCCAGAGTATGCTCATAAAACGCCTCAGTATTTAAGAGATCAGGTATCCTTTTTGCACAAAAGCTAATACTGCTCTACCCGATTTGCTCCCTGAAGATGTTAATCTCTGGAATCTGAACTGTGTAGTTTACGAGAAGGCACGGTCTCTCTGCTTAGCGACAATAGAAGTAACGATACTTCAGTACGCCTGAGAAAGACTCGCGAGCGTATTGCACAGCTTCAGTTTAAAATTGAAACGGCAAGACGCCATGCATCAAATATTCAGTGCTTGGTTAGCTACATAACATCAAATAAAAAATTCACTCCAAAAGTTAGGGCACTTGCTCGAAACTTAAGGAAACAAATCACACGCTGAACAAGTGTAAACTGTTGACTCTCAAGCAGCACTGGACGCAAAAAATAAGATCTCTTTCAACAGCAAAAGAGCGCCTTGAACGGCGAGTAAAGTGGATTAACGAAAATTCCACCTTTTCAACTCATCCTTTCCGTCTGTTCAATATAACGCCACGTGCCGTTAAAAATCCGCTCAAACGATAAGAGATTCAAGTCTTCTGGGAAAAAGTATATGGAGATACTTATCAGCTAAATGAAGACGCTTCAGATATATCACTCTTACGTAACTTTTGCCAAAGACAAAGATTGCGAGGTCCAGAGGAAGAGTGTCCACTAATTACTGCTAAAGAGGTGAAGAAAGCTATCGCTAAAACTAAGAACTTTTTAGCGCCAGGGCCAGATAAAATCAACAACTTTTGGTGGAAGAAGTTCACTTCTACGCACCAACATCTAGCTCGTATATTTACTACTTTCTTAAATGGAGAACAACCCATCCCGCAGTGGCTAGTGGAAGGACGCACGGTATTGATCCCTAAGACTGGAGATTTGTCAAGTCCACAGAACTACAGGCCCATAGCTTGTTTAAACACCAGCTAGAAGTTATTCACTGGCATCATCAAAGAGAGAATATGGACATCTATCTAGCCGATATGGAGTGCAATAGTTAAACAACATGGATGCAAGAGAGGGCTGGCAGGTTGCAGAGAGAACCTGACAATCCATAGAAGTCATCATCCTTGGAGTGTCTTCATCGAAGAACGGTTCTGGCTACAGCTTGTTCAGTTCTGAATTGCACAGATTCTCTTATGCGACTCGTACATCCACACGAAGTCGTCAATGCTGCGGCGTTTCTGTACCGTGCCGTAGATAGGGCCACAAAGGAGCTTGGCCTCCTATTTGATTCCAGCTACACTACACATGGCCTAGCGTCACTAACACCTTTGATGCTCAAAAGTCGTCTAAAGGAAACAGAATATATGCTTCTACTAAGAGAACATACTGACAAGCCCCGTCATGGTAAATTCTACGGCATCATACGTAGAGAAGAGCTCTTGATGTGTCTGTCTAACATATTTCTCAAGTCTGCTGGATTGAAATCGGAGATTGAGGGATTTCTTTTTGCCTGTGAAGACGGCGTTATAGACGCTATAGAGCCTTGAGATGCAATACTAACAAAATATCAGTCGTATCATATTTCTTCTCGGTATAGTATCTATAAAGGGAATAATAAATAATTTAAAAAAATGAATAAATCATTTTAGTTGCAACAAGCTTGAGTTGTCTCTTATTTATTCAATAAGCTTTTGTGAAAAAAGTTATGTATCACTAGGGAGAAGTGGGGGGGGGGGGAATGAAAAACTACGGTGCCCGTGTGAAGAAATGTCGTGGCAGTCTTGAATCATGCACGGAGAAAACTGTAGGGTTGCAAGATCCATAAATATGGTTGTCACAAAAATAGTAAAATATGATCCAACTATGACTGTGGTTCCCACAACTACATAGTTGTTTGTGTAAGAGACTAGTTGTAAGATATACACTGTGTCGCTGCCGCAAGTATGCACTGTGGTTGTCACAACCACACTACATAGTTGTCACAACCACACAGTAAGGGTTCTCATCTATTTAAATTTGCATGCTGTCAAAACTGAATCCAACTTAAATCAAGCAGGTTTAACAGTTGGAGTTGCAGAATCTCTGGAGAACGAAACAAGTTTTTTTTAGAGGAAATTAGGCGTTACGCATTTTCCCAATATGCGAAAAAATCGTCTATGAAATTATGCCAGAAAATCTTGCAAAATCTGTAAATTTTGTCCTTATGTTTCCTAGATTTTGCATTGTTCAGATACTGTTAACATCCTAATATGTCAGCACTTTAGTAATTGCAGCAGATTTCACTCTCTTTTCACCTGCATTGGTGGCACACAAGAAGCAATATGATGGCATCGGGGGCCTGATGGATGACGCTACGTGTTGTGTTTTAGCGCACGTGAATCTGCGCAACTATGCGCAACCAATTAGAAATGGATGAGATACAAATACTGTGGTTGTGGGACATCCACAAACTTTGGTTGTGGCAACCACAAGCTGTAGCTATCAGATTGTGGTTGTGACAACCATATCATGAGTTGACCCAACACAGCTGCACATTTTGGTAATTTACTCGTAAGGAAAAAATCGCACAAAAACACAGCTTATACCATGATAAAGCTTACTTTATTGCGCTTAAAACAAGTCTTTATTTATTTATGTAAAAAAATTGGGTTGGAAAATATCCTTCGCGAAAAGATAAGAACAGTGTTTTTTTCGCGTCACTCTGCCCTTGCCTGACTTTCGATGACGTCTTCTTTGATCTGAACAGTGTGAAAAATTTGAAAAAAAAATCATATAGATGCATTCATATTTTGAATGTACATGTGTGAAAACAAAATTGAAATATATTAATAACAATTAACGTAAAATTCATTTGAACATGACTATGCTATCTCTCGTAATATACGTAGTAGAGAGTTATATTTTTACATAACATGTTTTACTCTCTAAAAAGGTCAGATGTCAAAAGATAATATTTGTTTAATAATAAATCTTGGGCCATTTTTACAAAAAAATATGAAGTATTATTTTCTTAAGGTTTGAGCTTTAAAAAATCCAATTCACAACATTTAATTCTTGAGATTTCATAGCGAGGAAAAATATTTTTCTTCAGAACTTATGTGCTTGTGATAAAATTTGTGGATAATAAATCCTAGGTGATATGCGAGGTTAAATCCACGATAAAATATTGCGCTGCGGATGTACATACAATATTTCTTCACGTTATTTTGGTATAATAAATTACGCAAGTTTTACAATATTCAGTTAAGGTGAACTTGATCAACAATAGCACATATTTTTAGTTTTATGGCATATGCCTATTAGATTATTAATGAAATAACTAGATATGTTGATATTGACTTTAGAGAGGAATACATTTTTACAGCATCATATCTTTGTAGGCTGAATCAACAGAAATTTGGGTTCATAAAATTCAGCCAGAAATAAAATATGATCGTCTGTATTTGTCATACGTCTGTGCCGTTAATATACTGTCTTTTTTATGAAAGTGGATATATTTAAAATTTCAAACAAGTGGGCAAAAATGAAAAATGGTAATATGTTTAAAAAAACTTCCACATAGTGCCAAGTAATTATATTACGAACTTTGTTAATATATTATGTTTTTTATTCTGTTGTACTCATGGGTAAAAGTGGGACATCGAGTGCAGCCGATTCGAAATTCGGTGGCTCAGCCCAGTTTTTGATAGTTTACGAAATAAAAATGACTAATCCGCTTTAAATTTTACAGAATGTTTATATTATTGATCTTTACGGTATTTATTTTTTATGTGTCAATAAGTTTATCTGTTTGCCATAATTATTTTACTTTGGATTGAGAATCTAAAAATGTTGTCTATTTTTTTCTATCTCCAATAGTTCACTAGATATTTGTAGAAAATGACAATTTTAATCTTTTGATAGAAAACTTTATATGTCCGTAGTTGTTGAGGCAGAAAAAGTACCATTTCGATAACAATAGTAACAGAGTCGGCTTGCTACCGGAGTTACTATTGTCATTGAAAGGGTACTTTTTTCTAACTACTTGTCCTGCTGTGCCGGACCACGCACCAACACTGATCAAAGCCAGAAATATTCAAAATGATATTTCTTGCATGACAATGATTTTATCATAAATTTAATTATTGCAATTCACGCTCATGAAAAAACGGCATATTTTGAGCCATTAAAGGGCTTCCCATCTTCATTCGCTCTCAAGATAAAGTATTTGTAAATAAATTCCCGTAAAAAGTAAATTATTGAATATTTCAGAAGTTTGAAAAATGAATTGCGTTAGAGAATGTTGAAAAAATATCTGTGCTTGTAAAAGGAGGCCGAAAAACCTTGTTTTTGGGATGATTTGCTCTGTAACTATTGACAACAAACTTTTAAAGATAAAAGTGACCATATCATTGAATTCGGAAGACCTTAAGCTTTCAGATGCTTCTTATTAGACAATTCAGAGATATTTTTGTGCGAAATGCAATCAAAAGAAGTGATGAGCATCGACATTTGGCCCCGAATTTAATTTATTTAGTGGAATATTTTTTTGTTACTAATTGAATTAGTAGTTTTTCACTAATGCTTAGTGGCTCAATTTTCAGTTATTCAATTAGCGAAATTTTATTATCAAATATTGATTAGCGAATGTCGCTAAGAAAAAAAACTTTCACCCTTTACTACTTCCATTTGTTGGGCTTACACGAACCTGATTGGTTAGTTTTACCATCTAAGCAGTTGTCGCAGCTAAAGCCATCTTAAATAATAAAAAGTTGGATGTTCCAACCAAGTATTTTTTGAGCGCAAGCATCTTCAAGTTATTCTTAAGAATAAGAAATGAGAAAATTATGAAATGCATATCATTTTATGAAAGTGGAATCGAATAAAAGATAGATTGAAATAGAATAAAAGTCATCCATTATACTAATATTAGGAACTAGAAGAAGAATAAAGCATCACCCTTTATTATTATTGACAGTGTTCCTCGAAAGATATTACCATTTATTATAAATTTAATAGAGACGCATAACTGTGATACTCCAACGTTATTTCGTGTATGACATATAAATGATACGATATTTCCTTGCAACAAAGTTCAATCGGATTTATGAGACCGTCACATTTCGTAAGTTGCGAGACGGTAATTCCTGGCCACGCTGCGATTTATGATCGCGAGTGTCGCCTGCACGATTAATCCTTCCCATCCACCCGGAATCGAACTTGCACCTATCCTGTATTCAATATCCTATATATCCGACATCCTAGTCGTGTCCACCTACAGATGCTTCCTCCAAGCTCTCCATGCCTTGCACCGTATTGCTGCAGGAGTTAGGTGCAAGGTAAATAGACATCTATATTTCATCTCATCGTCTTGGCCTTGTTTATACAATCTACGATTATGCGCCGATCCAGTCAATAATTGAGCGTTCATCGACAGAAATTAGCCCCGTTAGGATGTTATCCTCATTTTATAAGAAATTAGCGAAAAGTGTCTTACTTATCGACTTATTTAATCATCTATTTTCTTTAAGAAAATTAATACAGATCCGGTCTCTCGCTCTCTCCTGCTATATATATATATATATATATATATATATATATGAGATATCTTTTTATCCTTGATTCCCAACCGGGAAACTAAATTGTAGTTTATCATTCTCAACATGTTCACGGTGAAAACGAAGAGGCAAAATGTAGATGTGTGCTCGTTGGAAATTTATGCAATGCGTTTGGATATCTTGCTAAAAGCAAACCTACATCCGGTTCTTGGTAGCAAATAGCGTCAGCCTTTGCGCGAACGACGAAGTGGGCGATCAACGAGCAGGAAATGTTCGCGAAGTCGTCCGAAAGTTTCTTACCGAGTCTAATCCGAGACGTGGAGAGGACGTGACTCGTGTGTTACTTTGCAGCATGCCATTTCTATCGCACTACCTCCAGGTGTTTTATGTCTGACGATTCTCCACTCTTGAGGGCCCAAATAAGAGTTGGTGTCACGATCCGTGCAAGGAAGTCTTAAAATGTTATGAATCAGAAAACGATTATTAGTGTTATTGTTATTATACGATTATAGGTCCCTTTTAGAATAAAAGTAAACTCGTTCTCTACTCGGGTAAAAATATTTGGTCTTGATTTTGTCTTGGGTAAAGACTAATCCACGACATTTTTAAGTTATGCTGTATCTCTAGCTCGTGAGACGGATTCAGACTATTTTTAATGTATTAAGACGACATTTTTTGACCTAGAGACAAAAATTGATGTCTTGATACAAGATTATTTATTTTGGAAAGAACCTGAGAGATTTATAACCAGAAGACAAGCCAAAAAGCTGCCAAGGCCTCCGAGGGTATTTATTTTTGATGTGTTAATATGTTTGTTTATCTGCAATAATTACGTTCTTTGAGTGGCGAATCTAAAAATGTTGTCCATTTTTTTTCTATCTTCAACAGTTCACTAGATACTTGTGAAGTCCTGAAAGAGTATGGAGTCAATGGATGGCTCCTAAAAGCAATAAAGATAATATATGCTGGTAGCAAAGCGATTGTAAGAGTTGATGGGAAACTGACTGAATATGGTTCGATATTATGCAAGGTGTTAGACGAGGATGCGTTATGTCCTCAAAGCTATTTATTATATTCATGGACAAGTGTCTTAGAATTGCCATCTTCGACGAAGAAGGTGTTGATCCCGGGACAGTGAGCAAGGCCCATTATTAGAATTAAAAATATATCAAGTAAAGCCAAGAGGGCAATACATAATTCTATATTTATAGCGACTGTGCTGTACAGCAGCGAGACCTGGACCTACAAAGAAAAGGATAAGAGTAAAATTAACGCGATTAACATGAAATTCTTGCGCATGATATGCAGCAAAACACTGATGAACCAAGTGAGTAATGAGATAATCCTCAGAGAATGTGGTGTAGAAGAGGCACTAGTTGACATATGTGAATGAAATTCATTGAGATGGTTTGGGCATGTTGAGAGAATGAAAGATTAACGACTAACGAAACAAGTGTATCAAGGTAAAGTAAATGGCAGTATGCCCAGAGGCAGACCGCTGTAAAAATGGTTAGAATGTGTAAATGAGACGCTAATTCGAAGAGACATAAGAAACCATAGAAACACAAGAGCTTTCATTAAAAAATGCATGGACGTGAAGGAAGCTAGAAAGGTATGCCAGGACAGAAAAGTGTGGCTACAGATAGTTAAAAAAAAAGTGTCAGTGGAGTGAATGACGCCTGAAACAAAAGACATGGGATATTAATGGAATAGAGTGGGGAGCCTTACAGGATGACTTTGTGAGGCTCTTCACTGGGGTTGATCGCTAGAGAGATTGATCAGCAACCTGGTTCGAAGCAGTGTTGCGGATCGAACGTACTATTTAAATAAATAGCGCGGGAATTCTAGATCAATCTATAATCCCTTCCCCACATTACTCCCTTCCTCACTGAGTGAGTTGCGCTTACCTTGAAAAGGAAATGGCTTAATCATGTAACAGTATAAACCAAAACATAAATTATCCTTCCGTGTCTCAAAATCCTCCCCTCCCTTATCACCTATCCTTCATCCCGCATCTCACATTCCCCATCCCTCATCATTCCTTTCCTCCTCTTCACACTCTTAATCACTCTTTACCGATACCCATATGATACCTTAATTTTCTCTGGTCCTTTCCCTTCTCTCTACCCTTGTCATCACTTCATCCCCAACCTCTTGCCCCCTATCTTATACCTTCACCTTTTGTCATACCCTTTAATCTCTTTTCCACCTCGCCATTCCATTCCCCTTCACACCTCCGTCTTTATCCACTAACCTCCTTACCCTCAACTTTATCTACATTCACATCTCGCCCTTCTATCCTCTGTACTATATCACCCATAACACCTGTACTACCTCTTCTCTTAACTATTTTCCCCTATGCCCTCATCACTCTTTCATATCTCGCCGCTCCATCTTCTGTTCCATACAATACCTTTCTTGTCCTCGACCTCTCTTTTCCTAAAATCCCTTCCTCTATAGCCATATAACACTCACCATCCTCCCAGAATCTCGCCTTTCTATCTCATCCCCATTATCCCCTTTCCTATATATCCCTCCTCTTTGCCCGGAGTAGCCCCTCACTCCTTTGTACTTACACGAAGAAAAATGTAAGGTCAGTTTGGCCATCCAGATATGCAGACAGATTATATTGGAGGGTCAACTATAGGACAGCCCTTGAAGATGGCTAAAGCGACTATCTCTAGAAGGTTAAAACAAAAAGTTCAAATCGATTATCTCAGAGTGTCGACTTGTTCATCTCGTACGGCCGACTCGAACGTCATAGAGAGTCGAACTGACCATCAGAGAGAGCGGAATTGGTCATTATAAAGGGTCGAATATCACATCATATAGGGTCGATTTGATCATCTCAGATAGTCGACTTGATCTCCTCGGACAGTCGACCTGCCCATCTTAGGTGGTCGATTTGATTATTCTTTTTTGTTCTATATTTGTTGTCCTTTTCCTACTTATTGCAGTCTCTCTTTTATAAGAGACTGGAAATTATAAAATCAAGTGGAACCTATAAAACCTGAAAATTTATATGAAATACATAAATTCTGAAAGCATTTTTTATTCTTTGTGGATAGCGAGGTGTATGAGTCATAATTTGATATGCAAAAACAGAGCACATTGATAAAACATATTGGAGCACGAAAGACTAAGGACACGGCGCGGCGTCACTGTATTGCACTGAACTGTAAGATTTCAAACATTGGAGTGAATTTAATTCAGAAACCAATATCTCACATCTCGTTACTTTCTGCATCGTCAATGAATGCTGAAATTTTTGGCACGTTTTCAGTTTCAAACGACACGGTGACAACAAATTGATAGCTGAGCATCCAGTTACGTCTTTACCTTTAATCCCTTTTGGAAGTATCAAGTTGGTCGTTGAAAATTCAAAAGAATAAGCTTAATTCACTTTACATCATGTTCTCTCTTATGCACTTCACTCTTCACGCATGTTCGAAATATCAAAAAGCAGTTTACACTTGTTAAAAATATGTTTAAGTTCAATAAACAGCAAATGTGACGCTGAACGGCTCAATGACATTCACTCACTCCGAATTGCTCTGAACCACGGTGCTCCCAACTCTCCTATCCTTTCACACTGCATTGACCGCGTCGACAACCGAATTGGTTAAGTTTGGCGTGCTTATTTGAAAGGATTAAATGTGAAAAGCAAATTTATATAGCAAATAATAAGAGTAAAGTTATTAAAAATAATTCTTTGCTCACAAGATGGACTCGTAAAGTAAAATTTGAATTATTTATTAGATTTTTTCTTTCAAAATTAATGATCGATTTTAATTTTAAAGAAAGGATTATCTTTTTTATCTTAAATATGAATTTACAATAATTCCTAATATTCTTATGCACTTTACATTTATTATTTGTTGTGAACATCTGACTTACCCATTTACTTATTTCAAATAAACACGCCAACGGTAACTAATCAGGTAGGCCCTCTGCGAAGGGTCATTTGCTCTTCCGTGGATGATCGAAATGAGTAAAAACAAGATGATCGTATTGACCTTTCCGAAAGGATGCGATAGAGAGTCTGACCTTCTTATAACAGTCAAACTGGCCATAAAATGAGAGTCTCTCTGACCATGTCGAAAAAATTCTGAAAGGCGCTTTAGTCCATCTAGAAGAACGGACTGGCTCTCTAAATTTGGACCCCCTAATTATGACCATCCATTTTTCTCCGTGCACTCTCGCCCTCACATCTCACCCACTGCCCTCTATAATTTCTATATCATCTCATCCTGGTTCTCGAATGTTGCTGGCAAATAGAGGCGCCAAACGCCCATCCCTTAACAGCTTAACCCAAGGTGAACAATGAGGCTTTGACCGGCACTGCCTTCACCAGTCTCATGCATTCACCCTCCAGCAAACCTTCTCCCCCTTACCACTTTCCGTTATATCTTACCCCATGTTTCCCCTTAATCTCATAATTCCTCTTCACTCTAGTAAAATGACTTAAATATAAGAACAGGAAATGAAAGATATGAGTAAAATGGGTAAAAAAACCCTACAAAACGTGTCACGTTGAAACATATTCAAAAGTATTGCATTTTGAATGAGAAGTTGTCGAAAATCAGATTTCCATAGAACATCTCGTGAATGCGATTCAATACTTAGCAATCGCTTATTTTCTGCTTCGAATTCAATCGCATTAAGTAGCATTGGGACAAATTCTGCTTCGCAATCAATCGCATTCTATAATATTAAAACATATTAGAACTCTCGCATTAACACGCATTGAACGCGAAATCTCTCATTTCGTATTCAGACGCTCTCTAACTATGACTCAGTGAAAAATTCACTGATTGTAATAGTAGTTGGACATTTCACTGATTAATCAGTGATTCCGGACTTTTCACTAATCAATTCAGTAACACGAGAGTAAATCATGCGAGAAATAACCTCTAAGTTTTAAAGTAGAGCGTTGTTGTTATTCTTTTACTTGAGTAGCAAAGATAATTTTTTTAAGAAATAAATTTGTAAATTTTCGGACTATAAGTGTGCTGAATTTACTGCCGGAAAAATATACTCTATTTCGTATAAAAAGTACTTACTTGACGGGTGTGTACATGACAGTCGAATCTTGAAAATAAAGAAATATGTGAGGTTTTTTGTAATTCAGAAGCATCAAATCTTTTTACATTTCTTAATCTTTGATCAAATTTATGGGTTTTAAGATTTTACTATGATTATTTCATTGAATGTACTAAAATCTTATTTTATTATGACTGCTAACTTGATGTTATGCAGTGCTGCCAACTCTCAAAAGTGAAACTTTCACTGAGTGAATAAGTAACTTTTCACTGGTTGTCAGTGACCGGATTCTAGCTATTTGAATCGATGAGATTTCACTGACAATTAGTGACTTTTCACTGATTCAGATTTAGAGAGCGTATTCAAGATATAGAGAGCGTATTCAAGATTTAGACGTTATATGCTGACTCCCGCATTAAAAAGTATTATGCTACCGTCCCAATCCGAGGTTGTCGCAAAGCAGATTTCCAGAGAACATCTCGTGAATGCGAAGTAATACTTTTGAATTTGACGTTTTTTGTAGGGAAGTAATTTTAATGATTCTTAGTTCGTTCATGATCCTTTTTCTTTGAAAAATTAAAGAACTGACTGAAGCAAAGGAATACAAGAAATTATAGATATTGGTATAAATGGTAAAAAACTAATGAGAAAGTGAGAAATTAAGGAAAATTTTATGAAATGAATTATTTGCTCTTTACGTACATTCATCTGACGAATGAAGGAAATAAATTTTGGAATAAGTTCTCGTCCGTAATTTCTGAATTTTTAAATTTACACATCCTTAATATTGGTAAGGTACTTTTAAAGCTTCAGCAACATTTAACCACATATAAGAAACTGAAGGGTGCGCGTCAAACATTAAAAAACGTTGTGGCTATTTAACCCGCTAGCGAGAGAAACAGTCTGAGTATCTTATTTCTTCCGCTAGCGGTGTAAGGGGTCGTGTATGAATTATGTAAAGCAATTTTCCGACAATTTTGACACTAAGATAGACCCTAAAAGTGTTACGTAATTTATGCACGACCCCTAAATAGTGATACCGTATCGCTGTGGCTATTTAACCCGCTAGCGGGAGAAATAGTGTGGGTATCTTCTTTGGCCCGCTAGTGGTTTGTGTAAAAAATATATTCACTTCGTTCAGAACAAAAAAGGCAAGAGGACCATACTTTTGTTTCAAGATAACTTTTTCTCTGAGTGAAAAATTAAATACCATGACTATATCAGCCCTGAGAATTGGCGGTTTTTTGGGTATCGGCTCAGTTAATCAAAGATGGTCTTTCCTTGATATTCTCGTATAATTTACACCCAATAATCGAATCGCAATCCTCCCTTCATTTCAGCGTACTTGGACTTCCAACAATTTTTTAACTGTTAAAATCCGTTTGACCTTTATATTTTGAGTCGAGGAAATTTGGCAACCACTGAATAACCAATATTAAACTCACGCCACACTAGAACAGAGGATAAACCGGAAAATCTAGGACATGCTCGATTTTACACAAAGATATGAGCACTCTATTTCACACACTAAATATTATTAATACCTTTTCGTTTTCTCGGCGAGTACGTTAAGCATGGAGCGACTTTTGGCCCTCAAGGCTCGAAATGGATAATTAAAATGGAAGAGGTCAGCACTTTGCTTTTACTTATAATCGCGCTATCATAGGTCTCTCGTTCTACGAGTCTACGTCATACTATTTCTCGCAAAAGGACCCCGCTGATAGGTGCTTGAGGAATCTCAAATAATTCTCCAATTGGCGCACGTATGAAATAATCAACACCGTGAAAATTTAAATTTATTGGACTAAATCGAGAAACTCGCCTTTCTGTTGCTGGCGCAAATATTAAAAATAATAAAAACTCGCTTCAAAGAGACAAATTGTTGAAAAAAAACTCGGCTTTCTATCTCTGTTCTAAGAGAAAATTGCTAGAAACAATAATAAATTGTTTAAACAATTTGTGTAAACATCTAATAATCAGTATAAAGTAGTATTTTATGTATTAGAAACAATTTGTATTTAAAAAACTGCAAAAAAATCATAATCAACGCCAAAAATTCGAAGAACCCATTTTTTCACTCACGGGGTCTTTTTTGGAAAACTTATAAAACAGATTTATGGGGGTGATATTTACAAAATCATATTGCATTCGTATTCTATGGCTAGTTGTGAAGAGAAGAGTTGAGTTTCAACTCGATTTAGCTAATATTGACGATTCTGAATAAAATGTACAAAACCCTCTTTTTTTCTCATGGAAAAAATGTGTTAAACCTCATGGGGGTCGCACCACCTCTAAACATATTTTTTTTTTCTAAAAAAAAACGAATTAATTTTTTTGTGAATGCGAAAAAATTTTCGGGCGAGATGCATGAAAATTCAAAATAAAATGTTCCAATGCATTTTCAGATCACCCTGATGCACAACCGTGTAAAAATTCTTCGACTTGGTTTCGATTTGAATTGTCCCCAATCAAGAAATGCTGAAGTCAAAAAGTTCGACTCCAGCATGTCTTTTTATTGAGACGGAGCCAGACTTCAATTTATGTCTTGGAGACAAGTTTCTATGTCTTGTAGACATATATGTAAGACATTATGTTATGTCTCATCTCAGTTTTGAGACTCAGCCGGTTATCGATGTCTTGGAGACGAACTCAAGACATCGCCAAGTCGAACTCAAGTTGAAGCATTTTTACTTGGGTAACCATTTTATCTCTCGAGATTGAAAAAAAAACTATTTTTTGAAAAGAAATGGTAATAACTACATTTCTATTAATCTGCGTTCAAATTTCTGTTGGGACTTTTAACTGGGATACACAAGGGACCCCTAAGCGAAGTATCAAGTCAATATTCTTGGGAGACAATTTCATAAGTCTAACCAAAAAATCGTACAGGTAGAGGCAGTTAATGGAAAGAAGTATGCAATAAGTGAATCAAAACTGTGACGTTATCAAGAATGGTAATTGCTCTTTATTTTAAACCCTTTCGCTTCATCGATATAGGGGCGGGCTGGAAATAAAATGAAAATTGACAGTAGCACTTCGTTGTTGCGCCTGAAATTACCATTCGTTATTGGTTGGATAACTGACAGCGGTAATTGAGACTCTGTGCAGCGGCTCTATACGTCCGACGGAACGATAATAAACTGGTCAATTATGGCATCGGAGTTCCATTCTTGAAGGCGATGGTACTTCCGGCCATACTTACGCGCGACTCCTGGAACCGGCAACCCGTCAATTAGTACAACCGTTAGTGTCCATACTTTTATTTTTGTGTGTTTTTTCTTTTTAGTATCATATCGCAAAAAATGAATGCAGTCATACCCGTTTATGCCACAGTCGAGTTATAAACGTTAGTGCGCGATTAGCAGTCGATTATGCCTGTCGCGGACTCGTCGTTATAGAGATACTGAGATATACAATACATAGAGAGATACTTTTTATTTCGAGAGATAGCAATGTAACGATAATTTTCCAATTTCTGAGAGTAGGTTTACTGTTTGTCATTAAAGTCTAAAGTTTCCGATTGTTTTTAAAAATGCTAAGTACAGATTACAGAAGTAGTCAGTTTTTTTGTGTCTCATAAATTTTCTTTTTATGTTTTATTGTTTATGGAAAAACTCAATTTTATACTTTGAAATCATATTCACCTTTTTCTGGGTATTTGTTATTATTATTATCAATTACAAATTCTATATTTCAATATTTTTATGTACCATTCTTAATTGAACTTACTATTGGTAATCAGTCGGAGAACTTAATTCAAAAATATTTTGGTAATGGGAAAAATTTCTCAATTAACAACGAACAAAATAATCAAATATTATAGCAGAAATATACCTTTCATTCTCGACATAATAAATTTCCTGGATATATTTTACGACGCAAGCGAAATAACAATTTTATACTTTGCAATTAAAATGACGCTTTGTTTATAGAGGGTGGATGAAACATTTTATAATACCGTATTGGAGGTAATTTGAATGATGGAAGGTAAAATTCACTCGAAAGGGTAACGCAGAACAATTTCGTCGTGAAATGCATAAAATCAATAGGCAAATGATTACTCATCGTAAAAAATAATTATTACGCAATAGGTTCGTGGTTCGACCATCGATTTTATTCGACTCGCGACGCGGGGCACGTTTTGCATGGGGAATATTTTGCAAGCCGTTCGATATTGCGGCGCTGGCACGACACGGCTCAATTACGGCATATCGTAATTACGGTTCGCGTAATCGACGCCATTTTAATGGGTCTAAATAACTGTATTTTCATTCATGCTACGAAAAGTAGCCAACCGAGTCCTATGCAATTTATCTGTCCATTTTACTTGCAAAAGTCTGTTAAACAGTGAGAGGTATTATTACAACAATCATTACAATTGGATTAGTTATGTTCCTGGAAAAATTGCTAACATGATTCTAGTTTTCATTTATCTAAACAGACACTTATACTTCCAGGAAATTGTAGCGAACAACCTGAGTCGTTTAGTGAGATCTATTATAAAAGTTTCTCTTCCGTCAAGTCTCTCTTCTGACAGAAATTACTAGCGGCAAGACATTTAATGAGCTATTTATTACAGAATTTTATTTCCTGCAAAACATTTTCTTATTTCAGAAAATAGAGGGCCATTAAATTAATTTATGTCCTTGTAAAAATGTAAAAATGTGACAGCCTTCGGGAATAAAGTGTTATTCTTAGCGACATTACCGCTAAAATCGCCATTTTCTTTTAAGGATAACAAATTTTAATTAGTGATGAAAAAACATAAAATACTTCCTTAATTTTTTCAGTTTCTTGCACGATTTATAAAAACAAATTGAAACTATATTCTTATGTTCAAAATTCAGCTATCCAAAATGGTTTAAAGTATTACAATCATTTTAAGTGAAGGCATCCAAATTTAAAATCAAGCATTTACTGGCACTCGCTATAATAAAATTTCAAAATTTAACATCTCAAAAGAAGTCTTGTGAAGTTCTAAAAATTAAAATTGGAAATGTTCATAACTCAAATATTGATTGGTGCTAAATTAAAAGTGTTGGGGGTTATTAATTGTTTCAAATAAGAAACACTGTGTAAAGTACAGGCACAAGAATTTATTTAGTTACAAGTATACAACGAGGTTTACTGACCGAGGTGCCGAACGAACTAACTATCGAACTAACTTAGACGAAGGACGTCTCGAACTTTCTAGATTTAGAGTTTTTAGAGTTAATTTTCCACAACACACTCCCTAAAACTTTACATTCTCACAAACATTTATTAATGATACTTGTATCTCACTCATGCTCTTAAGTCCTAATTTTTCTCTCAAGTACACAAATCTTGGCTTTGATAACGCCTTCGTGAATATATCAGCGACTTGTAATTCACTCTTAACATACATCACGTCTATCTCGCCTGTTTGATAATTGTATCGCACAAAATAATATTTCACATCAATATGTTTACTTCTCTGATGAAATTCAGGATTCTTTATAAGTTTAATCGCACTCATATCATCTATGAATAGAGTATACTTATCAATGTCGATTTTGTTGTCATTGAACAATTTCTTTAACCAAATGATCTATTTCGTGGTTAAACAAGCACTCACATACTCTGCTTCGGTCGTAGATACAGCTACGCACTGCTGTCTTTTGCTCTGCCATGTGATCGCTGAATTCGCATATTTACACCAATCCAGAGGTTGATTTTCTCGTATATTTATCACCTGCATAATCCGAATCACAATAAGCTTTAAAGTTTCTATTTTTACAGTACAAAAGACCCATATCTACAGTGCTATTCAAATATCGCAAGATTCGCTTCACTAAGATTCAATGCTCTTCACTTGGTTTTTCTAAATTTCTTGAGAAAACATTGATAGAAAAGCTGATATCAGGTCGACTAATGATTTGCAAGAACATTAGATTTCCTACCGCTTCACGATATGGTGCATTACAGTATTTTCTTTCAGATACATAATTATCATAATTACATTCAATTTGAGACGACACACTGTTTGCTTCGCCCATATTAAATTTATCAAGCAACCTCCTAATGTAATTGCTCTGATGAATAAAAATGGAACCATCCTAGCATTTTATCAATTAAACGTTCATTTGTAGCTGCTATAGGTCCATCATCAACATAAATCATTAGAAAAATTCGTTCAGTACCGTTTATATTCACGTAAAGACATCGATCTCCCATTCTCTGATGGAATCCTAGACTCTCAATGAAATTAGAAAAATGTTCAGTCCAACATCTAGGAGCTTGTATCAATACGTACAAACCTTTTAATAATTCACGTACACGAGATGTCCCATCATCAAACCCTTAAGGTTGCTTCATATATATATATATATATCTTCTTTGAGATTGCCACGTAAGAATGCTGTTTTTATATCAAAATGTCCGAGATGCAAATTTTCATTCGCAGCAATACTTAACATGAATCTCACAGTATCGAAACGTACTACAGGACTGAAAGTTTCGTTGTAATCAATTCCTTCTTCTTGTGAATAACCCTTTATTACTAATCGCGCTTTGTAACGTTCTGACCCATCTAAATTATTCTTTCTCATGAAAACTCAACGACTATTAATTACCTTTTTATCTTCTGGTTTCTTAACCAGCACCCATGTTCCATTTTCATTCAACGAGTTCATTTCATCCTGCATCGCAACTCGCCAGGGCTCTTTCTCTTCGAACATGATTGCTTCTTTATAATTCAATGGTAATTTTTGTACGATAAATGTCATTGGACAGCCATAAAGTTCCGTTTGTCTAATCAGTGATCTATCGCGTAAGTTTCGTTTTTCTTGATTATCATTGGTTGAAGCTTGCAAAGGTTTGTGAGTACTACTTTCAGAATCCTTTTTTCCGTTTAATGATAAGTCATTTTCATTTTCAACAGAATCAATACCTTGTTCTGTCCTTTCATTAATATAATTTCGAGAAGTGACATTAATGAAATCAGCAGATAATTTTTCTGGCTTGAATAAAACATCTCTACTTAAAACTACATCTCTCAAATGTGGAACGTACACACGATATCCTTTGCAATCTTCATGATAACCAACTAGATAAACCTGCACATTTTTCTTATCAAGTTTCTTTCGTTTCTCTTGCGGTATATGTACAAAACATTCTGTTCCGAAAATTTTAAGGTGATCAATATTCGACTCTTTTCCATGCCATAATTCATACGGAGTTTGATTACCACCGTTTCTCGTTCGACCTGTTCGATTAATTACATAAACAGCAGTATTCACTGCTTCTGCTCACAAAAAGGAAGGTAAATTATGATTCGAATGTAGCATCGATCTTAGCAGCCTTAAGAATTATTCTATTTTCACGTTCCGCGACTCCGTTTTGTTCGGGCGTATAGGGAATATTTACGGTATGCTTGATACCTTTGCTGTTCAAAAAGCTCTCAACTGCATTATTTATATATTCTTTACCACCGTCACTGTGAAGTTCTTCGATATAATTCTTAGATTTAGATTTTCAATACCCAAGCCAACAGTTTCCAATTTCTCAATTACTTCTGATTTGTTTCTAATGAAATAAATTTCTCGATAACCTGAAAAATCGTCCTTGAAAGTAACAAAATATAATTTTCTACCCAGTGATTCTACTTCCATTGGACCACAAACATCTGTATAAATTATTTCGCGAGTCCTAGTTGCCCTGTCAATTTTCTCATGAAAAGTTAATCTATGTTGCTGGCCGTAAGCACATCCTTCGCAAAATAAATCATGATTCGAAAATTTGATATTCAGGTTATTCAAGAAATTACGTACATGCCGAACATTCTGATGACAAAGCCGCCACGCCACATTTGCAAAGTATTATTTTTATCCTGATTTGATTCAATGATTTGCCTTGTCAAATTACACGCTTTCAGCTCTAAGACGTACATCTTCAATTGGAATAAAATTCCATATTCGTATCCTGTTGTAATTATTTCATTTTTACGTTTGAAAAAAACATTTTGTTCCATTATCTGTTATAAGACAATCAATTCCGTTTCTTCCAGCACATTTAACAGAAAATAGATTATGAACGACTTCCGGAACGAGCAATATATTATACATGGTACCTATTATTCGTCTTTCATCTATATATATATATATATAATTTCGTCGTGTCCTGTGACCACCCATCTCACGGTTGTGAGACGTGGCCATGAATGGGATTTACCGCGGTCCTACTGCGAGCCGATGTCATTTTTTAGATGACAGTTGCTCCCAGTGGGACCCTGCGGTGGTTGTGAACCTTTAGCTTTCAATTATATATATTATATAGCTTAATTCGATCAATGTGAAACTGAAAATTTTGAAAAACGAAGATTATGGTAATTACATCGATGGTCAATCCTAAAAGTGGTTACGAATACAAATAAAGCTTACAATAAAGCAACAAATAATTATGTTAGAAAGTTCTACTTATTATTGTTTCATTATAACTATCATTGCTATAACAATATTCATTATTCTAAATTTAAAACAGAATATGATGAAAAAGATTCATGGTCTGTGAACAAATGAAACAAAACTAAATAAGAATTTCAAAAGAAATTCGTACGTCACAAAAATTGTGACTCTTTTGTAGCTTTTTTAGCCAGGAAATTCACAAAAAAGGTTCGCTTTAAGAGCTAATTATTTATATTCTTAAGGAACCCAGCCGAAACTTTCGTTCTGTTATGTTACGTTGTTACAAAAAGAACGGAACTTTCATTTCTGTTTCGTTACATTATTTTTCAATCAGGATGCTCACCAGATCCCTTTTCCTCTTTTTCCTGTGTTTTCCGTGAGTTTTCCCTGTCTTTTACTCTCAAAAATCGAATTTTTAATTTATAAGAAACAAATATATACTTCTGAGGTACATCAACGCTGAATTGATGCCTGCAAAGTTAGATTGGAGAATTATATTATATTTCGGAAAATTAGTGATCATTATTAAAAAATTTCATTTCATCTTTAATACGCATAATACTTTTTAAATAAATTATCAATACCATGGGGCCCTAAAAATAATTCGGTTCCCATTGCGTGGAATTTGAAAACCAAAATAGGAATAATTGCAAGAAAATGGTTTCACGGGGATTAGTTGCGGTTCGTCACATGATTTGCACTAAATCTAAACAATTTATAGACAAAAAGAGTTTTTATATTGAACTCATGAAATTTATTGAATCTAGCACTTGTCTTGTCAAAGATTGCGCAACTATGTTAACAATGAGTATCAGCTAAAGAATTGTTTGCAAATTCCAGAAGAAAAATGGCATTCTTAGTTGAAAAATGCATTAGACAAAAAAAATGACCTCATAACATTATTCATAACAATTACCATAATTAATCGTTTTCCGAATGTTTGAAAAAATTTTAGAAATTATTTATTAAGAGTTGATTACACGTTAGCAGTACAATATAAATGTTGAAAATATTCAGAAAATGTATTTGATAATTAATTTTGTTTGAACAACATCAATTGTTATTGATTAACAGCAAGAAATAGTTGATGAATAATTGGCTGTTCATTTCTGAGTAACAAGTGCAATTTTTTAGTTCATAAATACATGAGATAATACAAATTTGTTTAAAAAATTGTTCTTAAAAATAATAACTGTCGATTGTCATTGAAATATCCCTAAAGATTTATAAATTAGTTAATAAAATTTGATTACGTTGAAAAAACCAAGCCGGTACGTCGGAAAAAAGCCCACCAGTGCATTTGTTAATTAGGTCTATTTAAATAAGCATCAATTCTTATTAAATGACTGATTATGATTACTAGGTGTCATTACCGAGTAATTTTTGGTCGATTTCGTAGGAAAAACTTTATTTATCACATCATAAATAGCTGATGTCGATAATGGCTTATAAAATTTGTTTGTAAAATAATTAGAAAATTCATTAACTTTCATGAGTTCATCATAAAAACACTTTTTGTCTATAAATTGTTTAGATTTAGTGCGAATCATGTGACGAACCGCAGCCGTTCCCCGTGAAACCACTTTCATGCAATTATTCCTATTTTAGTTTTCCAATTTCACGCAGAGGGATCCGAATTATTTCTAGGGCCCCATGGTATTGATAATTTATTTGCAAAATATAATGGGTATTAAAAATGAAATTTATTAATAATGATCACTAATTTTTTCGAAATATAATGTAATTTTCCAATCCAGCTTTGCAGGCATCAATTCAGCATTGATGTACCTTAGGAGTATATATTTGTTTCCTCTGAATTGAAAATTCTGTTTTTGATTACGTTTCTTGACTCTCCTGAAAAATCGTTAAAATTGCGCTTGAGCTATTATGGAGACAAATAAACCCTTCAATTTTATCCATTCTCGATCGTCCAGGCGCGAAAGAAACAAAAATATCAGCGTAGCCAAAAACGAATCAAAAGTTCAGTTGGAGTTGAACCGAATGGAAATATGAGTGCGGGAAAAAATGGGTTAGACCACGCGCTCTGAGCAAAAACGAGATAAATCTTTAACTCGTTTTTGCTCGTAGCGCGGGCTAATTCGTTCTACCGCTGAGAAATAATCAACCCACTTTTTCTCCGACTCATTTTTCAGTTCGTTTTTGCTAGCAGCCCCTCAACTGTACCATAACAAAAATCAAGAATTAAAGCCTACGATATACAATAAAAAAGTCGAAATACATGGAATATACTTATGCTGTAAGAAAACATAACGAGAATTAAAAACCAATATTCCTCTTACAATATCGGTTTCGTGTGCACATTAACCAAGCTGCTCCCTATATAAGACATAACCCATCCTCGTTAGTGCTCTGTGTGCTCCAAATCCATTTTCCTCGAGGAAATTTGGCTTCAAATAAGTACCTGCCGCTCTCTGATTATTACCTGAAGATTCCGTCGACCTGACGTTAAAGGTGAATAAGACAAGTGTGTCAAAAGCGTTTTCCTTCAGATAATCTGGCTTCAAATAAACATTTGCCTTTCTCTGATCATTACCTGAACATCCCGTCGACCTGACGCTAAAAATGAATAATCCAGATGTGTCAAAAAGATTTTCCTCTAAGAAATTTGGCTTCAAATAAGTATTTGCCACTCTCTGAACATTACCTGAACATGACCTCCACCTGATGTTAAAAGCGAATAATCCAAGTGTTGATCCCTTGACCTTCGCTTAAAAGATATTAAGAGTGAAAAGTTAAAGATGTGTCAAGCTCGAGGAAAATGCGTTTAAAGTACCTAGATCATTCACTTTTAACATCAGGTCGATGGGACGTTCAGGTAATGATCAGAGAATGTCAAATGTTTATTTAAAGCGAAGTTTCCTTGAGGATTATTCGATGGGGGGGGGGTCTAATTCATTTGGTTACAGCTTGTTAGATTTGTATTTTTACACGCCTGTCGCTATAAGCTAATCTTACCACAAAAGGTGCATCTTCAATTTTTGTATGATGATTTCTATTTTCACAAATCTAGCAAAATGGTTTTATTTTCACTTAGTAAATGTAAAATAACAATGCTTATTTATAGGAGGACTTGTGTCAACTAACTGACTTCTCATCTGATAAACGAAGTTATAAAGCTAGAACAAACGTGGAGAAGTAACCGTGAACTTAGTCTTTCGTCTCCAGGAATTTCTGTTCAAAAGTGAAAGTTCCTGCTTATAAAAACTATTTCTCTTTTAACGAAAGTTCTAAGTCGCAACCTTATACAGTTGCTGTTTTATAATTCAATCATACTTTTGAATAAAAACTCAAAAATCGTCTGGATTTCCCCATCTTGTAATCAAATTAGCAATTAAAAGAGGCACAAATGTAATAATAGTGATCTAAATATTCCTGTACAAGTCTTGGATATAAGAAAAATAAATAATTATTCAAGAATTCTACTCAGTAAAATAGTTTGAATAAACATGGTGCACCAAAACTTATATTTTATTGAAAATATATTATGCATAGATTCTTAGTATAGTTTTTTTAATGATACATTTTGATTAAATTCCTATAAAAAATTATGCCAACTTTTAATATGAAAATGATATAATTATTACAATAGTATGTCGATCAACTTTTCAAGCCCATATAAACTTTTTTTTTAAACTTCTATTGCTATTGCTTCCGAATAAATAAATGGAACACCGCTTTGTCCACATTTTTTCAAGACTTCCCCATTTGTCTCCAGGAACAGAAAGACACTGGCATCGTCTCTCAAAGAGGACGGCATGAAAATATTCAAACAATGGGCGACAAAGAAAGAATCCCAACGAAAAATTCTTCACGAAGGTGAAGCTTAAATTTTCAAGCGAGCCATGGAATTAGGTGACTCGAGTACAAGAATGAAGTCGTTTAAACACTGCAAAAATATTGCTACGAAAGATATTTATTCATATACAAATACGTCTGCGTTTATATTATATATTGCACGTATACTAACATTTACAGAGTCAACAGGGATCCCAATATAATTTTTGTAAAATTTGAATTGCGAATCTTGTAATATATATAAAACATCATTAATCAAAGCGCATTAAATCCCAAGATGTGAAATTTCGATCCACTTTTGTATTCAAATTTGATATCTGGTGATTTAGTGTGAGTGTAACTTTTGAATTTCGCATCACACTTACCCCTCTTTAGGAAGTATCATGTCAGGAGTAGCTGTATATCATTTTGATACGATTCGCAACTAATAACAAATTTTTAAATAAGCAATTTGTGAAAATAAAACTACAGAATACATAGGAAGAACTTAATTATTACTCAACACTATATAGTCTACACACAACAATGACACTCGGTGCAATAGTCTATACAGTAAGTGTTTCTATAACTACTTAAAAATAGAAATTTCTTTATAAAAAGTACAAAATCTGCAGAAATAATCAATGAATTAAAATCTCATAAAATATTTTATACGATTTTATTTTCAAATTTCATGAAATATGTATCGAGAATTTCATTCAACAGACTTATGTTGAAATTTTTGTGTAAATCGATTCAAATATATAGGCTGCAGGTTTGCCCAAATTTACTAAAAAAGTTTAATTCTCTTTCATAAAAAGTGAAAAGATTAAAAAATATTCAATAAATTATCAAGAACTCCATATAAGATATTTAAATGTTGAAATTTTTGTACCACCTGATAATAGTTTAGGCTTTAGGTCTCCTTGATTATATAAAATCATATATTTTGTATGTTTTCTGAATCAATTAAATTCAATTCGCAGAATGTGGATAATGTATAATCTATATACAAAATTCATTTTAGCGAGTTTTTTATTGATTCTAAAAGGCTTGTTGCGAATTGGCGAAGAATTAGCTGAGATTTCCATTACAGCTAGATAATATAGCGTCGACTCGCAAAAAATATATTAGCGGCTTTACTTGGCGGCGATTAACACCCACAAATCTAGATGTTAATTCAATAATTATTAATTTTCCAAATGATTTCACATAATTGCAAACGATTACAAGAGATTTTTAGAAATATAATTGTAGAAGTTTGAATTAGAAACATTGAAAGTTTAGCAGCTGAAAATTGTAAGTATAGAAAACTTGACAGTTTCGATTTCGCAGTTTGAATCTAAGTGATTACAATGATGGAAATCTATACAATTTTCAGTTTAAATCCTCTCCTTCATCCTCCTTCATTCTATCTATCACGTTTGCTCTAAATTCATGAACTTAATTTATTTGGTGAGAACAAAAATCTTTTGAAACGAATGTTAAGCAAAAAGTTTGTTTTCCTACAGGATTGACATTTACATAATTTGCGGGTTTTTAATGATCAGTTAACTCGATTAACCGCTGTGTTGAACTAGAAATGCTGTCATAGGTCCGAGAAATTGGTCATAAAGTGATAATTTGAAAACAAAATCCAATAGCTTCGTGGTTGCAAACTGGTTCATAAACTTTTAATGATATTCGAAATGCTCAATTTGTGTGGAACAAGCTTCGATCGATGGGCTATGCATAAATTAAAAGTATCTCCACCTACACGGTGTAGATTTATTCCTGCTTTGTAGTATGGTTTTAGAATTTTTCACGCATTAAGCACAACGATGATCGCAGGTAACACCGAGATTTGACAATCACGTCATAATCAAGGAATGAAGCTTATGCAAAGTATCATTAGTGACATTTACCTCACGTCACAGAAAACAAATTCTTTTAAGAAAAAGTGAGAAAAAGAGCATCATTTATGATATTGCCATTAGTAATACGTTCTCTGATTATATGAGGTCATATTCATATAAGCGGTCATGGTTGCTTTGTCTATTTTTATTGGCATAACGTCATATCCTTTAATTCAATTTTCAAGTTTTCCACCTTAAAAGTATTAATTTTTTATTGCTGCGATTTAAGTTGTCCAGTTCCGAATTTTCATTTAAAAAATGCATCAGGAAACATATATTTTATGCTATTATTTATTTAGGAAGTTGCAATATTTTATCATTTTCCGACACAAAGCCTAGTATTTGTAATTTTATATTTTCCAAAATAAAATTAATACTATTACCTTGACCTAAATGGTTCCAACATTCTTAGTTTTATTCAGAGTTTATCTAAAAAAAATTACTTTTTAAATGTCAAAGACAGCCAGACACTAACCAAGACGTCACAATCATGTAATTTAAACTAGTAACCTATTTCTTTTGAACCATGTAATTGTCAGAGATTGTGTTACTTGTAGATCTACTTTTACAAGGTCACTTTCATTACAGAAATTTCTATTCCATTTCAAAACATAATACCCATATTGTGAAATATGCATATAGGGTAGACCGAGGCAAGACTGAACGCCGGTGTAAAGGCGACCTAGCAAATAACATTGCTATTCCTTCAGAATTTTAATTCACCTTTGCATTAAAAAATTTATTTTATTAGGGAAATGCTGCTATCAACTCAAATCTTGAAAATGTACGTTTTAAAAGAAAAAGTATGCAGAACACAATTTTGACACATAAGCAATGGAAGATTCTCTGACAGGAATCTAACGTTTGCAACATTAATTGTAATTTTACTTAAAGCATGAAAATTTGATCTTCTGGTAGATGAAACACTATTATGTCAAGTTATTATGAACATTAATCTAAATCCAAGTCCAAAATATATTAAATTCAGAAAACAGCTGAGACTTCACTAGCGGGAAATTAATATATCATGAAGCTTACCCCTTTTGAGGTAAGCGTAACTCGTTTGGTTTTAGCCTCGTTATACTACCGGGAATCAAGGAATTTATATGGCAAGGCTTAGTGAGGGATATGTAGAAGAAGGGATGAATTGTACATCAATCTAGAAGTCGCGTATTGCTTATTCAAACAACATGCTCGTCCCACGACACTGCTAGTACACGGGTCGCTCCTCAATCTCTCCACCAAGCACCCCAGATGAAGAGTTTCACAAAGCCATCGTACGTCACAGTTCATACATAAGCACACAAAGTGACTTATAAGCCCATAGGAAAATCCATCCTCTTTACTTCAACCACTTCCATAAAGCAAAGCTATCCACGAGGGCTCATGAGTGTCCAAAATCTTTCGCTTCAAGCGTATATTACCTCGCTGACACTCTTCGTCACATATTTCATATAAACAATTTTTCTCCACACATCTCTATCCTGGCATACATATTTGCTTCTCTCACCATTGGAAACAGACGTTAAAAATGTTTACATTAATGTAATTTTAAACAATTTTACAAGAGAATTGAATAAATAAACATTTCAATAAATAAAAATAAAACCAAAATTCAAAAACCAATTTCAGCCATTCTTCTGAAAACTGGCCAAATATGGGAACCTAGGGATTTTATAAAACTACTTCTACAAATAATATTTCACATGGAAAATTTGGTTTTTCACCTGACCCCTAATATTAAAATTTTCCGAAAAAATTCCTCTTGGTCCTAGGACGTCTCAAATTTTGAATTCATCAGGCCAGTTACGTTCTATGAACTAAAGTAATTATATTCTGAATGGTAGAAATCATTTCAAAGAACCTGCAGCCATTTATAGGTCACCATTGTTAAATTCGGATGTTGACCTGACCCAGAACTTTGAAATTTTAAAAAATCCTTGTTGCTCCTAGGATGTCGGATATTTTGCATTCGCCAATATAGTTATAATCTGCGAACCAAAGAAATTCTGTTCTGAATGAATAAAAGCATTCCAAAGAAGCTGCTGCCATCTAAGGACCACCATGGCCAAACTTGATTTTCCATCTGACCCCGAACTTTGAAATTTTCTACAAAACTCCTTGTTGCTTCTGAGACGTCGAAAATTGTGTATTGCAATTACTTTTTCCATTACGAATATTTGCAACGATGAATTTATATTTCAAGTATAATTAATCTTTGCGATGTTCATTTGTTAATCAATTTTAATTAAGGAATGCAACTTTTTCTTTTCAAAAATGATCAAAATGAATGAATTTTTTTGCATATTCGCGGAAGAATTTCACATCTTATTAACTTTTCACGTAGCAATGAATGTAAACCCATCGATCGTGACCCAGTCTACCCTATGAGTTGAAAAGTCGACCACTTTTATACCACTCCTTATTAATGTAATTTGAAAAAGTAGGTTTCTTCTATATTAGTTATAACGATAGATTTTAATTGCTGTAATCAATACATTTTTCAATCTACAATTAAAGCAAGCAGTGAAAATGTAGCTTTTATTATTTATTATTCAGGAAACGAATACTATATATAATTCCATGTGTACTACCTCCCCCCCCCCCCATCGGATAATTCATAATTTTTTCTATTTTGAGTCAGGTTTTCTGCAAAGTGCGATTTTAATTTTGAAATATTTGTTTTGCATTCGAGTACAAAGCGGTGAGTGGAAGTGAAAATAAACCAAATAAAGCATTCACAAGTAAAATCTCAGCCACGATATTGTCGATTTTAGAGATATAACCACGTCGAAATAATTAATACGCAGCTATTTCCCCAAAAAGCTTTACGTACGCATTTTAATAGCCCAGGAAACTCTATAGAGGAAGTGAAACTAGAATGGAAACTCAATTGTCTTCTCAAATTACAGGGCAATTGGTTCAACTCTATGACTGATGAGAATTTTATTGGACTGCAGGGGGACAATCAAAGTCTCTCTCTTTAGTTTGATAAAGTCAGAAATTCCTTTGGTTTGTGATGAACTATATTTCTAAACATCTATCATATTTCCCAAAATGAGAACAAAAAATAGCACGAAGAAAAAGTGTTTTATGCTCCGAAAACTGTGTCTAGCGGATTAAATAACATGGCATATCATCCTCTCCATCTTAATGTATTAAAAGTCATTTTTCATGTATGCCCAGCTAGTAGTACAGATCTCGGCAATAAAAAATGAATGTGGCTTTGAAATTCAAACTTATACTACTCAAATAAAATTTGATTTATTTGAAATCTACTTTGTTTAATTCAGAAAAAAATGTTCAAATCAAATAATCTAAATTCAAACAAATGTGTTTGTTTCAAGGTCTCTTTAATCTACATTTTTTTAACATTTGTTCTAAATTGCGCTTCCCACAAACGCGGATTGATTTCACTGCAATATAACCTGGCATCACGTCCTGTTTCAATTTTTTAAAATCGTATACAAGCTGTCGCAACAAGCTTTGACGTAATTTACGAGTATCGAAAAGCTCTGCATCGATCGACAAGCACTAGTTGAGATACATTCAGTGATATACATTTAAAATTATTTAGCAGAATTTTTCGCTGTCAATTTTATTCATGAATTATATCTTGAAGCAATAAAAATATTTTTAAACTTGATGAAAATGCAGTCGAATTTAGGTATACAATTATACTCTATTACTATTTCCACAATATTTTCCAAATTTTATCTTCTTGATACGTACAAGATAACGATTCTCTGGATGATTTCCCAGACTTGGGAATTTTACTTAATATTCAATAAAGTTACTCAGAGCGGTTAAACCTACTTTAAAAAAAGTGGAGCTATACTTTTTCCTCTTGGATGGGTTTCATATGTGCGATTGAAAAGTGACACCATTAAAGTAACACCCGTAAATAAGGCAGGAACAACTTGCTAAGCGTCCGATGCCTATAAACATGGATATATCCCTGGATGATAAAATAAACTTATACAAAACTCTAGCACTGATATAGACAACAATTTGATAATGTATTTCACGGCTAGATCATGTTAAAATGAGTTCTCAGATTACTCAGAAATATATTATGACGTTAATGTATGCAAAAAGCATTCAGGGAAATATCTAAATGAGGTTAATGCCTTTTTAATTAATACATCATGGTATCAGGAAGCGAAAATTAAATCTTGCAAATAAAATTGACTTATCTTATGTATTGAAATACAGAAAGCCTATTTATAATGATAATCATAATTAAAATTATATTTTCCGTGGAAGTGGAAACTTAAAGAGAAGAAAACTACATTGAAGTGAGTTCGACTAACAAAAGGGAATTCAGGCGAGATATAAACCAAGGCGCTTCGTAAAATACGTTATGGAGTCATTGTAAGAAAATTAGGAGTTTCACGTATCAGCTCAAGTAACAGCTTAAGTAACAGCTCTCTGATAGGATATCTCAATCTCGCAAGATTCATCTGCTCCTACAGTAGATAATATGTGTTTTAAATATGTTAATTATTTAAAATTAAAATTAATTATGTTACCTCATTTGTGCTTTCAATTAATTATGCTATGTTGTAAACAGGTCTCCCCTATTTCTTTCTGAGATTATTTTCAAAATGCACTAAAGATAAAGTATGCTAGATGTCCTAAGTATGCTATTGACGCATTGCCAGCCTGTCACAGTACCGTATAGTTATCGTGCTTCTCACAGTCGACATTCCTTTCGTATATGCAAACATGTATAGTGCAACTTAAAGCTGCTTATCAGAATTAGAAGAGCTTCATTTTATCACAAAACTAACCATGATTTATGTGTCGAAATTCATTGTCGAAATAAGGGCGGGTTTCATTTTTTCAGCACTTTATCCCTAAAGTCAAAACTTGCATTGAGTTTTTCTGTTCCTAAAAATATACTTTTTCGATAAATAGTCTATTTCTAAGACTATTTAGGATGAAGTTGTATTCATGTAAGCGAAAGATAGATATTACGAATAGTTTGGAAACTCACGAGCGGTTTGCACACGAGCGACGCGACGAGTTTGGAGCCGAACATTATAAATCTTTTTGGACATATCCGATTATTGGTAAGCGCTTTTGCTATTTGCGACACAATGTGAGATGATGTAGGAGTTTCTTGGAGAGAATTTATGACCCAATACTAAGTTTGGCATTAGCCCAATCCCAACAAGTCTTTTCTATCAGAATAAACAAATACAGAGAAATATTAAAAAATAGGTGAGCGCTCTTATCGAAAAATGCAGTGCATATCGTCCGTTTCAATGTTTTTCCTATAGAATGAAATCCAGAATAACTCTGAAGCCTTCAACATAAGGAGGACCGAAGGGTAAACAATTTATGTTGATGAAATTTTCTCACAGAATTTATAGGATTGAGGGACCAAAAACCTCTCCCGAAGTTCACATTATTATTTTTTACATTCTCATCACAGAAGGTATTAGATTTATGTGAAATTTGAATCCCCCCCCCCTCACTTGTTTTTATCCATTTTCCACGTTTTGAAACCCCCTGAACCGAAAAAAGAGGTTTTTACGAATGTGTCTGCCTGTATGTCTGTCTATATGCTATATGAATATATGTTTGTATCTATGAATGTATGTATGTATGTATGTTTGTATGTATGTATTTGAGCACTTTGTCAGTCAGCCATTTCGGATGAAAATTCAAAAAGTCGGAGCATTATCAATATTTTTGAGACCACTTTTTTTTGTATCTGAAAATTCTATGTACGGCTGTTCATAATATTCAAAAAGACGAACAATTTATCCTCATGACTTTTTTCCATGAAAATTTTAAGCCAAACAATGCACGATATGAAAAAAGTCAAGAGAAGAAACCGTTGCTTCTTAAACACCCTATAAGATTCTCATAGCAACTTTTTAAATTTTCTTGAAAAATCAAAGATTCAATTTTTGATTGCACAGAAAATAATGAAAACTCAGAAATTCCATTCTGCGGTCAAACTATACAAGATACGAAAAAAGATGAATAGACCAAAATTGTTCAAAAAAGATCTACAAATTTGTTGCTGATTACTTTTTTATAGGACGCATAGTTTTTGTTTTATTCGTAAAAAACAACATTAAAAAACAAAATATTAAATTTTTGGACAAACGACACAAACTATGAAAAAAATGAATTAAGAAAAGTTTCTCATCCAAAAAAATGCATGTCACATCTGCGGCATGTCACACCTGCGGCAAGTCACATCTGCGGCATGTCACACCTGTGGCATGTCACATCTGCGGCATGTCTCATCTGCGGCATATCACAACTGTGGCATCTCTACTTAGCGGCTTCTCTCTCGCGCAGCATTTCTCACAGTGCAATTGACATTTTTGAGGCATCTCTCACCAGTGGCAAGTCTCCAAGTGGCATCTCTCTCCTCCAGAAAATTTTTTTAATTTAAATGAAAACGGCAAAACTACGGCAAGTCTCCCCAGCGGCATCTCTCGCTCAAGAAAATTTTCTAAGTAGTTCTAAAGATGGCAAAACTGCGGCAAGTCTCCCAGAACTTATTTTCTCACCAGCGGCATCTCTCACCTGGAAAAAATTTGTAAGTCCATATTGAACTAACAAAACTGCGGCAAGCCTCTCAGAACAAATTGTCACATCTGCGGCATCTCCTACCCGCGGCAAGTCTCTCCAGTGCCGCCTCTCTTCCGGGAAAATTTCTATGTCCACATCAAAGTGGCGAAACTGCGGCAAGTCTCACAGGACTAATTGTCACATCTGCGGCAAGTCTTCCAGGATGGATTGTCACATCTGCGGCATCGCTCACCAGCAGCAAGACTCCCCAGCGGCATCTCTCGCCCAAGAAAATTTTCTAAATAGTTGTAGATTTGGTCATTTTCAAAAATACTCACAATGCTTTCTTAGGCGAAAGATGCCACTGAGAGACTTGCCGCAATTTTGCCATCTTCAGAACTACTTAGAGAATTTTGTTTGGAGAGAGATGCCACTGGGGAGACTTGCCACAACTTGCCATCTTTACAACTACTTTGAAAATTTTTTGGCGAGAGATGCCGCTGCGGAGACTTGCTGCAGTTTTGCCATCTTTAGAACTACTTAACAAATTTTCTTGGGCGAGAGATGTCGCTGGGGCGACTTGCCGCAGTTTTGCCATATTTACAACTAGTTAGAACATTTTTTTGGGCAAGAGATGCCGCTGGAGAGACTTGCCACAATTTCACCATCTCTACAACTAATTTGAAAATTTTTTTGGGCGAGAGATGCTGCTGGGAAGACTTGCCGCAGTTTTGACATTTTTAGAACTACTCACAAAATTTTCTTGGGCGACAAATGCCACTGGGAAGACTTGCCGTAGTTTTGCCATCTTTATGACTACTTAGAAAATTTTCTTGGGCGAGAGATGTCGCTGGGGAGACTTGCTACTGGTGAGAGATGCCGCAAAATTGTAAATTTCACGGCGAGAAATGCCGCACATGAGAGAAGCCACTAGGTAGAGATGTCGCAGTTCAGACATGCCGGAGATGAGTCATGCCGCAGATGTGATATGCCGCAGGTGTGACCTGCCGCAAAGAGACTTGCCGCGTGTGAGATGATATAGACCCAAAAGTTGTTCAAACAAAAAGAAAATCTACAAATATTTGATAAATTTTTATAATAAACATATTTAAAAAATAAAAAGATTACCTTTTTGTAAAAAGGACAAAAGCTACAATAACATTTTATTAAACAAAATTTTTCGCCTAAATTATCTCTACATATTTTATGTATCACAGTGTTCGCATGATTATAATTTTTTATTATAACACAGAATTTTCAAAAATCAAAATTTGAATTTTCAAAAAAAGGGTTGACTTTTTTTCATTTCTTCCTTAAAATATTCGGGCAACCTGAGGAAATGAAATCCTGCAAAGAACTGGCGTTGAGTAAGAAGTTTAAGTTGAAGTGGGTCGAGGCTCACTTTTTTATGAAAAAAGGCGGTTCTAAGTTTTCAGAAGCTTAAAATGTCATTTACCTATGCATGTATCCCCTCGAACAAAATCAATTTTCGAATATCTCTTCATTTTTAATTTAAATTATGACAATTATATATTTTTTAAATAAGTAAATTTTATGATTTTTTTGCGGTTTCTTTAATGCGAATTGTTTATAATACATAAAATATCACTTTATACTGAAAATTAGATATTTTCATGAATTTTTCAAACAATTTATCATTGTTTATAGCAATTTTCTCATAGAATGGAGTTAGAAAGACGGGATTTTTTCACAAATTTTCCATTGGTTGTCCAATTCTCAATTAAATGAAAGTGGCAGTTCATCAATGTTAATAATATTGATTGTTTAAACAGTGTTTTATAATTAGTAATATTATCATATTTGAATAATGCTAGAAAGATGTGGCTTTTTTAAATTTCTGGCTTTTTGTCCAATTTTCATTTGGAGTAAAGTAATAATGAATTTAAGTTAACAATATAATTGTTTGAACAATTTATTATGATTATTAACAATATTATATTTGAATAATGCTAGGAAGATGCGTTTTATTTTTATTTCTGGCTTTTTGTCCAATTTTCATTTGTAGTGAAGTGCTAATGAATTCAAGTTAATAAAATAATTGTTTAAACAATTTCTTATAATTGTTGATAATATTCTCTTTGCTTAAATGATAGAATGTTGCGTTTTTTTCTGAAATTTTCAACTGCTTGTCTGTTTTTTATTATGCGTGACTTGATAATCAATTAAATTTGGTAAAAATAATTGTTTGAATAAATTATTATTGTTTATAACGATCTTCATCTATATCGATTGAGCCTAAAAGTTGCGGTTTTTCGGAAATTTTTACCTTTCTGTCCTTTTTTCACTTAGTGAGGTAATAATCAATTAAAGTTAGCATAACGATTGTTTAAACAATATAATATTGTGTATAACTATCTTTTCTTAGATAAGTGCTAGAAAGTGGCGGTTTTGTCTAAAATCATTCACTTTGCTCCGCCTAATTAATTACTAACGATCAATAAATAAACATTGGAGAAAACTATATTTTAAATAATCTCTTTAATTTCTGTGAATATATATTCTGATAATTTAACATTCTGAAATGAAACAGATATTCACAATACGTTTAAAATTTTCTACACAGATCAGATGAATACAACTTTCCCTTGAATAAGTTACTGAGAGACTTCAGTGAGGTGTCAGAAACGCAGCAATTGTTATTGTTATTCTCTTGTTTGTTTTTGCCTCTTGTATAAAATAGCTTTTTTTAAATTATTTTCTTCAAGCATTGGGAAAATAGCAAAAATGATTAACTTAAAACAACAATATCGGTCGAAAAATCATTTTTGTTGTGGTTGACGTATTATTTGTTCACAAATAAAAAGGCGATGCAAAGTCAAAGATTTTAGAAAAAACCGCCACCTTCTAGCACTTATCTAAGAAAAGATGGTTATAAACAATAATAAATTGTTTAAACAATTTTTCGGTTAACTTTAATTAATCATTACCTCACTAAGTGAAAAAAGAACAGAAAGGTAAAAATTGCCGATAAACCGTAACTATCAGGCGCAATCGATATAGATGAAGATAGTCATAAACTATAATAATTTGTTTAAACAATTATTTTCGCTAAATTTAATTGATTATCAAGTCACGACTAATAAAAAACAGACAAACAGTTGAAAATTTAAGAAAAAAACGCAACATTCTACCAATTAAGCAAAGAGAATATTATCAACAATCATGATAAATTGTTTGAAGAATTATTTTGTTAACTTGAATTCATTATTACTTCACTCCAAATGAAAATTAAACAAAAAGCCAGAAATTTAAAAAAACAGTTACTCCCGGTGGGACCCTGCGGTGGTTGTTAACCTTTAGTTTTTATATATATATAGTTTTATGCTTACTGATATATCCGTTGGAATTTCCAATATCCTTCATGTTCATTAATGATGCTTCTCGTTTGATAAATGTTTTATCATCTTTCAATGGAATACACATAACTTTTGTGTTACTCTTAATTGTCGACTCAAAATAGACTGTTCCAGGGTTCCATTGCTTGTTTGGTTGGAATTTTGCAAATGCTCCTTCAATGTAAATTTTCTGAAAACATTTACTGAATTCATTCATACAAAAATATTATATGTGAATAATACAATTATTAATAATTTTATTTTGTATATTTTTTTCAATGGAATTATGATTTTGAAGAATAAGTTCTCTTTAGAATATATACATGAAATAAATGAAAAAACTATATATATTAAAAGTAATATAACAATATTTTAATAGAAAGTTTTTTTCTCTATAATTTATACCTTTCAAGAATAAAAGAGAAAATTATATTTTATGCATCATAAAGCAATTAATTTAAAATTGTGTTATATTTAAATTCATTTATTTATATTTAATGAAAGTACATTTTTTAAAATAATTTTTTTTATTTAATGAAAAATAAATTCCAATAAATATACAAAATCTCTTGAATGAAAGGCATGTATAAAAAATATATTTGATAAAAATAATTTTTACTGTAATGAAAGAATTTATTTCTTATTATGATAGGAAATCTTGATAATCTTTCATAGCAATGTTAATTTTGTAAAAAATATTCATTGAGTTGTTTGTTTGTTTATTAGAACAAAGAAATTATTGAATTTTAAAAATGTTTCATCGAAGAGAAAATATTCATGGATTTATTTATTTCTTTATTATGAGGAAGAAATTATTGAAATTTAAAAAGAATCAAATTAATTTTATATTGATACGTAACTTTTAAATAAAGTCTGAATGTCGCACAGCGTACAGGATGACAGATTCTATTTTATGTCGTATTTTTTTTTTAATATGATAATTCAGAGAAATAATTGTTTAATATTCAAGTTAAGATTTTATTGAGACTATCGACATACTAAAAGAGTATTGAAATGAATTTGAATCCTTAAAAAGAAATACCTTTAGTAATTACTTACCTGATCTTCAAGACTAATAGGTCCTAGTTTGTCTATTTCGTTATTCCAAACTACTATTTGAACTTTTGACCTTCATTATTACTGACAACAAATTTCCATCTCTTCTTTTGATTTCCAGTGGCACTCACTAAACGCGGATCTTCAATCGAATCAACGATTCCAATAATAATTCTGTAATATATAAAAGTTATATTTAATTTTTTTTTTTTAGTATATATTATTGAATGTTATTAATTCTGATTTGCTAATCATTAGTCTAATGTTCATTTATCTTTAATGCATGTACTAACATGTTTTATAAAAATGTTTGAAATTGTTTAACTTATAAAATATGTACAATCATAATTGAAATATTTAAAAAATCTGTTAATATAATTAATTTTGAAAAATGGTACTCACGCAGTGCAGTTTCGATGTCCTCATCTAAATCGGAATCACTAGTTTCATCCTTTTCAATCATTTTGTCTTTAAGAAAATACATTATTTCGTTTAATTCCAATGCATATATAATAGAAATAATTAATATCTATGAATTAGTAATTATTAATGATAACACGCTGAATATTATAGTCGTGAAAGGTTGATCAAAAGGTGTATTCATTTGTTGTAATGTGAAAAATATTTGCCTAGTGCATAATACAGGGTGGGGCAGAATGAAGTCCCTAATTTGAAAGGTGAATTGTAAAAGAACGCTTTAAGAGACATAAAAAAAGGTTTGTGCTGCTCAAAAGTACGTATAATACCGTTTTTTTCATGATGTTTTGAAAATGATATCGTCCAAGTGGTGCCTTGTCGAGCATAACACATGTGGAGCCTTTCAAAGAAGTTTTCGGCCACTCTTTCCAGCATATCTTGCGGAATTCCAGTGATGACGTCCTCAATCGCCTTCTTCAAAGCTTCAAGGGTTCGAGGTCGAACTTTGTATACCTCAGCTTTGACATATCCCCATAGAAAAAAATCACACGGAGTCAAATCAGGGGAGCGAGGAGGCCATAGAACATCCCCCCGCAAAGAGATCAGGCGACCGGGAAAGAGCTCTTGCAAAATTTCGCGTGAACGACGGGCATTATGGGCCGTGGCTCCATCTTGTTGAAACCAGAAGGCTTCTGTGTCGTGTTCCTCACCATACTCTTCCATTTTAGGACGCGAAAAGTTCTCCAGAATGTCACAATAGCGAGCCGAAATGCCCTCTGCGTCGCCACCACGCTTTCCCTGTTTTTAAAGAACATCTCCACAAAAAAAACCTGTTCCCTTACGATAAATGAGTACAAACCGTGTATTTAAGGGAGTACTGGCATGAGTACACTCATTCAAGTACTAATTTAGCGCAGTTAGTGGTTGGGAGTACTGGGATGAGTACTGGTTTGAGTATTGGCATGCGTACTTCGCGCTTCGACCTTACGTAATTATTTCGATAGTTCGAAATCTGTCATAATGGTCAGAATCAAGAAATTTCGTACACACACGCGCGCGTATATATATATATATATGTGTGTGTGTGCGTGTGTATATATATCTTTATTTGTTTATATTACCTAAAATTGGAAATTTTATTAATTGGGATAACATTTTAAACACTCTGCCTTAAATCCATAGCAACTTCTACTATAATATTTGATAATATAGAATATATATAACTTAACTTCTTTCTTAATGGAGCTAAAAATACGCCACGTCGATTGGGTAGCAAGTACAATTCCTGAGTACTAAATGTATTGCATATTTTAATTCATACAATGCAAACCAGTACCCAGGTCTTGTAATACCACCTATTTTACCCTCTTCCATGGGAAAAAATTAACCGTTATATCGCATAGCGAAGCTCAACATACAAAAACTCGAAAGTTTCTTTTTTAGAATTGGATTCAAATTAAAAGAAGTTCCAAAACAGAGGAAAATTGCTTTTCAGCAACAGTCAATCTATACAATATTTAATATCTTTTGGTTGAGGATTCATTTATTTCGTTGAAATTTAACGTATTTTTGTTTGAATTTAACTGTTTTTGACGTAATATTCAAATATTATTCTGTTGAAATATTAATGCATCTTTTGAATTGACAATTCGTTTCATTGGATGATGATTGAAAATAATGCTATTTGGATGAATATTAATTTTTTTGGTTCAAACTTTAACTACACTAAAATTCGTCTTTTTTTAAATTAAAAATCATTGATACATAAAATTCTTCATGGGAAAGTTCTCGACAAGTTGTATAACTTTTCAGTAACATTTTCCCAAGCCCATGGAAGTTATTCCGAAAACCCCAAACTGTGATTTTTTCCTATGTATGGGTAAAAAATCGTTGAATTGTGGAGTTAATTGTAATACATAAATTGGTTTAAGAAATAGCCAACGTGATGGATTGTTCGTTTGAAAAGTACATTTTTACCTTAGAATTGCTTGTTTTTAGGGTCAAGATGAGACTTAATCATGAAAAGTTGTCATCTGATATTTATTTATCATTATTCTGAACCGAGTACATAAATAAATATCTAGTATCGGCATTTACTGGAAAGAAATCATCCTACATTTTTTAAGTATTAATTAGAAAATTTACGTATATGGCCAAATACATTTTATTGGAACTTATGGAGAATCAAAATTAGTTTTTTCTTGTAATTGCCTATAAACTGACAGGCCAGTGATTTCAAGTAATGAAAATTTGTCTCCGTACTTTTGCTCATTTTTTAAGCAAATTATATAAACAAATTCAGATTATCGGCATTAACTAGAAAAAGCGTCACACATTTTTACTAATTGCATTCACACTGTATTCGACATCAAGTTTCGTGATGAAAATTTATAAAAGTCAATACTGTGCGATTGTGCATTTTACATATATACATTATTAGAAACATACAAAATTACTATCGGATGATCAGTATCCATCACTGAACACCATGACCATTATAATTTGAATATAATTGGCAGAGAATTTTTTTAAGAAGCTAGCTTCCTTATACCATTTTATTATTTTCAGTAGGGCTATTACAAATTAGTGAAAATTGTAAGGTTTTCTTACGTTATGGATAAAATCTGAAATAGTAAACATCCTTCAATATTCTTGGACTATTACATAGGTATGTTTCTAAATAATCGTGGCTCGTGCATAATTGTAAGACAAGTTCTTGGATCCTGGAAGAAGTCAAAGTCGGAATATTCAAGTTTTTCATAATTCTTTGTTCCACATTAGCTGACTTCACTTTTTGCACTATGTAAGAAAAAATATTGTATATCAGTTACTGCGACTAAATACAAATGTAGTTTCGATAAAAGGTCAAGAACATTAAAAAAATATTGATTATTTCAGATGTCATGTAAGATTTACGAAAAATACAAGGCGAAATATGTATACAAGAATTGACAAAATTACATCATTCCGGGATTGTATAGGTTAAAAAATAAAAACTACTTGTTGGCCCCTCATATGTATGTAATTCTATGAGAATGAGGGACCAACTTAATTTTAAGCTTATTACGCAATACATTACACATAATAGTGCAATAAAAACCAAATGCAACAGTACTATTTGATTAAAAACACATTTGCTCGTGAATTTTCCACGCCCAGGATGCACCAGGTGGAGGTCGCCAGTCAGATGAGTATACCTCACTTTATATACACTATATACAACTATCAAGTGTTTTGATTCATTCTCAATAAGTGTACGCATATGTGCATGTATTCATGCTCGCATGTACTGTACTAGCATATGTGATTTACTTTTAGTTTTAATTGCGGAATCATCTCAGTTCCACGTGACGGTTTTCATTCAAGCTGAACTGCTTTGCTTATATATACATTCTAGTTTCAATTGTAGCAATTTCGATTTATGAGTTCCAAGAATTACGCCACACGGCGGCTTTCATCCTTTCCGCCACGGGGCCGGAAGGGGAGAATGTGCCTTTAGTAGCGTAGTGATAAAGCGCTGTACCCTAACGGGCCTAGCTGGATAAATACGTCACGTTGCGCAACATCGCGATACGGCCTTGACAGTTTACGTTCGAAAACGCTTAATTTAAGTCGAAGGTCAGAACCAAAACCATGCTTAAGTTGAAATTCGATTGTAGTTTTAACACGTTGCACTAAGGTTTACGATTTTATTTTATTCTCAGTTGTATAAAATGATTTTAGTCATTCGATATTCTGTCAAAGGTACCATATTCTCAGTTGTTTCTATTCGTGTCTAATAGGTATACACTCGTAAAGTTCAAACGTGGTCTTTCATAGTACCCTTCAATTTTTCACAAAACGATTTCACTTTATGTATATATATTTTGTTAAGTTATTAATATAGAATGTATATAGTTGTATATAGTATATATAAAGTAAGAAATGCTAAAACTGACTGACGACCTCCACGTGGTGCATCCTAAGCAAACATGAAATTAGTGTGGCGAATCTCAGCAGTAAATGAAGAGATGTATTTTTCCATCTACTTAGAATCAATTGACACCGTGAGTGGGGAATTCACGAGAAAATGTGTTTTTAATCAAATAGTGCTTTTGCATTTTGTTTTTATTACATTATTACGTATAATTTATTGCGTAATAAGCTTAAAATGAAGTTTGCCCCTCATTCTCATGCAATTGCATATATATGAGGCACAATCAAGTAGTTTTTATTTTTTTAAACTATGAAGTAATGCTTCGATCATTTACGCAAAAATATATATTGCCACCTTGAATGTGAGCATGATATATGGAAAAATGGTTTGTGTACCAAAAGCACTTCCTTAAAAAAAAAATGATTTGAAACTTTAATAATTTTTTTACCCCCTTATATTCAACAGAATTGGTTCTTGAATTCATTTTAGAACCGCTTTAGTACCCTCTATAACATATATTTAAACCATAAAGATCGGCCAAGCCTTTTCGAGAAAATTGGATTTTTTGATTTTTCAAAATTTGTTTTTTACTTTCGTAAAGGAAATTTTTTTGTATTGATACTTGGGGTAAATTTTTCTTATAGCAGTAGCTACTTACCCCCGCAATATAGATCACATCCGAGCAGGGGCACTCAGACCATGCTTATCCTGCTATGGGCTTTTCAAACAAAAATTAGAAAGTTATATTTTCAGTAGAAAAACGACTTTTCATCAAAATAATCAAATTGGGAAGAAGTTAGTTGAATTTTTAACTCGAAAAGACAAATTTTCAACCAAAAATAGAAAAGTTAAATTTTCAGTATATAAAAAATGAATTTTCATCAAAATACATGAATTTTTAAACAAATAGTTGAATTTTTTAGTCAAAAAGGTAAGTTTTCATCTAAAAATAGAAAAGTTAACTTTTTAGTGAAAAAAAAGAATTTCTAACAAAATAGTCAAACTGGGAAGCAAATTGTTGAATTTTCAACTCTAAAATATATATTTTCAAACAAAAATAGAAAAATTAAATTTTCAGTAAAAAAAACATGATTTTTTATAAAAATACATGAATTTTCAAACAAATTGTTGAATTTTCAACTCGAAAAGATACATTTTCAAGCGAAAATGGAAAAATTAAATTTTCATTAAAAAAAAAACGAATTTTTATTAAAAAAACTAATTTTTATCAAAATAAATGAAATTTTAACTCACAAAAATAAATTTTCAATCAAAAATGGAAAAATGAAATTTTCAGTAAAAAACGCATTGTCTTCAAAATAGGATGAATTTTTAAACAAATAGTTGAATTTTCGACTGTAAAATATATATTTTCAACCAAAAATGGAAAAATTAAATTTTCAGTAAAGAAACATGTATTTTTATAAAAATGCATGACTTTTTAAACAAATAGTTGAATTCTTAACTCAAAAAGATCAATTTTCATATACAACTAGAAAAGTTAACTTTTTAGTGAAAGAAACGAGTTTCCAACAAAATAAACAAATAGGGACGCAAATAGTTGAAATTTCAAATAAAAAAATAAAAATTGTCAACAAAAAATGAAAAAGCTAAATATTCAGTAAAAAAAAGAATTTTCATCAAAATGCATGCATTTTTAAACAAATAGTTAAATTTTCAACTCAGATAAATTTTCAACCAAAAATGGAAAAATTAAATTTTAACGTGGAAAAAAAAACTAATTTTCATCAAAATACATGAATTTACAAACAAATAGTTAAATTTTCAACACGAAAAGATAAATTTTCTACCAAAAATGGAAAAATTCAATTTTCAGTCAAAAATGAATTTCCGACAAAATAGTTAAATAGGGAAGGAAATAGTTGAATTTTCAACTCTAAAATACAAATTTTCAATCAAAAATGGAAAAACTAATTTTTTAGTAAAAAAACACGAATTTTTATAAAATTCCATGAATTCGGTTCAGTTTATTTTAACATAAAATAGGGCCAGTGTCCAATCACTTATTTCTATATTAAAACGGGTAATGTTACAAACATAAACCGAAGGCACGAATCTTTAGTGCTATAATCGTGTAGATAAATAAATTATCTATCGAATTTTTTGTGTTCATATTTAAAATCTCCGCTAACGATTTATCATTTGTTATAGTTTGGAGTCTAATACCATTGTACGTCGGACATTCCCTAATAAAATACTCTTAACTTATCCATTTTTCGCAAGTTGCACATCTGACAGAAACTGTCGCAATCATATAAATATTTTTGTCCATCCCAGAAAATGTTCGGGTTCTTAGAACCACTCAAACTTAGCTCACAGAGTACACTTGATTAATTGCAGTTGACATCTTTCAACAAATAGTCGTTAGACGAGACAATGCTCTTAAAAGTGCAAGAATATTTTGAATTGTTTGCTGCTAGTAAATCATCATTTCTAATTCTTCCTTGCAATGTCGACGTTATCCCCTCCAATTGCTGTTTGCCAACTTCCGGACATTGCTTTACAAATACATGCTTAAATCCTAGGTTATCCAGCATGTGTTCAATTTGAGTTGTCCAGTTATACTTTATCTTATTTGATTTTAATTGATTTAGTTGAATTAGTTTATTGTTGCAGCTCTTAACTAACCTTTCATCAGGCATGTCTAGAAGTTTGATCCACCATCTAATTGCCCTTGCCACGCACTCATATTCCAATTTATATCTATTGGTTTCTAGTCTAATCATATAATTAGGATTGTTGCGGGGAAGGTTCAATACTGATTTAAAGTATTTCATCTGGGCAGATTCAATTTCATTAAAATATCGTAAATACCAAATTTCAGCTGCATATAATAAAGTCGTTTGAGACAACCGAGTTAAAAAGATGGTTTGTCGCTATCAATGATCTTGGTTTTGCTTTGTAAAGAGTTTGTCGAGACACACCTGTCGCTACATTAGCTTTAGATTTTCGATCTTTCACATTCTCGCTATACACCCCTGTACTTTGAAAAAATTTTCCTAGGTAGCAGTACGATTTTACTTCTTCCACCTCTTCCCCTCCCAATGTGCACTTCGCAAATTTCTTACTTTTTGGGCTTTTATGAAAAGCCAAGACCTTAGTCTTTTCTACGTTGACTTGTAATTGATTTAATTTAGAGTAAAGCTCTAAAGCATTTAATTTTAATTGAACGTCTCTTGCGGATTCGGCCAAGATCACAATATCATCCGCGAATGCCAGGATTAAAATCTCTAAAAGACCTCCCTATCCTGCCCCAGAAGCTCCAAATGCTCTAAAAAATTTCTCAATATCGCATATAAACAATAAGAATAGAATCGGACTGAGTGATTCCCCTTGCGGTGTTCCTAAATTGATTTTAATATCTTTTGATCTATCCCCATTTACGTCATAATGCATCGAGAAAATGTCGTAGAGCTTTATAATTAACCTGAGAAGCCTACTGTTGAGTCCAAGGTCTCTGAGCTTTTCCCATAATAATTTGTGCCTTACTGATGGGAATGCTTGATTAAAATAGACAAAGATTTCGAAGAGAGTCATGCCTTTAATTCTTATTATTGAATGTATCGCTATATTTAATATAAAAATATTGTCAATGCAACTTCGGCCCTTCCGAAAACCAGCCTTCCCTTCCGGAATTATTTTTCTCTATGTACTTTTGTAGTCTTTCTGCTAGAATATGAGTAAATATTTTAGTGATATTATTAAATAGAGAAATAGGTCTATAATTGCTGGGGTTGTCTTTGTTTCCTTTCTTGCATATTACAACAGTTTTTATTTTGCCCCAATCTTTTGGAATAATACCAAAAGTTAAAATTTTACCAAGCATGCCTAACATGAAGATTAGAACATTCGGGGTTATATTTTTATCAAATTCGTTCCCTAATCCATCTGGGCCTGGGGCTTTACCATTTTTTAGTCTTCCTATACTACTGATCAATTCGTCAATTTCTATTTGTCTATCCAATTCCGCAATAACATGCGTACTGACTATTTTAAATTTATCCTGATTACCCATTGTAAAGTTTTTTATGTAAAAGTCCTCCCATGTTTCAATAGAGATAGGGCACATCAAGTATTCTTTGTATGCAAATTTTTTAATGGTCAGCCAAAACTCTTTCGCGCTCCTAATGTCAATTCAAGCCTTAAGATCCTTATCCCTAACTGTTTTCTTTTTTTGTTTTATCAGACTATTATGCTCTTCTTCTGCTTTTGAGAATTCACCTAATGCCCCGCCCATGAAATTTAATTCGTTAGCCTTCTTCAAGCTTTTATTGAGTTCAGATTTAGATTTCATGTACTGTTCTTCCTGCCAATCTTTGCCCCATAACTTATTTGCATTACTTGTTGCTCGTATTCCGCAAAGATCAGCATTAGTCGCAGCAACTTTGATCGATATTTATAACCTTGAACTCAGTTCGTCTATGGGTAATTATTTACTTTGAATAATTTTTGTGGAATCTAGATGCAACTTACATGATTCTGAATTTTCTTCCTTCCACCTATGAGTATTCTGAATCAGTATTTTGTAATTTTTAGATCTCAAATATTTTCTATCCTTGTTATTCTGTCCTGGGACTCCCATTTCAAGTGTAGTTTGAAAATGATCTGTATTGGATGTTGATGAAATTATCTTACTGTCCCTTATGTAAGGAAAACAAGCTACATTAACCCAAATCAAGTCAATCGTACTCCTACCCAGGTGGTTTACAAATATTAATTTCGCTGGCGTATCGTTGGGAGATCTACCATTCAACATTACAAAGCTTTCAGATTCCATTACGCTTGTCAGCGGCATACTTCTATAATGTACCTCAAAATTGCTACTTATTCTAACGCCTGATAGTGGGGATCCCTCTACTGTCATATGGTCCAACTGGTTGAGGTCTCCCACTCTAGAGTTGAAGTCCCCACCAATTATTACAGGCAGAGAGTTATCCCTGCTAGCTGAATTACGGATAGTATCAGAGAACATATCTATTATAGTATCAGAGTCCAGTTTCGGTTTCCACTATACCACTCGTATTATAAATATAAAATTTTTACGTTACACCTTAACTATTATCCACATATTAGTAACTTCTATAATATTTAAAAAACGCATTACCTTGTTAATAAGAACGATTATACCTCCACTCGCTCTTCCAGCACTGTGATCCCTTTCTGCTGGGCTCTGAATTGTCTGATAGTTCTTGAGGAATGCTGGATTCACTTCCAATATTGATGACAGCTATATTTCCTTGACTCCGATTATGTCGTATGTTGATATGAGTTTTTGCTGATTTTGATCTAGGTCGTATACGTTTTTGAGACCACTTATATTCCAGGAGTTAAGTTTAAGTAGTTGTATTTTTATCCTTGTGAAGTGACGTTTTCGAAGTGTTTCTTGTTTTACTTTGAAACGTATCAAGCACTTCCTTATCTCCTACCGATTTTTGAGGGATAAATTGGTCCATACTATTTCTCATGTTGTCGTATTTTCTCTTGTAGTACTTCCTTTTTGGCTTTATAGTATTCCAATTCTTCATCTCTTGTTTGTTAATAGTATCTTCCTTTTCCATCTCCTCAATGTCATCGCTGCTTCTATATCGCTTCTTTGAAGCCTTTCCTGCCTGTAGGAAACTAATAACCTCGTCAACGTCGCAAGGCTTTCCTTCTATTAGTAGGAAGGCATCTCTGAGTTGGGTCTCAATATTCAATTTTCTCAGTTCCTTAAAGAGTGGTACCAGCTACTTCCTTTTTTCCTGTATGTTCTTGTCATAATCATTTGAGATAAAAATGCTGGTCCCTTTCAATTTACGCTTTTCCCCCATAATTTCTTGTTTCTTGAGAAGTGATGTGAATGAAAGAAGGATAGGTGGCTTTGGATTTTTTGACTCTCCCTTTAGGACCTTGGCGTTTTTTATATCAGCGATGGTGATCTCAACTTCCAGTGTTTCTTTGATGAAATTGATCATGTGATCGACTCACATGCGGGGATGAGCAGGAGCATACAATCCGAAGTAAACCATGTTATACCTTTTAGCTATGCTCTCGTTCTTAATCTGTACATTCTGGATTTCCTGGAGTTGGTTTTTTGGAATTTTATTCTCTTGTTTGAGTTCTTCAATCTTCCCGATATATTTCTCCAGTTCATCTTTTATGGGTTTTACTTCCTGTTTCACAATTTCTTGAACTTTATGCCCGATGCATTCTAGAATGGAATTTTTCCAGGAATCTAGAATTTATTCGAATTGTGGAACTGACATTTTTTATATTTTTGTGTTTGTGTCTGCGCTATCCTCCATATCTTCTGGATAAATTATACTTTTTCCACAGATCGCGTATCGATACCTGCTTACTTTTGCGCCAAAATCCTTGATGTTGCTGACAGAATTTTCGCTTGGTTTTACACTTGGTGCAGGCTCCACGCCGAAAAAAAACACTACATTCACTGTTCCCGGGGCTAAGAGATACCAAAAATGCCTCTCAGATTTCACTTAGCTCAATCAATTGTACAGAATTTCATAGAAAACTACAGAGCGATTTGACGTACATCTTATCACACGTACATCACTTTAAAAGATTTCCAAAATTGAAATTTTTCAGGTAATTTTTCAGAATTTAACGAAAGAAATCTTGAAAATTTTAAGATTTTTTTTTTATTTTATTAAATATTTTTCAAAATTTTGGGAATAATTCAAGTCCGTTAAAAATATATTCGAAAATTCATCTCTTTTGGTGAAATTTTATCTTTTTTAAATGAAATTGCAACTATTTGGTTGAAAATTAATCTGTTTTGGTTGCGAATTCAACTATTTTGGTGAAAATTCGTCTTTTTTGAATGAATTTCATTTTTTTATTTAAAATTAAAATTTTTAGTTGAAATATCAGTTATTACATTTTTTGTAGAGAATTCATATTTGAAAATATTTTCAACTATTTTGTTGAATTTTCATCTCTTGGATTGGAAATGTGAGTATTTTGTTAAAAATTCATGAATATTGTTGAAAATTTGTCTTAATTGGTAGAAAAGTAATCTTCATGGTACAAAATTCATCGCTTCAATTGAAAATTCATTTGATGCTTCAAAAGTTAGACTATTCTTTCAAAACTTATTTTATTTTATTTAAGATTCATCATTTTAGTTGAAAATTCATGTCTTTGATTGAAAGTGTAACTATTTCGTTGAAAATTCATCTTTGTTTGGTGGAAAATTAAGAATTATGGTAGAAAATTCATCTAACCAGTTAAAAATTCCTCTGATTGGTTGAAGATATACTTCTTCTTTTTATGTTATTTATATTTAATTAATGTTGAAAAATATCTGTATGAAATTATTAGAAGGCACCACAGGATGATGTGGATTTCTCATATATTATTTGTAGGTAAATTTTGACATCGTCATCATCTGGAAAAATTGTGAATATAATTATAATTCAATTTATCATAGTTGGCTCCTAAATTTATTTAACACTTAACTTATTTGTAAATTATATTACCGCAATAACTTTTTTATTTTATAAATTCAAAGAAATGTTATTTCTGAAATAAATTATGATTTTTTCGTTATAACATGTATATGAGTATATAAATTTCAATTTGATCAATGAAGTTTAGGAAATTTAGGAAAAATATGAAATAATGCATTGAATTTAGTAAATTTGAAATGAGTTTAGAACAATTCTAGAAAAATTGTAAGAATTTGATGAAGTGCCGACTTCAAGATGAATTAAACAAAAACTAAACATAAATTTAAAAAAATACATTGAATTGAGAGCTTTTGAAATCCTCCAAAAACAGAGAAATCCTCGGAAATGTTATGAAATCCCTTGTAAGCTTTTGAAATATCATGAAATAATGAATTAATATAAGAAATTTCATATTAATTCAAAATGTTAGTTATGAATTACTTTTTTCTATGTTAAAATTCCCTACAATATTTCAAATTGTTTGAAACTCTTGAAATCACTTGAAACTTTGTAAAGTTGTTGAAAATCCCTTGAAATTTAAAAAAATACCATTAGATATTTTGAATCCTTGAAAATCCTTTGAAATGCCTCGAAATTCATTGAAGCTCTTAGAAATTCCTTTGGTTTTTATAAATACCTCAAATATTTCAAATTCTTTGAGTTCATACGAAATCCATGAATGCTTGTGAATAAATTCTTAGAAATCTATTGAAATATTATAATATCCCTTGAAATTACATGAAATCTGTTGACATTACCTAAAATCCTGGAAAATGAATCAAAATTCTTTGTGAGCTTTCGAAATTCCTCAAAATCATTAAAATCCTCGGAAATCTTGTGAAATCACTTGGGATTTTTCGATATATTATGATAGGCCCTATAAAATAGTGCTATATTTTCCAAAATTCCAGGAAACTTTTTAATATTCCATGCAAATTTTTCAAGTACATTAAAATCAGTCAAATCCTTGGAAATTCCTCGACATTTTTTTAATCTTTTCAAAGAGCTCTTTTGAAAAGCCCTCAAATATTTAGAGTCGTTTTTTTTTTAATTTGAGATGAAAATAAAATTTTCTTTCTTATTAATAATTCCTTGCAAAAAGAGCATGAAATACATTCAAAAATGAAAATTATATTTCCAAACTACCTCCTTTTCGACTCATTAGAGACAGATAAATAGCAAAGGAAGAAAGAGGAAGAATTGAATCATTTCAAATTACTGAAATATTTTAAAAACACCCTAAGATATTTCAACAACTTTGAAATTTTTTGGAATGCCTAAAAATGTATAAGTTTCTTGAAAGTGCTTTGGAATCTTCTGAAGTACCCTGCCATATTTTGAATCATTTCAAATCCTATCAGGTTACCGAAATCAATCGAAAATTTCTTGGAATCGTTTGATATACCCTAAAACCTGGCATAGGTCCTATAAAATCGATCTATATTTTAGAAATTTCAGGAAACTCTTTGATACAAATTGATGCAAATGTTTTCAAATCTCTTGAAAATGCTTTAAAATCTTGTTAAATAGTCTAAAATATTTCCAATCATCTGAAAGCAATTGAAATCTTTTGAAATTAATTGAAACATTTTAAAGCTCTTGAAAATGCCTTAGAATCCTAAGAGATTCAAAATCCTTCAAAATATTGTAGAATTCCTTGGATTTTTTTAAGCTTTTTGAAATCCCTTGTAATTTTTGAAAACACGCTAAAATACTTCCAAGCCTTTGAAATACTTTCACATTATTGAAATAAATAAAAATCCTTCAATTCTTAAAAAATCATTTGAAACTTTTTTAAGCTTACGAAATTGTCTTGACATCTCTGAAAATATTCTAAAAGTTCTCAAATCTTTTGAAATTCCTTTAAATTATTAAAATCTCTTGGAAATGCCTTGGAGCCTTTTCAAATTCCTTACATATTTATTTGAAACATTTTTAAATCACTTAAAAGTTCAAATTTTTTAAAGCTTTTAAAAATGCCTTGGAATCTTCTAAAATACTCACAAATATTCCAAATTCTCTAAAATCGATTAAATTACTGAAATCAATTGAAAACTCGTTGGGATCTTTAAGCATACTTTAAAAGTTTTCATGTCCTTGAAACTTTTTTGAAATTCCTTGTAATTTGCATTTTTTTAAATGCCTCAAAATTGTTTTAAATACTCCAAAATATTTCAAATCCTCTGAAATCAATTGAAAATTGCTTGGATTCTTGCAATATTTTTATTCTCTTTAAATTAAAATAAAAACGTCAAAAACAGCCTCAAATATTTCAAATCCTTTGAAATTTAAATACTCTAAAATATTTCAAATTTTCAGAAATCAATTAAATTGCTGAAATCAACTGAAAATTCCTTGCAATATTATGAAATACTCTAAAAGTTTTCAAATTCTCTAAAAAAATTTTAAACTCCTTTAAATTATGTAAATTTTTTGAAAATGACTTGCATTTTTTTGAAATTATCTAAAACTCTCCTAATCCTTTAAAATCCCTTGAAATTGTTGAAAAAAATACCTACGAAATTCCCTAGAATATTTCCAGTTCTTTGAAATTACTTTAAACTTTTTAGAACTCTTGAAAATTCCTTGTAATCTCTTGAAATTTCCTAAAGATTTATATTTAATATTTTTAAATCAGTTGAAAATTCCTTGGAATCTGTTAAAAAATCCTAAAATATTTCAAACACTTTAAAATCTTTTGACATTCATTGAAATTATTGACATCTCTTTCAAATGCCTTGGATTCTTTTCAAGTGCCCTAAGATATGCCCAGTCCTTCAAAATGCCTTCAAATTATTAAAATAGATAACAATATCTTTGGAATCTTTTGAAATTCTTCCAAATATTTATTAACAATATATATATAATTAAAAATATATATGTTCTTCATGTTCTTTCTGTTCGTTTTTAATGAAAAAAATAAAGTTGATTTAAATGTAACATAGATTTCTTCTCAAAATCATAAATAATATTTAATATTAATTAAAAATATTTAATAATAAATTATAAACTAGGCTCGAGCCTGGGCCAGGCTGGGCGATCTGGCAAATCAGGCCCGAGCCAGTTTCTGCGTTTCATGCGGTGTTTGGCCCAAGCTCGATCCACAGGCTGGGGCCTAATTTTGCCAGGCTTGGCTCCAGCTTGGGCCATAGAACAATTTCCACACGGGCGTAAGAATGATTTTTTTCTCAAAACGGTAAGATACGTGTTGTCTTAATTCCTCTGAAAAGCAACATGTTTGAGAGGCGAATTTTTTTTGGTTCGAAGTTGCACTGCCTCCCAGATTTGAAATGGATTCGATCCCTATAATATTCAGAAATACGCGCCAGAATCTATACTTGTGCATCTACATGAGCACTTCGCATCTCAAAAAAATAGACAATTTAGAGAAAATTCAATGTGAAACTATTCACATTTAAAGACGTTTACCAAATAATTCTTTAAACTCGCAATTTGAGAAAGATTTCAAAATTCATAAATTTAAATACTATTACGTCGTAACTCGCTAATTAAACCCTTATACTCTTCCCTATATTCCTCGTTTTGCAAAAAATCCCTAGACCTATGGTTAAGTAAAGAATTTCAAAGCGGGATGAGGAAAGCAATGAGAGTTATCAATTTTAACAATGATAGGAATTTATTTAGACTTTACAATAAAAAATGATCGTCTTTGGAAATTAACTAGTCAGAGCTGCAGTTCGAGAAATTCCACAGATTGCCTCCACCTTGAACAATACAGGCAAAATCAGTTTCGTAATTGGTCGACTGAATGCTTGATAACTAAAATGATAATTGGATACTTACGTTTTTCGAAATGATGAGTCGGTTTGATTACGATACGAAGCGGAAACCTTCCGCGGTAGATTGCAGGATTCGTAAATGTTTCTTAGAAGATTGAGGTAAATATGTTCAATGGTACGTGGGTTCCCAAAATCAGCCTTCGTATAATACCTTAGGTATAGTATAATGGTGTTTCCAAATATAATAACGAGTCATGTAGAAACTGTGTCCAATTTTGATTCTTGCGGATCCGGAAATGTTTTCAGATGTAAATAACACCTTTATGGTCTTCCAGAAATGCTGTCTATCGGCGAAACGGTGTCAATGCTTGGTGTTTATTGTTCCGCAACTGTTTCCAGATTAAAGTAACACGTTTATGGTCGAATATTAGTAGAGGATTCCAAATGATGGTATAAGTATGATGTTGATCCTGTTTCTCGGTTGCGGCTCTGACTGTTTACACATTAAGACGTGCCACTAATAGGGTTTTTGAAATAGTTTAAATACACATGAGAACTTGACAAAGTTTGGTGCTGATGGGCTCCTTAATTCAGAAATACACATATACACACGCACACAAACAAACTGATAATCCAAAATTGGTGTCGCGTAATTACACTATATTATATTTTCAAGCCAGTTCTACATAACAGAATAAGTAATTCTAGGGTGATACGAAGTTGTAACTCGTACATCCGAATCAAAATTATATTAATTGATTGAATAAATGATTGATGGACTGAGTTTCAAACTTAAACTGACTGCAATGGAATTACAAAAGTATACTGAACTGCGAGAGTCAACTGAGTGATTGGCTGAGATTCAGAATTAAACTGACTGCGACGAAATGTGCCCCATCGAGGTACACATGCATTCACGTTTTGTTTTCCTCCAATCATAACGCCTTTGCTTTTCATATATGTGTACAGACCCTGTGCCATCTGGAAGTCCCCCAGCCCTTGCGCATAGCGCGTTATATCTCACGCATATGTGAAAAATAGTGTGCGTTCACTGAGCACCTAATCGCTATGCATGGCACGTTATACTTCGTACATGCGTAAATGTAAATAGTGTGCGTTCCAGCACCCGAGTACATACATAGGTTCAAGACCATAGCTTAGTTTTATATACTCGCGTTACTTTTTAGTATTATAATTATGAATAATATAATAAATATGATTATAAATCCTAATAAGGCGTCAAAGCTTGTGACACATAATAATAAAAAATTAGGGAGAAAAAATAGTTAAAAAATTGTTGTTTTTTTCAACTGCTTTGAGCTGTAGCTTATGAGGATGGTTCTTTCATTGACTTTCAATTCTGCAAGTATAGAGTAATGGGTGAGACTCCCGACTGCTAGGTGATAGATTCAGGTATAGATGTAGGTTCGAAACCCTTTAGCGTTAGAAATTTTATTTTTGCAACACCCACCTCAAAAGTTGACGTTTTCATGCTTCTAAATGGTACCAAAAGGACCTTATTAGAGCATACTGTGTGCGAAACAATTTGCGCGCATGCGCCGTTTGAGAATGGCTTACTTTAGGCACTGGTGAAAAAACTGCGCATGCGCACTTTCGACATGATGTACTTTAGACACTAGCATAGGTAACTTTAAATACTGGTGTTGGTGTTTCTTGAAATAAATTTAGATTTCACTTGAACAAATCTTTTAATGATTAGAGTTTTGTTTTCAGGGTTTTGTAGCCGTTTTTGTCCGTCGTACAAAAGGGCATAAACGCCACAAATTTGTTTCCAAATTTTTTTTGGCAACACATTTTTTTTCACCAAATTTTTTTTCAAAATTTTTTTTACCAAACTTTTTTTCAAAATTTTGTTTACCCAAATTTTTTTCAGAATTTTTTTTACCAAATTTAGAAAAAAAAATTTTTTCAAACATTTTTTTCTACCAAATTTTTTTTCAATAAATTTTGTTCACAAAAAATTTTTTTTCAAACATTTTTCTTACAAAATTTGTTTTTCAGACATTTTTTTTCAAAACATTTTTTTCAACAAAATTTGCTCACAAAGTTTAAAAATCTTCTCTTTGAAGATTAGCATTTTTCGTTAACTCCTCCTAACACAACTTTTTCAGTCGGGCGTTGCAAAAAATAGCGTGTGATACACGAGCGCATAGATGATTGCTAAATTGTGTGATTGCATCATTCGCCTGCGGCTTATGCTGCAAAATTCACACTCACACACAATCACCTAATTTGCGCACTTGTATCACAAATAACTATTGTAATATAATGCTTAAAAATGCAATATATGTATTCATTCTAAGAAGGAACATTAACATTCATAGTCAAAATACTCGCAATCAATTATTATTTATTTTTTGAATACCTTGAACCTTCAAAAATCAAAGTCGGACCCACATTGTTGTCCAAGGTTGGGACGACATCCTAACAGATGGCCCATATATGGGACCAAATGTCGGGCCGATGTCGAGAAGTCAAAGGCAGTTGACCGCTATCATTTAGCCGGTTGGCCCGAGAAGTGGCGCACAAACTTGGACCGACGGTCCGACGATTGGCCCGACCGTGGGACGACGGTCAATTCGCGCCTGGGTTTGTACATTGAGTTTAATTATAAATTCGCATTTTGTATCATTTTTCTCGCCAATCATTATCTATTGTATTAAAAATAGGCTAAAAGTAAATAGAAGTATGAAAATATGTCCAAAAATTAATATCTAATAAAGTACAGTAATATTATATTGGTTTTGTTAATAAAATATAATGAAATATTGTAAATAATTATTAATTATTAATTTCATTACAATTTACCCGTGATACGTTAAGCGTATTAGCGAAACATGGAGTTTACGCACATTTTTTAACGCTAAGAAAAAATTAATCCAATAGTGACATTTCTGAATCCTCTTTGGAATCCGTTTGAAAAAAAATCAGTGACATTCATTTGTCAAAATTGTTCAAGTAGCATGAAGTCTGAAAGTTGAAATATTACAAAATTTATGTATGGGTCACTTTAAAGATATTTTTTTAATTTCATCCAATATTCTCTGCGACCATGTCAGCGATTTTTCCCCTAATACTCTGTGCCCAAAAACACTCAAAACAAAGCATTAGATTTTTCGAATCAAAACTTTACGTTAATTTTTTTTTTCTTCAATTTTACGTTTCTTTTCGGACCTGAATTAGAAAGGCAATTCATAACCGATTTCAAAAAGTAATGCCTGCATTTATTCGTTTTAGAGAGTAATTTTAGGCAAAAAAATTTTTACCATATACTTAAGTCAAAAACTAAAAAAATAAGGCCATCTTCAAATTCGTCTATGAATTCACTAAATTTCATAAATATTAAAAGAGCTGCCAATTTTTAATTTTTTAATTGAGAAATCTCGCTTTCGTATAAAGTTATAACGTATAGTATGCTTAATGAAAATGCCTTGAAAATAATGTTATTAAAGCCTTTATTTTGCTCTTAATTAAATATTAAGAAGACTAAAAAAGCTACTTTTCAAGAAATTTGCCATTTTCACATCGATTTAATTGCTATGCTACAAACTTTATATGTAAATACTATCTGCCAATTCATACCTTCAACCTTGTTAAAAAAAGCCTCAGAGGCTTTTCTGTGAATTTTAATTTCGGAAGAGTTACAGTGAATTCTTGAAACAATCTCTATTTTCACGGCTTTCGTGATTAATTTTGAAAAATATCGCTTTTATATAAACATAATTTGAAGAGCAATTGTGTATTTTATAAAAAAAAACTGTTTTGTTGCCAACATTTTTGTAAAATCATTTTTTTCCAAAAAATCGACAAAAAATGAAAATCATGTTGATTTTTCATGATTCTTGTAAAATGACGAACAATGCCGTAAAAAGTACGCATTGCAGAGGGAATATTGAACAAAAAAATTTAGATCTCAATAAATTACATATTTGCTTTGTAAAGCATTTTTGCATGCAGTCAATAGTTTCAGAGTGAAACTAGTTTTTACGATGAAAATAAATAGTTCCGTATAGTTTTTCTAATTTATGGAGAAGGGTGTTGGATTTCATAATACACTTTTCTTGAAAAACTACAATTATTTTGTTTTCAACATTTTTCTCCGCAATCAATAGGGTTGAAAAAAAAGAGTTAATTTTCTCTATCCATTTTATCTATGATATTAAAGAAACATCAATTGTCAGAGAAGCACAAGTTGTTAATTCATTAATTACTTGCAAAAAACTGTTGGTGAAATTGTCTTTAATGTTTCAAAATTCAATTTATGAACATATATTTACGCATATAAATGATTATAGTAGAGAAACATTAATTGTCAGAGAAGCGCAAGTTATTAATTCATTAATTACTTGCGAAAAACTGTTGGAAAAATTGAATTTATTCTTTCAAAATTAAATTTGTTAACATGTATCTACGCATAGGAATTATTATATTAAAGAACCATCAATTGTATGAGAAGCGCAGGTGCATGGGGGGGGGGGGCGTATGTCACATTGCGGTATCTCTAAGTTGCAAAAATTTGATCTCCGTAAAAAAATTGTCAAAAGTCGCAGAACTAATGTAGGTCACATCCCTGTACCCCTTTCCATTTTTCAACGTCTCGTCGGATGCGGAAAGATAATTTTTTGTGGACTTTAAATTTTTGCGAATGAGAGATGCGGCAAATGTGACATGCCACAAGTGTGACTTGGCCCAAATGTGACTTATCCTAAATGATACATTCCACGTCAAAAAAGTCAATCTTGGCAGCCATCTTATTGATTTGATTGTAACCCAGTGTTGTTGTGGTACCTTATGGGTACTGTTTTTTGACCAAAGGAATTTCAAAAATTTTAAAAATTCTGGGTGTGACGCCATTTCGAAATTTGAGGTCGACTTTTTTTTAAATTGTAATAGTTCCGAAAACTTTTTTTGGATTTTAATGAAAATTATAGGAATTTTGTAAAACAAGATGCTCTTTTATATTAAATATGAATCAAAATAAAATTTCAAAATTTTCACACAACAAAAAATCAAAACAATTTTTTGATTCGATGTTTGAAGAATTTCGCTATTTTTAATTTTTTCTTGAATAATATTCCTTTTTCTTTTATCTTTCATTAAAAAAAAAACTTTATGGACACTCATCTGGTTCGCGAGTTATGAATATTTAAAGAGAGGTATTCCAGCCGAACGCTTGTACCGTGCAGCAGCTAGGCGGGTAGTGCAGGCATTCTCATTACACAATGCATCGTTGAAACGCTGCAGTCTCAAGTATTCCTGTTTACTCAATTATTTTTCTCTTTTGCTTAGAATATTTTCGCTTTGTATCTGAAATATTTTTAATGTTGTGTCAGGAGCAGCAGAATATATTTTGCAACGGATTTTATGGTTATTGATCGGTATGAAGGAATGAAATCCTCGCGTTCCATCAATTATCTGAGCTTTCAAAAAACGATCGATAAGAAATTTCGCATGATTTTCATATTCGCTCGTGGCACAAAAAATGAATTTTACTTTTGGCATAGCGCTGATGGCCCAATCGTACAAGAAGCCGTGGTAATCTGATTATCAAGTGGTCTTCTCAGACAATCAGATTACCACGGCTTCCTTGTTTTGCGATTGGGCCATTAGCGCTATGACAAAAGTGAAATTAATTTTTTGTGCCACAAGCGAACAAGAAAATCATGCGAAATTCATTAGCGATCGTTTTTTGAAAGCTAAAACAATTGATGGTACAAGAGGATTTAATTCCTTCATAACGATCAATAACCATCAAATCCGTTGCGAAATATATTCTGCTGCTCCTGACACAACATCAAAAATATTTCAGATACGAAAATCTGCTCCTAAGCGAAAATATTCAAAGCGAGAGAGAAAAATAATTAAGTAAACAGAAATGATTGAGACTGCAGCATTTTAACGGCTCATTGTGTAATGACAATGTCTGCGCTACCCGCCTAGCTGCTGCGCGGTACAAGTATTCGAATGGAATGCCTCTCTTTAAATATTCATAACTCGCGAACCAGATGAGTGTCCATCAAGTTTTTTTGTTTGAAATAAAAGATAAAAAAAAGAAATATTATTCGGAGAAAAAATTGAAAATTAAAAATAGCGAAATTCTTCAAAAATCGAATCAAATTTTTGTTTTGAGTTTTTTTTTGTGTGAAAATTTTGAAACTTTTTTATCCATATTTCATATGAAACAGCATCTTGTTTTACGAAATGCCTATATTCTTTATTGAAATCCAGAAAAAATTGTCAGAAATATTACAATTTTAAAGAAAGTCGACCTTAAATTTCAAAATGGCGTCACGCCCAGAATTTTCCAAATTTTTGAAAATCCTTCGGCCAAAAACATTAACCATGAAGTACCACAACACTGGGTTTTATTGTAATCGAAGAGATGGCTGCCAAGAATGATTTTTTTGAAGTGGAACGCGTCAAATGTGATATGCAGCAAACTTGACTTGCCACTTATCACACGTTCCTGACCCAGAGAAGCATTAAAGTTATTAATTAATTACGTGCAGATAACTGTTCGCAAGTTGCCTTTATTCTTTAGAAATTGAATTTATTAAAATATACGCATTATATCGATTTAGATAAAATAAAAAAGTTATTGTTCATTATTATCTGGAATTGTTTCCTAAACATTCTTCACGAAAAAACTTTAAAAAAAACCAAAGTCAACAATTTTATGACATAAAAATTGATTTTTTTTAAATATTTAACTCAAAGCAAAATGTTGAATACAAAATAATTGTACTTTTTAAAGATCTTTAAGCCTGTTATAAAACTGCATCATGAAAAATCAACACCTTTCTTCATAAATTAGAAAAACTACAAGAAATGTATTTTTCTTTGAAATGCATACTTTTTAAAGTATCGTTCGTATTTTTACCAAAATCGTACAAAATCTGTGCGCCCGTGCAGTGGCCATTCTCGAGTACCAATCTCATTATTCAAAGCCTGTCCCTGTCGTAATATTTATGGGCTGATGCAATCAGTTACGTGAAGAGTAAAATACTCTTCGGGCGGCACTGATCTCTTCGGAAGAGGCCCTACATACAATTTCGATTGAACTTCACTTACAGGTAAGTTCGTTTAATCAATCAATTGTATTTCGTGCCTCTTCCTCGAGATCACATGGTAGATGTTCAAAGGTACATTACGACTTTGTTTACGTAAAATCACAATCGACATGTCTCGAATAAAAATGTTTAGGACAAACTTAGTGGACTCTTATTGGAAGAATCTACTTTATTATAGTCATTTAGAAGATTAAACTAATTCTTGAACCTATCATGTAATACAGAGAACGTAACGGAAAGAAATCTTAAAGTTATTTTATAAACTTAGAATGGCGTTTGCAAATGTACTTTCGTCATCTACGATATTCAAATCATAAAACTTGGCGAAGGTTTTAGATGATTGCGTCCAGCCTGCTGTTGCTTTAATTGTGTCAATATTAACACCCAAGCGTTTTACCGCAGACGTCGAAGCGTGCCGAATACTGTATGCCTGAAAAGTGTCAGTATTGATTCCACTATCTCTCAGTACATCTTTGATCCCCCTACTTAATGTCTGAGTACCTACTGATTTGTGTGGTTTTTTGTATTATATAAATAATGTTTCAATTTCACCACGAATTTCTCGTGTTCTTTCAGTATAATCAATTAATGTCTGAGCAGCACAAATCTCTTTTCTTTCAAAAAAAGGCAGAGTAAGTACTGGCTGTTTTCTTTTTGGTCCAGAAGTTTTTATTCGAGTAGGAATCCTGATCAGTAACTTATCTTCTTTAATGGATATATTCTTGATATTAATTAGAGATAGTGTTTGCATGCGATGTCCAGTCACTAACGCTAACAGCGTTACTAATTTTTTAGATAATTGTTCCATGGAGATATCATTGTTGGGTGTATGCGTGTTAAGAAAACGTAGAACAACCTTCGGATCCCAAGTAGAATTATATTTAGGTAATTGCGGTCGAAGTTTATATGCACCTTTGCAAATTCTTTTCATTCCTGAATCTTCCGCAATTTCAGGACCAAAAATAAAAGATAACGCTGATCTATAAGTATTAATTGACGTATACGATGCCCCGTTCAAAAACTCTTCTGCTAAAAAATCTTGTACTTCTGTCAAATTTAACTCCAATGAATCTAATTTCTTCCTGGAACAAAATTGGTGCCATTTTTTGATTGGACATTCATGCTGTCTTAACGTTGAGTCCGTGACCGAAGCTAAGGCTATGGCCACTACCTTATCCGACATTCTTCTCCTTGCGAACGACTTTTTGATAACATTCCTGCTATCAAAGAAAACTGTGGCCATAGTGGATGGGGTTCCCTGTTGGAAGAAGTTAGTAAATTAATATTTGGACTGAATTTTATTGGTTTGGATTCAATCATCTCCATGAACAATGGGTACCAGGCTTGCGAAGGCCAGTCTGGTACTACTAAAATCCCACGTGAACATTCTTGGTTTATTTTCATTAAGACTTTAGCAATTAAAGAAAAAGGAGGAAAAACGTAAAAGAAATACTGCGCCCAATTAACCGTAAATGCATCTATTGCAACCGATCCTGGATCATTTTTCCATGAAATGTATGTGTCACATTTTTTGTTGACCCGGCTCGCAAATAAGTCTATATTAGGTTTACCGCGAAGTTGTTCAATTCTTTTGAAGGCGTAGTCTGACAGTTCGTATTCTGTCACTCGTTCTAGTCGTCGAGATTCGAAATCAGCGTTAGTGTTTTCTTTAGAGCGGATATAAGAAGCAAAAAGCCAAATGTTCCGACGTTCACACCACATCCTCATTTTTTTTTCAAATTCACTCATTGCTCTACTATATATTCCCCCAATTTGATTGATATACGCGATTGCAGTTGTATTATCAATTCTTAAGAGAATGTTGCAGCCATTCAATTTTTTAGCGAAACTTTTTAGAGCTAAAAAGGCTGCTAAAATTTCTAAGTAATTGATGTGAAATTTGCGCTCTTCGTGAAACCAGTGACCGTGATTACCGTGGCTATTTTCCAGAGACTTAACCTTTTCTCTTTCAACATTTTTCAAATATGCCCATCCATAGATTGATGCTTGACAACAAAAACCAAGGGAACCGATAAATGAAGCGAATTGTCGAATTTGGCATTTTTTGACTCGCTTAAATTTTTTAACAAGTTTAAGTGCGCTTGAACGTTTCTCTGAAGGCAGTTGAATTTGCATTTTTTCCAAGTTTATAACTAAACCTAAAAAAGTGCATATTCTAGAGGGAGTTAGATTGCTCTTTGCATGGTTAATAATAAATTCAAGGTATTCTAATCATGAAACTGTCTGTTCAACATTTTTTAAACAATGAATTCGTGATTTACTGATTAATAAAATATCGTCGAGATAAATAACAGATAATAATCCCTTCTTTCTCAGGAATGTAATAACTGGTTTCATAATTTTTGTAAAAACTAGCGGTACACAATTTAACCCAAATGGTGAAACAATAAACTCCAAAATTTGACCTTGGAATAAAGACCGTAGATATTTTCGGTGTTTCTTTACAACAGACACTGCGTAATAAGCATCCTTCAAGTCTATCGTTGACATATAGCATCCTTGCTGCATAAGCTTTTGAGCTGTCTTAATGTTTTCCATTTTAAAGTGAGCAATATCTATAAATTTATTAAGACTTTTTAGATTTAATATTAGACGACTAGAACCATCGGGTTTAGGAGTTAGGAAAATTCTTGAAACGAATTGACCTTCTTCTGAGTTACATTTTTTAATTACTCGCTTTAATATTAATTTGTTTAATTGTTCAGTTATAGATTTAATTTCATAGCCGGACCAACCGGGTTCACTAGGAGGTTGGTCTTGATAAATTTTGGTTTTAAAGGGTATTTCAAACCCTTCAATTGAGTTTAAAATCCAAGGATCAGAAGTAACCTTTTTCCATCTTGCGGAAAATTTACTCAGTCTGCCTGCAAAAATACTCACGTTTTCTAGTTCTGCCTCCTTTGAGATTTGCTGTTCGACGATTGAGTCCTGTGACGAGGAGACTAATGGCGTTGTTTGTATTGCCAGCCCCATGACCTTCTCTGCTAGCGTGAATGAGCATACTTCCTGCTTGTCTGCTCAGGTGGGCGACTCCAGTTTTTTGCGGAATATCTGACCTGAATTTTATCGGTTGGCTTCAATTTCATGGCAGACTTTTCCAGAAGTTCTGTTGTTCTTAATTTTTCGTCCAGCTATTTACCGAAAAGGAAATCATCTACTTCTGCAGCCTTGAGCGTTTCTTTCAGAGATGCTTTAATTTTGTTTAAAATTAACGATCGTCTAGTTAAAGTCTCATCTCTTTGTAAATCGACAAGAATTCTACATGTGTCGCTGATTTTTTCGATTAGATCGATAGTCTTCACTTCTTCTTTATTCAAAAGTTGAGACAAAATACGTCCCAATATAGACAAACAAGCGGAGACTTTTTCTTGCTTTGTGACAAGCCGATTGTCGCGAGTCGAAACTGAGTCGTGAACAGAAACCTCCTATTCACTATTGAGCTTAGGAGCTTCTAAAAATTCAATATTAGCTGGTTGAGGTTGAGGTTGTTTTAGAACGAGAGCGGCTGCGTGAGCAACGAGATCGAGAGCTTGAACGAGAACGAGAGCCAGTATGCGAGCGAAGATAGTCAGAGCCAGATGTAGATAGAGAATAGTCACGTGACTGAGAGCGACGGCGCGACGTGTGTGAGAGGTTATGCGAATCTGCTCGCTTCTCTCCATCTCTATCTGCTTGCCTAATACGAGTTCTTTCGTCTTCTTGTCGCCGTTGATCCCGAGAGGTGCTTCGTGCCCGCCTGTCTTCCTCGTGTCCTTCCCCGCTTTTCTCCGGTGTCAAAGAATATCGACGGCGATTTCTCTCTTCGCTCCCTTGGCTGCTACCACTGCTGCTGGACGATGAACTAGATGAACGATATTTTCCTGCAGCGAGAACAAGGATTTTGCGCTTTAGCTCATATATCTATATCCCTGATATAAAGATAAGACTTCAATTTTTGCAGTCCTGAACTGCTGGAAAAAGTATGTGAGCCTGACTCACTTCCCTTTATGCTTTCTTACGCCTTGCGTAAAAAAGTTTTTCGAGAGAGTTCCGAATAATCACTCTTTGGCCTAACCATCGAGTGTGTCAATGACTATTTGAGCTGAACTGTAACAAAGAAATTACAAACCAAAAGATTAACTTACGCTTCTTTTTGTGATGTTTACGCTTCTTTCTTCTTCGTAATTTCTTTTCCAGCCGTTTAATCCGGTCTCGAAGATCACCACCGTCCCCTTCCGAGTAATCAGCTCGTTTTTTCTTTCCCATAATTGCGAAATAAAAAGGGTAAAAAAGGAGATTACGTGTGGTTTTACCGGCACAAAAATGAAGAATGAGATTGGTACTCGAGAATGGCCACTGCACGGGCGCCGGAGCCACCGTCACTCCCTCTATATTTTTCTACTTTGAATATGTGGTAAGATCGGCACAGAGTGGGGGACTACCATGTGATCTCGAGGAAGAGACACGAAATACGATGTATTTTCACGAAATACATCATTTCTCTGACTAATATTTTGATATAAAAGCAATATTTTTCTAACTAAATCATGAAAACCGTGAAAATAGAGGTCGTTTCAAAAATTCACTGTACATCAGAATTTAAAATGCACAGAAAAGCCTCTGAGGCTTTTTTGTGCCAGGTTGAATGTATTTATTTGCATATAATATTCACATATAAAATTTAAACCATAGTAATAAAATCGATTTGAATATGAGAAATTTGATGAAAGGTAGCTTTTTTAGCCTTCTAAATATTTATGTAAAGGCCGTGGCTACGTATACCGAAATTTCGGTACAAATAGTCGGATTTTTTCTTTTAATTTTTGTGAAATTTAGAGAATTTATAGACAACATTGAAGATAGCCTATTTTTGTTTGTCTTTAACACATGCGCATCGTAAACACTTTCCCTAAAACTACTGTCTAAAAAGAATAATAATAATACTAATAATTTTGAATTAATGACGGACTGGCGTGAGGTAGCGAAGGAATCATGCTCAGTCATGTTAAAGTCAACGAAAATGAACAAGACATTTCTCACCGTGATCCTTGACTTCTGAATACCTTGTGTCGATTTAGTCCGGGATACTAGTCCCGTAGCCTGTCCCGTACAGCACTCCTTTTGTGCCCAAGAAAAGGTTTTGGTTGTTTTGGAAAATTGGCAAAGATGAAGCCTCCGGAAGCTACGACCACGATCGTTCACCGAACTATCGATCCCGACGCGACAGGAAGTAATACGTCATCGGACTCGTCACTTCCCACAGCACCAGAAGACGATCGAGTCGGGAGATCACTGAACAACTATTACGAAGTTAAAGAAACACTGAATTTGAATCAAAGGACTCAAATACCCGAATTGTCTAAATTAAGCACAATTGATTGTAAATCGTTGCACGAACGGAAGTTGCTACATTATCCTACACCTTGATTGAAAACTGAGCAGAGCAGAAAAAGGGTCCGAACCTGCTCAACAGAAAAAGCCTCGCGCTACTACTTGAGTTCCCACACAACAAAAAGGTAGTGCCCAAAACTCAAAAACAGAGGAAAAACTTTAAGAAGAATAAACATTGGGCGGAGACCATATTATGATCAATGAAACCTGTAGGTCAATCAAAAGAGGAACAATAACATCAAACAAATTATTAACAAATAGGAATAAATGAAGCGTGGTCCAAAAATGCTTTATCCCCGCCCCCCCAATAGCTTCCCGACAAATTGTTCCTCTTGGTGTCGAAATGTCCCCTGAATATTGGCATTATTAAAAAAATATATATTTAGGGATCTCTCAAGTCCATTTTTGCACAAAATTGCTTTTTTAATTGTCATTATTAATGGATTATTTCACTTTGGTTCGTATACATTTTATCCTTTTTTATTTTAATGCGATTAGGAGATACCTAAATTTTTTTTCTGCCTATATTCAGGGGACATGTTGACACGAAAAGGAACCATTTTTTGGGGATCGAGCATTTTTAGAAGAAAAAGATGAGAATGTTTTCTAGACCACTATATTAAGTAAGCTTCTAGGAATATTATAATTACTACTAAAAAATACAATTCTGAACCAAAAGTGCCTTTCACATATTGGACGGTAACCCTCTTGAGCCAGAGAGAAAATTCAGCTTCCTCATTTCTTTTATAACATTTTTTTATCATTTTCATAGTTACTTTACATTCAGAGAATATTTAACATTTTAATATTGTCAATAAAATATATTCAAAAATTCCGTTCGAACCTCCTGAAAAATGTGCAATTATATCAGATGAAAATTGGGAACGTTTCACTTTAAAATTAAGATGAAAAAAATATTGATTAATTATTAATCATTTAATGCAATTAAAATAAAATGATAATTATGGCAATGTGAAACGCTACATTTTCAACACAATTTCAAATTTTCAATACCCAGGGGGCACGAAATTTAAGAACGTAATTGGAACGTACTAAAAACGTTTCTTGGACGTACAAGTCAAAAGACGTTATCATAGCGTTTCAAAAACTGTCCTAAGCCTAAATCAGACCAAATAATGTTTTCAAAACGTTTCATGTTGCACACAAGTCCCTAAAACGTCTCTGGAGCATTTTATGTTTAAGGAACTTTATTTGGACTGACTTAGGACGTTTGTGAGCCGTTCTAATGATGTTCTTTAACGTTTGTGCCCACTGGGTATTTTACTTACTCTTAGAGCAGGCGTAGAACGTAATTTAATTTCTTATTAGGTATCAAGACTTTTCCAATGCCTAAATTCCGAAGAAGATAATCCTATAACAACATTTTTCGTCAAATAACACTATTATTTACGAGATTTTATCTCCCTAATAATCTATATCTGAAGCTTTGTGAACTTACCATTTACGGGGTAGCAGCTAGACCGAAAACCGGAAAATGACCAGGAATTTTTTCAGACCGGGAAAACCCGAGAAATGACAGTGGATTTATTTTTTCACAGGGAATTTAACAAATTTTTAGAAGAACAATCTACCAAATCACTTGGAATATCACAAATATCATATCACACGATATAATTCAATTATAAATAAGTTCGATTACAACTCTTTTTTTAAATGTTAAGTTCAATTTTTAACTATTTCAATGACTACATCATTCAGTTTACAACGCTTAATTTTAAAATATTTTACCTTACAATTATTCCATTTTATGTCTTAATTTTTAACGTATATTTTTAATTGGCAGAATTTAAAAATTCAGTTTTGAAGACTTGACGAATAAAAAATTAAAAGCGTTTGAAATTTAAATTGTTTATCAAAAACGTTTGAAGTTGATCAACTGTGAATATAGATAAATAAATTATTTTTAACACTGAACTGCAGTTCGTCTGTTGGAAATGGCACAATAATTATTTCACAATACAATTTTAAATCTGTTCAAAATTAAACAATTTAGAGATTTTAGCGTTGAAAATTCAACTTTTGCAATACGAAGGCCTCAATAATTAAGAAAATTGAAATGTCTGACTTTCGCGGATTCAATAAAATGTCGACGTTTCGAGACCACCTGAGTCAGAAAAAATGGTTTTTACGAAGGTGTCTGTCTGTCTGTCTGCCCGTCTGTCTGTAGTCTGTAGTATCGTGTAGACACGATAACTTTCGAAAGGTTGATCAGATTAGATTGTGCTTTGGCACACTTTTTAAAGGCCTGAAAAGAAACAACAAGTTTGTTAAACAGCTATTTTCGATCAAAATTCAAAAAGTGAGCATATTTTGAAAATTTTGGAGACCACTTTTTTTTGAATTTGAACATTCTACGTGCGGTTGTTAGTAGTACTTCAAGAGACAAACAATTTATTATGGTGAAATTTTTCGATAAAATCAAAATTTATTCAAGAAATATAAAGAAGTTTTGAAAAGGTTAAAAAATAATTAAGAAAAGATTTCAAAGAATTTAAAACGATTTCAAAAAATTTAAAACGAAATGTAGATTATGTTTATTTCGAAAAAAGTAGGGTTTTAAGAATTTTGAAAGGTTTCAAAAGAATAACCAAGTTATTTTAAGATTCCTGGCTTCTTTTTTTAAATTGCCGAAAAAGAATCTGGAAGATCTTAAAGCAATTTTGTTTAATTTAATGAAAAATTCGAATCAGCTTAAAATATATTTAGAAATTTTGAAAACATTTCAAGAATAATGTGAAACTAGAAACGATTTCAAGAAATGTAAAAACAAAATGTCGATTTTTGAAGATTTCGAAAAAAAGTTTCTTAAGAGTTTTGAAAGGTTTCGAGGGAATAAAAAAGTGTTCTCTTAAAGATTCTTGGGAATACTGAAATAAATCTTATTTTGAAAAATTTATTTCAAGATGAAATTGAAAAACATTCTTAAACATTTCAAAAGATTTCCAAAATTGTCAGAAAAGTTTCTGGAAGATTTTAAGGCAAGTTTTTCATTTTGCAGAATTTTGAAAAAATAGGAAAAATTCTACTTATTTAAAAAGATATTGAGAAGTTTTGAAATAATATCTAAAATAATTTAAAACTAGGAACGATTTCAAGAAATTTAAAACAAATGGTAGATTTTGAAGATTTTGAAAAAGAAGGTTTTTAAGAACTTTGTAAGATTTCAAGAGAATAAAAAAGTTATGTTAAGATTACAGGGAAAATTGAAATGATATTTAATTTTGAAAAATTAATTTTAAGATAAAATTTAAAATTATTTCAAAATATTTATAACCAAAGAAAATAAATTATTTTCTAACATAAACAAATATATATACACTTTTATAATTTAGTTCAATTAAGCGTTAATTTAAATTTTCAATACTCATTATAATTGTCAATAAAAATAAAATTCAATTAAAATTTACTATTTTCACAGTTTACAATATTTACATATGTCAATGCTAAAAATTTAATGTTCACTTTGCAGAATTATTATTGGTACTCTGTGAAAAGTGTGTTGGCATTTATTCATCAAAATAATGTTTTCTTCACTTTTCATTAGTATTTATTAATTTATTGGATATTCAAAATGCTAAAAAATATTTTTCTGAGATAAATATAGGCAAAAAACGTATTTTAAGAATTAAAATAAATTACATTTGTATTTTCTCCATGCATTTGAATAATTGTCGGCCTAAGAGCACAGCCAGCGCCGCCACTAGGCCGTCTTCAAATCTCATGACACATTTATTCTACAGGCCTCTATAGGAGAGCCATCGCCAATAATATATTAGGTATTTTCACTTCAACCATCAGCTAACTTCACTTTATTGAGTGCTGAGGGGAAAACAATGGACCAAATGCATGGGATTTGGTCGATTTTTGCCCTACTTTGCTAATATCTTCGTAAAAACTAATTTTTTCTATGTAAGTGTATTTGAAAAATAGTTTTTATTTTTCTAGAACTATTTAATGAACTAATAAAATGATAATAATTATTATTCATTACGAAGATATTACAAAAATAAAGTTGGGTCCCATGCATTTGATCCAGTGTTTTCCCCTCAGCATTCATCGAACTGAAGTTAGCTGGTAGTTGAAGTGAAAATACCTAATTTCACAATCACTACCTGATCAGAAAACAATGACTTATCGTCTGCTATCTCGAATACTGGATATGAAAAGGCATTGCTGTCCACATGAAAATCCTGATCAATGCAATTTTTAAGTAAAATATGATAGATTATCGATTGTTGAATTTATTCTCGGAGAGAGGGAAAATCCTTTTTTTTTAGTTACGTGCTATATTAAAGTTATAGCGAAATGAATTATACTAAAAAATTGATCGAAAAGCTGCTTAGTAGCGGTTACGTAGAACTTTACAAAGTAAACAAATATCAAGGCGCCGAAAAAAGTAATCACAATGTTTTTTTTTCTCATTATAAAAAAATGAATTCATCGTATACGACGTCGTTTGACCTCAAGTATAAGTAGTCGTAATTTGGGATAGTATACGATGACGTATACGGTGTCGTATACGATACCGTGTACGATGAAATTTACGATTTGCAGAAATTTGTTAATTAACCAAATTTAGACAATGTAAATTAATAGTTCGTGGTAAACGGCATCGTATACGTCATCGCGTATACTAGCCCAAATTACGATTACGTATACGATGTCATATACGACGTCGTATTTTTCAATATATTTTATATTATTATATATATATATATATATTATACAGGGTGTCCCAGACTCAAGTGTCCGGAATTATTTAGGTATATAAAAATAAAAAAAATAAATCGAAAATTCCTTTTCCAAATACCAGTTGAAGTTTTGTTTTTGAGTTATTAAATGATTATTATATACGATGTCGTATACGACGATGTATACGAAATCGTAATTTGGGATGGTATACGATGACGTATACGATGTCGTTTACAATTTGTAGAACTAAATGTGCTTCTCTGATAAATGATATTATTTACTACCTATTATTATCATTTACATTATCTAAATTTCGTTATTTAACAAATTTCTACAAATTGTAAACGACATCGTATACGTCATCGTATACTATCCCAAATTACGACTTCGTACACGATGGCATATTCGACATCGTATAAGATGTCGTCTAGATGCGGCACCTCACTAGCGAACCTACGATACATTCAAGAAACTAAAACAATGTCATTGGTTACAAAGAAATGTAGAGATGCCTGTCTCTTTTTAACCAATGCCATTCTCTTAGTTCTTGCAACTTATCATAGGTTCGCTAGTGAGGTACTGAATCTAGGCTTATAGTTTTGCCTAAATAATTTAAATAGATATATTAATTAAAATAAAGATATCTTTTAATTTAAATCTGTGTTTATATTGCTTAAGAGAATCTTATCCAACACATCTAGTGGATTCAATAATCTAGAACCTGCCAGCGTAATTTTAGGATAATTTGATCTTGTTAAAGAAATTTTCTCCTCCACGATTCTTGCTTCTTCTGCTGTTATTCCTCCGAGGATATAGATTATTATCCACGGATTGTCCGATGGGTGTTTCGCTCTGCCCTTCGTTAAAAGACTGCAAGAAAAAGTTCTATTGCCATGATTTATGTATAAAAAAGCCGATACTTTTTACATTTTGAACTTTAATACATATAACCCAGGAAAAAAGAATAGATTAAACTACCGTTTTCTGAATGAAAATGACGCGCTTGAAGCGGAACTCCCCAGGGAAAAAGAATCGATTGAATGGAAATTATTTGAATCGAGGAATTTAAAAATGCCGATTCACGCGAATTTCATTTCAAGCCAATTTCGTTGAATTATTTTTTAGTTTTTTAATCGGACCGACATTCACTCGAGTTGTCTGAAATATGAAAAACTCAGCCGGTAAATATCGTTCCGATTGTTCCGATTGAAAACAAAAATATAATTAAACTAAATTCGCGTGAATTTCAATTCGCCGATTCAAATAATTTCTTTCAAATTGATTCTTTTTTCCTGGTTCAACATCTAAATGATTTCAATCTGCTGACGCCGATTTAGACGATTCAGACATTAAATTTGAAGTCGCAGTGAATCGTTCGCTATCAGAAATTGCCAATTAAGATTGCGGATTCACTGAGGCTTCCGACCGATTCAAATTTTCGAATCAGTTCTTTGTTTCTGAGTATCCTCATTTTGTAGATGTTTTGTTAAACTTACCTGAAACCGGCAGAAAGCAAAGAAGAGGTTTTGCATTGCAAGTCGGGAATTTCCGGCTTGTTCGGGTCAATTAAATCAGTTACTAGTCTTTCGACAAGTCCAATGCTTCTCGCAATTTCCAAGTAGTTCGGTTTACTTATCATGGGCCTGGTGAAACAAATTAATCTCAATCAATTCCTGATTAAAGAATTTTAATAAATCAGAATAAGAAATTAAATTACTTGTAATTTTGAAGAGTTTGTCGTTGACTTGATATCACATGAAGCAACTCCATAATCTGAGTTGCTAATTGCTGCGAAGCTTTTCTTGTCTCTTCGTCATCTGTTACACCTGAATAAAAAAAATATACTTATAAAAAATTCATCATTTTTATGACGGTAAATTTTTAAATTATACCTAAGAGGATTAAAGTTTGATGGTAAACGGATATTTCCTCGGTAGCCGGCATTTCATTGCACTTTTTAATATCTTCGAAAATAGCTTCTGCCAAAGCTTTTCTTAATTGCTCTTCTTGCTGTATGGGAAAACTAATTTCAGTTCCAGCGAGAGAATAAACGTAAATTAAGAGGACAAGTAAATTTTCCATATCCAATCCTCTGGTTGATCGAGATTTTATAACATTGCTTAGCTGCAACAGTTTGAAGTAATAAGTTGTAGAAAAATACTAAAGAAATAAAGAACTCGAATTCAAATTATTTCATAATATCTATACGGTTAAGTTAAAATTACCTGAGCAACTATGCTAGAAGCATCTCGACTAACTGCCAAGTTTTGAAGCACCAATTTTTCGAGACTTACTAATAATTCCAGTTGAGCTGTTTTATTCGATTTGAAGGCTTGAATAGCAGCGATAATGATCTAAAAGTAAAAAGGTATTATTATATATGTATACCATGAACGAAGCTTTTTTCTCTGTGTACTCACACGGAGAGGTCGCGAGATGTGCGTCGCTGAGTTGACTGAGGCTTTACAGGGTAAAAGTACATCAAAGTCGGGCACTCTCTCGGAAACTAAGGCCCATTGGATCGAAAGAAAAAATACGCACCTAATGGATTTTTATTTAATCTCACCCTGTCAGTCGAATCGGCGCAAATCAGCGACGCACATCTCGCACCCTCTCCTTATCATTTATTTTTATTTACTTGGAGCGTTTTACTTGAACGCGCTAAAGATTCAATACTCTCCGAATCTCGGATCTTGTGAATTAATTTTTCCAAACTGTGTGCGGATACTCTCGTGGCAAATTTTGTTTTCGAAGGACTTTCGCGTATTGTGCTCATTTCAATCAACGTCTTGTTAAATGCCAAGAGCAAATCTTTTTGTTTCTTGTTGAGTAACAAATTCAAGAACTTTGTGTCATTCGTTGCTAGACAACCTGGCACCATGAAGGAAGATAGACATTCCTAAATGAAAAAAAAATGTATTACTAAATTGAATTAAATTAAAATAACAGGCTGTATACTTAAATCTTGGATAAAAAATAATAGTACAAGTTTCTAGAAATTTAATTAATATGTTTAATTTAGAAAGTTTTGACAAATTATATTACACGATATTCTTAAACATATTATCACCATCGAATAATTAAACAAATTAATAACACTTAAGACATAATTAATACCACTGTTATGATTGATAAGGAGATTTTTCATGAAAATCTATTCTTTCAAGTTAAATGAATGTGGGCACTATATTTACTACAATTTAAAACGCTTCAAATTCCTAACATTTCAAGTAAGGAATTTTTAACCAAATAGTCAAATATGATTAATTAATAAATAGATGTGCTTCCTCATAGAGAAAATCAAAATAAAAAGCCTTGTCTATTCTTGTATGAACTTTGAATTATGTTAATTAAAAAAGATTTTCTGTTTGAAACAGATTTTTCAAAAAATATAAATGATCATAACGTCCGTACTCTTCAAAACAATGAATTAATACTATAGGTCAACCGATTTTTCTCGAATAAAGAAATCTTTCCCGCTCTTGCATCAATTTTGAATTATGTTAATGAAAAAAAGTTCAACTATAAAAACCGATTCTTCAAATATTATAAATGACCATAACTTCCTTAGTCTTATATAAAATGTATTAATATTATAGATCAATTGATTCTTCTCGAAACAACGAATCTTTTCTGTTCTTGCATCAACTTAAAATTATGTGAATAATACAATTTTTACTGTGAAAATCGAATCTTTTATAGTCTTTCGTCAACTTTGAATTATGTTCATGAAAAAAATTTTACTAAGAAAAATCGATTTTTAAAATAATATAAAGCGCTAAACACGTAATAAATATTTTTAGAAATCCTTTTGTTAGTTTTGAGATATTAATGTTGAAAATAAGACCTCCAAAGTTCATTAATTTATCTGCAACTGTCTTCAAGTTATCGTGTTCATAACAAAGTGTGACATACTAATACACTTGCACACATACATTTTTTAAATTTTTTAATTCAGGAACGTTTAATTGAATGAATTAAATTTTTTCGAAATAGTTACCATTATACAGCTTCCTCTATGAAGAAGCAAAAAGACAAATTAAAAAAAAAGACATGAATTTTAAACAAAATAGTTCAATTTTCAAACAAAGTGATGAATTTTCAATTAGAATCATGAATCTCTTATTGGAATCGTGAATTTTAAACCGAAAAGATTGAATTTCAACTAAAATTATGAATCTTCAACTGGAATAGTTGAATTTTCAACCTAGAAGATTAATTTTCAACCATGAAGGTTATTTTTCCACTAACAAAGATGAATTCTCAATAAAAAACATGAATTTTCAAAGAAAAAGTTAGATTTTCAACTACAAATCATAAATATTCAACTGAAATGATGAACTTTTAACTGGAATAGTTGAATTTTAAACCAAAAAGACGAATGTTATACCAAGAAGATGAATTTTCAACAAGAAACATGAATTTTCAACGAAATAGTTACATTTTAAACTAAAATTATGAATCTTCAACTGAAATGATGAATTTGCAACGGGAATAATTGATTTTTAAACCAAAAAGACGAATTTTCAACTGAAATGATGATTCTTCAACCAAAATGATGAATTTTCAACTAAAATTATGAATCTTGAACTGAAATAGTTTTATTTTCAACCAACGACATAAATGTTCAACCAAGAAGATTAATTTCCTTGCGAAAAATTCAAATTTGTAAGAAAATAAACGAATTTTCGACCAAACAGTTGACTTTTACAAATTAAATAGTTACATTTTCAGTTAAAAAAGTTCATTTTTTGATAAAAAAAAAATAATTTTGAGCAAAATTGTTAGGTTTTCTACCAAAATGATTAATTTTCAACTAAAATGATGAATCATCAACTGAAAAAGTTGAATTTTAAATCAGAAAGACGAATTTTCAACTGAAATTGAATCTCGAAATGGAATAGTTAAATTTTCCACTGAAAAGATGATATTTAAACTAAGAAGATTAATTTTCTATAAGTCAAATTTTCAACAACAAAAGAAGGAATTTTCAACAACAAAAAAAGAATTTGCGACAAAATAGTTGAGTTTCTAAGCTAAGAAGTCGAATTCTTTAGAAAACAGTTGACTTTAAAACCCTAAAAGATGAATTTTCAACAAAAAAGATTAATTTTCTACAAAAAAAAATCAAAATTTCAATTAAAAAAATGATTTTCAACCAAACAGTTGAATTTTCAACTAAAAAATATCAAATTGAAACCTAAAAGTTAAATTTTGAGTTAAAAAGTTAATTTTTGATTTAAAAAAACGAATTTTTAGCAAAATAGTTCAATTTTTAACCAAAATGATGAATGTCCAACTGAATGTATTAATCTTGAACTGGAATAGTTAAATTTTCAACCAAAATGATTAATTTACAACTAAAATGATACATCTTCAACTGAAAAAGTTGAATTTTAAAACAAAATGACGAATTTTCAACTAAAATTTTGAATCTTGAAATTGAATAGTTAAATTTTCAACAAAAATGATTATATTTCAACAGAGAAGATAAATTCCCTACCAAAAGAAATTCTAATTAAAAAAAAAAGAATTTTCAACCAGATAAAGAAAGAATTTTCAACCAAATAAAAAAAGAATTTTCGACAAAATAGTTGAGTTTCCAAGCTAAGAAAAGCTTTGGAAAACAGTTAACTTTAAACCCCGAAAAGATATATTTTCAACAAAAAAGTTAATTTTCAACCAAGAAAAACTAATTTTCACAAGAGTTGAAATTTCAACTGAGAAACACTTTTCATTCAAGAGAGAAAAAAAATATTCAACCGAACTATTGAGTTTTTAAGCAAAAAGATTAATTTTCAACAAAAAATATAATAGTTAACGTTTCAGTTAAAAAAATAATTGCCAACCAAAAGAAAAGAAAATTTAAATATTAAATATATTACCTCTGCATCAGGACAAAGGGGAGACATGTTAACAGCAACGTCATTACCATGATGATTTAAATGAGGCAAAGTACAGAGAATCCTCCCCAAGACAGATTCAGTATTATAAGTGCATGCTGTACATAAATCGAGCGATCTATCTAGGAAAATTAGAGACACACTTCTTTCTTGAGGCATGTGCTATAAATAAAGAAGAACATAATTATAAATGAAATAAAATATACGCAATTGGAATCTATTAACTACACTCAACTCCCGATATAAGCCCGATTTCGGGCATGGCTTGCCTTGGCCTTTGATGCTAAATCGGGGAAATCCAAGCGTAAACAGGCGGGATCGCATGAACCATTTCTGTTGGATGTGGACGCATGACGCAATTTGATGAAACTAACGCGGTGAGAGTGCGGCTCTCGAGCTGTTTGTCACGCTTGGCTGAGCACATCCTCTCTTCCGGCCTCGCGGCTCCTCTCATCACGCAACTGCGGAGGCCATCAGTTCTATGAATATCGTAAACCGGGAAGTCTTATATCGGGAGTTAAGTATATGATATATCTAAAGAATAATTCTTACCCTACGTCTATTGATCGCGGCTGGTAAATTTGCCAATTTATTCGATACGACATCACTCAGTCTACCCACTGAGTAAATATCCTCTTTAAAATTTAAATTAGTGAAGAGACTGTGCATTGAGCTAACGAAAAAGTCTATATTGACTTCATTATCCAAAATAGATTTTTCATCAATTGGAGGCATAAGATTTCCAAATGGCGGAGTCACGAATATATTTTCATTCAAAGTAGCAGTAAAAATTGGTCTGAAAATTATCCTCAGCGTTGTGTCTTCAATCTGCTGTCAAACATATTCAATTATAAAATCAAATAAGTAATTTTATTTCATGATAAAGTTTATTTATAAATGTTTCTAAACATTATTAATAAAAGAGAATATTTCAATTGAAAATGATTTTTAAAAATTGGGAAATAATTCTGTTCTTAACATTTTGATACCGCACTATAATTTTTTAACTTTTTCGCCCTTTTAAAGAGATGAGAAAAATAAAATTATGGACAAAAACATTATCGGCAACGATAATAAGACTTCTGGGAAAATTCTAAATCATATCGATTTTATTTTAAAAGATTAGTTTAACATTTTCTAAATGTCAAAAGTCAAAAAGGAATCTGGAAGATTTTGAGACTTTTTTTTAATTACGCAGAATTTTAAGAAAATTATGGAGAAGTTTTGAAAAGAATGAAAAGTACTTTGAATTTTGAGAAGATACAAAAAACGTAGTATAGATTTTTGAAGATTTCGAAAAAAAGAAGCTTTTTAACAAATTTAAAAGGTTTCAAGAAAACAAACAAAAAAATGTCTTAGGATTCCTGGGAAAATTTAGATTGACTTTTTATTTTCAGAAGTGAATTTTAAAAGAAAATGAACAAATATTTCAAAACATTTATAAAAAATTCAAGTAAGTTTAAGAGATATTTAGAAGGTTTGCAAAGATTTAAAATTAATTTAAAACTTAAAAAGATTTCAAGAAAGTTAAGAAAAAAGTAGATTTTTGAAGATTTGGAAATAAAATTTTGAAGCTTTTTAAGGATTTTTAAAGGTTTCACGATAATAACAAAAATTTCTTAGCATTCCAGGGAAAATTTAAACTAAATCTTTATTTTGAAAAATTAATTTTAAGATAATATTTAGAAACATTTTAAAACATTTCAAAAGATTAAAGGGTAATGTTAAAAATACGTTCACTACATTTTTTTAATTCGTACAATTTTAAAAGATTGGAGGTTTTAAATTTTGAAAAGTAAATTTTTGAAAGAAAACTTCGAATCTTTTTTAGAAGATTGAAAAGCTTCAAGAAAAAAAACTTTTCTTAAGATACCTGAGAAAATGTTTAATTACTTTTTACTTTGAAAAATTAATTTCCAAAGAAATTTTAAAAAGATATAGAACTATTTCTAAATATTTCTAAAAATCTCGAAAAAAATCTGGAAGATCTGAGGGAAATTGGTTTTATTTTGAGAGATTGTTGAAAATTTTAGGAATAATTAGAGACGGTTAAAAATATGTTTAAGAATTTTAGATTGTAAGAAGTTTTGACGAAATTAAAAATATTTTCAAACTTTGAAAGGTTTCTAAAAATTTACAAAATATTTGTTAATTTCTTCCAATCTTCTAAAAAATATCTCTTAACCTAACTCGAATTGTTTCTAAAATTTGGTAAAATCTTTTAAAATAAAAAATTAGACTTTTTCAACACATATGAAATCTTCAAAAATATTTTTGAGTTTTGTCAAGCAGCTTAGGAAAATTATACTTGTATTTATAACCTTAAAAACAAATAAACTTAAAAAAGAAAGTTATTCAGAATTTTTATTTTGTATTTAAAATTATATTTTACCTTATATTATAATTTGGGCGAATTGTTTTTATTCCTTGACTGAAAAAGCTTGTTTGATTGAAAAGTAAAATATTTGGTTGAAAATGTTTTTTTTTTGCTTGAAAATTAATCTGTTTTGGTTGAGAATTCCACTACGCTCTTAAAAATTCTTATTTTTTAGATGAATTCAAATGTTTTTTATTTAAAATGAAAATCTTTTTTGATTGAAATATCAACTATTATATTTTTCGTTGAGAATTCATCTATTTTGGTTAGAAATTCAGCTATTTGATTGAAAATTACCTTTTTCGTGGACATTTTTAATTTATAAATATCTGAAATATTCAAAAAATATTTATATGGACTTCAATACACGTAAACTTAAAAACTTAAAAGTTATTCTATACTTGCTTAAAAGCTGAACTATTTTGTAGAAAATTCATTTTTTAAGGGTTGAAAACTTGAACGGTTTTGTAGAAAAATCGTGTCTTTTGGAAAAATTCCATCTTTTTTTATTGAAAATGCAACTGGTTAAAAATTAATCTTTTTTGGTCAACTGTTTTGTTGAAAATTCGTCTTTTTCTTTAAAATCAATTGGGGTTTATTTAAAATTAAAATCTTTTCTTGTTGTAATATCAACTATTATATTTTTTATTGAAAATTCATCGTTTTAGGTTGGAAAATGAACCCCTTGGTTGAAAGTTGACCTACTCTTTTAAAAATTCATTTCTTTGGTTGAATATTAATAATTTTAGTAGAAAATTCATCTCTTTCGTTGAAAATTTCTTTTTTGGGTCAAAAACTAATTTTTTTCAACTTAAAATATAACTATTTGACGCAAAATGAACTTTTTTGTTGAAAATTCAACTGTTTTGCATATAAATTTCGTCTTTTTGTCTTGAAAATTCAACAGTTTGGTAGAAAATTGAACTTTTTTGGAAGATTCGTTTAATTTATTGACAATTAATTTTTTTAAATAAAAATTTAACTATTCCAATTTTGATTGAAAATTGAATTTTTAGTTTATAAATTCAACTAATTGATTGAAAATGTATGTAGTTTTTTTAAAATTCGTCTTTTTGATAGAAAATTAATCTTCACGGTTGAAAATGCAACTATGTGGTTGAAAATGTATGTATTCTATTCAGAATTCCCTTTTTTTTAGTAAAAAATTAATCTTCTTGGTTCTAAATTTAATATATTTTTGGTTGAAATTGTAATTATTTGATTGAAAATTCAACTGTTTTGTAGAAAGCTCGTCTTTTTAGCTTGAAAATTTCACTATTTGGTTCAAAATTCATGTATTTTGTTTTAAATTCAATTGAATTAAATTAATTTTTAAATTAAATTGAAATCGTCTTAAGTTATTTTTGGATGGCCTCTAAATAAATGTACAAACAAATTGATTGAAATTGATGATGCTAGTATTTTAAATATTTGAGCACCTTATTTTTTAGTCTAGCCATTTTTACATTACCTGCGTTTCGCATTTGTTATCAACCCAACTAAAGGGCTGCTGCTTAGCTTCATCTTGGCTGAGTTCATTTCCAAGAGGAAATAATGTATTGTAATTTAATACACTAGAGTGCACAGCACATATTATGGTACAGTTAGAAAAACTGTTCTTTTCTAAAATAATTCTCAGAGTCTGTTTGTAGAAGGACGACTCTGCAGAAGTAGAAATAACGACTGCCTTTTTGGTTCCCTTTGCTTTTACATACTGTAAAATACAATGTTATATTCAGAATCTGTACTTGACAATAAAAATGTAATACATGCTGCAAAAGACGAAAGATATTTTCAACTACCTGCAAATTAAATAAGGATAATTCATGAACGGAAATTGCCCCTGCGTTTTTTAAAGACAAATGTGCCTTATCGCCTGTGTACCAATGAAGACATTCAGCTGCTGCATGATCTATGTAGACTGCAGCATCACGAATTTCCAAAAAAACATCTTTCCAGCAAGTATGAGCGAAATCATTCAAATCTTCTGTCCGCTCCATGTTTTTTATGATATTACTTTCTATATGAAACAGAAAAAATGATTTATTATTTTGTATACATATACTATTTCATTACAGATATTATCGCAAAGAAATTTCAATAATAACTGCCAATTAAAAAGCTTTATAATAAAGCAATATCGTATATTTGTTTATTATTTTTCTGATATTTATTATAAACTTCACAATGCATGTTTTGTAATAAAATTATATGCAGATACCATATTGAATTCAATTTGAAACGCTTTAAATTCTTAATATTTCAAGTCAAAATATATTGCATTTTCAACAAAACACATTAAATTTTTAACCAAATACTTGCATTTTCAACTAAGAAAGATCAATTTGAACCAAAAATGGATTAGTTAAATTTTCAGTTAGAAAAAAATTTGTCAAAAAAAAAACTGATTTTCAAGCAGAGATGACTTTTCAAGTTCAATGATGAATTGTCAATTAAAAAAATGACTTTTTTACAAAGAGTTCAACTCTCAACCAAATCGTTAAATTTTCAACTGAAAAAAGATGAATTTTCAAACAAGAAGATTAATTTTTCACCAAAACAGGCGAGTTTTCAACAACATTCACAAATTTTCAACAAAATAGTTCAATGTTTGACCAAAGAAACAGATTTAGTAGATGAGTTTTCAAACAACAACAAAAAAAGAATTATCAACAAAAAATGTAATAGTTAATATGTAAACCAAAAAATATTTTTATTTTAAAGAAAAAAAAATTGAATTCAATTAAAAAACACGAATTTTTAACAAAATAGTTGAATCCTCAACCAAAAGATTAATTTTCAACACAAAAGTTTACTTATAACCAAGAAAGATTACTTTTCTACCACGAAGACTAATGTTAAATAGAATTGTTAAATCCTCAACTAAAAGAGATTAATTTTCAAACAAACAAAAAACGAATTTTTAATTAAAATTGAATTTTCAAGCCCAAAATATAATTTTTCAATAAAAATGTTAATTTTCAAATACATTACATTACATTTTCTGTAATAATTAATATTTTAACTATAAAATATTTAAATCTTGGTATAAAAAACAATTGAATTCAACCAAAAAAGTCGAATTTTCAACAAAATAGTTCGATCCTCAACCAAAAGAGATTAATTTAAGCAAAAAAAGCGAATTTTTAATTAAAATTTAATTTTCAACCCCGAAGTATGAATTTTCAACAATGAAGTTCATTTTCAAATACATAATTGAATTTTCTATTAAAATAGCCAGCCAAAAAGCTGGCCAAATAGCCAGCCAAAAAGACGAATTTTTTAGAAGACAGTTCAATTTTCATCTCCAATATTTGAATGTTCAACAACAACAAAAAACGAATTTTCTACAGGATAATTAACCTTTCAACCCAAAAATATACATTTTTAATCAAAAAGTAAATTTTCGAACAAATATTTGAATTTTATACCAAAATAGTTGAATTTTTAACCAAAAAAGACGAATTTTGTACAAAACAATTGAATTTTCATTCAAAAAATCATTTTTTAACCAAATAGTTGAAGTTTTGACCAAAAACTATGAATTTTCAACCAAATAGTTCAACTGTCTACCAAATAGTTGAATTTTCTACCAAAATTATTGAAAGCTTAACCCAAATATACGAATTTTCAAACAATAATAATAATAATTTTGGCCAAATAATTGAATTTTCAACCAAAGAGATGAATTTTCAACTAAAATTATAAATCTTCCACCAAAAAAAATCTTGTTAACAAAGTACGTAGTTCGACTATTAACCAAGTAGTTGAATTTTCAAAAAAAAAAAAATAATTCTCAAAAAAAAAATGTAATAGTTCATATGTCAGCCATAACAGATTTAAATTTTAAATAAAGAACAATTGAATTTAACCAAAAAAGATGAATTTTCAACAAAATAGTTGAATCCTCAACCAAAAGATGAATTTTCAAACAAAAAAAAAAGATGAATTTTCAAACCAAGCGGTCGAATTTTCAAACAAATAATATTAAATTTTAATCAGAAGTTGTATTTTCAACGAAAGTTAAATTTTCAAGTGACAAAGATGATTTTTTTAGAATATCGCTGAATTTACATCAAAAAAAGTTTATTTACAAACAAGAAAGATCAGATGATGACATTTCTACCAAAACCGATGATTTTTCTATCCAAAAAGACGAATGTTCAACAAAACTGTTAAATTTTCGACCAAAAAAAGATGACTGTTTAACAAAATGGTTGAATTTTTAAGAAAAAAATGGAATTTTCAACAAAATAGTTGCCTTTTATTAACCAAATAGTTTAATTTTTAAACATATGGTCTAATTTTCAAACAAAATAGATTAAACTTCAACCAAAGATAGTTGCATTTTTAACAAAACAGTTGAATTTTTAAGCAAAAAAGAACCATTTTTTTAGAAGACAATTAAATTGTTTATAAAACAGTTTATTTTCAATCAAGAAAGATGAATTTTCAACCAAAAAGAAGACATTTGAACTAATACAGATGAATTTGCAATAAAAAATACCGAATTTTCTATCCATAACCGTTGTTTTCGACTAGAAAAGATGACTTTTTGTCATTATCTTAGATTAAAAAAATAAGTGAAAATAAATACTGTGGTAATTCAACCAGAATATTTATTTTTGTTTTTTTTTCTAATATTTTACAATTTCTTATTGATTATTAATATTTACCATAACGTAAAGTAAAAGTGACACGTCAAAATCGTCGAAATTGAAGGTTAGGTTATTTTGTCTGTAAACACGGGATGGCTCTCCAACAGCCTCGTGACACTCTGAAATGAAAATGACGGAAATGTTGAGTACGACCGAGGGTGGCGCTGGCTGTACTTTTAGGACGAAAATTATTCAAATGCATGGGGAAAGTGTCAAAAATGTGGAATTTTGTGCTTTTTATATTATAAAAACGGACTTTTAAATTTTTTTGCTTTAAAATTAGGTTTGAAGCCTTTTACACTCAAGTTTATTTTTGTGTTGAACGAGAATAATGGAGAAAATTTTGCCGAACATTTTGCCTGGAGAATTTTCAAAATTTCAAGAGAATAAAACAGTTTTCATAAAATTCCTGGTAAAATTAAAATAATATTTTATTTGGTTAATTAATTTTAAGAGAATATTTAAAAATGATTCTCTAAAATTTCGAAAAATAATGTAAAAAATTTTATAGCAAAATTTTTCAATTCTGCACGTTTATAACATTTTACAAAAAATTCGTGTTAGTTTAAGAAATATTAAGAAGTTTCGCAAAGATTTAAACCTGAAGAAATGGCCGGGCGGTAAGAGATTTGGGTCGAATGAAGAGGTCATCACCGAAACAAACGCCTATTTTGTGGGCCTTGAGAAAGTCTATTATTTGGAAGGAATAAAAAAATTGGAAAAACGCTGGTCTAAATGTATCGAGCTGAAAGGAAATTATGTTGAGAGGTAAAACGCTCATTTGCCAAGAAAAAAAATCTTTCAGTCGAAAAGTCACTGACTTATCAAACAGCCCTCGTATTTCAGTATAGGGAGTAAAAGGTCATAACTGTTTTTGCCACATACTTTACTTTGATTGATAATAAAACATTAAATTAGTGTTAAAAATGCCTGGAGTAATTTTTTTCGTTACATTACACTTTCCAGAATTATTATATTATATTATTTTTATTTTACAATGTTCATATTGTTTAAATAAACGGCAGTGATATGTTGGACCTTATACCCCAGTGTATGGGGGACGCTGACTTAAATGGAACATCCATCAATTAATTAAATATCAATTAATGCAGAAATTAAAAAGCGGTTCGGAGTAATAACATATGTTTCCTTGTAATGTAAGCTTCACCTTAAAAAATGCACGCACCAAAATCACATTTCAATCATAATTTATAGGGCATTTAAGTCAAAGCGAGACACCATACCCGACTCTCCCCTAATCAAATTTAATTTAAGATATACTGTTTTTTTCAAAAGGTGAATGATTTACACTGAGAAAAATGGATTATACCCGGTAATAAAAAATATGTCACTGTATATAATCTTGGACTATTAACTGTGGGACAGAGATCCAGATGATTAGAACTGCAAACTATAGATATTAAAAAATAGATATTACAAGATAATATCTTGAATGATAAAACTTCTTAATCTGAGATAAGAAAAGCTATAATCCAAGATTTTTAAATATAATATCCATGAAAGTGGTGAGAAAAGTCAAAAACGACTGCTTCCAGACAAAAATAGTGTAATTTATTGTGTCAAGACCAAAAAACGATACTAAAACGTATAAAGTTTCGAAACATTTACCAGTTTCCTCATCAGATTAAAAATGATCTAAAATATGAATGCAAATGAATAGTAATAATAATACAATGATATAACAAAACAAAAGAAGCTCTAAAAAATTAAAAATTAGCTTACCATTGAAATCATGTTGAAAAAGTTCAAATAAATGTAAGCAACAAAAATGAGTAGGGATTGTTGTGGTTGCTCGTTCATATGCCAAAATTTAAGAAATAAATTCTTGAATAAAAAAGATTGTTCAGACATAGTTTTGAATATAGTTGTAAAGAATTAGCCTGTAATAAAAAATAATGATGATTAAAAGTTTCAGAGAAACAGCGTTTATAATAATTAGGCTCCTCGTGAAAAATTTCAATATCATCCCATTTTATAAAATTAATATCACCTGAATGTTTATAAATTACAAGCTGACTGATAGCCCTGATATTTTTCTGCAAGTCTAATATTAACTTTATGTTCTTTTATTCTTATTCTAAGTGGACGACTGGTTTGGCCAACACAAGTCATACCACAAGTACAAGTGGCTCTATAAATAACATCACAACGGTCTAAAATATTAAGTTTATCTTTTCCTAATTTAATATATTTATCAAAGTTATGATCAGTTCTAAAAACAGTGCTTATGTTGTAATTATTAGGAAGTCTATTGATATTACTAGATATTGTTCCTAAAAATGGAATAGATATAATCTCTCTTTTAACATTAATAACCTCATTATTATTATCCGCTTCTGAAACAAGTCTCTTCCTAGATTCCAATTCTCTTACCTTTTTTTAATGTGTTTCTCAACAAAAATATTAGGATAACTATTATAAAATAAATACTTCCTAACAATATTCAAATTATCTGTATGAAAAATAGAATTAGATAAAAGAATAGCCATGTCAACTGAATTTTTAATCACACCAATCTTATGTTCCGCAGGATGATCTGATAGAAAATTAAGAAATCTACCTGAATACGTTTTTTTTTACGGAACCAATTTGTGATGATACTATTATTTGTATCTCTAATTACTGCAAGGTTTAAAAAACTTATAGAATTATTCTCTTCTGTTTCAAAAGTAAATTTCAGTCTAGAATGGTAAGAGTTGAAAATTGAAAGTATATAATCGAGCTTATCACTTATTATAATTAAAAACGAGTCGTCAACATAACGTGTGTAAGCTAGAATTTCAAAATTAATTTTTGAAAAAGCATAAGATTCCAAGTCTTGCATAACAATTTCAGATAATATGGCAGAAATAGGAGATCCCATAGGGGTTCTAAAAGATTGTTTATATAATATATCATCAAATTTAAATATTGTCGAATCTAAAAAATGCGAAATGCCTTTTTTTAATTCTTCTAATGGTATCTTAGTATGACAACCAATGAAACACCATCTGTCATCAACACTTCTTAATACTAATTCAGAAGGAGCATTCGTGAATAATGAAGTAGCATCTAAAGATGCCATAATACAATTATCAGGAATTGTAACATTACTAATGAGTTCTTCAAAGGTTATTGAGTTTTTTACGATATAATTGTAAGTAGGTAAAGAATCAGAAATTATTTTACTAAGTGTTTTCGCTAATACATAAGTAGGAGTATTAACAGGAGAAACTACAGGTCTAAGTGGACAATCTGGTTTATGTATCTTTGGCAGACCATAAATTGTTGCTAGGTCAGAATTAGTTGTAATGAGATCTTTTCTAACTATATTAGAATTGAGATACTTCTTCATCCTCCAATTAGAGATTCAAATAATAGGATGATCACAAATTGGTTCCGTAAAAAACTCATTCAGGTAGATTTCTTAATTTTCTATCAGATCATCCTGTGCAACATAAGATTGGTGTAGTTAAAAGTTTAGTTGACATGGCTATTCTTTTATCTAATTCTATTTTTCATACAGATAATTAGAATATTGTTAGGAAGTATTTATTTTATAATAGTTATCCTAATATTCTTGTTGATGAACACATTAAAAAAAGGTTAAGAGAATTGAAATCTCAGGATAGACTTGGTTTAGAAGCAGATAATAATAATGAGGGAACAATATCTAGTAATATCAATAGACTTCTCAATAATTACAGCATAAGAACTGTTTTTAGAACTGATCATAACTTTGATAAATATATTGAATTAGGAAAAGATAAACTTAATATTTTAGACCGTTGTGATGTTATTTATGGAGTCACTTGTACCGATGGTATGACTTATGTTGGCCAAACCAGTCGTCCTCTCCGCATAAGAATAAAAGAACAGAAAGATAATATTAGACTTGCAGAAAAATATCATAGAGCTATTAGTCAGCATATAACTTATAAACATTCAGGTGATATTAATTTTATAAAATGGGATGATATTGAAATTTTACACGAGGAGCCTAATTATTATAAACGCTGTTTCTCTGGAATGGTTTTTATTAAGAGAGAAGGATACAAAAGCATGAATCTTGTTTCGGATTTGAATACTTTCAACGAATCTTATATGATGATCATTGATCAATTGTGCTAGTTTCTTTAATATCTTATAGTTTTTTACTATTGTAAATTCATTAATGATCTAATAATATTTTATAATTATATTTTGAATTCTCATTGGAACAAATTTATTTTAATAATATGTATTATTTTAATTTTGTTTGTATTCCTATTCTAATTCTAATATGTACGCTCCTGAATTTTTCAGTCTGCGCATTACGGTTGATACAGAGTTGTTAGTATGTGTATCACCACGATGCAGTGTTGTGGTTGCTCCGATTATACTTACACAAAAGTGACAGTTTTTAATAAATAATTTTTAAGAAATTCCCACAACGTGGGTTAAACATTTGAATTTACTTTTTGGACATTATTTTTACCTTAGTTTTAGGTAAAAACAATTTTTTCCTTTTATGTATCTTATTTCACTTCGGTCTAACATAGCCTTAAAAAATATATTACTTTTAATCATTACTATTTTTTATTACAGACTATTTCTTTACAACTATATTCAGGAATTTTTATAAGGGTAGAAGAAAGGAGAGGGAGGGCGATAGAGTTAACGAGATAGGAAGAAAAAAGAAGGGAGTTCTTTGGTGCTAGAGATACAGGAGAGGGGACTGGAGTAGACAATGAAGAATAGGAAAGAATTAGTCAAAGTAGGCGCCGCGGTCTCACAAAGAGGATTTCGTAGCCTATCAAGGCGTTAGTTATGTCACTCGAACCTCCCTCACCTTTACTCCTCCTAATTTACCCTGCTCCCCCTCCTCTAAGTTCACACTTCACCCTTCTTCCCCAACTTCTCCTTTTCTACCTCTCCCTCTCCTTTCTTCTCGAGCTAACACTCCCCTTCCCTTACTTCCCTTACCCAGCCATCTCTTCCTCTCTCATACTCATCCTCATTTCTAATGATTTCCTCTACTCCCCCTCACTCGCACTCACTTTCCAATCTCTTATTTCCATCACTTTCCCATCTCTCATTTCCCCTCACTTACCGTACTCACCCTCCTTTTACATAATTTCTCCTACTACCGCTCCACCATTTCTCCTACTTTACATAATTTCCCTTCCCATATTTTCTCTCGTTCCCATTCCCTAATTCCCCTCCCATCATTTCGCTTCACATTCTTTGGAGGCTTAAAGATTAAAAATATAATAAATGGTATAAGATGATGAAGAGAGGAAGAAGTACCAAAGTATTTAGAAAAGGTATGGAGAGAGAGAAGATGGACCAGAATAGCAAAATTTAGATTGGAAAAGGAGATCAGAGAAGGGACGTATTGGAAAAATGAAGAGAAGAGAAAGTGCAGAATTTTTTTAATGGGAAGAGGAAGCATGAGAGCATGTATGGGAAGGATGTAGGAGAGGAATGGAAGATAAAGAAAGCTGACAAGAGAATGTGGTAAAGATGTTAGGGCAGGTTGGATTAGGTAAGGAGTGGATGAAAGAACTGGAAGGGTCAGAGGAGCGAATGCGAGAAAATCAAAGAGTAAACGCGAAAAAATGGCAAGATTGAGATAGAGAAGTAAAAGAAAAAGAAAACGGAAGTGGGTTAAAAGTTTTTAGATTTCAAAATGAAATATTTTTGTTAAAATATATTTATGTGTCTACTATTTCAGTATCCGTTAGAAATCTATCTTTTTAGTTAAAAATTTATCTACTTAGTTGAAGGATGAACCATTTTGTTGACAAATTACTTTTTCGATGAAGATTCATAAATATAGTCGAAAATTCATCTCTTTGGTTGAAAAATTGTTCCTTTTGATTTAAAATTAATTATTTTAACTATCAATTTAACTGTTCCAGTTGAAGGTTCATCATTTTAATCGAAAAATCATCACTTTGGGCAAAAGTTGAACTAATTTTGTTTTGTTTTTTTGCGCTGGAATTACGGGGCTTGACCTACTAGTCTGAACCACAAATTGTTATTCTCAACTGTTGAACTAATCTCTTTAAAAAAAATTGTTTAGGTTGAAACTTCATCTCTTTCATTAAAAATTTAAATATTTCGTTCAAAATGCGTTTTTTTCTTGCTTAAAATTAATTTTTTAAACTGGAAATGTAACTTTGCCGTTTTTGGTTAAAAACTTATCTTTTTTAGTTGAAACTTCGCCTTATTTGAAGGAAAACTAATTTTCTTAGTTCAAAATTTCCTATTTTTTTGATAAAAATGCAAATGTTTCATTGGAAATCAATTTTTTTTTAAATATTTTCTGGTTGATAATTTAACTGTTTTACAAACGATTCGACTCTTGGGCTTTAAAGTGCAACTGTTTGTTGTAGAAGAAACTGGTTATGAATGTATTTTTTTTTGTTAGTAAAAGATTCCACTTGATTCGGAATTCATCTTTGAAGTTTGAAAATTCAACTAATTTTGTTGAAAATTCAATTATTTTATTGAAAACTCAACCCTGATTGAAAACGTCACAATTTTGTAACAAAATTCTTTTGTTTTTATTTTAAATATTAAACATTACATTTTTCATCGAAAATTCATTTTTTTTTTTCAAAATTCAAATTTTCCGGTTGAAATTTCAACTGTGTTCTAGAAAATTCGTCTTTTCAGCTTTAAATTTCAACAGTTTGGTTGTAAATGAAACTGTTTGGTTGAAAACTAATTTTTGTATGTTGAAAATCCAAATGTATGGTTGAGAATGCAACTATTTTTGATTGAAGTTCAATCTTTTTTGTTTGAAATTTCGACCATTTGATTGAGAATTCATCTTTTTCAGACGAAAATTCAACTATATTGTTGAAAATTAGTCTATTTGGACAGAAAATTCGTCCTTTTAGATTGAAGATACATATTTATTTATTGAAAATTCACGTCTACTAAAAATTCAATTATTTGGTTGAAAATGAAAATGGTTTTTCGTTTATTTGCAGTTGTAATCCTTTTCGTTTGAAAATTCGACCATTTAGTTGACAATTCATCTTTGAAGATTGAAATTTCAACTGTTTTGTTGAAAAATCAACTCTGGTTGAACATTCAACATTTTTGTTAAAAATTTAACTCTGGCTGAAAATGTAAAAATATTGTTAAATTTTACGGACGATTTTATGACGGATTCTCGATACATTTTCAAAAATTTCCGATATCTTGAATAGCTTTCAAAATTTTACATATAAATGATAAAATTAATATTAATAAATTGTCTTATTATTCGGTCTGAATTATGTCATTTTATACCTTTCACGTTATTCATGGTAAAATATAAAAAAAAATATTTTTCAATATTTCCAAATAATGCAGTTTTCTTTGAAAATTTTAAAATGCTATAAAATTCGAGACATTGTCTTAAAATCTTTTCACATTCTTTTTCAATATAAATATTGAGTCTATACTAACTATTTATTACTAAAACTATATGAGCACAGTAATTGAATAAAATGTTTACATTTTTATGCGTTAGTACAATTGACTTCCAATATTTTCAAAAAACCTGCCGCTATTCTATCACTTTTGAACCTTTTTTAAATATGGGAGCGGATTCCGAAAGATGTAAACAAATTCTATCAGAATCTAAAAGAAAGAAATGAACAACTCCATTGAATTAAAAGTATCACGATTTTAACAAAAATCTTGAAAATTGTTTCATAATATGCGTTTTTAATTTTTTAAATTCAACTCATAACTTTATCAAATACTCATAACTTCATCAAAGTATTTTTTTCGTCAAATCGTAAAGATATGTGTCGTCTTATTCTTTCTTGAAAATAACATATGGGACAAATAATTCTGTGACTGTATCCTGTTTTGACTTTGTGGAAATTTAAAAAAAAATATATTATGTTGATAAAGTTGCCGTCCTTATGTTCCTTATCTTATTTCCTCAATTTACTCATCCAAATCCAGCAATCTGCGTAATAAACATATTTGCACACATGTGTTATGTCCTATTTGCTATTTGCTTTTCGAAAAATTATCTCAGAAACACTTTAATCCCCAATCTGAAACAGAATTATGAATTAAACATTACAAATTTGGGTCTGTCGGTGTATGTTCTATTTCCCAATATGTATATCATAGAACACACTATTTCATATAAGAAATTATATCGACATATGCTCACGCAGATTGTTCAAATATTGCAACAAAACATATTTTTCTTGATTTAACTGCCTTCTTGATCACTCAAAATGATTCAATACTTATTGTTTTTTTATGTATAAAAGGTCTGTTTCTCCCATTAGGATGCAATATTTCTAATTCATCTTTGCTGAAGAGTAGAAGTCAAACGAATTATTTAATCATGAAGTGTACCATCTTCTGCTGCTTACTGGCATTCTGTGTCTTCGAAGTAAGTCACCTTAAAAAAATGCCGACCACAATATAATTTTCTTGTTAAATTAGCACGTGGAAAAATATTTATTTGAATAATAAAAAAACATTTGTTTGACCCTATATCAAAGATAGAAAGTGTTTGATTCATATACGGTTTGTTTGACTTATAACATGGTGTGTTTGAATAAAATCAATTTTGTTTGAATCAAACATATATTTTTTTAAATCAATAAAATCTGTGTTTGACCCTATATTAAAGGAAAAATTTGTTTGATACCGACAAAAATTTTTCTGAGTAGTGTTTAGAAAAGAACTCGGTTTATTTTTCAATATTTTGTTATGGATTTTTCAGAAAATCTTATATAATTTGCGAACGTCGCATATGATTTACAAAAGTTTTTTCATTGCAGCGAGAAAATTTTAGTAAATTCAATATGAATGACACCACTTTCCCACTTACAATTCTTCGAAATTGACAGATTATTTTTTTCATTGACAAACTATGACTCTCTGGTGTGTAATAATCTGTCACTGTACTATTAATATTTGTTTAACATTTAAAAGCATAAAAAATATGTTTTCAAGGTATTTCCGGATGAACTATTTATCAAGGTAGAATTAAATTCGACTATTTAAATTTGATTCGAATTTTCTATAAGGCTCTATTTACCGTGTTTTCTTGACATATTTGTCACAAAAATGTATTTCATTTTTTTTTATATCAAAATTTTATTTTTAAAGTTCAAGAGTAAGCAAAATGTGACATGTTTAGCACAAACTGTTATTTTTTGCTAGTTCTTTAAAAAAATGGATCAGTTCATGCTCGAATTATCCTGTAAATTTGACTTAGGTCCCAGAATTTTTTTCCAATATAACTATTTGATTAAATTCTCAAGATTTTCCCTAATCGTAAATAGCGGCTGAAAAAACTTTTTTCTTTAAAATTTAACTATGTTATTAAAAAATGTTTGATTTATTTTTCATCTGAAAATTTAGCTATTCCATGTTTGGTTAAACATTGATCTTCTTCAGTTAAAAATTTCTGTAATTTGTGGAAACTTTGTTTTATGTGAAATAAAATTAATCTTTTCGGTTCAAAATTCATGTATTTTGTTCAAAATTAATCTTTTTTTTAAGAAATAAATCATTTTGGTTCAAAATTCATTACTTTGGTTCCGAAATTAGTTTCTTTTTGATTGAAAATTGATTTTTGTAACTGAAGATTTAACTTTTGCATGTTTGAACATCAATCTTCTTCAGTTGAAAATTAACCTATTTGTTTGACGATTTCTGTATTTTATTGAAACTTTCTATTTTGTGGTAGAATATTAATATTATTGGTAATTAATTCATCTTTATGGTTACAAATTCAACTATTAGGTTGCCAATTCCTATAGAAATTGAAATATTCCGTTGAAGATTCATAAATTTTGTTAAAAACTATTCTTTTTTGTTAGAAAATTAATCTCTTGGGTTAAAAAATCATTTTTTTGGTTGAAAATGAGTTTCTTTTATTAATAATTGTTTTTTTAATTAAAAATTTAACTGAGTGTCGACATTTTTTTTACAGGCATTTAATTTTTTGGTAGAAAATTCATTTGTTTGGTGGAAAATTTAACTATTTCCTTAAAAATTTATTTCCCTAAGAACTTATCATTCTAACTGAAAATTAAACTAATTAAACTCAACATTTTGGATTAGATTTTTTTTCTTTCTCGACTGAAAAATCTTTCTTAGTGGAAAATTCAACATTGTTGAAAATTTGTATTTTTCAGTTCAATTTAACAGTTTTTTTATTGAAAATTAAAATATTTTATGGTAGAAATATCAGATATTACTTTTTTTCAGAAATATTTTTTTTATCGAAGATGTTGAAAATTAATTAATTTAAGTAAAAATGTGATAATAAAATTTTACATTAATAAATCTTAAACTTTTGTCCGTTCTATTATGCACACAAATGTAAGGCAGTGGCATTTAAAACCAAATAAGTGAATTTTCAAGCAAAAGAAATGAATTTTCGAAAAATATAGTTGAATTATTGAAGAAAGAGTTGAATTTTAAACTAACAAAAATGAATTTTCAACCTAATGGTCAAATTTTCAAACAAAAAAATTTAAATTATCAATCAGTATATATAATATATATTTATAATAATTTTCTAAATATTGGACCAGTACACCACCAAAATCCAACATCTTCTAATCAAAAAAGATTGAACAGGCAGTTGGATTTATAAAAAAAAATGGTTGAATTTTGAATCAAGAACTTTGCTACCAAAGAAGATGAATTTTCAATCCAGAGGGATGAATTTTTCATAAAAATAGACGAATTTTCAACAAAACGAATAAATTTTCAGAAAAAAAAAATTATTTACCAAAAAATCCATTTACAACCCAATAGGTACCGAATTCTTGAGAATAAAAAATCTTTAACCAAAAATAGTTGCAGACAAATTTTCTATTTGAAAAGAAACGAATGTTCAACAAAAGGAAAAGAATAATTTTTTACCAATAAAGACGAACTTTTAGCAAAATGGAATAGTTAAATTTTCAGTTAAAAAATTAATTAAAAAAAAAAACAATTTATAACAAAATTTTAAACTGAGTTACAATAAATTTAAATTAAAAAAGAATTATATTTTAATTCATCAACTTTTTATTAGAATTCAATTGTAGAATCACTTAATTAATTTGATTAAAAATCAACTTTTAACCAACAAGTGGAATTTTCAACAGAAAATGATGAATTCTTGACGAAAAATGGAATAGTTGATATTTAAATCCAGAATATTTTCAATTTTAAATTAAAAACAGTTGAATTTATCTAGAGAAAAACAAATTTTCAATAAAATAGTTGATTCTTCAACCGAATAAGTAAATTTTTAACAAATTATTTTAACTTTTAGCCAAGCAGTTGATTTTTCAATAAAAAAATATGAACTGCCAACGAAAAAAATTATATTTAAATTTTAAACTATTTTTTGAAATAAAAAGAGTTGAATTCATCCAGAAAGGCGAATTTTGAAAAAAATAGTGAAACTTTGTCAAATGAAAAAATCTAAATTTTAAAGCCAGCAGTTGCAGTTTTAATTAAAAAAGATAAAATTCCTACAAAAAGAGATCAATTTTCAAACCAAAGAGACAAATTTCTAGAAAAATTGTTGATTTTTCAACAACAAAAAAAGTATTTTCAATCAAGAAAGAAAAAAAAATTGTTGGTAAATTGTAATTTGAAGAGAAAAATACTTTTTAATAAATAATACGAATTTCGAATTTCTTATTTTTCAAGTTTCCTTGTTTATTCGCATTAAGGTTATACAAATATAATTTTCCTACATTTCTTGAGAAAATTCAAAAAGATTTGTCAAGGTTTCTGTGTCGAAAAAGTATGTAAAAAATGTCTAAGGAATTTTATTTTATTTTGCAGGATCTTATAAAGTTCTAGGAAAACTTTTAGTCGGTTTAGAATATATTTAAGACTTTTTAACGATTGTAAAAATTAAAAAATATTTGATAAATTTTCGAAAATCTTTCAAAGTTATAAATTCCTACATATCTTTTAAACTGACTCGAATTATTTCCTAAATTGTTTAAAAATCTTACAGATTTGTTTTTAATAATTGTGAAAATCTTATGCAATTTTTTAAACTCTTTTTTTAATATTTACCTAAAATTAATTTTTCAAACTTATGAATTAGTTTCAATATTCCCAGAGATCTGAGGAGCATATTTTTATTATCTTGAAATCTTTAAAAGTATTTTAAAAAATTCAGAATTTTATTTCGAAATCTTTAAAAATCTACATTTTGTTTGAGGTTTTCAAAATCTTTTCAAATTTTCAATTCTTTTTGAAATTTAATAAAAGCTTTTAAATATACCTTAAAATTATTTGAATTTTTCTAATCATTTTTTAAAAATTCTGCAAAATTATAAAAAATTGCCCCAGAATTTTTTAGATTTTTCGTTCACAATTTAGGAAATCTTTTAGAATGTTTTCAAATCTTCTTTAATATTCTCGCAAAATAAATTTTGTGAAATCGAAAAAAATACCAAAAAAGAAAAATTTGTAACCAAATAATTGAGTTTTCAACTAAAAATGATTAATTTTTAGGCAAAAATGGATTAATTGAAGTTTTAGTTAAGATAATAAATTTTAAAGTGAAGAAAACAATATTTTTTCAACAAAATAGTTAAATCTTTAAACAATAAAATACATTTTTAATAAAATAGTTCAAGTTTTAAAATGTAGTTGAATTTTAAACAAAAATGGATAAAATCTCAGTGAAAATTTGATTAGTTGAATTTTTAACTAAAAATGGAAAAGGTAAATTTTCAGTTAAAGAAATTAATTTTCATCACGAGAAAAACTAATTTTTGACAAAATAGTTCAACTATCAACTAAGTAGCCAAACTTTCAACCAAAAAAGATGAATTCCTAACGAAAAAAATCAATTCTCAACGAAAAATTTAATAGCTGAATTTTGAACTGAAAACTATCAGTTTTTTGTCAAAAATTGATTAATTAAATTTTTAGTCAAGACAATTAATTTACAACTAAAAAATTAACAAAATAGTTACATCTTTAACCAATAAAATAAATGTTTAACCATTTTTTTCGACTTTCATCCAAGTAGTTGAATTTGCAACAAAAAAATATTAATTCTCAGTGAAAATTTTAAGAGCTGTATTTGCAACTTAAAGCGATCAGTTTTCATTTGAAAGGGATTAGTTAAATTTTTAGACAAGAAAATTAATTTTTAACTTGAAAAAAGGTTTCTCAACAAAATAGTTCAATCTTCAACCAAATAGTAGAATTGTCAACCAAAACAGATGAGTTCTGAACCAAAAATATAATAGTAGACTTTTCAATAATTAAAACCAATTAACTTTTAACATGAAATATTCAAATTATCAAATTTAGGCGATAAAACAAGAAAACGGAAAGTTTTTTTAAAACAGAGGGAAAAAGAGACATTTTTAAAAAATGTGTGAAAGAGGGGAATGGGGGAAATAGTGTGAAGTCTGTCTGTATTTAGATGCTTTGCTTGTAAAAAAAATCTCTAATTTTTATTTGTTTAAACATTTCAAAAAAATTGTCACATTATACGTTAAACTCCCCTCCCTCCTCCGTCACAAAATTGCCCCCCCCCCTCACAGAAGTTTTTTAACGACCCCATTGAACAAGTATTTAAAATTCGACTGAAAATTTGAAATTGTATTATTAGGCCTCCTTTATCGTTGCCTTATAACTTTACAGATAGTCCTCGCAAATCAGTTTACGGATTTTTATAATAAATCTATGAAGGAGATATATGACACGAAGGCGAGAAACGAGAAAACTTTCCAGGTCAGTTGGCGAAAATAATTTTCAATATTTTGAAATCCGCTAAAAATTAAGCTGCAGTATTTAGGTTCTAACATTTAGAAGAATAAACAATTATTATATTCGTCTCTCTTTGTCATTCAGAACCTGATGGATGCTGCAAATAAAAAGGGAAAGGATACTGTAGAATGCCAGAGAAAGTTTAAGGACCCAATCAACAAAGCTGTTGCTGCCGGAGACAAGGCGATGCATAACTGTAGTCAAACCGATAGCCCACTGGTAATTAAAAACAATTTTTAATTTCAATGCATTAGCGCAACAATGGTAACAGACGAAACAGAAAAAATCCTATAATCCCATGTCGCTGATCAATCTCTTTAGCAATCACCCCAGGTGAAGTGCTTCACAACGTCACCATGTAAAGCTCTCCACTCATTCATTCAACTGACACTCTTCATCATGCATTTCTCATAAACTATTTGTCGCTACACTTTTTTAATAATAGGCTTAGTTAATAATAATTAGTTTATACTGGTTTCGCATGAAAATAATTTGTTTTTATTTTTTTAAAGGCTTTGATTAAGTGTGGAATAGAGCTCGCTAAGTTTAAAAATGAGATAAACCGCATTGGGGAGAATGCCGATAACTGCATGAAGATCTTCACGATAAAGTAAACCAGTCATTTTTGGTTCCGAATGCACTGCTGAAAAAAAAACTGGAATTGAGGAATAAATTGAGTGAAATTGATTGGAACAATTATGATTGTGAAATTCAATGTACTCTGCTTATGCTGATACTAATAAATAATTAGAAAAACCATATTGAATATAATTAAACATCCAATCTCCAGCAGTCAAAAGTTCGATTTTTCAGGGTGTCTACGGTAAAAAAAATGTCTAGGACTTTTCCAGGTTTTCCAGGACAAAAAAATTAATTATTTCATGTACCTTTTTTTACAGTGAAAAAAAAATACTTTTACCGAAACATAGTAGAAATTGTTGGTCTAGTGGAACTAAAAAAAGTGTCATATGCAAAAAATTTTATAGACCTCCAAACTCTGATCTTAAAGTGAAAAATCCAAAAATCCAAATATCTGAAATATCTAATCCAATAATTTTTTTCTGCTGATACAATGAAAGTGAATTTAATTCCATGTGTAAGCTTTTTTATTGGAATTGGTTGAAATTTGACTAAGTGGTCGAATTTTAAACTAACTTACATCTAATTTTCAATAAGATTATTAAATTTTCAATAAAATTGTTAAATTTCCAAATCACATTGTTGAATTTTCAACCTTCATAGATGAATTTTCAACCAAAAATTGAATGTAAAATTTTCAGCTAAAAAATTAATTATCATACAAAAAGATGAATTTTTAAATTAAATTGTGGAATATTCAACTGGATTGCTTAAATTATCAGTTGAAAAAATTACTTTCAAAAAACGAATTTTTGAAAATGTAGATAAATTTTCCACCGCAGAGATGAAATTTTAATTAAAAAGATGAATCTTCAACCAAAAAACTTGATTTTTAACAGAGGAGTTTAATTTTCAACCAAATAGTCGAATTTTCAAATAAAAAAGATCAATTAAATAATCAAATATTTGCATTTTCAATCAAAGATATGAATTTTCAACTAAAATGATGAAATATACAACTGAATTGCTTGAATCATCAGTTCAAAAATTCAATTTGTAACAAAATAAAACAAATGATTTTTTAACAGAATATTTAAATTTTCAATTAAAAAAATTCATTGAAAAATAGATTTTTCAACAAAATAGTTACATTTTCAACCGAACAGATTATTTTTCAATTCCAATGATAAATCCTCACATAAAAAGATGAATCTTCAACAAAATAAATGAATTTTCAACCAAATACTTGAATTTTCGAATAAAAAATATTCATTTTCAACCAAAAATGGAAAAGTCAAATTTCCAGTTTGAAAAATTATTATAATTTGTTCAATTTTCTACAGAAAAAGAAGAATTATCAATCAACAGGCGCGAATTTTCTGTCCAAATAGATAAAACATTTAACAAAACAGTTGAAGTTTGGAACAAATACTGGAGTTTCTTATCTACAAAAATGAATTTTCAACCAAATAGTTAACTTTTGAATCAACGAGTTCAATTTTCAACAAAAGAGTTATATTTCTAAAAAAATACGTATGCTCTTGATCAAACAGTTGAATTTCCAACCTACAACGATGAATTCTTAACAAAAAGGTCAAATTTTTAACAAAATAAATGAATTTTTAAATAAATAGTTCAATTTGCAACTAAAAAATATGAACTTGCAGTAACAAAAGAATGTTGAAAATAATGAAAAATATAATATAAAGCTACTTTTACAAATTAGAACATATTGGTATTCAATTTTATATTACAATTTTTTCCTAAATTAGATACGCTCTCGAAAAAATTCCATGACTCAAAAAAAAATTCCTTGTCATTTACAAGTTTTTCCAGGTGAGAAGACACCCTGATTATAATATAAATGCACCTACAAAAAAACGGATTAGTAGTATTTTTTCGTTCAACAGAGAACAAATTTAAAAACCTATTTATTTTTTTGTTTTTGTAAATAATTTTTTTTTGCGTTTTTCATAATTATAAAAATTTAGGACCAGAGCCGCATTTCTTAGTGCTTCTTATTTATTATCCCAAATTTTCAACTCGATGTGGCACAAAACTTGAAAAGCAATTCGTCGAATTGTATTTTGAAATCGTTTTTATGGAACTGACAACCATCTTAATTTCATACATTGTTGGCGAGGTTGAACTTATTTTTTCTACACGTAAATAATTAAATGTATTTTGTTGGAAATTCAATAAAAAAAAATCAGATATGAAATTATAATTTCAAAAAATGTGTATATTTACTACCCATCACTTAAAATAGCTTAGGATAATTTTAAATTTTAAATGGTGAATTAAATATGATACATACCTTTAAGTAATTATTACTTTGTTGTTATTTTACCAAGCCTTTTTCAACCTAGATGGATAGAAAATAAGATTCGAATAATTAATCTGCGTTTTAATTAGTTCTCTCCTTTTCCAAATCGTCCTCTACTGTGAGACTAACAGGGAGGGGGTGGGTCAATTAGGATAACAGCTATTTTGTTTTCAGGCCCCACCCCCTAAGGACCCCAATTCTTAATTAGGACACGCCCCCTAATATCCGCCATTTTGTTTTTAGGCCCCACCCTCGACCAAATAAGAGGGGCCACGCCCTCTCCCCTACCCACCCCTCCTTTTAGGCCACGCCTCTCGACCAATCAGAGCCCGTCCTATGGCTCGGGTTATCTACTGCCGTCTTAGTTGCATTTAACTAAATCAGCAAACAAATTTCAAATAAAAAATTATTACTCCAGGCACCTTTCAAAGGCTCTCGCAGATATCGTAATTCCTACAATAATATTATACAGCATCCAAAAACCACCCCTAGTAATTTCATCGAACCCTTCTCCAGCTTTCTCCTACTTAAACTGCTAAAAAAATGTAAATTTCAAATAATCACCCCACACACTTTTCCAACACATAATTACATATTCCGATTTCTAAGATAATATTCAAAAGCCTTCAAAAGACACTTCTAGTACATTTAACGAATCCCGTCACAGCTGCTTTCAACTGAAGCAGTCCAAAAATTTCAAAGTGAAAATAGTCACTGTGGACACCTACACAAGATTCTATTTTATATCTTTATACCTACAATAATATTCAACAACCCCATAAAACCAACCCTACTACATTCAACAAACTCCTTCTGAGCTGCCGTCAACTAAAACGGGGAAAAAATTTGAAATGAAAAATATCCATTCCGGACACCTTGCCAAGACTTTAGTTTATATCCTCATCCTTACTGTAACTTTAAGCTACCCCAAAAAATTAGCCCTAGTACAGTTATCAAACCTAATCTCAGTTTCCTGCATCTTTAAGAGACAAATAATTTCAAATTAAAAATAATCACCCCAGACATCTACTAAAGTCTTCTGAAGGTGTTTGGGGTGATTTTTTTTAATTTGCGAAAAATATGCTAGTCGACTAAATTTGACGACGCTCTAGTTGAATCGTTTATCCTATTTTTGTGTTCTTTGTCTAAATTTCTTCGTCGAGGGTATGTTTGCAGTGAAAAATTCTGCCTAAAAAATATTTGATAATTTTTAAAAGATGCGCATACCAGTCAGAGAGACGACTGAATGACTAATTGTAGTTACTAATCATCTAAATAGGAATAGATGAATCCTCATTTGTGCACGCATTTATCATATATTTGCGGGATATATGTTTTATAAAACTTTTATTCGAGAAAGAAGAATGGTCGCCTAAGCTTGACGACACTTATTAGTAGGTTTGTTAATCACTAAAATGTAATTTGAGTAAAATAAATTCCATTGGCGAAGACATCGTCAAAACATTTGATTTTTGCGCACATGTATGGAAAATTACTAGGTAATTCTTTTTTACCATGATTTTTATATAGGCAGAGCACCGTGGTCGAATGAGTTTGATGACGTCTTTTATTATATTCGATAAATAAAGAAACCACTTTACTAGGTAATAAAATCATCTCTGCATGTACATCATCAGAGGAATTTTGCGGGCGTTTGTCTGCACTTTAAAATGCACCCGGAACGAGTAACTTGGTACTTTTTGTTAAACGCATGCACTGAAATAATCAAGCATTTAATTATGACTCGCGTGTCGCATGTTTTCAGTGGAATTTTATCGACATTTTTAGTAATGTTTACAACAATAAAGATTGGAAAGACAACTGAATTCAAAATAAATCCACGCCTATTCTAATGAAATCAGAAGTGTTACAAAATTTGTAATCAGCTCAAAAGTGTTCATGAGAATGTTACAAAATTCAAGATAATTGTGCAGAATTCGAGAGTTATTATAGAATTTAAGATAATTTTACAGGAGTCAAGAGAGTTCTACTCAATCTAAGAGAATTCTACGGATTGCACGAGAATTCTGCTGAACTCAAGAGAATTGTTCTGAATTGAAGAGAATTCTACTGTATTTACGAGATATTTATACAGAGTTTCGGACACTGCATAAATAAAGAGAATTCTACTGTATTTATGAGATTTTCATACAAAATTCCAGAGAATTATGATTAATTGAGGGGAATTTTACCTAACTCTAGATAATTCTCTGATATTCGAAAGAATTTTGCTGATTTCAAGAATATTCTGCTGAATTCGAAAGAAAGCACGATAATTTGACTGAATTCAAGAGAATTCTGCCAAACCTAGGGAAATTATCTGGAATGAAGAAGAATTAAACATAGTTGAAGAGAATTTGACATATTTCAAGAGAATTCTGCTGAATTCAAGAGAATTCTGCTTAATTAAAAAAAATTGTACACAATTTAAGAGAATTCTACATCATTCAAGAAAATTCTACTGAATTTATGAAATATTTTTACGGAATTCTAGAGACTCATGATTAATTCAATTGAATTCTGCCAAAGTCTAGAGAATTCTCTTGAATTCGAAAGAATGTTGCTCATTTTAAGAATATTTTTCTGAATTCGAAAGAAGACACGATAATTTGACTAAATTCAAGAAAATTCTGCCAAACCTTTGAGAATTCTCCTAGGTTTGGTAGAATTCTCTTGAATTTAGTCAGATTATCGTTTTTTATTTCGAATCCAGCATAATATTCTTGAAAGCAGCATAAGTCTTTGGAATTGACGAGAATTCTCTACAGCTTGGCAGACTTTCCTTGAATTAATCTTAATTCTCTGGAATTCTGTAAAAATATCTCGTAAATTCAGTAGAATTTTCTTGAATAATGTAGAATTCTCTTAAATTGTGTATAATTCTTTTTAATTCAACAGAATTCCCTTCAATTCCGTAGAATTCCTTAGGAATATGTAAAATTCTCTAAAAACTTGTTTGATTCTATTAAATTAATGAGAATTCTCCAATGTTTGGCAGAATTCTCTTGAATTTAGTTAAATTATCGAGTTTTCTTTCGAATTCAGTAGAATATTGTTGAAATGAGCAAAATTCTTTCGAATTGAAGAGAATTCTCTACAGTTTGGCACAGTTTCCTTGAATTGATCATAATTCTCTAGAATTCTGTAAAATTATCTCATAAATTCAGTAGAATTTTCTGGAATCATGTAGAATTCTCCGAAATTGTGTATAATTTTTTTTAATTAAGCAGAATTCTCTTGAATACCGTAGGATTCTGTTCAAATATGTAAAATTCTCTTAAACTATGCTTGATTCACTTAAATTCCATAGAATTCTCCTAGGTTTGGTTGAATTCTCTTTAATTTCGTCAAATTATCGTGTTTTCTTTCGAATTCAACAGAATATTCTTTAAATCAGCAAAATCCTTTCGAATATCAGAGAATGATCTAATCTAAAGTTAGGTAGATGTCCCTTGAATTAATCATAATTCTCTGGAATTTTGTATAGATATCTCGTAAATACAGCAGAATTCTCTTTATTTATGCATTGTCCGAAAATCTGTATGAATATCTCGTCCATAGAGTAGAATTCTCTTCAATTCAGTAGAATTCTCTTATGTTTGGCAGAATTCTTTTGAGCCGAGCAGAATTATCTTGAATTTAGTAGAATTCTCTTGAGTTCGGCAGAATTCTCGTGCAATCTGTAGAATTCTCTCGAATTGAGTAGAACTCTCTTGATTCCCGTAAAATTATCTTGAATTCTGTGAAATTCTCTTTAACACTTTTAAACTTATTACACATTTTTTAACAATTCTAAATTCATTAGAATAAGCTTGAATTTATTTGAATTCATTAGTCTTTTCAATTTTTATTGTTGTAAACATTACAAAAAATGTCGATACAATTCCATTGAAAACATGCGACACGCCAGAGTTATAATTGAATGCTTGATGATTTCAGTGCATGCGTTTAACAACAGGTGTCAAGTTACTTGTTCCGGGTGCATTTGCAAAGTGCAAACATACGCCCGCAAAATCCCTCTGATGATGTACATGCAGAGATGATTTTATTACCTTGTAAAGTGGTTTCTTTATTTAGCGAATATAATAAAAGACGTCATCAAACTCATTCGACCACGGTGCTCTGCCTATATAAAAATCATGCTAAAAAAGAATTACCTAGTAATTTTCCATACATGTGCGCACTAAAATAAATTTTTTGACGATGCCATTGCCAATAAAATTTATTTTACTTAAATTACTTTTTAATGATTAACAAACCTAATAATTAGTGTCGTCAAGCTTAGGCGACCATTCCTCTTTCTCAAATGAAAGTTTTATAAAAAATATATCTGGGAAATATATGATAAATACGTGCGCAAATGAGGACTGACCTATTCCTATTTAGATGATTAGTAATTACAATTAGTCATTCAGTCGTCTCTCACTTGTATACGCATCTATTAAAAATTATCCAATATTTCTTCGGCAGAATTTTTCACTGCAAACATACCATCGATGAAGAAATTTGGACAAAGAACACAAAAATAGGATAAACGATTAAAGTAGAGTGTCGTCAAATTTAGTCGACTAGCATATTTTTCGCAAATTAAAAAAAAATCACCCCAAACACCTTCAGAAGACTTCAGTAGATGTCTGGGGTGATTATTTTTAATTTGAAATTATTTGTCTCTTATAGATGCAGGCAACTGAGATGAGGTTTGATAACTGTACTAGGGCTAATTTTTTGGGGTAGCTCAAAGTTACAGTAAGGATGAGGATATAAACTAAAGTCTTGGCAAGGTGTCTGGAATGACTATTTTTCATTTCAAATTTTTTCCCCGTTTTAGTTGACGGCAGCTCAGAAGGATTTGTCTAAATGTACTAGGGTTGGTTTTATGGGGCTGTTGAAAATATATTATTGTAGATATAGCGATATAAAATAGAATCTTGCGTAGGTGTCTACTGTGTCTTTTTTCACTTTAAAATTTTTGGGCTGCTTTAGTTGAAAGCAGCTGTGACGGGATTCGTTAAATGTACTAGGAGTGTCTTTTTAAAGCTTTCGAATATTATCGTAGAAATCGGAATATGTAATTATGTGTTAGAAAAGTGTGTTGGGTAATTATTTAAAATTCACATTTTTTTTAGCAGTTTAAGTAGGAGGAAGCTCTGACAGGGTTCGATCAAAGTATTGGGGCTGGTTTTTGGATGCTGTATAATATTATTGTAGGAATTACGATATCTGACAGAGTCCTCGAAAGGTGTCTGGAGTGACAATTTTTAATAAGAAATTTTATTGCTGCTTTAGTTGAATGCAACTGAGACGGCGTTCGTTAAATGGAGTAGGGTTGGCTGTTTGAGCTCTCTAATATTATTGTAGGGATGGTGATATCAACCAGGGTCTTGGGAAAGGTGTCTGGGTTGACTATTTATAATTTGAATATTTTTTGCCTGCGTTAGTTGAAGGTAACTGAGACTGGGTTCGTTGAATATACTAGGGGTAGTTTTTTAATGCTGTATTGTATGCTTTTGTTGAAGGCCGTTGAGACTAAATACGTTAAATGTACTGGAGGTTGTTTTTTGGGGGTGTGTAATATTATTGTAGGGATGGGTATATCTACGAGAGTCCTGGGAATGTGTCTGACATGACAAGTTTTAATTTGAAATATTTTTGTCTGCTTAACTCGAAGTCAATTCAGGTGAAGTTCGGTAAATATACTTGGGTTTTTTTTTGGGTTGTCTAATTTTTGTTAGTGACGAGAGTATCAACTAGAGTCTTTTGAGATTGCCGGATGTAACTACCTTTAATTTTTTATTATTTTGGCGAACCTCATCTAATTGACTTCGAGTAAAGCAGCCAAAAATATTTTTAATCAGAACTAGTCATGTCGGATACCTTTCCAAGACTCTAGCAGATGTCCTAATTCCTACAATAATATTACACAGCCTTACAAAGCTACTCCTAGAACATTTAGCGAATCCATCATCAGTTGTTTCCGACTAAAGCAGCCAAACCGAATTTTGAATTTCAAATAATCACCCCACACACTTTCCCAAGACTTTATTAGACATTCCGATCCTGAAATAATATTTGACAACCCTCACAAACCAACCCTTGTATATTTAACGAACCCTGTCTCAGTTACCTTCAAATAAAGCAGGCAAAAAAACTGCAAATTAAAAATAGTCACCTGAGACAACTTTCCAAGACTCTATATCATATCGCACTACTTATAATGATATTATAGTCACATCTGGCACTCTTACAAGACTCCAGCTGATACTCTCATCACTAAAATAATACCCTAATTTAATTCGAGTAAAGCAGCCAAAAATATTTCAAATCAAAACTAGTCTTGTCAGACACCTTCCCAAGACTCTCGTAGATATCCCTATCCCTAAAACAACACTACACACCTGCAGATAAGTACCTCTAGTGCAATGTAACGTATCCAGTCTCAATTGCCTTCAACAAAAGCATACAGTACAGCCTCATAAAACCACCCCTAGTACATTTGAAGAACCCAGTCTCAGTTGGCTTGAACTAAAGCAGGCAAAGGATATTCAAATTATAAGTAGTCAACCCAAAGACCTTTCCAAGGCTCTAGCAGATATCGGAATTCCTATAATAATATTATACAGCATCAAAAAACCACCGCTAGCACTTTCAGCGAACCGTGTCTGAGCTTCCTCTAACTTAAAATGCTAGAACAATATAAATTTTACATAATTACCGCAAAAACTTTTCCAACACATAATTGGTATTTTTTGTTAAACGCGTGCACTGAAATCATCAACCATTTAATTATGACTCTGGCGTCTCGCATTTTGTCAATGGAACTTTATCGAAATTGGTTAAAAAGTTTACAACAATAACAATTGGAAAGACTGATGAATTCCAAAATAAATCAAAGCTTATTCTAAGGAACCACAAGTGTTAAAAAATTTGTAATAAGTTCAAAAGTGTTCAAAAGAATTCTACAGAATTCCAGATAATTTTACAGAATTCAAGACTTTTTCACAGAATTTAAGATAATTTTACGGATATGAAGAGAGTTCAACTCAATTCAAGAGAATTCTGCAGATTGCACGAGAATTCTGCCGAACTCGAGAGAATTCTACTACATTCAAGAGAATTCTGCTCAACTAAAGAGAATTCTGCCCAACGTAAGAGAATTCTACTGAATTGAAGAGAATTCTACTGTGTTTATGAGATATTTATACAGAATTTCAGAGAGTTATGATTTATTCCAGGAAATTCTGCCTAACTCTAGAAAATTCTCTTGTATTCGAAAGAATTTTGCTGATTTAAAGAATATTCTGTTGATTTCGAAAGAAAACTTGATAATTTGACTAAATTCGAATGAATTCTGCCAAACCTAGGAGAATTCTCCTGAATTTAATAGAATCAAACAAATTTTAAGAGAATTTTGCATATTTTAAGAGAATTCTGCTGAATTCCGAAGAATTATATACAATTCAAGAGAATTCTACATAATTCAAGAAAATTCTTTAGAATTCACGAGATAGTTTTACAGAATTCCAGAGAATTAGGATCAATTCAAGGGAATTCTGCCTAACTCTAGAAAATTCTGTTTGTTTCGAAAGAATTCTGCTGATTTCAAGAATATTCTGCTGAAGTCGAAGGAAAAAGCGATCATTTAACTAAATTCAAGAGAATTCTGCCAAACCAAGGAGAATTTTACTGAATTTAAGACAATCAAACAAAGTTTATGAGAATTTTACATATTTCAAGATATTGCTACAGAATTCAAAAGAATTCTGCTGAATTTAAAAGAATTATACACAATTTAGGAGAATTCTACATAATACAAGAGAATTCTACTATATTTTTGAGATATTTTTACAGAATTCTAGAGAATTATGATTAATTCAAGGAAATTGTACTAAACTCTAGAGAATTCTCTTGAATTCGAAAGAATTTTGCTGATTTCAAGAATATTTTGCTAAATTAAAAAAAAAACACACACTTTAATTTGACAAAATTCAAGAGAATTCTGCCAAGCCGAGGAGAACTCTCCTGAATCTAAAGTTATTATACACAATTTAGGAAAATTGTATATAATTCAAGAGGATTATACTGAATTTAAGAGATATTTTTACAGAATTCCAGCGAATCATAATTAATTCCAGGAAATTCTACTGAATTTAGGAGAATTCTAAATTATTCAAGAAAATGGTGTTGTTCTGAAGAGAATTCTGCCGATCGTTAGAGAATCCTGCTGAGTTGAATAAAGTTCTGCTGAACTTAAAAGAATGCTACGGAATTTAAGAGAATTCTACTGAGTGCTGAAAGCAAAAGAATCCCATTGAATTAGAGTGCGTTTTGCTGCTTTTAAGATAATGCTGCTGAATTCAGAAGAATTTTTCACAATGCAGAAGAATTCTACTAAATTCTCGAAAATTCTACAGAAGTCAAGGAAATTTTACAGAATTCATGAGAATGTTGTCTAATTTGGTTGATTGCGGAAAATACACTTTTTAATTTTTGCATCTCGTTGACGTGTCAAGTTACACCAGACAGTCACGACCTACTGGAAAAGCAAACCGAGGAGAAATTATGCGAACTGAACTTGTTTATGCACACACTCTTGTCGATGGCACACGAACTGACAACCGTCTAACGCGTGCTTCTGATTGGTTAATCTTTAATTGGTAATCACTCGGTAATTATTAAATTTAGCACATCTTTTTAGAATTATCTTAGACGCCATTTTTTGAGCATTAAAAAATATAAAAATGTTTTTTTAATACTGGGAAACTTTTTATTCGATAGGTGCAGAGCGTGTCATGCACACGCTGAGTACCTAAAACACATACTATCGGGGTGTCCTGCCTACGCAGGAACGACGTATGTCTGCATACATAATGCGGCACTAGGAGTGCGTTATTACCATATTTGTCGCTCTTACGGTGTTGGCCGCGACCCTGCCCTGCCGAAAACTCCAAGGGAGATAGAGTCAATTGTCCAAAACGAGAAGTGCCAAGTTCTCTGTTCTTCAAGACTTCGAGAAACGAACTATATTCGTGATCGAATTCTTGGCTCCTTCCAAATATAACATCACTGCCAAGAAGAAAGAAAGGGAGGAAAGGTATCAAGACCTTAAAAGGGAGCTGCAACGACTGTACTCAAAATATTCAGTACAAGTAGTTGTCCTTGTGATAGGTGCTCTGGGAGGTGCGAAACTATCACTGGTTTATAACCTTAAGGTCATACCTGCGTGCCAATAATATGCCAAGGCACTTGAGAGATGGATGCAGAAAGCTGTCATCCTTGGGTCGCTTCGTGTCCTCAAAACGCACGAGGGTTTTGCCTGCCTGTCATTGTGATTTCGTCGTGTCCTGTGACCACCCATCTCACGGTTCTGAGATGTGGCCCTGAGTGAGACTTACCGCGGTCCTACTGGGAGCCGGTGTCATTTTTAGATGGCATTTGCTCCCAGTGGTACCCTGCGGTGGTTGTTAACATTTAGTTTTTAATATATATATTATAAAAGTAAGCAAAACTTCTCTAGTATTTTTTTACGAGTATCAATAAGAAAAACGAATTTGACAACTAGCTTTCCATCTACTTACTTACATAGTACATTTCAATTCCAAAATGTAAAAATGTGTTTTTGAAATAGCGATGAATATTTTGTCTGCTGACAGATTTCCATTTTTTAAGGAATTAAATTGCTTTCACTAGGCTTTCACTGGTTCCTCCGATTTTTTAAACTCTTGGCCATTTCAAGTAAAGAATATCAAGATTTGCAAGTTGTCAGTCGATTTTATGGGAGCTTGCAGAAATTATATTGCTGCATGAGCAACATTTGAACTTCTAAGGATTTTTGAAAATGTTAAAAATTACGGGAGTTACGTCATGCTGAATTTTAGGGTTGGCTTTTTTTGAATTATCGATATCTCTAGAAGCAGCAATATTAAATTTTGAGGAAACTTTAAGGTGTATGAAGTGAAATTATATATTCTAAAAATAAAATACTCAAAAAAAATTCAAAACTTTTCCCAAAGACGCCAAACTAATTTTTTTTTTATTTTTCGTGGATAATCCCCTTTTAATTTGTTCAAAATCAGGATATAAAGATTCCTTATAGATTTACCTTTCGTGAAAGAAAAATCAATTGAGACTCTTCTGGTTTCGAAGATATCGTAACTTTAGTGAGACGGTTCGCTGCGCTGCGTTGTCAGTGACGCCATTCGCGAATGATAGAAGCTGCAACTTTTTTTCTAACTAACTGAGGAAAAATATTTTGCTGAATATGTTTCGGATTTAATGCGGAGGATATTTTGGAGTGTAAAAATGTTAATTTATAATGATAATCATTATAAACAAATTCTATTAACATACACTGAATATTATGGATAGTTCATTTTTAAAGGATGTTTCGTTATTAAAATTACAGACTTTTATGAAAAAGGTAATACTTTGTCATGAAAATATGTCTCGCGATATAATTTGTTAACTTTATAAGAAAATAATATGAAAAAATGCACACTGTGGAAATTTACAGGTGAGACAATATCGTTTTTTGTTTTAAGTTTTCTTAAATTATGTTGGCAGTGAAATGCATTTAAATAATTCTGTTTGTGTAAAAAAGATATTCAAGTCGCTTAAAATAAAACAAACAAGAGAACGATGTTTTTGTTTCAAGACAACTTTTTCTCTGAGTGCTAATTTTGTAAAAATATTATATGCACAATTTTTGAGTATGCACATTTAAAATCAACAAGAAATCATTTTCTCTCTTAATTGTCCTTAAATGAGGTTACCAGTGATAGCCGTGTAATGATTTGATGCATATAAATCTCTATTATAAATTAAAAAAATGGTATCAAATAATATATTTTCAACACTGAATTTTACTGTAAATATAATTTAAACAATTAAGAGAAACCATTCCCATGTGGAAAAATGTCATAACAGTCTGGTGTCAGGTCTGGCTTAGCTCTGGCGCTAGTCTTGTCCAGGTTTGACTTTAAGTAGACTGTCTAGTCTCGAAGGTCCGGTCTTGCCCAACACTAGCGCTGCACAGCCATCCAAGAGCAATAATAGGTCTAAGTTTGGTGTGGAAGGTCTGGTTTGGCCGAAGACTCGCGCTGATCAGCAAGCCAAGAGAAAAAATTCTATGTTCTGTCCGGAAGGTCTTGTCTGACCCAGAACTGGCACTGATCATTTATCCCAAGACCAAAAAAGGTTCTGAGTTCGATCAGCAAATTTTTTTTGACATATTTCGAAAAGAGTACATGGCATCCACAATGATTGAAAATAAGAAATTTGGACTATAAAAACAAGACTTTTTTTCGTATCATCTTGACAGTCTGTTCTGGTCCTGGTTTGGCGCTGATTAGCTAAATACACTCATAGTGAAAAATGATTTTTTTCCAAGTCATTAAAAAAATAACAAGAATCCAGCTTCCTACTAGTGACTTACCAGCCCATAACTAGCGACTGACCAGACGCAGAGTGTAGTCAAAAGCACTTTTTGTGGACAAAAGTCTGTCTCCAACCCAATTTTCAATGGATGTTGACGTTTTTTTTTAGATTACCGTAAGGCTCTCGGGTATATCGAGTCAGTGCGAGAATTTTGATTTGGCTAAACAAAAATTTTTTAATTCAACAACAAAATAAACAATAATTTCATCCCAATTTTTCAGATGCACCTTTTTTTAAGATCTGCGAATTGACTAAACAAGATCGTTTATAATGTTTTAAACAAATTAATGAACAAAAACCATTTTTTGTGATTTGCAATGATTAGTTGTTTGAAATTCACAGTTTTTCCACAGAATATGAGAGAAATGTTTGCCTAATCATGATTATTTCAAAATATCTGTTAAACAATGTTTATAAACAAATACACAGTTTTCGTATGTCAGAATGAATAGGCTCCATTTTTTGCAGAATCGACCAAAAATGTATTGCCTATGAAACCTTGCTGTCATTTTTTTCAAATTAACAACAAATGGTAATTATTTAAACAATAGTTATCAACTGATTCACATTATTAACATTATTCCACAAATAGGGCCAACTTTTTCGCGGAACCTGCTAAAAATGTACCGTTAGTGACTTCTAGCTGTAATTTTGTTCAAATTGATAAAAACAATCTTTATAAACAAATGTACATTTTGGTTAATTTTGCAGAAATAGGCTTATTTTTTTCTTGGAGTAAGCTAGGAATGTGTTCGATCCTGTTATAATAATAACGGTCGTAAGGCTGTGTGTGTTGAGGACTGCAGTGGGAGGCAGTGTAGAGAATGGGTCGATTGTCGGGTCCCCGTTCCGGAACGATGTTTGAGTATTCGTGGAGGCGCCTCTCGGGGATGACGTCTATACAAGGGACCTGGGAGAGCCGGCGACGAAATACGGTGGTCCGTATTGAACGTTGACGATGTCGTCAAAGGATGTCGCGGGGCGACCGTGAATATGGGGGAGGTGGTGTACGACGAGACTTCGGGATTTCAGGGAAGGTTTCCCGTGTCCCTGGAGAGCGACGTGGTCGAATGTCCCGGAGAAAAGGGTATCGGCCCCGAGTAGGGGTGATGAGGCCCCGAGAGATAAGTGACTTGTCTGGCGAGAGGAAGCGGTTAGCTAGAAAGAGCAGCTGGCTGCTTGGTGAAGGAGATCGAGTTCCCCGTAGGGTTGAAGTCAGCGGCGAGAATTCCAGCGGAATGTCCAAATATTCCGACTCCCTGGTAGGCGTCCGATCCACACGGGGTTCCGCGGGTGCTTCAAGCGGCTCGTCACGTACGGTCTGATATCCGGGGTGCGCGGGGTTGAAGTTCGCGACTTCGGCGCGGCCAGCAGCCTCCAACCGTTTCGCGTACGCCTGGCGTTGACGGTTTTCTGGCCTCTTTCGTCCCATGACCTGTGGAATGTCATTGTGGAACAATTAGAGTGTGAAGGATAAAGATAATCAGCGAGTTTCAGCGAGATGTGCGTGGTTCTACACTCTCTACGCTAGTCCTAACAACGGGTATACTGCCGGACCGCGGCGTTCAAGCGTGCATTAGTGCGAAGACCCGTTAGGGAGGGGGGGGCATACAGGATATATGGAAAAGGCAGATCCAAAACACATTAGAAATAAGGAAAGAACAAACACATCGTGAATGGGGTGAAATCACAAAAAAACCAAAATGAAAAATGATACAATATATTCAAATGGGGGGGGGGGCAAACGGAAGGGAGAGTCGGGAAGTAAAGAGAGGAGGATGTGGTGCCCTTTCAGCTCTGATGCTAGTTTCAATGGCCAGGGTCGCCAACGAACCGTGACGTTTGAGCGTGAGGGGGGGGGGCAGTCATCATATGAAATAAGGAACAGAGTGAATCACGAATATATCGAAAATTAATAATTCACAAATATATAATAAACGAAGCGAGAGCACAAGAAACAAACAATGAACAATAATACGAAACATGGGGGGGGGAGTATGAATGTGAAATGAGGTAAAAACAAATCACGACTACCTCGGAAATAAATAACTCACAATTATGTCAGAAACCAGGTGAAAGCACAAGAAACACAATGTAAACTATAGAATAAAATGTGAGGGTGGGGGGGTCACGAAGGAAAGCGTGGAGGTGAGAGGAAAAGGACGTGGGTTACTTTGGCTCTCCCGCTAGTTCAAATGACTAGATTCGTCACCGAACCGTGATGTTGAAGCGTAAAGGGAATGGGCACACAAATAAGAAGGAAGAAACAGACCACACAAATATCAGAAATTAAAGTCGGTGTCAAAAGTACGCGACCCTTACTTTGAGCGCTTGCAACTCGTTAAAAAAAAATCGCAGAACACGTTGGCTAGGTAAACCTGAAAGCTTGAGGTCTCCCGAATTGAAAGATATGTATATTGTTGTCCTAAAAAATTTGTTACGATAGTGCTGATGTAAAACGTGCCAAAAAACAAGGTTTTTGAGGCACTTTTTTCAAGCCTTGACTTTCGAGGCTTCCCAAACTGAGCTGGACATCTTGAAAAATGTGAAAAAATTCACAGACGATCCGTAAGGTGTCCAGAATGCAACGCAGTTTTCAAAATTTCGAAATATGAATTTGTTTACTAATTGCAGACCGTCTTCCACAAACATATCATCTTGGAAAGAAATAATGATAGAAAGTTGTCTTATGGCTTAAGATGAGCAGTTTCGTAACGCGATTGATGTACAATTCGAAAAAATGAAATTAGATCAATATTTCGCGAAATAAACCTAAAGGCATATTTCGGAATTTAATGAGAATAGCCACCGTATAAAAAGTGTTAGAAAAAAAGTATCCATTTCACAACAATAGGGACCTCAGAAGGAAGGGGTACCGACGTCCCTGCCGTTTTCCCTCCCAGCTATTGACCTGCGGTCTGTAATTATGAAATATTTATCTCCAGCCTCCAATTGAATACATAAAATGTAAGGCTGGATCCTGCCTTGATTCGTTTTCGACAGTTTTTGAATAAACTCATCGAAGTTTATTTCGCTCTGAAAATAAAAAAAAAGTTTTAAAAATTTTACTTAAAAATTCAAGAATATTTTTAAAAGTAATACTTTTTGGTTTAAAATTGAACTGTTTTGTTGAATATTGAACTATTTCATAGGAAATTTACTTTTTTAAAATTCATATTTTGGTATTAAAGTCAAATGATGTCTTTTCTAAATGAAAATTCAACAATTTTTTTGCAAATTTGTCTTCTTGTTAAAAAATGCATCTGTTTTAGTACAAACTGTATCTTTCTTGGATGAAAATGCAAATATATAATGAAAATTACTAAAAAGGGTTAAAATTGGAATAATATCACGGTAACAGCATTATTAGTTCTTATTTAAACGATTAAAATGGGAAAAGAACCTTTCAATACCTGACCGACTATAAATTTAATCGAGAATTATAAAAATAAACAATTATAGTACATAACTTTAAAGTTGAATAATTTTACTATAAGGCATTGTGATAATGTTATAAAGGCTTAATGTGGGCTTAATTAGATGAGTATTTTGATCTTTTTATCATTCTGTAAATAATATTCATAAAAATAAAGTTTTTTCACCAAATTTAAAACAACTTCTACCACAAATTCTTTTCAGTATTCTTTTATATTCCTTTCAGTAATCTTAAAGGATTTTTGATGCTGACAAGAAAGCAATTTAATGAATTTAAAAGGGTTTAAAAAAATTTCATAGAATTAGAAATATTGCAAAGGGTTTCAAGAACTTCAATTAAATTATATTTGAATTCACGGGATTCCAAGAGATTTTCTAATATCGCTATGAAATTTTAAAGAATTTGTTCATAATAATTCAGAAATTTCGAAGAATTCTGAAATAATAAAAGTCCAAAACTGCTATCAATATAATTTTATGGTTCAAGTAACGGAAGAATTAGGCTTACCTTTTTTCTTTATACATTAACATCGTAAAATACACCACTGCTACGAAAACAGTCCAATCACAGAAAAAAGCACTCAGAGGCACGAAGAACTTCTCCGGTGCTGGACCAGATTGTATCAAGAACTTCTGGTGGAAGAAGTTTACTTCTACACAGACCATCCCTGGACAATTGTCCGCGACTGCTTATTAATTATTGTAACCATATTGAGCAGAAACCCTTGGTACAGGGAGCCTCTATCCGCAACCCGAGGACGCGTTCGGTGGCTTTGTCATAGGCCCTTCGGCTCGATTTCTGAGGAATATATATATATTGCCGTTCCTTTTAAAATTCATTGAAATTGATTGCCATTGTATTTTTTCTGCTTTTATTAACCGTTCTTAAATTTAAGGTTATGTCAATGTGTTGATCCCCATTGTCACATTGTTTCTAAGACGCCATGTAGCACAACGCGTTTTTTATAATGCTAACATTCTTTGCAACTTACAAGCTACAAATCGCTTTTTTATTTGCTTCTTTTACTTGAAAATAACAAAATTAAATGTGGAGGCTGGAAATCATCAGAGTTTAAAAAGAAAATTAAAATATGTGAATCAAGTAAAAAGCTATAGAGGTTTTAACAAAAAATTTATGTTTTTTTTAAATAGATGTCCATATTTAAATACACGCAACTCCGAGGAAAATTCTTTATTCTCATTTATAATTAAATATAAATAATTAAAAATAATTTGAATGTACGAATCTACAGCAAAAAATCTTGAAAACAACATCGAAAATCTAATGTGGCTGCCGTGTATGCTAAAAGAATTTAAATTACATGTCTGTGCTACGTCATATGAAATTCTCAATTTCCTTAATTCACTGCATCAGGATTTTCATTTAAATTGTCTTGTAGTAGCAGAAAAATTTCTTTTCTCGATAATCCAATTGGTTCAAGAGTATATCATCATCGGCAATTGATGAAAATTTAAAATATGCAATAAGGTTCAATGTGTAAAATAAAATTTCACAACAGAAAATGTAATTTTATTTTATTTACCTTATTTATTAATTAATGATTTACTCTTTCATTAATCTCCCATTCATGTTATTTACTATCCATTTCTTTATTATTTTATCATTTATTAACGTACGATTCATCACGCTATTATTTATTTGTTCAGAGCGTTTATTGCCCCTAAAAGAAAATGATAAGTTATTGAAAAAATAGTAATGTTTTTATTTTTTTTAATATGGTAGAATATTTTCAGTATCAATAGTATCAAAAGAATTTCAATTGTATGCTTAAAAATACGAAGTTTTCACATTCAAGGCTATGGTAATTAAAAGTTTAAAGGACATTTTGGACCTTTTGCAATAAATTTAGTTAAAAATTATAAAATGCAAAATCTTTATATTTTTATGCAAATAAACGAAAACCGTAATAAAAAGGGAGCTTACAAACCGAAAAATTATTTAGGCCTGAATATGCCTAACTGAGGCGTGTATCAATTGAGTGAAAACATTACTGCATAGAACTCTTAAAACTTTACTACTACTACTCTGCAATGAGGCATCAGAATCCCACACCGGGAAAGGAAAAATGGGAATGGGGAAATAAGAAGGAGGAAGAGTCAGTGGTGAGGAGGGGTGGCGAAAAATGAGTCATGCCACTGCCGTCTATAATAAATGATACTAATAAATGAATTTATATAATTCTTATAGAGGAATCTTCACATCTTCACATTCGTCAAAAGCGTGTAATTAATATAGATAAAGATGGAAGTGACGCTGGTCGACCAATATGGATTGAAAATGCTCCCTACATTGTCAATATTCGAAAAGATAATATAACTGTGTGCGCAGGGAGTATATTATCGGCTGTATTTGTGTTAGCTCCTGTATCTTGTGCTGTTTCATCGTTTTTCGGTAGTTTGACAAGATACACTATTTTATCTGGTTCTGCGTCGAGAAACAGCGGAACTCGTCACACCATCGAAAGAAGTGTAGTAGTGGAACCCAGTCCAAAACTTGGTAATTTCTCAAATGTTTTCGCCTTCGATGCAAAAAAATGATTTCTTAAAAATCGATTGACCGAGAAAGAAGTTATGATTGAAAAAACTTTCTTATTTAAATACGCCTAATTAATTGCAATCGAATTCTATTAAAGATCTTTTTTACAGCGTTGCTTGAGGTTTCGCCACACTTCGACTTTCAGCGAAGTCCTAATAGGCCAATTAGTCTCTTTCTTGGAATTGTTCCGCATATAGCGTATGGTATTTTTACTGGCTGGGGATGCACACAGCCAGGAAATTACTGGCAAGTTATCGCAAATATTTCAAACATTACATGGAGAGAAAACTCTGGTGTTTAGCGCAAGAGAGTTCAAGGTGTTAATGCATATACTATTGATCAGGCGCATATGGCCGATGTCTCTTGCTTTATTTTCTAAGATTTCATGAGTTTTAAGCAAGAAATGCCCTATTGCACTGATGGCACGAACGCTTATGCGAAGATCCCACGAGTTAGTGGGTTAATAACAGGCTCCGCTGTGCTCTAATACCGTGAACTTCACCGAGCGAAATTTCCAAGAGCCTCCACGCACTTTTTCCGTGAGTCTCCTTGCAATTTGCCTTTAGGCCACGCCTTCTGCCTGTTGACACGTTCGCACCACTAAATGTTCGCAGGCAAATCGCAAGGAGACTCACCGAAAAAGTCCGTGGAGGCTCTTGGAAAGTTCACTCGGCTAAGTTCACGGTATTTGAGCACAGCAGTGCTTGCGATTCACCGAAGTAACTCTTGTTATTTTTGCACGTGAGCTGTGCTTATTTTTTGTGGTGTTGCATCGAGCTATTAATAGAAGCATTCATGAATGTATTCCGAGAGAAATGCTTGCTATTAAAGCGTGACAAATGTTCACGCGCTAATGCCTAGATTCTTCTCTCCGTGTATACAGGATCCCTTAAAGGAATACATGAAGGATCCGGTATAGGCCCCACGTAGGATCTTACATATGATCCTTTAAGGGTATACCTGTATAGTTTCCTGCAGGTATCACCCATAGGACATGAAACAGAATCCTACATAGAGTCTTGCATATAGTTTTCTGCGTAGGGAACTATATGCATTACTATATAGGGATAGGGTTCTACTTCCTACGTCAGAACCCACATAGGAACCTATTTCGGTTCCTGCATAGAAACCCAAATGGAACATCTGATAGGAAACCTATTTGACCTTAAAGAAGTATGATTGCTTCGCAGTAAAGAAACGTCTATATCTGTACTACTGGGCAATCAGTTAGTAAAAAAAACTACTGCACAGCTGTGGCTGCTGTAGGAAACTATTGCGCTGCACTCCCGGTTCTTCAAAGTCGCATAGGTACATAGGAACCTATATATGAACCGTAATGAGACTGAAAATACAGTTTCCTACGTAGGAACCTATGCAGGACTGTATGTAGGATCCTATTTCATTTTCTATAGCATACCCTTAAAGGATCCTGCGTGGTGCCTATATGCTATCCTATATGTATTCCTTTCCGGAATCCTATATAGGTATTTATAGCAGAAACTAGATTTGATATCACTAATGACTAGGCCCAAAAATGGATTTTTATCATAAAATGTATGCATTTCGTGATAAAGAAATAATATCTGACGTTCCGCAAGGAAAGGTCCAATTTTGTCAAACGTAGTTTAGGATATTTTTGGTTTTTCTAAACAAATTTTAATGGAAAATCATACTTCAATATATGCTCTATCTCGTGACATTATACAGTAATTGGTGGCCTCGTGCCGTTACAAATAAATATTTACAGATTTTCGAAAAAATTTGTTAATGAAAATGAAATAGCGTCTATTATCGCTTTATTGCATTTGCACCAATTATGTACATGAAGCTATTTTACTTCCAACAATGTAGTTCTGGCATCCTTATTAATGGCAAAAAATGCCAGTAACCACGCATAATTTTATCAAGACCGAAATGATGAAAAGTTTGTGTTAATCGCCAGGTTAGGGGAATGATGATACTCGACATAGTGACCAATAACTTAAATTACATTAGCACTTCCATTAAACTAGCTCGCGAAAATTAATTAATTGTTTATTTCATGCGTTTTTTCTCGGAATTATTCACTTTTTCAAACCTGTAATAACAAGATAATTCAGTTTGCGTAAAAATGTAGACAGAAGGGGTTTCACCCACCGACATATAGAATGGACCGATAACGCTGTGCGAAACACTGAAACGGGCTTTAGAGAACGAGAAAAAATTTAAGTGGTAAACCTGTCTCTTTCTAAATAAAGATGATTGGTCGAGAGCGTTTTAGATAGGTGGAGCTTGATGAAGCACAGAACTGTGCCTTGTATATATCGAATGCCCCTATGATGTGATGTGAATAGATGTTAGGCTTGACGTGATTTTCAGAGTTTACTGAATTATAATTATAAAGTTTAAATGAATATTAAAAATAGAGGTAGCCTGTTTAATATTTGGACATTAAAGTAATGTTTACAGAACGATATGTTTTTACACGTGAGTAAAGTTGGCGAATAGTAACATAAAAATTGGAACAAAAACATAACCTCAAAATAAAAAAGTATTGTACCTATGTAATACAAATTTTGGTGTTTCTTATATTATAGAAATATTACAAATTGCATCTTAATGTTAATTTATGGTTAAGTTCCCATTGAATTATGAGGGAAGAATAGAAGGATATTGCTCTGTAATGTGGTAGGTCGAAGCCAAGAATTCGATTACGAATATAGTCTATGAGATTGTTATTACTATTTGATAAAATAATAACTAACATCGACCTTTGGTACTGTTTTTACTGCATCTTAAAGCTTAAAACTCTAAATTCTGTTACTCGGCCGCCAGGCTTTCCGTAACGACTCAAAAAAGCAACAACACAACCTCAAAAGATTATGTCTGCAAACTCAACAAATCTTCATCGACAAAATCTTTAAAGTCTAATATCGACAAAATCTTCAAAATCAATATTGACATACATTGATTAGTTTATGGCTACTAGAATCTAATTTTTGAAATGTATTATCTATGAAATGAATGATTGTTGAACAAATCAAAATGGATACTCTTAATGTTCTGAAGAGCACCCTATCAAAATTTGTAATAGCTGATAACAGCAGAAGTGTGGAAGATGTAGCGCAATATTTGCAAAGCGAATATGATTTGAATACCGAACAAGTGGAAATCGTTACAAATGAGTTGAATGAAAATTGTATGCCTTATTTTAAGCAAAAATGGAAAAGGTGATTATACATTTAATCCTGTTTCGAGAAAAAGTTCGCAGTTTGAGCACAAATTTTATTATGGAATTTAATTCTGACAACAATGAAAAACTTGGAAGGCCAAACTCTAGTGATTTTACAGAATGTTCAAATTCCACTAAAAGAAGAAAAATTATCAAAATAGAACAAGCATACACTAAAAACGAAGTTCGAGAAGCTTTCTTACGCTCACTGGCAGTATCTGATAGAAAGAAAATATTAAAAATCATAGATTCAAAGTCATCTTCTGGCGAGTGTGACAATACTAATGACTTCCTAATACCTTACACACCAGAGGAAGGTTCAGCACTAATGGAGCAAGCTGATCTGACAAAAAATCATTATCACATTATTCACGTCCAGGCAAGTAGTAGAAATGCTAACATTTATCCATCATATAAGGATGTAGCAAAACTAAAAGAAGAATGCTATCCAAGTTTGATGAAAGCTTCTTCTGCTTTCTTCCCTTGGGCTTTCAGAAGTAAATCATATAGATGGAATAATTCACTTTTTTCCCTTCTACATTTAGGATCCACCTGTGTTGAGACTTTGTAAAGGAACGCTTCATTGACAATTATCTCATGATGTCTGACTATTTTCAGGAGAGGATCTCTTCCATTTGCGACGACGTTAGCTGTACCCAGGATAATTCGTTTATAAAAACACTGAAGATGTAGAAGTCCGCGCCCGCTTTGACGGCGTGGAATGCACAATCATGGAACGGAAGAATTGATATGCAAGCACTTGTGCATATGCATGATTTCACGCGTGACAATATCGAGTTTCGTCATCCCGTGCTTCGCCCGTGGGACTACCCTAAACTAGTAGAGTAGAACAAATTAAAAATATCATTGTCTTCTCCACTAAATATAAAATATATACATATAACTTTTTCACCTGGTTTCAAGATTTCCAACAGAGAAATGATAAGTCTATGGGCGGTTTAATCGAAAGCGTTTCGGCAATCACTCCAGGCCATCGACAGATTGCGATTATAGAATGTAGCGCCTTTGCAGACGCTCCTATCGATTATAAGATCCTCCCTTTTCCTGGAGCCACGTAGTTCGTTAATCTCTCCCCACACAGGTGCAATTATGGTCCGAGAAATCTGTATTATAAGTCCGAGCAATCCTGTCGTTCAAGATATCTGTAACTATCTTATATAGCTTGTTAAGGCAAGTTATTCACCTATAGTTTGTTGGGTTAGAGAAGTCGCCTTTCTTCGGCAACGTGGCTCGAAATAAGATGTAGCAGGCTGTCCTGAGAACCTGCTAATCGATAGGTGTTTCTGGAGAGACCCAGCAGTTCACCAGCGCTGCCTGCCGATGGCCTGAACTGACTACCGGAAAGCTTTTAATGGATCTCTTATAGACTTATTATATGTCTGTTGGAAAGCTTGAAAATCCATCCAAACTAGGGTGTGCATTATTTTGTCAATGTCGGATTTTTTTTACTCCCCTCCCCTCTAAAAACTTTCAACATGAATAAAAAAAATTCGTACAAAATGTAAAAGAAAAAATGTTAAAATTAAAAATAAAAATTACGCGTATTTTTCAGCTCCCTTTATTAAAAAATTCATACATTTTCTTGAAATAGACACATCTTCACAAATTTTGAGTTGTGTAAATTGTTACGGGAGATTTATGAGTTGATGTTGGACCTACGTATGTTTATAAAAATTGTATATATTGCCCAAATATTGATCAGACGTTGGAAAAAGGTGAGACGAACATACAAAAATCGTCGACAAACACGACGTGGACCTAATTATGTGACAATTTTTTCCGATTTATTATTATCATTTTTATGATTCATTATTATTATCAATTAATAATTATTTATCTATTAAACAGTTATTATTATTATTAAATTTTCCGGCAATTTTGAGTGATTTTTAGTATTCAATTTTTTTCCGAACATCAACTGACGCACATATGAAACAATTTTCGCTAAGACTTGTCCAATTTGAACTTACTATCATTAAGTACATGGAGAAATTATCACTAGTGAAATAACAGTGGTGACGTCGTCATCCTAGACCATCACGAAACTGTTAAAAAAGTAAAATACTTACTTTGCAGGGTACTACGAATGGTATGACAATCTACTTTATTCTTGGTACTTTCTCCAATTATTGCAAGATGGTCAACGGTTACGATAACACTGATGTCGTAACATCTGAAATAATAATTTCTCTGTGACCCACGGTGTGATAAAAGTTTTAATCCATAACACATACATCCATTTATAACATATCTTCACTAGAGCTTCTTTACTTTGGATTCTTAATATTTAGAAATTCACATAACGACAAAATGTAGCTCAAAGTTCCGAGAATGAAATAGAGCCTTTTTTCAAACATTTATTTTTAATTATAATATATGTTAGGGTGAACAGAAAAAAAAACACTTTTGGGTTTCTTAGGAGTGAAGGGCAAATAACGGTAGATTATGCGATTGTAGAAGCCAGATTTTTTATTTTTTATTTTAAACAATATTTAGAGGTGGCCCATCGTCTTTGAATTTCTTACGTAATTAACATAGGCAAAACCAACTTTTTTTCATTTAAGATTTTAACCACGAAGTTATCCAATTTTTAATTTAAACTTTTAATATGTTGTTCTCCAGGTCCTCAGAATCCACATAAAAGTATTTTTTCAATGAAAATATCATAGAAAATATTGATTACGGTTGCTTGAAAAGTGCCATTTTTACTGTTTTCTAATGTTTTCAAAGCCTAATTAATAACGGCCCTAATAATTTATACCTTATACTGAAATTTTTAGAATATGTTCCTCGAAGGTTGAAGTTCACATTTTTTGAAAAAGCAGATTAGAATAAATATTAATAAACATGCTCCAATGAAAACAAATTTAAGTACATTTTTTAAATATGAAAGTTTGCGGGGCGGAGCGCTGATCAGCTCGGCCGTAAAAGTCGATCAGAGTGTGTCTTGACACCCTAAACTCATAAAGCAGACCCTTTCATGACAAAGCGTTCTGTAGTTATATTTCCCTTTTTCAGAAAAGGCAGTAATAATAATTGAAGGAACGCTCACTAATCCTGTTATGAAGTCACATCGATGAAAAGAGCTGAGATTGCACTTTTACAATCGACTCTTTACTCACCGAAATTCTCGGCTTTTACAATGACAAAATTTAAAGACGATGGGCCACCTCTAAATATTGTTTAATATAAAAAAAAAATATGGCTTCTACAATCGCATAAACGACCGTTATTTGCCCTTCGCTCCTAAGAAACCGAAAAGTGTTTTTTTCTGGTCACTCTAATATACATGTACATTATTATTTTCGCACAGCATTTAATTCCAATGTTTCACACAGCAATTGCAGTCAAGGTCTCAAAGCTTTAGAGTACTATATTAAATTGGTCAGGTCTTGGCGAAAATTGTTTCATATGTGCGTCAGTTGACGTTTGGAAAGAAAATGGAATACTAACATTCACTAAATATTGCAGTAAAAATGAATAATAATAATAAATGTTGAATAAATAAATAATTTTTCATTTTTAATAATGATAATAATAAATTATCAAAATGATAATAATAGATCGAAAAAATTGCCGCAAAATCAGGTCTACGTCGTGATTGTCGACGATTTTTGTATGGTCGTCTCAGCTTTCTCAACGTCTGATCAATATTTCGGCCATATACTTTGGAGAGCTCAAACTCATGACAATATATTCCAAAAATTCTGAAAAAATTGGGTTTCGTTCTTTTTCTATTATGTCCTACAACTCAGCCAAGTTTCATGCACATATGTCAAATTCAAGACAAGTTATGAATATTTGAGTAAAGAGGGCTGAAAAACATGTATATTTTCCATTTAAAATTTCAACAGCTCGGGGGCGCGTTTTAATATGAACCGATCTTTTTTACATTTGGCACGAATTTTTTTAATTCATGTTGAAAGTTTTGGGCCTATTCGACGAAAATTTAAAACAGCTTATTACACGGATTTAAATTTTTGTTAAGTTTGGGAATGTGATTTCATCGACAGGAAAAGTGTGTCTGCTTATAACGATAATGCATGCATTTCTGTTGACAATGAGACAAAGGAAAGAAATTCATAGAAGCTCCTTATAAAATAACTATTTGTAATACCAGTGCGCAAAATAGGCGATAGCCGACGAGTGTGAAACTTGCAGCATGAGCTGGAGGCTTGAAACACGTGAGTATCAATACAACTAACTCGTACATTTCTTCATGTGAGACACGATGATTAATTTGAAAACCGCATCGCGGCAGAAGATAAAATGAATGCTTAAGATTGGAAGATAACTTAAAATATTGAATAGATTTTATTGCTATAAAAGAAGTGTCAGAATTAGGAAAACACGTTAAGTTCAAATATGACAAATTTAAAAGCAGATACGTATACCCCTTTATTAATTTTGAAGCTATTTTACATTTTTTAATGCTGAGTTTATTTTCTGTTTGATTTAAATGATGATTAGTCGCTAAGCGCTAGTTAATTTTACCCCAAAACCAGCAACAACAAAAAAGAATAGTTTGGTTTTTCATTGACTGAAAAACACTATTTTAATTATTTGAAGTTATGTTTAATTGAAGTTTCAGTTATAATTTTTCACTACCTTAATTTTTACTAGGCTAAATCAGAATAGAGTATGGAGAGGGGCAGGATAATAGCTGACGTCACTAGTGGAGACAGAAAATTCCATATTCTGTTCTACACATATATTGAATCACAAAGTCATATTAGAATTCTACGAATAATATAATAAAAGAAGCCTATTTGACAAAATGCAATCACGAATTATTTATATATAAATTTTAATCAAACGAAAGAAATGAAAAATCATCGATTTAAGTGAATGACTATGATAGAGCGTATAATACAAAAATAACAAAAATTATCCAAAATATATAGAATTAATGAAAAGCTAATAGAAGTGATCAGTGATTAATTAAATTTACTGCAAATATCTCAAAGTATGAAGTTTTATGATTGTTTCGTCGATAAATTCGGTACCCTATAAACATCAGATAACATTATGTTCTATTCTAAATTGTTTTTATAAGTTGACCTAGCACGGATTTATCAGCTATCGAAGCATAGTCCGCTCCAGCGAATTAATCTCAACTGTTAAAAGACAGCTGTTTAAAGGATTGACTCGCTTTTCACGTTTATCGAAAAATTTTGAATTAAAAATTCAATTATTTTGTGGGTGGATTAAGAAATTACCTTGAGTGCGTGGGAGGATATTGCTAGGATCAAATGAAGATGTTGCAAGTAGACGCGAATTGAGGATTGCGTCGACCTCGACGACATATGTACGCAGTTGTTCATACGTGAGCAATGTGTTTATGGCTATTCGAACAAAATGACGCTTAAAAGATATTACGGCTGCTTCCCAAAAGCCTCTAAAGTGAGGAGCTCTAGGTGGTATGAAACGCCAATTCATTTACTTACTGGATCATAATTGTTGAACTTATTCGACAGTTTCTTCAATTTATTGTTTGCTCCAAACAAGTTTGTAGCACTAGTTCCAAATTAACTGCCTTTGCAGCAAAATAAACGAAAACCGATACATATATTTTTATTTTTGTTCTATTGCAATGGCGATGATATTTTGGGTAAAATCGACCACATAAGTCAACGCTCACGTCAAGAAAAGATCGTATAAATGAAATTTGAGTTTTCGGTAAATTTCCCGTCAAATAATTGATTCTCGAACAAGCTGTCCAGAAGGAACCTCAAGTAGATTTAATTTCAATATCACATGTGACGCTGAATTGAGCTCATTTGGTTAAAGTGGAACCGTTTGTCTAAAATTCTTGTCCCTAATTTTCAAATTACTAATAAATCTCGAGCAATATGCAAAATTCATTGTAATTTTTGAAATTTGCTGTATTTCATGAGAATGTTAATCCCTTCTTGAGTAAACGTAAAATATACTGCGGCTTTTAGCCAACATTTTTTTTTGACATCTGAAATCTTAAAATCAAATTAGGGTCAATTTGTGTATCCAGTTTAATGCAATGTTTGAATCTGATCAAAAAACCGTCTCCGAAAATTCTATTAGAAGTGAACGAAACATGGAGTGATTGTTTTAAGCGGAACGACGTGCAGTTTAAAGGATATGAGCTCACAATGGTAATTCCCGCCTTTTTGATCGCATCACAAAAACCGTGCAGTTGACTTTCAATCAAGAACTTGAGTTTTATTCATTGCTTGTATCTCACGGTATTGAGTGAAGGTAATTGTCTCTTATACGCTAACCCCATTTTGGGAATCTTAGGTGGAACTTAATCGTCCCCACCTAATTGATGCTTCTGAAGTAAAATGTTGCCTAAACAAAATTATTTAAGGTATCACTTGAAAAGTCTTGCGCTAATTCTGGCTTATTCGAAGCCCATTTGCAAAACTTAAGTCCACCTTTTTGTAATAGATTCACCAAATCATTTCGAAGTTGACGATCTTCGTTAATTATTTTCGCGCCAGTTTGAAGATCGTCTACTAATTTATACAATGTACCAATTGCTTCAAAGGATGCACAAGTAGTACGGGATGTGACGGACATTTTGATAAAACGTATGATTTTCAGTAACGGGAATTCGTCGGAACATTTGTTGAATATTGGCTGTAATTACAACAGTATGAGAACGAAACCGAGCGTTGATTGAAAATAGATCGTCCTAAATAGTTGGACCGATTATAAAAGTATCACTGAGTGACACCCCGGTCGATGTCTTCGCGAAGACATCGAAGTTGACTCGCGTTTTGATCGTCAAGCTATCTTCCTCAATTACCGCGTGATGAGGAAGGTAATACTCGGGCCTAGAGTCCTCTTGATAACTGTGACGTGACATGTACCTTTCATCCAAGTAACCTTTAAAGCAATCGATATATTGAGTTTTGTGATCAAAATTCTGTTCGAATTTCGATTCAGGAACATGAAAGCGCTGAAACGCGATGTTCCGTGAATCTTCAAGCGGTAGATTCGGCTGCCTGCTCTTCTCCTGACTGTAATCCTGACCAGTTTGCTAACTTTTCGATAATCGAACAGCACTGAGAAAATGAATCTAAAAATGCGCGATTAGGGCCATAGTTTCCCTCGCTATCTAAAATGTCAGTGGTAGCTGTCCCGGGAACGACTTGCATTGGAGCTTGATTTTGATAACTGAATTAAGGCGGTTATGATCTTTGTATGAGGAGCCTTGGTATCGACTGCCTTCTCTTGAGTAACATGTAAGAGTGTGATATGCCTTCTTTGTCATTTACGAAATTACCCACGTCAACAATGATCGGTTCTGTGATTCCCTAATGAAAAATTGTGACACAGCGGTGCCTTTTTTACGACTTTTAAAAGATATGATTGAGACATATTCAAAGACTGTTCACACGAGTAGAATGGATCTTGCTCTCAGAATAAATGAGAGCTGAAAATGCGAATTACCCTTCAGAGGCTCCTTTTTATTTGCATTTTTTTAATTATGTTTACTAGCCATGTCATTGAGCGAAGGTAGTTTTGTACTTCCTACGGTCTTTTTCTATTTTTCGAGAGTTTAATGATTTAATTTCTCTCGTATAGTACAAATAAGTAGAGCATTCCATCGATCGACGGTTTGTTCGAGAGCCATGAGTGCCCTTAGTATTTTTTGAACATTGTCCGATAATGCGCGGACAGCGAATTCCTTGGCAATATTGTATTTTTAAAAATTTTTAAATTTTGCTTTTCAAAGATACCATGCAACCTGATGGCAATTCTTCTAACCTATTTTGCAACTTAGGATGTTAAAACTGCCAGTTATTTTAATTACGGTTGAACTAATTATTTTATGAATATCTCTTTTTCCTAAGTTAAATTTGCTATCGAAAACATTAGTTTTTCCAACTCTAAATGGTAATTATTGAGTTTGGAGTATATTTATAATTGACATGGAAATAGTATATTACGACCCAAGGCCAGAAACTTGGATTTCTGGTTGTGTGTGATATGAAGGCCGAGGCGAAGCCGAGGCCTCATATCACGCACGCTAGGGCATCCAATATTTCTGGCCGTGAGTGTTATACTATTTTTCTTCATCCCCAGCCGAAATTACGTTTTATAATTAATGTTTTATTAATAAAATGCGTTGTCGGCTGCTAGCTCGGATGCTCTTTCTTTTGTGGCCTGCATCAGCACGCGCCGAGGCCACCTCGCGTTGCGCCGCTGCTCTCAGTCAGCTGAGCGGATGCATGGGCGGAGCCGAGGTTTTGCTGGTCGGGGCGGGTATCAAAAACACATATTTTTTTTTTTTGTAATATTTCTTCCTCGTCCGCTGAACCTACAGACGAGGAGTCGATCATTTTTGAGGTTTTGTGCCGACTTCTTATGCTTTTTATGATCAGTTTTGAGGTTGAACACACCGACGCTCTCTTTTTTCCAATCATCTGTCAAGATAAATGTTTTTCGGAGGCTAAGTACACAATAACACAATACTGAGTGAGCGTTGCTACATCAGGTTGCTACGTCAGCGAGCCACCAAAATCTCGCAGCCAATCAGAGATCGCGTTAACCCTAGCAGGCCGCAAAAGCCACTGTTCGCGGCAGAAATGCAGCCGGGAAACGTACTTTCGGCTAGGGGACGGAGAAAAAGTATTTCTTCGTATCGCTGTGGCAATAAGACAATTTTTCTACCATATCCTAGCTTTCCATCGAACTCTTGTAAAAATAAATTTTGTAATAACAAATTGTACAACCAATAGTTTCTCCGTGCATAAAAGGAATGTGTCTGAAAGATTTGGAAGCTCGAACCGTGGGCAAAATCTGAGTTGATCATAATCTAAATGCGCTCGTTTTCAACTTTTATCACTAAGTAAACGATTTTCTTGAGCACTGTCTGTCTCACTTGAAGGATGAGGAAGTAAATTAACGTTGGACGTTGACTGTTGACTAAAGACTGAGTCTTCCATTTGTATATGAGAAGTTGTGTGAGTGAAAGAGTCAAGAAAGGCGTTGCAATATGTCCAGTTGTTAAATTCTGTACGTTTCAATCAGTTTCCGGCTATACTGTTGATTTGAAATACATCACGAATTTAAGATATATTTTTTGAAAATTCCGCATATCCTATAATGACGATTTTTAATGTTCGTCCGCTCAGACTTCGCGTCTGCTCCCTCTGCAGCTTCTAAATCTGAATCTAACGCGGTTTGAACCCTGTAAAAATTCTCCCAGAGTTTGACATCTTTCTCTAATCGATCTTCAAGGTTAAGTGCCTCTAAGTCGTTATTACAATCTCATTCTCCTTAACAGCTGTGTTTAGACACCTTATATCTTAAAACAAAGAATGATAGATTCTTTCGAAGAGAAAAACGCACAAAATCCATAAAATTAACACAAATATAAAAAATAAACTTGTAACGACGCAACAGTTATTATGAACATAACTAGAAGTCAAAAAACAAACTATTTATTATATTAGCAGATTCCCGACAACTTCAATCTGAATGCCATTTTTCTACATTTTTACTGCTTTGGATAAAAAAATTGTGAACAACAATATACTTAAAGAAGATAATATAATCAGTTAACTCATACAAACCCTGAATAGTCAATAAATATTTGTCAAATATTATTTCTATGCCCTCCAGGCTGACTCTATGCTACAAACGTATCTGAACAGGGATCAGCAATTTGTGACATTTATTTGAATAAAACTGTAAGCCCTTCCATAATTATGGTCAGCAAACGCATCTTTCCACACTTCTTTATATTACAACGTGCGTATGAGCGTTCATTGCGTCATTCCACAAAATAGATGTGTTTCAAAGTGCTCATGCGACAATAGTCTCTTAAGTGATATCAGATCTAGCTGATGCAGAAGAAAAAAGAGCGTAACCATATCAGCGAGGGGCTGACGCAATATTGGAGCAAGGGGGGATGATAGAAAAATAGAGGGGGTGTCTAGTCTTAGTTGTGCCTTACTACTGCTACATTTAAATAATTGCGCCAATGAAACAAACAGTTTTTGAAAGAAATCAACATTTATTGCTGTATTTTCAGCTTTAAAAGATCAGTCGGATGTGATTGAATATGCTTATGTTCGTTCTTGTGTTATACCCAAAGTGACGTATTTCGCCATGCCCTTGAATTTGGGCCCAGACGGAATTCAGAAGCATTTAGGTGTACCTTGCCTTTCGGATTCAGAATGCAAATTACTGGAAATCGCAGTTCCTGCATTAAGAAAATCAATAAAAAAAGGAGAGGTAACTTTTACTTGCATTCAAAAAAGTGCTGAGCTTTTAAAACAAAAAAAATCATTAATATAAGAATAACAAACAATTATTTATGGTCGTTATATCTCTGTATTTTAAATTCTGTTGGAAAAATTTTTTGCGATGCAAATTTTTTTAAATAATTAAAACATTATTTTTTTACTCTCAGCTGAATTATTATCAGTTTATTATAAGATAAATTAATTCACTGAGAGAACTACTTTTCACTCACAAACTTATTGATTTATGCCAATGATTTAAACAATTTTAATCAAAGAAAATTACCTTATTTGAACATTAAAAGTCCTTATACACTTCAATAAATACAGTCCAAACTCCGAGCAGTGCCGTTTTCGGGGCTGTAGGAGAGTATAATTCCAAGAAGCCATAAACCCCCACTCTAAGCGCGGTCACGCTCGAATGCGTGGAGAAGAATGTATATAACATGGCCTTTCGTCTACCCCCCCCCCAAATAAACCACGTGGTTAATGGAAGACCCCTTTTCAAAGGCTTGCAAGCTATACAAATGGAGAAATTTTTATTCTTAGACTTAGCAATGTAAGAAATTTTAACTATTAAGCATATAAAACTGAAAATTAATTAATTTTGAATTTGAAGTGACGAAAAATGGTAAAATATCAAAATTCATAGCTTTCAAAGCGTGAAAATTAAAATGTTCTTATTCAAAAAAGGAAGAGTTTTATATGTAGAGCAATGAAAATTTCGTACATTCCAAATGAAACTTTAAAAATTGTAGACCCAAGGAAAGGTTCAAGGGAGAATATTTGTAATTAGATTAGATATCTTGAAAATATACAACTTCAACTTCAAATCCACAAAATTGAAATAACGTTTCAAATTTGCGACACAATATCAAAATTAAAAATGCCGAAGTGAAACATTCAAAATTACTAATTTGATGCTGATACACGCACTTTAAATTTAACTATTTTACTATATAATAAATTTAAATTTTAATTCTACATAACTGAAAAATTCCGTAAAATCATTAAAAAATGAATATTTTGAAAGCAGTTTTCCAATTTTCCAAGCCCCTTTCCAAATTAATCAAAAAAGTTTTTTCTCAGAAGTGAAATCATGAAAGAACTAGAAATTTAAAATTCAATTTTTTTAAATTTAATAATGTTCTAAAGTGAACATTTCAAACTCAAAGCCTCCATTTAGGCCTGGTGATGGGGGTGACGGGAAGATTCTCTCCGGGCCCGGAGATTGCATCAGCCTGAATTCTAAATTTTCAAAATTACATATAGGGGCTCGTCATTCCCAGCCCCCGGGCCCGGTTTTCCTCTCTACGAGCCTGAGTAGGGTACGTGATTTAGAATGTGTGGGAATCTACGCGAATATTTCGTCAGTGCCAGAGTTCTGCGTAAAAAATAAGTTTGCAGATGAGTTTCAAGATCACTTCTGCTATCTACCCTCTCCTTATCGAAATCCATCTGGTCTCAGAGTGTCTCCGAACATTTTTCCGTTTCAGAAAATTAATATTTCCAGCCAAAATAATAGTTTTCCCATCATGAGAGGGACCTGCTGGAGATTATTAAATTAACGACAGGACAATCTACAACCCCAAATATTAGGTCAGTTTTCTTTATTTTATTCTGAAGGGCAGTTGTTGATTTATATAGGGGGCCAGTGCCGCAGATATAAAATAATTCAAATTCCGATTAACTAACACCCTTAAGGAGAGTTAATCACCGTTCAACTTAACTGGCAGATTTTGGCCGGCTGACGCAGTTAATCGACGATTCACGTTATTTAGCAGAGCAGAAGCTCAAAATCGAAGTTTGTATTCGAGCATTTGGATCATGTTCTGAGCGAACGTGGATCATTTTTGTGATAACTATTATCATATCTAAGCTTTTTTTCTTACCAATATGTTGATCATAAATTTTTTTTACAGTTCAGAAAATAAATATTTAAACAACGTAACCTCGCAGTGCACATAATGAAGCTTCCTTCCTGTATGTTTTCCATGTATGCATCAAATATTTCTGAGCGCCCTAGCGGACCAAGATAACGGAACGGATACGCTACAGCGTATTCTTATAGTATCAACATAATGTCCTTTCCGTAACTTGCAAAAAAATGCAATAAAAATAGCAAGATAAATATTTAAATGGTTGCAATTATGATTCTACGTTAAAATTCCTGTTAATCTAAGGAATTCAGGAAGATAGAGTATAGAATTATTAAATAAATGTTTTTTAATTATAACACCTTAAAAATTACCTCATGGCATTTATTATTTACTACATCCAACTTTTGCGTTCCTCCTGGCCTCACCACTCTGTTGAAAGAGCTACCAAGCCAAAACATTAATCAAAATAAATTAACTTCCATTTAGACTAAAATAACTCTAGGTAAACTTCCAATAAATGCAACTCTTTTGTACAAATAATTCTTTGTAGTTTCGAATGAACTGCCTGGAGCCTTTTAGGCAATTATATATGAGTCTTTTCTCAAACAATAATAATTAATGAAATAATTTTTTTAAATATATTAAAAGCTAAAAATAGAGTTATAACAGACATTCGCAAAGTCCAAACGGCGTAATTATGGGCTATCAGAGCGTAGAGCGATTTCAAGAGTGATCTTTATCTAAAACTTATCCTTCCTTATTTTGAGTCTGTGTGCAGCAAGCTTTCTTACTTTGCTCGAGATAGGTGGTCCTGGTGTCTATTTGATGTAATAACGTGCTTATTGATGGGATGTCTTGAAAGCACCATTTGGATTCGTGAGTGCTGAAAATCGGCTAAGCAGTTTGTAGTAAATTGATTCTCCATGCAACAAGTTTATTGATGTGATGCCCTTCAGCGGAACAACCTTGCCAGATGTTGTGATACCGGTGACGTTGCTCGTAAGTCAGGAGGTCAATACCAAAATTGGTTTGGAAACATCAGCGATGACGAAACACCAATAGAAATCTCAGGGTAGGCTGGGCTTGAGTTTCCGAAGAGAGTAAACAAATATCTTGATCGTTGTACCATTTTCTGCAAAAATTTGGTAGGCGACGGAATCGAGGTTACTTCTCTGCCGCGAAATTGGAAGCACTAAGACATCAGAAGCTTTAACTACAATAAATTGTAGCCCGGAGGTTCGCTCTGTGATGAGTTGGCGAGAAGGATTAATTATAGAGACATGCGCCGCTGCTCATGACTCTAGAGTTAGCTTCACTGATATTTGAATCTAAGCAGAAATTGTTGGGCCTTGTTATTGGTGCGGTCCCAGCAGTTGCCTGATCTATTAAAACGTTTTCTTGAAGAACTTCGTAATCGATGAACTTCTTTCACTTGGCGGGAGTTGTCGACGTGAATGGCGAAATTCTTAACAAGCAGGCCCCCAGACTAAACAATATTTCACAATAACAAAGTTTCGGGCAGATAGCTTGAAGCCCTCTCACTGAGGCGCCATGTTGGCCACAGATACAAACTTTTTGTCGCCGATTTCTCCATCTAGGCTACACACAACCTTATTATTTTTAACAACTGTAACAAAGGTGATGAACCACTGAAAATGATTTATAAATATATTTCTTAATGTCGTGCAGAACAGCAAGGGCATTTTATAAAACCCGCAAACCAATTGTGTTGAATGCAAATGGTAATTTAACCAAATATTGTAGCAGAATTGAGAAAAAAAATATCAAAAATAGTACTGGCATTATTGTAACCCTACATCTCTCTCATTTTGACAAAAAGGCTGACGATCTTTCCAGTAAATCCATTAATGTTATTTCTTCACGATCAATAAAAGAACAATTTTTTTTTTAATGTTACCCAGATAACAATCGTGCGGGCGCATTACAGCATCACGTCATGCTGACACAACATTCATGCACACAGTCAGCAGAACGCAAACATGATCTGCGTCTCATTTTATTCGCGCACAGTAACTGCAGTATGACTACGGGGACTGAGGAAAACGTGAGTGTTTTATGCGCCTTCACGGCCTGAGTGCAGAGTGGCTAGGCTCTACCAACTCCTATGGGCGATCGCGCAGAAGCATAGAAACTAAAAAAAACCTGTGTCATCGCCTGATGGCGCAGTATGTCGGTCCCTCCCCACACTTTACGTCTCTCTTCATGGTTGCATTAGTCTTCCTTCCTCTGGCATAAATTTTATTGCTGTCGCACTCAGTCGCACTTCCACAATATCCAATCTTACCTTACTTACACATCAAAACAAAACTCTATCTGACGTTGGATGACGCCGGGTTTGAATGTTTTGAAATATTTTCTAATATCTAAAATTAAAATGAAGCCAAAAGTAATAAAAAGTGAAAAACAGAGCTGCGCGATACTCGATTGCCCATCATCTCGTCATACTTTCTCTCACCGTTTTCCGATGGATGAAGAGCGTGGTTTACAATGGATTGAAGCTGCCGGGAACTCATGCTTACATAACTTACTATACACTGTAATATACAAAAGCCGGTAAAAAATTTGTTACCTTTATTTTAAGCAAAATGATTACATGTGCTCTGAACGACCAGGATTGAATGATGAAGCCGTCCCTTCATTGCTACTGCCACTGTAGGAGAAAAATAAATAAGAGAATAGGAAGGAAGTGGGCAATTCTGATAATGAGCAGCCACCTGTCATAGATGTTAAAGAAAATGAACATTCGTTGCATTTAGTAAACGAAAGCAGTCCTAGTAAGAAACCAGATTTTTCACCCATAAAGTATCGTAATTGGGTTTCTTCGTCACCAAGTCAGAAGTTCATTGAAAAAAAGTACTCTGCATTCTGCTGGAAAAAGTGGTTCAAGTGATGGCAATGTTTTTTCTCCTTGAAGCCGTGGCAAATGTTCACTGAAAAAAAGTACTCTGGATTCTGCTAGATCAAGTGGTTCAAGTGGTTCCAATCTTTTTTCTCCTTCAAGACGTGGCAAGTGTATAAAAAATAAAATAGATGGACAGGCTAATGTAAGGTCTTGTGGAACTGCTCGTGAAAATCATTGTATCGTTGCCGGAGATAATATCGAAAACGCGTATGCCGAAAATGCAGCAAATAATGTTGGATTCGTTGCCGATGATGCTATGAAACTGCAGAATGCTTCTGTCGAAGAAATGCAATGTCCTCCTCGAAAAAGGAAGAAAGTTGAACATGGCGAAAGGGTTAAAGTAAGGCTCTGTAAATGCTTGGTATGGAAGAAAGTTGAGTTGGAAGAAAAGACGAAAGAGATGTACAAAAACGTGTTGGAAGCAAAGAAGCAGGCCGATAATTACAAAGCTGAACCAACTCGGTATTTTTGTATAAAATGTTTAAACAATTTAAATCATTTACATTTTAAAAGTGAATAAGTTCATATGGTTGAAAGAAGGAATCTGATATTCATATATTATAATATTTTGCTCATTGTAAAATTTTCAAAACTTTATTTGCTTCCACTTTATTATTTTACAATGTGAATATTATTATAATTACTTCATCATTTTACACAATGAATTTAAAATTTTTTATCAATCTTGGAATTAAGTTTTTAACCAATTTATAATTATACACAATAATATGCAACTTTTCAATCAAATCATAATTTTATACAATTATTTGTAACATTTTAACAATTAATTGTACAAAGTATGCTTGATCCTCCCTTACACAAGTTTTTTTTTTACTTAAGCGGAAGAATTAACTAATTACTAATTTATACAATAATTTGCAACTTTTTAATCAATTCATAATTTTATACAATTATTTGTAACTTTTTAACAAATAATTGTATAAAGTATCCTGGACCCTCCCTTACACAAGTTTTTTTTATTCAAGCAGAAAAATTAGCTAATTACTTAATAAATCAACTACTTTATTAAGCAATTATTTTATTTATTAAAAAACTAATCAATTAATGAACTCCTTAAGGGTCAAATTTGACTGCGTCGTGAACGACCCACCCGTGTGACGGAGGGTTAAGTTTAGAAATTTCTTTTACCATGATTTTATTATTCTGATATATTTTCGTTTTATTTTACATCGTAATTACTATGGTACACGTCCCCATTATTATTTAAAAGGTTCAAACACTTTTAATGTTTTGCTTTTTTTAATTATTTTGTCTTTTTATTTATCACTGCTATTACTATTGTAATCAATTCATCATTTTTTATGTATAACTGTTTACAAGTTTCAAACAGTTTCAATTTTTTACAGTTTTGTATTGTTTTTGTGCCTATTTCCTTCTTGTATTTTAAAGTTCAATTACTATTGCAATCATCTGGTAGTTGCACATACATAAATATTTACAAGTGTTAAAAACTTTTTTACGTTTTTTCAATTTTTGTTTAGAAGTTTCTTTCATTCTTGTTTTTCTTCGAAATTGTTTGATTAAAAAAAAGTGAATTTTATATATATTTTCAAAAAAAATTTAATTTAAATAACAAATATTGAAAATATTTCACCAATCGAGAAAAACTGTAACGACACGACAGTTTTATATTTTTTTATTGAAAACAAAAAATTTAGATAAATATTTAAATAAAAATTTAACGACATGATAGTTTTAATTTTTTAAATAAAAAAATAATTTTTAAATAGATAGTTCCGTAAAAATGGAACGACATGACAGTTTGCTTAAAATTTTTTAATAATAACTTTACGGACCAGTTGAGCATGCAGGTATGCTAATCGACTTCGAAAGTTAGCTGAAGAGTCTTCAAACTTTGAATTTTGCGAGCACGTCAATAACTTAACACAAGTGCAGAGACATTTTGTAGAGGTGATTTTAAGAAATGCAGATGAACACGAAAATGGCAGAAGATAGAACTTATGCTCTGAAAAAAGTTCTCCGAAATATTCGTCTCGACACTGCCATCACGGAAGCCATGAAGCAGTGCTTAAAAGAGTCTGCAGATCGGATGACAAACGCGTTGGACAAAATGCGTATCCTGATGTGGGATGAGGTGTCTTTAAAATTAATGCTGCAGTACTCGGTAGAAAAAGACAAAATCATCGGTTTCGAAGATTGGGGTACCAATCGGATAGATAAGTATGCCGACCACGCACTTGTCTTCATGCTCAGAGGAGTCAACACTGGATAGAAAATTCCGATTGCTTGTAATTTCCGTGCCGCCCAAACAACTTCGGGACAACTGGCCTGGTACATCAAGGAAGTTGTAAGAGCAGTAACTGAGGCTGAATTTGTTGTCGCTGCAACTATATGCGACCAGGGCTCATCAATAGGAATGCCATGTTTGGTTCACTTTCTTATGAAACAGGTTCACATGAAAATGTAACTCCACTAACGAACCACCTCATATCCTGAAGTGCGTGAGAAACAACCTCCTAACGAAGAATCTGGAATACGATTTTGGCCCAAAAGTTGCAGGTATTCAGCAAGAAGCTGGCTTTATTCATGGACTTGCTTTCCTTGGTGACAGGTAAGCTAAGCATTTTTGAAAAAGATCGCTGTAAATGCGTAACATAATAATCGTTGTATAAAATTAATTTACCTTTAAGATTCTTGCAAATAAAAAAACAAATAATCTGAATCCTTAGTTTTCCTCCTAATTTCCCAGAATTTTGTATTTTATTAATATTGAAACTTAATTAGAATTCAGAGTTGAATTTATTTTAAATTAATTGTCGTAAATTTTTATATTAATTGGCACTAAATCAGAATTTTTACAGGATCAATAGACACCAACATCGGACCGCTGGAGATGCCATCGGAAGCTTACCACACAGCCTTCGTTCTGAATTTTTTAAACTAGATTGAGGTTGGATTCAACGGCGTACGGAAAGGTGATATCGGGCAAGGTGACAGCAATTCTAGGCGTGTTTCGTAGACTGAAAACTCTTACCACGACGAGTTTCTTAAACTTGCGGCTAGACAATTGAAGAGCATGCGGTTTGTTGACAAAAAACGCGCAAACCTGTCACAACAGACATTCCTTGTTTACAAATAGACGCTTTGAAAGGATCTCGTTTACTCTGGAAAAAATTTAATTACTCGGTTTCGAAAGTTTTTGTACGCGTACTATCAATCAAGATCCCTTAGAAAACTTTTTTGGAAATGTCAAAAGCCATGATTTCAGGTCAAACAAACCGACATGCTCTTAGTTTGAAGGAATTTTGAAATCGATGCTGGTCAAGAATATTTCTTCGAAGCACACTCCCGGTTACAATTGAGAAGAGGATTCCGGCGTATTTATTAACACAATCAAAAGCTTGTTAAGTAATATAGCCGGGGAAGAAGGCGGAGAGCAATCGAAGCATGAGGCTGGTAAAGGGGAGGCTCTGCCTTAACCTTCCACCTCTAAAGCCCAGGCAATTCCTGACAAAGGTTATGCTAACAGCGATACAGCTGATCTGATCAAATGCTTACAAACGAGCCTACCAAAAACAAAATCATGCTGCGATTGTTTAAGCAGCTTGCAAAAAGAATCTCTTCAGAGGCGTGGTGGAACGCGTTTCAAAGACACGCATCTCGAAGTAAAACGTCCACTGGGAAGAATTCTTCCCGAAAAGTTATCCATTAAACGGATTGCTCGAAAATGTAGACTTTGGCTGGAAGAAAAAATAACTTTTGCGTTCCACGCGCGCTCACAGCACAAAGTTGAAGTTTTTCACACTTTCAGAAGGCTTTGCGTTGAAAAGTATTGCTTTTCCACTTTGACATTTTCAAACCGAGTTCTAAAAGGTAGGATTGTGCGAAAGAACAAAAATTTGTGTCCAGCAGTGAAGCAGGCTCTAGAAAGATACATGAATATTATTTGTAAGAGTACAAGGGAGGAAGTGCAGAAACTAAATGCGGTCCAAGTCGTGCCCTCGAAAATTAAAGCCTAATAGTTGACAGATTTGAAGTTATTGATTAATATAAATTTTGCTGTTAAGACGATTACTTCGGACAAATAAAATTTGAGAAACAAGAAAAAATCTGCCTCAGCCCGGATTTGAACCGGGAACTCCATTATCCATGAGTGGAGCTTTAATCAATTACGCCACCGAAGCAGTAGCAGATACTTTCTTGTTCTCCATTGCTACCTTCATGCAGGGAAGTACTATACGTATTTCTCAACTGCGACAAATGTACCATTTTTGATCATGGTACATCTGCCGCAGTTGAGAAATACGCATAGTACTTCCGTGCAAGAAGGTAGCTATGGAGAACAAGAAAGTATCTGCTGCAACCTCTGTGGCGTAATTGGTTAACGCTCTACTCATGGATAGTGGCGTTCCCGGTTCAAATCCGGGCTGAGGCAGATTTTGTCCGGTATCTCAAATTTCATTTGTCAGAAGTAATCGTTTTAACATCAAAATTTATATTATTAAAAATGTAAAAACTCGGACGTTAACATTTTTAAATGGTAATAACATCTTCCAATGATTGATTAGATTAAACTTACGTTGATAAAAAATGGTACATTTGTCGCAGTTGAGAAATACGTATAGTACTTCCCTGCAAAAAGGTAGCTATGGAAAATAAGAAAGTATCTGTTGCAGCCTCGGCGGCGTAATTGGTTTCATGGATAGTGGCGTTCCCGGTTCAAATCCGGGTAGAGGCAGATTTTTTCTTGTTTTTCAAATTTTATTTGTCGGAAGTAATCGTTTTAACGTAAGAAGTTAAATTGATTAAAAATTTTAATACTCGGACGTTAACATCTTTAAATGGTAATAACATCTTCCAAATATTGATTATATTTGAAGTTGAAAATGTTTAGAATTGAACGCCATGTCCTTCCTTGTATTGCTAGAAATGGAAAAATTCCAACTTCGTAGTGTTTCTTTTATATGGATAACCTAACTTCAATTTGAGAAAAAACAATTTTCTAAAATATATTTAATCTTCAAAGTAACCATTGCAATATTACTCAAAGGTCAATAATTTTCGAATAATTCATTTAATTCGAGGTATGTAATACAACAAAATAATGTAAAATATCATTCTGTTAAACTTTTTACTTAAGAATTTCATTATAAATAGTTCATTTATAAATATTTTGTTACCGATGAACTTATTTCGACATTTGACAAAGTTTCTGTAGATTATATCTTGTTTAAGCCTTGAACCTCATTATCTCAGTTTGACTGTATAATACTTCTAAAACTCTCCCTAGCGGACCGGCCGAACGCGAGCATTACGCTACAGCGTAATGCTAAAGTAATGCTAAGGTAATGCTGAAGTAATATTGCATTATAATTAATAAAAGAAACAAAATAAATATGTCAACTGTTGCAATCATAATAACACGTTAAAATTTACGTTAAATGGTCATGCCGTAGTTGCAACAAGTTTCCATTTCAGAATTAAAAAATGAAAAAATAATGTGGCTGTCATTGCAGTCTGCTAACGACATCTTCAAGCGGGTTGCCGGCATGCAGGAGCCCGACTTCAATGATATAGCCACTTTGTTTTTTTTTATTTTTTAACGCTGAAAAGGCAACTTGTTGCAATTACAGAATGACCATTTGATATAAATTTTAACGTATTATTATAATTGCACAGTTTACACATTCATTTTGCTTCTTTTATTAATTATAATGCCATATTACTTTAGCATTACTTTAGCATTACGCTGTAGCGTAATTCTTGCGTTCGGCCAGTCCGCCAGGGGTAACAGTTGTAAAACTGTAAATGTTGTAAAACTATAATAATTGTAAAACTGTATAATAGTTGTGAAACAGTAATGGTTGTAAAACTGTATAATAGTTGTGAAACTGTCATAGTTGTAAGACTGTATAATACTAGTAAAACTGTAAAATTGTTAATACAGTATTAGGTGTAAAAATGTTAAGGCTGTAAGAAATGTAAAAGATTTCATGATCTTCGTGGGAAATTTACGAAAACACAATTGCATAAGTTGGGGAGAGTCTCCTATTGTGGGCACAGTTTTATTTTTCACCCATTATTTTCCTTTGAGTCCATATTATGCGGATATATGGATATAATTGGAAAGCTAGATACCTTAGCTAACTTTTTGCTAAAGTAAGTACATTGTTTCCGTGAAGTAGAAAAATTTTACGACCAATTTTGCGAAATCGTCCATTTTGGCAAAACACAAGAATCGTAACCGGTTGTGGACACCCTTCGAAAATTCGCTAAAATGGGGATAGTTAAAGGTAAATGCACCTAATTCTAATGAATTTTAAGGTTTTTTGTTAATTTTAAAGGCCTTTAGTGTCTTTTTTCTACTAAAAAATCTATGATGGCACGAATCAGCGTATCAAAATCAATTGGCGCTGCTTCCGTTGACTTCTTCAGGGTTGTCGCAGCTAAAATAAGTCAACTAAAATAATAATAATAATACGTTAAAATGTTAATGGAATATGCTATTTCGGCATAAGTGATGATATCTGGCAGTTTTCAAGTCAAACAGATGCTTTAAATGAAAAATAAATGTGCCCACAACCGGTTACATTTAAGTGCTCACAACCGGAATTCACAACTATTATCGGTGCATCAAGAAAATGTGCGATGTTTCATAACTTGCAGATAACTTAATGTGACACCTTAAATCACAACGAAATTACTGTAGAAATATCAATAACACTCACCTGTTTGAGATTATTTACTTTGCTTTATTGCAGTTTTTAAACATTGGTAAATTACAAGTGCGTTAATTTTTACATATTTTTTTCAATATGATCGCAGCTAATGCACAAAATTGTCTATTTACATTGATAAAACTTTGAAACCTGCGTAATTATGTCAAAATACAAGTACGCCACCAGTCAGATTCGCAAAATTTGTATTCTGTCAGCTGTTGAGCAGAGGTGCCCACAACCGGAGAGTGGCCGCAACTGGTGACTCTCCCCTATATTGAAACTTTATAGACCGAAATTTCAAAACTTCGAATTATATACTATATTAAAATTTTTAACATTATTTGGTTTGAAATTTCAAACATTCGAAATTGTACAATTTAATAATTAAACCATTTTAATATTTATGTATTAAAAAAATAATTTTACATGGATTTAAAAAAATGTATTTACAAATATTGAGAGATTTCATACGTATTTATAAAAATTCCAAGGAATTTTCGAGAGCTTTAAAAAGTTTTAATAAACTTTCAAAGGATTTCGAAATATTTCAAAGGATTTTACATATTTCAATATATTTTAAAAGATTCCAAGGACTTTTAAATATGTTTCAATAACTAGAAGAGATTTTAAATGATCTTGAATATTTTAGGCTATTTAAAATAAAATCCAAGGAATTTTCAAGAGTTTTAAAAAGTTTCAATGAATTAAACAAATTTCAAAGGAAATGAAATATTTTAGGGTATTTAAAAAAATTTCAAGGAATTTGCAAGAGCTTTAAAAAGTTTTAATGGATTTCCAAGGGGTTAGCACAATTTTAAGACATTTCAGAAGATTCCAAAGGATTTTATTAGCTTTTCGAGGATTTCAATGATTTTAAGGGATGTTAATAAATTTTCAAGGATTTCAGGAAATATCAGGTTTTATAGAATCTCACGGGATTTTATAACATTTTAATGATTTTCATAAAATTTATTCACGAAAATTGAGAGCTTTAGTGTTTTTAAAAATTTAAGGAATTTTTAAGAGCTTCAAAGGGTTTTAATAAACTCTGAAGGGATTTTAAATATTTAAATATATTTTACAAGATTCCAAGGCACACATTAAAGAAATGTGTAACACTCATATTTTAAAAATAAACAAACTTTTTATAACATATTTTCGTTGTTGCATTTAATTTATTGTAAAATTATATTCCAAAAAGAAACCAATGCGAAAATAAAACAAAAATATATGAAGAATAATTCTTTTAACTTCATGAATATTTTTATTTGATTTTTGCATTGGTTTCTTTACTTTCATTTAATTTTGAATTCAATTATCTGGACGCTATCTTTCATCTTATCTTAATGTCCTGTGTCATCGTCTGATGGCGCCCTTGCTTCTCCAAATGTTACCATTGAGTTGGTAGAGCCTAAGAATGGCGAACAGGCACGTGTCTGCTGGTACATGCTGTAACATTGCTGACACTTTACTCACATATATGTATAGGATCAGAGACTTCATTGTTCTTATTATTCCTGTGATAATACGTGTACCGAAATTTCTGTACTAATAACCGGTTTTTCTATTGATACGAATAGCGAGTTCTTAAAAAATAGGCTATACGTACTTAAATTTCGAAAATTTATTATTATTTTACAATAATATGACGCCAATGTTAAGTTATTTTTTATTTTCACCAAAAATATTATTTTTAGCATAAAATTGAATTTTTTAAACACCCTAAAAATAGCATAGATTAATTTATTCGTTTCACAATATCTTTCGCCGAATCTATAAAGACTTATCAAAATTCAGCCTAATGAGTTTCCTAAATGTTCAATTTCTATCAAAATAATTAAAAATGTTTAATTTTTTCAATTTTTATACGCAATGGTTTCTTCGCGAGAAAAATAGTGCGGAAATAAATTCAAGACCTCCTTATAGAGCAGCACGTACAAATTAAAGTTGCACTCTGAAATTGCCGCTTGAATGTTGATGTGGGTGCAGCACGTAACGTGCGACTGAGACACACATTGTTGTTCCGCCGTCGTGATACTTGTCGTGTCTATTACCTCGTCTTTTTTTAAACTGATTGTTCACTTGATTTTTATAGTATAAACTATAAATTTTCATTTCATAAAACCTACTCTAACGATATATGCTTCGGAGTCACACATCTGAGGTGAGTACAAATATCAAGACAAATAAAGCTAGAGGTCGTAATTTTTTATCGATTTCAAAGTTTAAACAATGAAAATACTCTGCATGAAATTCCCCATCTATCCCACGAGGCCGAATTGACACTTTCATTTTGGGTTGAATGTTATGTTATCAAACATATCGAAAAAAAAAAAATTTTCTATGTATTATTTTTTATCTTCGTGTAATCCAGTAAAGTACACCAGAAATCCATAGAAATTGATGTACAGATACAAATATCATAAGAATGAATGATCAAAGCAAAAATTTCACACCACAATATTATTTCAGATTAAAAATTTTGTTAGGACGAAGTGTTAGTCATTCTTATCAACAAATTATAGAAACAATTGCATTATATTCGTATGTTTTTACAGAAAATTTTTTTATTCACGAATACTAGCATACAGGGAGTACCACACCAGGAAGTATTCAAGGATAGCTACAAATGTTCATTTAGTTCACTATTTGTTGGCCTTTTCTGATCTACTCATTCTCTATCGACAAAAGCGGACTGAGGCGAAGAAGAAGAAATTCGTTAAACCTCTGTATCCTCATGCAGCAGCTTTACTCAAATAAGTAATTCAGGCAAATTCACTGAGTTTAAAACAGTCTTTTTATTTATAAAATTTGACATTTGTTAATGAACATTTGGATTTTTGATTTACAATAAAAATGCCTTAGTAAAAAGATCTTTTTTGTATAATAAAAGAAGATTATAACGCTGACGAGAAAAAGCACTTAAAGAATGACATAATCCACATACAGGATTTAAAGTTGTTGGTAAAAAAGTCACTGAGTCGGGATTATTATTTGTTGAGCACCAAAAACGTATAATTTATTGAAAAGTAGTCAAAGTTTTGCCTTCTAGCAAAGATGACATAAGTTTTACTATTAATTTAAAAGAAGTCGAGGAAAGAGACGAATGAGCTTGTGTGTGAAAACTTTTCTTACAAGATTTCACACCTGTCATTTTAAAATGACTTTCGGTAAACGAATGCTTGAATTGAGAACCTTCCCCAAACTCAAGTGACTCCAAAGCGTTCACTCGTGAAACTAAAAAGGCCCTCAAAGTCTCGAATGAAGGATTAGTAGGAAGTGATCCCGGTTTTTCTTCCCAAGCCTTACGGGAGGAGCGGTCTAAACGGTTTACTGTCATGTAAACCAGAATATCATTCCAGTATTTCGTTGGTCTCTTCATGGAGGTAAGTTCACCAATCACCTCACAAGTGTCATTTAAAAGAGTACGCAGTCCTGAAACATGCTCCTTAGTAACAGATTCTATCCCGAAAAGTCTCCCTTAATACGCGTTGATGAGGGCCCGTTCACTATCGTAGCGATCCATAAGTGTTGTCCATGCTCGCTCTAGGTTGTCACCAGTGACACTTATATTGACTTACAGCTGAGCAGGCTCAGCTGTCAAACTCGCCTTCAAGTAATGCAGTTTCTGGACTGACGGCAGAGTAGCGTCATCCTTTACCATTGAACAAAACATGTCCCGGAAGGCAGGCAATACAGTGAAATCACTGAAAATTTTGGGTAATTCCAGTTGTGGAAACATCTTTTTCACTCGTGTTAAAGGAGAATCATTGGTAGCGAGGGTGTACCTTTGGAAGAGAAAGAAGCAACAATTGCGTCCAACTCGTCCTGCATATACACCTTCGCAGCAACATATTCTTCTTCCCCTTCAGTGAACAGATCTTGCGCAAAGTATGGATCGATTAAATTGTCCTCACGCACAATGAGAAGGTGATCATGATTTGTGCCAAATTTGGACCACTTCTTTTCCAAGTTTTACAAGTGTACGTTGAGGACGTTCTTGGAAAGGTTCGTTTTACCGGACTTTTTCAAATTGGAAACTGCACTGCAGATGAGTTCGTAAATCCCATACTGCTGAGCGATACAGTCCTTAACGCTCATTTTGATACGGCACTACAGTCAATAATCGTAAAAATAATAGAAAAATCGAATAAAATCGATATACTTTAAAAAGTAAAAAAAGTCAAAGAAAACACACAATCCTGACAGTATGATAGCGAAACACTACACAATATAAATGCACAAAAAAGAGTTACCATGTGTAGTGCTGCAAAGGATCAGCTGTTCTAAAGTCTTCGAAAGTTTAAAAGTTCAAAATAAATCGAAATAAAACCGATACACTTTCACAGTTACATCCAATATAATAAAAAGTGAAATTTTGAATAAAATCAGAACACGTTAAAATATGGTTGCCAAACGTCCTTCCTTGGAAGGATTTGTCATTCTTTTTAGTCGTGTCCTGTTTTTAGTCGCATAGTCTGTCTGTTTTCCTATTAGGAAACTGCCACGAACGATGTCATTGTGGTTTAGTTTGTAAACCATAAGATGAGTGCTTTTGAAGTACTCAACTGATGTGTTTGATACGAATTTATTATACATGTTAACTGTTTTAATTGAATTATAGTTTTCCAACTACTATGTTCCTACCAGACTTAGAATTACAGTCGAACTCGGATTCAACGTTCCCGAATTTACGGATTCCGAGAATTGACGCCGCGCCGCGGGTAGACTTGTTTTCAACTAAAAAAGATAAATTTTCAACCAGAAACGGAATAGTTAAATTTTGGGTTAAAAACTTAATTTTCAACCAATTAAAAACAAATTTTTTGATAAAAAATTAATTATTAACCAATTAGAAATACATTTTTCCCAACAAAATTGGTTAATTGTTAACCAAAGAATTAAATTTTCAATAAAATACATGCATTTTCAAGTAATTAAAAAAGAATTTGTAGTTAAAAAAATTATTATTAACCAATTAGAAGTACATTTTTCCCAACGAAATTGGTTAATTTTTAACCAAAGAATTTAATTTTCAATAAAATACATGACTTTTCAACTGAAAAAGATACATTTTCATCTAAAAATGGAATAGTTAAAAAATTAATTTTTAACCAACGAAATTAATTTCGAACAAAATACATGAATTTTGAATTGCAAAAGATAAATTTTCATCCAAAAATAGAATAGTTAAATTTTTGGTTAAAAAATCAATTTTTACTTGATCTGGCTATTCGTGTGAAAATAAGTTTGCAAATAAAAAAAGTGTCGGTAAGGTAGGAAGTCGGTCACGTGACCCATTCGTCACATGGCCTTATGAACGAATTTTCAAGTAAAAAAAAATTAATTTTCAAGTAAAAATCCAATATGTAGTTACATTTTTAGTTAAAAAATTAATTATCAACCAATTAGAAATGAATTTCCAACCAAATAGTTAAATTTATAACTAAATAATTAATTTTCAATAAAATACATGAATTTTTAACTACAAAAGATAAATTTTCTACCAAAAATGGAATAGTTAAAATTTTGGTTAAAAAATGAATGTTTAACCAACGAAATTAATTTCGAACAAAATACATGAATTTTCAATTGCATCTTTTTCAAGCTTATTTTGCATAAAATTATTCACGATAAAATAGATTTCTTTTCGATCTTAATTTGCAAAAGATAAATTTTAATCCAAAAATAGAATAGTTAAATTTTTGGTTAAAAAATCAATTTTTACTCGATCTGGCTATTTGTGTAAAAATAAGTTAACAAATAAAAAAAGTGTCGGTAAGGTAGGAAGCCGGTCACGTGACCCACTCGTCAGATGGCCTTAAAAATGAAATTTTTCCACTCATAAAACCTGTTTCGATCAAGCACAAAATGTAATCAGAAAATTTATAAGCAGGGCCCTCAGGCCACAGAGCGTCCCTGAAGAAAACGTGAATGAACCGTTTGTGAAGTGCACGTTGCTGGGAAAGCGTGTAAATAATGTCCATGTGTTTGTTTGTCATTCTCTCCACCAGGGAAATTTGACAGTTCTCTCAAAGACTCAAAACACTTGACACTCGCGAAAACAAACGAATATTCAAAAGTCCGTTCAACCAAATATCAAAAATGAGTGGAAAATTCGAAAAAATGCAGAAAAGGAGACAATTCCGAAATAGGGAAAGAAAAAACCGGCATTTTCCGGTAGGACGAGAAAAATGCAGAAATTGACGATTTTTCCGTCTTACCTGGGGAATAGAAAAAGAGGCAGATGCAATTCGATTTCAATGCCGTTCGGCCCGTTTCATAAAGTCGACATAACCTCAACTAGTCTTAAAAAAATTGTTTACAAATCAAAACAGTAAATAAAGCAGGACGTTATTGGTCAAGATTTCAAATTGACGAAAACAGTTTTTCCCCAAGTGTTAAGACACTTCCGGAATTTTCCGCAACATTTGGGGAAAATTCCGTCAGGTGAATCCTGAAGCTAAGACAATGAAGATTTTAAAAAACTGATTTGATTACTTGAAAGAAAAACAGTAAATGAAAACACTCGGTTTAGAGTTGAATTCGAGAGGTAAAATGTTGGAGAAGAGAATAAAAGGTGAATTTGTCTTACTGGGAATTGTGTTTGGGTTAAAAAAAAATGGTCCCACCTTCCTGATCCTGGCCTCGTTGGAGGTGCTGGTGACGAAAAAAGAGTGGATGACTTTGTAGGGCTGTATACCCTTGGCTGCCTTGAAATTATTCAAGTGTATGCAGCCATGGTCGCTCATCTCAGGCTGGCACGAGTGATGGCGTGGTTTGTATTCAGGATGTTGTTGTTTTTGCGAATCGCAGCCGATTCCGGGAGGATGAGCCCCTTCGGATTTCCCTCGGTTTTCGGGCCCTGACACTCGAGGGGATCCGGCGAAAAAACGATGTGACGAGGAACAATGTGCGCGGGGCGTAGCGTGCGTGTCGTTGACATGGAAAATCCGAGGAAAACTGCTTTCGTGTGTTCTCTTTGGCGAGTCGCGTTTTCGAGTCGAGATGGGAAAATCGAATCGGTTTTTGGCTTGGAGAAGAGAGCGCGTCGAGAGAGAGCGCCCGATCACGAGATTTCGAGGATCTACGGGTCGCACTTCGACACCCGGGATCCCACGGAAACCAGCCGGTCACTGCTGCAGCGGCCTGTCTGCCGGTATGAGTGGCTATCCCCTCTCCTCGCCGCCAATCACGCTTTGGAGCCTTAGCTTCAGGCCGGCCCTGAGCCAGGCGCGTCTTGAGTGGCCGCGGCGCCCCGGGGGGAAAGTGGTCTCTGGAATTTTACAATTTTGCAATAAAAAGGCTCGAATTGAGGTGTGGAGATCTGGTTACTGTGGTGGAAGACTTAGTTTTTATTGGGAATTTTTTTTTTTGAAATAATGTAGGCAAAATGTCGACTTTTGGGGGATTGGAAAATTTTTATGATTTTGAGGATTGAGTGGTGCAGTGTAACGATCGCAGGCAGGTGTTTCGGCCAGATGGTTTAGTTTATATTTATGTTTATTTTTCTTGTTTGTTTAGTAATTTTCTGTTTTTTTCTCTCCAGTTTCTTATTTTTCGATTAACTTTGAGAAATTCGACACACACTCAGATTACCAAAGACCCACCCCATCCAGTCATCTGGAATGTCCAAATCCACTTTGCAGTACGATACTGCAAATATTTTATAAGATTTCAAAAGATTTCGGAAGATTTCGAGAAATTTGAAAATTTTTTTAAAGATTTCAAAATATTTCAAGAGAAACCTAGAGATTTCAAAAAATAAAAATAAAAATATTTAAAAATTTTCAAGGGATTTCTAGATATTTCAAAATATTTCAAAGGATTTTTAGAGATTTCAAGAAATTTCAAAACATTTAAAAGATTTAAAGAAATTTCAAAAGATTTCAAAATATTTCAAAGGATTTCTAGATACTTCAAAAATTTGGAAAAATATATAAAAATTTCAAAGGATTTCTAGAGATTTCAAAATATTTCAAAGGATTTTTAAAGATTTCAAAATATTTCATAGGATTTTTAGAAATTTCAAAGCATTTAAAAGATTTCTAGAGATTTCGAGAAATTTCAAAAGATTTAGAAGATTTCAAAATACTTCAAAGAATTTCTAGAAATTTCAAGAAATTTGAAAAAATATTAAAAATTTTCAAAGGATTCCTAGAGATTTCAAAATATTTCAAAAGTTTTTCAGAGATTTCAAAAAATTTCAAAGGATTTAAAAAATTTTCAAAACATTTAAAAGATTTCAAAAGATTTCTAGAGATTTCAAGCAATTTGGAAAAATATAAAAAAATTTCAAAGGATTTCTAGAGATTTCAAAATATTTCAAAGGATTTTCAGAAATTTTAAAACATTCAAAAGATTTCAAGGGATTTGAAGAAATTTCAAAACATTTTGAAGATTTCAAAATATTTCAAAGAACCGAAAGGGAAATGGCTTAAGGATATAATAATAATAATAATTTCTAGATACTTCAAAAATTTGGAAAAATATATAAAAAAGATTCAAAGGATTACTAGAGATTTCAAAACATTTCAAAGGATTTTTAAAGATTTCAAAATATTTGAAAGGTTTTTCAGAGATTTCAAAAAATTTCAAAAGAAATTTGTCCATCTACATTTTGTTAAAAAAAAATTTAGAATTTTTTCAAAATTTTAATTATTTTTGAAATTCTTTTAAAACTTCTAAATATCAAAAGTGTCAGAAAAGTTTGTTACAGTATCCACATTCTTCACTTTTTCCTGATCCTCCTTCTCATTTTTGTGTTTTTTCTTGAGCTGATCTATTTTATTAATTACTACTTTATCCTTTTTTTTATCCCTTATTTCTTTCTTTAAGCGACATTTATGCAGAGTTTTCAAAATCACTTTTGATGGAAATCTGAAAGGATTTGCTCCTATTGGTTCCTGCTGAACATTTCTACTTCGCATTCCAGTTTCATGTATACCCCTTTTGAAGGTAGTAGAGCGAACTCCACATTTTCAGAAGATATTTGTGATACGTCCAAATCATCATCGTCAAAGCCAAATGCATTTTGGACATGAGATTCGTAGATTTTCTTTAAAGGCTTAAAATTAATCGGAGTAGGATGCACATCATCAAAAATTTCCATGTGCGGTTCGTATTTGAGTTCTTTCTGGTGTGTCATATAGATTTAAGAAATTATTTAAATTCGTTTTCCACAAGATTTTAGCTTCATGTAAAGGTTGCCTCTGTAAGCTGGAGGATCCAGATTGAGTTTCAAAAACCGACGTTCCTATCTAGTTGTTCTTTTTTGCTGTCTTCTGAGGACTTTGATAATTTGGTACCGCGTTTTCTTTGTCAGATGGATTGCTTTTACTTGTTCTTTATAGATTTCTTGGTATCTCTTGTACATTATCTGCGTTGTTATCATAAATTTTGTTTATTTTAGGTTTGTCAGTTGCTTGCCAGGTGATATAGATTTGGATGGAAGAGAGTGATCAGACATATTCTTCTGCATTATAGAACGGCGATGAAAAACCTGCGTCACTCGAAACGGTCTAAATTCTTGAGGTGGTCCTGGTTTCGAAGTTGGTACAATTTTTATTTTCTGTGCGTTGTCCAAACCCTCTATTGAAATCATCTTCGGTCTTGGTTGAATTTTCGAATCCAGCTTTGGGTCATCTTCATGTTTTTTTGAAATCTCCTCAGAAGTTGGTTTGTTAACTATCCCGATTAACTTTGCAGACTTGCCTGTCTCTGTTGACTTCACAGTATTTATTAATTCTTGGCGAGGACGCAATTTTTTCTTTTCGCCAGGGAAATATTTTTCAGGTGTGGTTACAATAAAACTGAGAGAACTGTCGTCGCTAGTTTTTTTCTTCACAATCTTTCGTTTTCCTACAGCTCCTTTAACTAATTCTTTTCCCACGATGATTATGGGTTTATTGTTGGAGTTTCGAGACTTGAAGAATTTTTTTGTTTTTGGAATCTTGTCCTTTTTTTCAACTGATAATTAGAAAAACACACTCGAGAGCTCGTTTTTGCAGTCAGGGACAGCTTATCATTCGACTTTACACGTAACACATTCATCTCAGAACTAGGTTCCGGCGGTGTTCACCTTCTCCTGACAGGTCCAGGCATCTCATATGCGTGATTGGAATCTAAAACGATTTAAATAACCATTGAAATATAAGTAATAATCAGATATTAAAAACAAAACGCATCACAATAAAATAAATAATGGCAATTTTGTGCATCATTCAATTTAAAGAAAATTACGTATATTTTTTATTTATGCGAACTTTAAAAATTTTTTTGAATGAAACTGAATTTTAGCGATCAAAATACGCTCTAAAAGATTATAATAAGTATCGTATTCTTCTATTCTTATCGTTTAATCAAGAAAGGATGTGGACAGACTGGTAGGTGCTACTGAAGATAAACTTTCAACGTCAGAAGAGCTCTCTTGGTCTTCGGTTGCAAGCACAGAACTACAAGAAAACACAAAACCATGATATCGTCGAATATTTCTATGAAAAATTGGCACGTTGCAACGAGGCAAGCATCCCGGATAATGAAATAATCGAGTGGATGGTTCATGGATTGAACCATTCTAGACACTGAGATTTCCTTGGAAGACATCTGAAAACAAATCAGTTCAGTGTCATAGCTGTAAGAAAACTGGTCAACGAAAACGAGAATGCCCGAATGCAAAAGCCGGAACATGTTTTAAATGTGAAGTAACTGGACATTATGCGCGTGATTGTGGAAAGTCCACTAATACCGAAAAATCTGCGAGTGAACAATCGACTAGTGCTAGTGTAAAGCCAGTGTAATACACATGCCAACTATTTCAAGGATGCTACTCTAAATGTACCAACGAACAGGTGCAACGTTGACAAGGGCAGTAGCGCTGTCGCGTTGCGTGAAGAGGACGCAAAGCGCATAAACATGACTTATTTGTAAATGGAGATACGAATATGCATCGACTGCAGAGCGTTGTATAAAAAGACAGTGAAGGATCACTATTCGATCCCTTTCATTGACGATCAGATGGACCGGATTGCTGGTAAGCAATACTTTACAACTTTGGATTTATCGAGCGGATATTATCAGGTACCTGTAGCAAAAGATTCTCTTGCGAAAACAGCTTTTGCAACTCCGGACGGGCACTGTAAATTTAAGCGTATACCGTTCGGATTATGTAACGCACTTTCAGTTTCTTAGAGACTAGTAAATCGCTTTTTAGGTAACCTGAGGTATAGCGTTACGATAGCATATCTAGATGATATAATTATTCTATCTTCGTCCGTGGAATCTTGAAAAAATCTCATTTTCTTAAAGAGAAAATCACTTACCTACGGTTTGAATTGTCAGAGCGCGGAATTGAGCCGGGTAGTCAAAAATTGCGCGCGATTGAAGGATTTCCTGAGCCAAAAGGTGTGACTTGTGGCAAAATATATGTTTTGAATCATGCCACGAGTAAAATATTATAATGGGCGGTATTTAATTCTAATGAGACATGGCGACAGATTTCTTGCATGGTATTGGCGAAAAAGTAAACGCGCGAGAATGCGCGCGGATAATCAGCCAAATGTTTGATCCATACCGGATGCGGATTTATTAACGCATTAATGGTGTAAAAAAAAGAGTGTATTTGTGCAAAAAAGTGCGAGCGCTGAAAGAAATTGTTCTCCTTTCAGCGTGGTTTTTTTTTCTACTCTTATAAACGATATCCAATTGGTCGTTAATGGCTGCCGAAATGCGACGCATGATGCCGGTTTCCAGCATTCTGTGATGCTGTTTGATTTATTGGAATCCTGAATCAAACCTGTTCTCCCAGGCACAATTGTTAACAACAATCGATCGCATTAAAAACTGCTATGATTTACCGGCAAATGGATTGCTAAATCTTCATTTGCGGCTCAATCAGCGATTAAAGTCTGATTACATTTGCGACAGGTTGACGACGGAGTCAAAAATATAGGCCACCGAATTGTGGGCGTTTTGAAAATGACTAGAGGTCCTGATCTTAATAACGCCCATGTTATAGAAAGACCGAGCGAAGGAATAGGTGTGAATGGATAAGGGCCATGTAGACCATCCTTGGCTCATAGAGCCAAGGATATAGAGAAGGATTCTAAAGGAAGTATTATGCCTGGAAAAGGAAAAATGCAAATGTAAAGAACAGGCCAGATTGAGATGCTGAAATGCAGGTAAAGCAGGAAATAAAGGCCATGGAGATAGATTATGTAGGTTGTGCATAACGTCAGAGGAAAATCTTGGCCACATTTGGGTATGCGAAAACGCAAACAAGTTAATCAGTAACGATTTGGTCAGAATGAATTTGACTCGAAACTGCGATTACAAAAAAGGGAGATTTATGTTATTCAGAACTACGTTTAAGGTTTAACGCGAACGACATGCGTTGGTTATGATTGATAGTAGCTTTACCAATCAAGAGAGAATCTCCTAAAGGCATCGAGCGATCTCGAATAGGGAAAGGCTAGTGTAGGGAACAAATATGTATATGTAAGCTTAGGGAATTGCTGAATAAGAAAGCAGATTTCATAGTTTCAAAACCCATAATTGAGGGCGCTAAGAACTGATTTTATTTTTTCTATCAGAACTTATAACGTGCGAGAAGCTCAATGCTCAAATATTCCGTACACTTACCTTTATTCGAGAAATGATGATCATCAGAGCAGTGTTCGCCAATTACATTTCTTGCACTCTTGTATGTCATCTGCGATTGAGTACACACTTCTTCAAATTGCTCTTTGTCATCAAAAATTGTTTCCTTAGCCTCTGGACGGGGTGCAGTAAAGGAACGATCATCAACTGAGCTAGGCATTATCAAAGTTGATCTACCAATTGGTTCAAAGCGTCCATAACTGTTATCATTCTCGTCCCTTTCAGGTTGATAAATTAAGAATTCATTGTGTGAGATAACCTGCAGGAGTGTATTCTTAGCTTCTTTCGAATTGCCACTGTTGTCAATAATGATTTCCGGGTCTAAAAAAATATTAAAATATAAAGTACATTAACATTGCAGGAATTATAATTTGTTTTGAAACTCAGTTTCTGTACTTTTATTAGAAGAAATTTCAAGCTTTTGTATCAACCAGCGTACAGTGTCGGGCTACTAGTTTCCATTTCAAGAGCTGTTTTAATTAAATTAAATTAACAGTTATTTATATATTTGTGTTTTTCCCTTTTATACTTCCCTTTTAAACAAAAGTTTTAATTTGATTTTCGATAACAAAAGAGCTCATTTGATTACTCAAAAGCATAGAAGCTCCGGGAAACATATATTATGTCAAAATAAAAAAATTCATAATTTAACCAGATAATCTATGCATTTCAATTACTGAGGTGCAGTGATTTTTTTTAACGACCTCGATTTTCACGGGTTTCATTATTTATTTCAAAAAATATTGCTTCTATATAAAAATTTTATGGAGAGAAATGGTTTATTTCGTGAAGAATCCAACTTTTTTATATACAATAATCTTTTTTTGTAATTATTTCTCAATAAAATCGACTAACAAAGAAAATCACGCTGATTTTTCATGATGTTGGTCAAAAAACGAAATATACTTGGAAAAATATGCATTTTAGAGATAAATATTTTCGGTTAAAAATGTTTGTCTACAATTTACAGTTTTCGAAACAGAAACAATTTTCATTTGTCGCAGAATCTCCTGTGGACGATATATGTTGTTTTTCAGAGGAAATTACGCAATACGTATTTGTCCAATTTGAAAAAAAAATCTACGGGTTAAGTAACTTGTGTCCGGGACAATTTTATTTCATAAAATCGAATTTTTCTCGATAGCAAGGACAGAGAAGAAAAAATTTTAAGATAAGGTAACCTTCCAAATTTATTGGAAAGAGTAAAAAAGGTGAGGTTTTCCAGACAGTACTTTCTTCATGTTTTCAAAATCTTAGGAAAAAAATATATATGATTTTCTACAAAGCCCCAAATTCTCAATCTGTTTATATTTTTGGACAATTTCTGCTATTATATGAAAGATATCTTATGAACTGTATGCGGGCTAAACCATTATTGAGGCCGGGAACCTTTTTTTTTCTGAAAATATAATGTAATGAATGTTGGAATGTTTCTTGTAAACGATGCGAGATGTCGCAAACGAGCAAGAAATAAGACAATGAACATTATCGGAATAAAAAAAACTATAAATATCTCAAAAAGGTTGGAAAAGCAGAGGTTTAAATAAAGATTTGTGTTATTTTTCGAAAAACAAAGCATAAAAATGAAATACGCATAACTTCTTAGAACACCTTTTCCGAAAATAAGAGAAATTGTGTGGCCTATAATTTTCACTAAAAAGAACAACCTGTCTGATTTGAAATGGATTTGGTCTTTTGTATTGGATAGAATGCGTACGTATTGATAAATTTAATTTTTAAAGAATAAATGCAATTTAACCAAGTAAATATAATTCGATCATGCTTAAATTGCCATAATGTATTTAATTAACCATATCAGTACTCAAAATAATATACTTTAGTCTCAATATAGTATAAAGTTTTACAATACATTGTTATTTACAATAATCATTTATATGCAAATTGAAAAAAATAGTTATCGATTTATTTACATATTCCACACTGGATTGAAAAACGTCAAACTTGCGCAACTTATAAAAAGAAAAAAAACATCCCGAAAAACCATAAATACCAAACGGAAATTTATGGCAGGTAGACTATATCAGTATCTATTATTCCTTAAAATTTTAGAGAAAAAAAGGTGGGGTTTTTGAGAACATTTCTTTTCTTCAAAGATCCAAAATAACATTCTCATTTTTTTTTTTTAATTTTTTCGATTTTGAAAGGGTGCAAAAAAGTGGATAAACTGTAACAAGAAAAACCTTCATATCTCATCAATTGCAAAAATGCCACGGGTTTTAAAGTGCAATTTGTACCAAAAAACTCATTTTCCATGTAGAAAAACATATTTCATATTCAATTGCTAATTTTGAACATGTCACCCGCCGGCTTACATGCTTTGAGATTGAATCGGTCCATATCAGATAATATTGTAAAGACACTTTTGAAGAATTTATTGTTAATTCATATTAGGTGAAAATTGCGACTTTTATCATGAATGGAAGCAAAGCCACAAATATGCCAATAACTATTAACTATATATATTTAAATAAACATCTAAGATCAGTTTGTATTGCATGCGCTTAGATATCTTTAAGAAAATTCTATAAAACTATCAAACGTTTGAAAGTGAAAATTTCAAAATATCTCAATACACATATGTATATACAGTCATTTTGATATTACCACTACTTGCAACTATACCGGCCAAAAAAATTGATCCATTTTTTTACCATACACTTCCTACGTGTTGGTTTATATTTCATCAGATGAAACATTGCTAAGAAGAAATCACTGAGTCACTGAGAACCCGAATTCAAAGGATAAGACTTCGGAAATTTGTTCAACTCAAAGTGACTTCCTCTTCCTGTTTGGCTTGGTCCAAATCCACATTTTACCTTTCTTTTCCGTGCGCAGAGAAAATCGGAGAGCCCGCATAATTCCCATTCTAACATATGTCACAAGTGTATGTTCAAGTGTAGAAATTTTTCGAAATTTTTGCATATCAAAGAATACATATGGGTTTGTAAATGAAAAAGGAATTTTTTTCCATGTATGCCTATTATAGTGTACAGACTGTGAAGTATACTGCGAAGGTGTTTTGAAATAGCTCAATCTTTGTACTTCTCCCATATTTGTGCACAGAAGTTTTAAAATTAAAGGTCGAGATTGCTAAATCAGATATTGCAAAATAAAGTAAAAATTTAATTTATCATGATTACTTTAATATTTTTTCATTATTTTACATCAAATTTTATTCTCAGCTATCCTAAAAAATGTAACAATTTGATAAATTTATATTATTAAAATTCATAACATGCATTGGTATTGAAACAGACGTATTTTCATCGTCTTGTTTTTATAATAAAAAAGTTCGCATCCTATATAAAAAAAACAGTTTTGTTTTTTATACATTTTATTGCAACTTGTGCCTTTTTTCCAAAAATTTAATTTTTTTTTTTACTTTTGATCATATTTTTCACGATTAAAAGAAAATCAACTCGTCCTATCTAGAAATGATTGATAACAAATTTGTATATCATATTTTCAAAAGAAAATATTTTACGATTAAAACATAATGTCTAATGTCGTTTTTTAAATTTAATTAAAAATGTATGTAAGGCAGTTTATAAAAATACTTCTTCATATATTTTATTATGATTATTTTTTTTTTCAAATTTCTTGGCCAACTTTGATTTCACAAATTCATACCGTTGAACGGGATACATTTTTTTCATCGCATATGTTTTTGGTGGGATTTTGTTTTTTGTGAAATATTTCTTTCCATATCCAATTAAAGCGAAATTTGTAATGCCCAGTTTAAAAGTCTTAAAAATTGAAGTAATAAAGAATCGAGGTCTTTGAGATTAGAATAATTATACCATCATCCAACATCTGGAATGACAATAAAGTTGAAAGAGCAAATAAAAAATATAATAACCAAGTGTAATAAAAAACTATCAATTTTTCTTAATACTTTTTTTATTTAAATTGATTGTATGCGTCTTTGAAGTTAAACAGCTTCAAATAGCATTTTTTAAACTTTTATAAATGGTACAATTTAAAGATTAAAAAAAATGTAAATCCACGCTATAAATTAAAAAAATAATATCATGTTACGCAAATTGAAGTTAGAAACATTAAAAATTGAAAGATTACACATGTTTTTTTAAATTTAACACTCTTTCAATTAGAAGTTGAATTATTTTATTTTTGATTCGTAACAAATTGATAATTTTTCAGTTGTTGATAAGTTAAAAATTAGATTCCTTTGAATTTAATTTGAATTGTTTTCAATTCCTATGAACAATTTCGAATCGAAAGCGCTTGAAATTTAACATTACAAATGTCCCAAATTGAAAATTCCATTATTAACAAAAATTTTAAATAGTAGGAGTTTTTATTAAATTTTTAGAACAATTATTAGTAATGTTTGACTGTTTATTTAAAATAAGTACTTGTAAATAAAAAAATTTTAGCTAAACGATTTTAAAACGAATTGTTTCAAACAGAAAGTCTTGAATTGTAAAAAATTTAGAGAAAATTGTTAACTATAATTATTCTATTTAAAACACATTTTATTTGTTAATGAAATTGTTTTATTTTGATATATACAATAGTTTAAAAATTATTGATATAAAAAAATTTGAGTAAATTGAGGAGATATTTACAAATTTTGAAAAGATACAAACTTACTTAAAAACTTGAAATGATTTCAAAAGTTTTAAAAAAATATATAGATTTTTGGACATTTCGAATTGGAATTTTCAAGCTTTTTAAGGATTTTGAAAGTTTTTAATATAATAAAAAAATGTTGTAAATGTTCCTGTGCAAATTTTGAATAATTTTTTATTTTGAAAAATTAATTTTAACACAATATTTAAAAAAATTAAAAAACAAATTTTAACGAATCAATAACAAATTGAACAATTATCACTTTAGAAAAAATTTAAGAAGTTTGAGATATAGTTAGAAACGTTGAAAAGAACGACAATTAATTGAAAACTTGAAGATTTCAAAAAATGTAAAACATATTATGATTTTTTATTTTGAAAACTTAGTTCAAAATTTTTTTTTTCAAGATTTCAAAATATTTTCAAAATTGTACAAAAATCTGGAAAATTTTAAAGCAAGTTTTTTAATTTTGCAGGATTAATTGAAAGTTTTGAGAAAAATTCGAATCATTTTAAAAGATATGTAGAAGATTAAAAAAAAATTCAAAAATAATTCAATATTTGTCAACATTAAAAAAAGTGTCAAAATGTAGATTTTTAAAAATATTGACATGAAATTATGAAGCTATTTAAGAATTTTAAAAGGTTTCAAGATAATATAAAGATTTTCTAAATATTCCTGGGAAAATTTAAAGTGAATTTTTATTTTTATTTAATATTTAAGAAAATATTTAAAAATATTTCAAAACAAATTTTAATGTATAAATAACAACTGGAAAATTTTTAATTTATTACGAATCAAATTAAAAATAATTTAACTAATCAAAATCTTTAAAAAATCTACATTTTGATTTAAATTTTTTGGAAACTTTTCAATTATTTAAATTGAACCTTTTAAATTATTCGAATTTGTCCTCAAACTTTTAATAAATCCTAAATTAAAAAATTGCCTTAAAATGTTGCATATTTTTTTACAATGATGGAACTCTTTTGAAATATTTTTTTAATATTCTCAAAATGCTTAAAAAGCTTCAAAATCTTAAAAAATCTACATTTTGTTAAACATTTTTTGGAACCTTTTTAAATTTTAAATTATTTTTAAAATTCTAAATAACTTTCTAAATTATTCGAATTATTCCTAAAACCTTCAATCAATCCTGCAAAAATGAAAAAAATGCCTGAAAATCTTCCAGATTATTTTTTTGACAATTTCGGAAATTTTTTCAAATAAACTCTTTAAATTAATTTTTCAAAATAACGAATCATTTTAATTTGTGAAAATTTCAAAATTATATCATTTTGAGCAATTTTCAGTTAGAAACGTTAAAAGTTAAAAGAACAAAACTTTTTTTAACTGAACACTTGGTAAATTAGAAGTTAAATTATTTTTATTATAAGTCGTTACAAATTAATAATTCTTTAATTGTATATATATCACAATTTTTTGTTTGAAATCTTTTTAAATTTTCTCTTAAAATTATTTTTTTTCAAATAAAAAATCATTAAAAAATTTTCCTGGAATCTTTATATTTCTTTTCATTATCTTGAACCTTTCAAAATTCTTAAAAGGCTTCAAAAACGTTTTATTTCAAAATCTTGAAAAATCTACATTTTGTTTGAAATTTCTTGGCATCTTTGCAAATTTCAAATTATTTTTGAAATTATATAAAAACTTCTTAAAATGATTCGAATTTTTTTAAAAACTTGTAATATATCGTGCAAAATTAAAAAAAAATGCCTCAAGATCTTTAAGATTATTTTTTGACAATTTTGGAAATCTTTTCAATTTTTCAATTTTAAATTAGATGCAAAATTAAAAATTTTAAACTTTAATAAATTGTACAGATCAAAGGTTTTAAAAAAATCCACGCGATAATTTTCAATGCTCTGAAATGAGGAACACTTTTTAAATTAGAAGTTAAATTCTTTTTATTTTAAGTCGCTTTTTGAATATTCTCTTAGAATTATTATTGTTTTTTAAAATAAAAATCATTTAAAATTTTCCCAGGAATCATAAGAATATTTTTTTTATTATCTTAAAAGCTTAAAAAATCATTTCAAAACTTCAAAATTTTATTTTTAAATTTTCAAAAATATATATTTTGTTTAAAATTGTTTGGAATTATTCCAAATGTTAGATTATTTTTGAAACTCTCTCAAAACTTATAAATATCACTTAAAATGGCTTGATTTTTTTTTACACTTTTAATAAATCCTACTTACTTAAAAAAAAATCCTTAAAATCTTCCAGATTATTTCTTGACGATTTTGGAAAGATTTAAAAATATTTTCTTAATATTACTTTTTCAAAATAAAAACTCATTTTTAATTTTCCTAGGAATTTCAATAAAATTTGTTTATTCTTTTTCAGCTTTTCAAAATGCTTCAAAATCTTAAAAATCTTAAAAAATCTACACTTTGTTGTAAATTTTTTGGAATCTTTTAAAAGTTTAAATATATTTGAAATTCGTTTGAAATTTCTAAATAAATTTTTTAATTATTTGAATTTTTTCTAACAATTTTAATAAATGCTGCAAAATTTTAAAAAAAATGCCTTGAAATCTTCCAGATTATTTGTTGGCCATTTTGGAAATATTTTGAAATATTTTTATATATTGTCTATAAATTAATTTTTCAAAATAAAAGATAATTTTTAATTTAAATACCTAGGAATCTTAGTGCAATTTTGGTATTCTTTTTCAGCCTTTCAAAATTATTAAATAACCTTAAAAATCTTCAAAAATCTACATTTAATTGTACATGTTTTGGAATCTTCAAATTTTAAATTATTTTTTTAATTCTTTTCAAACTTCTAAGTATTTCTTCAAATCATTTGAATTTTTTTGAAAACTTTCAAGAAATCCTGCAAAAATGAAAAAAAGTCTACAAATCTTCTAAATTTTTTATTTCAAAATCTTAAAAATCTGCATTTTTTTAAAATTTTTTGAAATCTTTTCAAATTTTCAAATATTTTTGAAATTACTTCAAAACTTCTAAATATCT